>CM033393.1:5000-1229445 GCA_019426215.1 Buddleja alternifolia | reverse complement strand
GGGACATTTAGCCAAATAGCCCTTTTTTGAAAGTCTTTTAAGGAAATGGCACCTCTACTGTAGCCTAGTACTGTACCACTTTCTTATAATTGCACATGGGTCCAGTAACTTTTGAAGTTATTAAGCTTTGGTCCTTATAGAATTTTACAAAAAACAACATAATTACATATGAACAGTATCACCACATTTTTATCATTTAACGATTAAGCATTCTATTCTAAATTTCTCATGTAAGAGGGTTGCTTTGTAAATCCGATTGCTTCATAAACGAAGACTTACGTTGGATCTGGAGTAAAGTACCTATCTTACCCTTTTGAATTTCAAATATATGCTTAACTGTTTAATGATTTAAACTTAAAAACACTGTTTTGAAACATAACTTGAGAACACTTTTCTGATGTGGAAGATCAGATTAAACTGCGACCACAGAGCATACTCAGAATACTCAAGCTCTGATACCATTTTGCTTGCACACTGGGGGGAATTATCCCGCACATTTTGTCTCCCGACCAGTAACACCGAGACGGTAAACAAAATCTTCCCAAAGCAGTATCAGATATTATTGAAAACAATAATTTGTACAGCGGAAACATATTTTTGAGAAGATGAAACAGTAGAATGTTACTACTGTTCATCATCATTTTGAGCATTTTTAATGTTTTTGGTTTTTCGATTTTTAATGTTTTTGTATTTTTTGACCATGAGAGAGTTATAACATTTTTAAATAGTAGGGGAATCCCGTCCCTGGGGGAGTTTACTCACTATGCATTATAAACATATAAAAAACTTACAAGATATTATTGCACAAAGAAGATATTTTATTACAAGAAAAGATGAGAGATTCTCTAGCAACCAAGAAGTGTGGGTTGGAGAATGTCAAGGTGCAAGTTTACAAATGAGGGATGAGGTCCTTTTATAGGCCTCGGACATGAAAAAATTACAACAAATTGAAGAAAGACTTGGCATCCGAGCTGCCATTATTACAAACAGTGTCTAAACAGTAAAAAGTACATAGGTGGCAATAGTGAAGTTAATATGGTACAAAAGTTGCTGAATTGTTGCTTTGAATTCAGTGCCTTGTTTGATAGCTGAATTATTGCTGCAAATTATTGTCCTTGCTGCTGATACATTTATGCTTTTGTCTGGGAGATGCATTATTTTGCTGAATTTTGAATGCTGTCTTCATGAGCTGTCTCTTGAAATTTGTCTTGTAGCTGAATTATTGGTGCTGCTAACCATTATTGCTGAACTGTTGAAGCTTTTGTCTTCTAGTATGTATCTCGACTGGTTCCTTCTAGATCTGGATTATATTCTGAATCAGGATTATACATATCAGGATTATATCTTGGTGGGTATTCTACACTTGTCATTGCTCTTTTTCCTAATGTAGTAAGGCGAATCTTGCATCTGTTCTTGGCCGGAATAAATATGCTATGATGAAGTGCCTGAAAAATAAGCTTGAGGTCTGAATCTGAATTGGGCATCATATACTGTCGCTGCGTTTTTCCTTCGTATTTCCAAAGCTAATTTGAGCTCTTCTATATTGGCTAAAGGATTTATGGCTTCAGGACAATTCCACAATGTTGACATTGGTTCCCATTTTTCATAATTCTCTGTTATCGAAAAGAATGAATGTCCTATTTCTATTCCTGTAGTGTTCCAAATTGGAGGTAGAGATACTATGTCAATCTTGAGACTTTCTGCTGCTTGTTGCTCGAATATAAAATTGACAGCGTCTGAAATATGTCGACCTATATGAGTCACTTGTACTGGATCTGATACAAATATTTTTGCTATGAAACCATAGTCTAATAACCTTTGAATGCTGATGAATTCTTCATCTATCCATCCTTCTCTAAAAACTGATGCGTCTATATGAACATTAGGCCATGAAAAATATTTTAGGGTGTAGAATTTAATGATCCTTCGTGGCGAATAGGTTCTCCCTTCCATTGTAGTAGGCGAGTCTTTGAAATTATTCCTTCTATCTGCTGATTGATAATAATTTGGGCTACTTTTAACATTCTTTTGTAAAAGCTATCTTCTGCTTTTGCCAAATGATACTCTGAATTTCTTCAGGTAAAGCTAGAACTGTTTGGCAAGGGTTAAAAAAAGTTCGAATAGACAAGAATTGGTAGGATTTATTTTTAATCTCCTTAGGAACATCATTTTGTCTGGGGTTTATTAAATGGGCTGATAACTTTTGATGCTGGGCTAAAAGGTCTTGATAAAATTTGTTAAGGTTGGTAAACTGTTTAGTTATAGTCTCTAAGTCATCTTCGAGTGCTTCTACATCTGGGTTTATGGGTTTCTTCCCTTTGAAAGTATTTTGGGCTTTGCATTTTCGGCATTAGGCTGTATGTAAAATTTGGGCCTAAAATTCTTCTTGCTGCTGTTACTGCTTCATGAAAATGTTTAAAGGGCTCCAAGTATCCCTTTGCTACCTTCTGAATGCTTTGTATTGCTCGTTGATAATCTTCAAAGATTCCCACTGGATCTCCTCTAATAACAAGATAAACTGCTGCTTCTTCTATTGGAAAATTTTTTTTTCTTTTTCGAAATAAAAACATAATGCATTTAATGCTGTTAATTTGCCGATGAAGGATGAGCTTCCCATAGAGCATTGAGTAAGATACTCTGTTCTTCAGTTATATGAGGGGTATCTTTTGGGAGCTTGAAATTATGTCTAACTGGAAGTGCTATTTTGCCAAAGGTTTTAAAAACTTTTTGAGTGGCTGGATTAAATAACTGAGTTTCTATTGTGAATGCTGGTCTATTCTGGCTAGTTTGTTGAAAATTAGGCCTGAAAACTGGTCTTCGGACTATTTGGTTGTAAGCTGCAGAGGGAGGTCTTGTTTGTTGGTTGTCTTGGTCGTTGGAAGCCATGATCTGTTTCCCAAAATTAAAGTTAATTGTCTGCTTAATAAATCTGCTATGCTATTGTTTGATCCTTTAATATGTTCAAATTCTACTTTATATCCATTACCTTCTATTGCATTTCTAAAATTTAACCATCTTTTATTGTTTTGTTTTCTAGAATTTTCATTTTTAATAAATCTAACTACAGCTTCACAATCCGTTCTAATGGTAAAAGGTTTATTTAAATATAGTCTAAAATGGTCTATTGCTTTAACTATCCCTGCTATTTCATAATCTAGGCTAGTCCAATTACTTCCTGTTTTATTAAAATTACCACTGGAATAAGCTGATATTTTTTCTTCATTTTTTGGAGAAAATTTATGAGGTTTACATTTTAATATTGCTCCCCATCCTTCTATAGAGCTATCTACTTCTATTATGACATAATCAGTACTTAAGGGTAATTCTAAAGGTTTAAATCTTTAACAACTTCTTTAATTTTTCTGACTAAGTTAATATCTTCCTGATTAAAATGTCTTTGACCTGATTTTCCTGTTTTCTTATATAATGGTCCGACTAATTTACTAAGTTTAGGAATAAATTTTCTAGAGTAGTTTAATATTCCTAAAAACGCTTGTATTTGTTTTAAGTTTTCTAATTTATCTGGGAAATCTAGAATTTTTTGAGCTATATGAGGTTGTAATTTAATTTGTCCGTTTCCTATTTCTAAACCTAAAAAGCTTATTTTTCTCTTAAAAAGTTCCATTTTCTTTTTAGATACTACTATTCCGTTTTCTTCTATTAAATTAAACACTTGTTTTAAATGATCTTGATGTTGCTTAAAAGTTTCAGAAGCTACTAAAATGTCATCTATATATACTAAACAGAAATCTAAATGTTTAAATATACTATCCATAAATCTTTGAAATATTGCTGGAGCATTTTTTAAACCAAAAGATAGAACATTCCACTCGAAATGTCCTTCACTACAGCTGAAAGCTGTCCATTTTTTGTCTTCTTCTACCATTTTAATTTGATTATATCCGCTTTTTAAATCAATTTTGAAAATATCTTTTTATTTTGTATAAGATTAATTAACTCATCTTTATTAGGTATTCTATAAGCATCATCTTCTGTATTATCATTAAGTCTCTTATAGTTATATACTATTCTAGGTTTTCCTCTTTTTATTTCTGCATTATTTCTTACTATAAAGGCTGCTGATCTATGAGGACTATCACTTCTTCTTATAACACCTATTTCCAACATTTCTTTTATTTGTGTTTTGAATTCTTTTATATCTTCAGGAGTATATTCTATAGCTGCTGTTCTTATAACTATATCTGGGTTTAATATGTTTAGTTTAAAAGTATAGTTTACTTTGTTTTTAGCTAAATCATCTCCTATAAATCCTAACATTTCTAATTTATGCAAAATTCTTTCATTTTCTAGGTTTAAAACTTCTAATCCCTTTCCTATATCTCTATTTCTTCATCTAATAGGATATCTATAGTTTCAGATTCTATATTATTTTGTTCTAATTCTTTGAAAAAATCGAGTTCATTATTACCATGTCCACCACGCTTCGCAGTCAACTCTGATTGTTTAATGTATCTATTAGTTGGAAAAGTATAATTATGTTTGCTAATAGTAATATAATTTTTTCCTATTAAGATACTACCATTTAATGCACAAATGAAGTTTAGCCCTAAAAGGAATTCATGGCTATTTATGTTATCTGGTGCTATAAGTACTTGTCCTAATGTATATTTACTACTATAATTTCCTGAAAAATCCTTAAATTGTATCCCTATGTTAATTAATTCTTTTGTTATTCTCATTAATCTATTTTCTGCAGTTCTACTAGTAACTGTATAACTTAGTTGTGTTACAAATTCTTTTGGCACAAGACTAGCGCTAAGCATGCTTTTTGTACTTCCTGTATCTAAAATGGCTTTAGTTTCAATATATTTTTCTTGATTACACCATATTCGACAATCTAAAAGTATTAGACTACTAGTATAGGGTACTTGTAGTTGGGGTTCATATGCTGTATTTTGTAAATGAGTTTCTTCTAATTGTTGGTTAATTTCATCAAGTTCTTCTATTACTACACCTTTTCCTTTATTTTGAAGACTATTTATGTTTTCATTATTTTTTATTTTTAATTCTATTAATTGTATTCTTAAATCTAAATTCTCTATTTTATGACTTAGAACTTCTATAGATTCTAGTTTTTTACTAGGTTTGAGAGATACATCTGTTTCTATATTATATACGTCTTTAGCACAAATAAAACAAATTCGTCAAAACATATATTGCACTGATATCTTAAATGCATATCAGGATATAATCTACAAATACTACAGGCTATACTCATAGTTCCCTTTCCATTTATATATTTATGTTCACATGAATTATTCATATAGGTATATTCTATTATATGTTGGAATTTCTGGTCCTTCTTCACTTACTATACTAAATATGCTTTCATTATCACTTTCATTACCGTCTATACTTACTACGTCTTCATCTAATTGTTCTGCTATGGCTGCCCGTTCCATATTAAACTGTCTTTTCGGACATCTATTAGCTAAATGTTTAGGATCTCCACAAATATAACATGTGCATTTTCTTGTTGATGGCTTTTTAACATAATTAGGTGGCTTTTTCTTCCTTGCCTATATTGTCTAAAACTAGATTTTGGTTTATTTGATTTTCTTAATATTTTGCGTTTTGACTTAAAGTAATTCTTCTGTCCATATTGTTGTGGGGGGTATATAGCTTTTCTACAAAACTCATAAGATTGCTTTCTAATTTGTTCTCTAATAAATTCTTCTTTACACCATTCCTGAAGTTTAAAGAAAGTATATTGTACTCTAGGTCCTATACCTAATCCTGTAAGATTGCCATTAGTTTTTATCCATTCTTCATGTATTCTTTTTCCTAAATCTTGTGGTAATTTCGTAAAATACCTATTACATAATTCTTCATCAAATGCTTTATTAGCTTCTCCTATTAATCTTGTAAAATCTTGACTAAAAGGTATAATATATTTCATATCTGTTATAGTGAGTTGTTCTAGGTTTCTAAGTGCTGTATCTTGTATGAATGTATTTTCTCTTCCTGGATCTATACCTATTATTAATGTTCTAATAAAACTAGTAAAATTATAAGGATTATTTCCTAAGGCCTTTATTTCATTAATTCTATTAGGATCTTTCTTCTTCTTGCTTTGCCAGATAGATAATGCTGTAGGTCCTAAACAGGTTTCTAAAAAGTTAAACATATCCATATCTGCTTTTTTATTTATTTCCCAATGTCTTACTACACATTGTTCCCATATATTTATTTCTTCTGGCCACATTTGTGGACTTCCTAATTCAATTACTAACATGGTTCCACTCATGGTTTTTCCTATGGGTTGTCTTGATCCTATATATTTATTTGGTTGGGTTGATCCATATTCATATGTGGGACTTTTCCATTCTGGTCTACCACTCATTTCTACATTTCTAGCTGGAACTTCACTATAATCTGGTTCTACTCTAGTTCTTTTTCCTATATTACTACTAGTACTTGCTTGACTATCTGCCATAAAAGCTACTTCGTTATTACCTTTCTCTTTATTTTTAAAGAATTTTTCAAATTCTATTTTTCCTGAACATATATCATCAACTAAATCAATATTATAATATTGTTTAAATTCTTCTTCAGCTGATTCTAAATTGATATCTAAATTCATTGCTTCAAAATACATTTCATCTACTAATTCTCTTAAATTATTTATCTCAAAATTTTTTCTTAATATTTCTTCCATATTTTTTGGTCTATAATCATTTTTGAGCTGACTTTCTAATTGTCTAATCTCTTCATCTATTTCTTCTATATTTTCTTCCTCTTCATCTTCTTCGCTTTCTATATCAGATAATATTTCCAATTAGCAAATCTACTAGTTATTCTAACTTCTTCTTCTATAATATTCATGTAGCTTGTTTCAGTTTCATTATCAGTTTCTTCTTCTAGATCTTCTAAATTTTCTTTGGGATTTTGTTTTTGGTAATTAAGGAATCTAATAGAAGTTTGACCTCTACTGTTTGTATACATTACACTCTCTCCTGGAACTTTGACAGTCTCATTTTCTTCTAAATGCTTGGTTAATTCCCATTCTTCTCCATTTAAATCGTTATTATCTATATTTAAAGGTTTAATCATTTTTACTCCTACTGAGGCTAATCCATCTATTATCCCATCTATATTAATTTTATATTGAGGAAAACTATTATTGGTTACTCTTCCTAAAAATGCTATAGAAACTACTAAGTTGTTACCATCATATGTTTCATATCCTCTAGTTTGTAATCCTATAGTAATTTATTAATATCTTTAATACTTTTCATCATGTTCGGAGCTACATAAAATATTCCTACATTATTAGTCATATCTATTTCCATACTAGCAAATACTGCTCTCCTAGCATCAGACCAACTCTTATCTAATAATAAAACTAAAACCTTTCCACCGGTTCCCTTTCTAGTTAATCCTTTTATTCCTACAATAATTAATCCTAAATGTATATACTTTTGCTTTAATTGTTTTAATTGTTTTATACATTCCGGGCTAACTAAGCTTATATTTTCAGCATTTGTTGTAACTTTTACTTCTTTTTCTCTAAATTTCTTGATTAAATGTGTGTTAAAATCCATTTTTCCTACTTTGTATAATGTTTTAGGTTTTAACTTATCTATTCCCTTGTTATTATATAAATTAAGATTTTCTTCTACGTCTATTATCTCTTCTAATTCTACTTCTCTAGCTGAGCTTTGACTTCCTGATCCTCTAAACATTCGTTTAGTGAAAGTATTACTTATTTTTCCTTTCTCTTTTTCTTTATTACTTGATTCACTTATAGTTCTACTAGTACCACTAAATGATCTCATCATTTTTTACCATATATATATTTTTTAGGTTCTTTTTTAGGTTTTTCAGATTCTTCTAGTGCTAAATTTGATAATCTTTCTTCTATACTATCTTGTAAATCTCCTTTAATCACTTGAGATACTGTGTCTATTTTAGTACTTAATTTTTCTAACTTATTTTCTAACTTATCTAATCTTTCGAATATTTGTAGAATTAAAGCGAATTGAATATTCCAAAGTTTAGGGTACAATTTATCTGAATTACTAGTTCCTTGATAGGTAGTAAATCCTTCTTCAGTATATAGATATTTATTTGCTTGTTCAATGGCTCTTTTATATTCTAATCTATTGTCTAGACTATTCATCCACTAACTATTCGTTCTATATTTTTTAGCGTTTTACCTGTTTCTAAGTTTTGAGCTTCAACTTTATTTATTTTTTCTATTACTTGGCTTAGAGTTTTCTTAGTTTCAAGTTCTAATTGTTTTAGCTTATTACTTTCCAAGCTATATTTTAACTCTATTATTTCGTCTTTAGTGGGGAAAAGCTTATTATATTTTTAACTATTTTTAGAGTTTCCTCAGATTGTTGTTTAATATAATCTAAATTATTATTTTCACCCTTCTTTATTATTTCTCTATTTATTAAAACGATTTCTTTTAATGATTCTAACGTTTTATAAAGTTTAGCGTTATTTATTTCTAAGTTTGATGCTAACGATATAAATAAATCTGTTAAACTATTTAAGTGTTTATTTTCTGAATGTAAATTATGCTTAAAACTTGAATCAAATCTACAAATAAATTTATGTTTATCTAAAGAGATTATGGTTCTATCGGCTAAACTATATTCTAAATCTAGATATTCTAATCTTTTATAATTAGAAGAAGCTATTTTAATAAAAGGCTGCTATTAATATATTCAAGATTAAAAGGTACTTAATATAGTTTTCGTGATCTCTTAATCTAGGAGGTATGTTAAGATAATTATTAACCCAATATTCTCTCCTAATTATTAATTGATTTCGTAATTCTAATATTAATTCTGTATTCGTATAATCTAAGTTCTCTAAGGTATTAAGACAATCAATAAAAGCACTTAAAATATGAGCAGGAATTGGCATGTATGTAAATTGTGAAGGCAATAAAAGTTTTTATGCAGATTTATAAAAGCGGGTTGGGATTCCCTTTTCTTTAAAATATGTCTAATTACTCTCATGGGTTTAAATAAATTCACAATAAACTAAAGGGACCAAATTGAAAATAAAAACAAAGCATAAATACTTAAAAAATAAAAATTACTTGCCATGTGTCGGTTTTTGCTTGGTTTTAGCTATTTTGACTTAGTCAAAAATAGTGGCTTGTTTTTGCAAATCTGAGGGACTAAAGTGCAATTTCTATGGTGCTAGACACTTAAAATTTTTGTGGAATGGGGCTAGAGGCTTAATAGCTTATGTAAAATGGGGCTATTTCCCCAATTTTCCCTAAATACTCCCTCCTCAAGTAGTTGAAGATGAAAATCTCCTCTCTCACATGAGTATTATTTGGTAGATTTACAATATCAAAATCAAATCACTACCAAGACTTTTGTGAAATGGGACTCTATCAATAAACTCTATAAATAACTTGGCATTCTCCAAGGAAGAGAAGGGGGCTCATTGGCAGAAACAATTCACAAAAAGATTGGAGAGCAAAATAAAACTCAAAAAAAAAAAAGAGAGAGAGAAAAAGAGTTCTTGTTTCTTCCAAGAAAATAAGACAAAGGCAGAAGCATTGCATTGCCATTGTCAAAGTCATACCAACCTGGCTACAAGCAAAAGCAGCCAACAAAACTCAAGAAAATGATCCGAGGAAGGAGGCAGACGAGTCTTGGCGTCATAATTCGGGTTTCGGGATTGCGTAGTTCTTGTTATATGATGTATCCTAGTTATGTTCTATGCATGTAAATAGACATGATTTTTCATAAATGAAATAAATTGTCTCTTGCTTCAATATCTTTTCAATTCTTTATATGTCTTATTTATTTTTATTTTAATTCCTTTAATTGGAGGTTGCTATCATGCGTAATTAACGGTTAGTGTTCACACTAATCGGGAGCGAATCGAACCCACTCAAATAATAAACCCCGTTCATATACGAACGAGGGGGATTTCGTGACCAAAGATTTCGAGTACCCTTTAACGGGAATTTTCCAAAATATATAAAATGGAAATCAAATACATATTTTCTCGAAATTTTTGTGTCATCAGAATGTGATGATGATGGAGGAAAAGATATTAAAATAATATTTTTTTGAATAATGTTATGAGTTGGTAATAAAGTAATATGTATATATATGTGTGTATATATATATGTATATATATATATATACACACATAATATAATATATATATATTATACAAATAGAATGAAAAGACAAAAAGAAAAAAAAAAGGCAGCCAGACAGTGGGGGCATTCATGGGAGGGGGGGGGGGGCGGGTATGGGTGGGGGCCCTTCATTTTTAGTTTTTTGTCACCTTTTCATTTCTTTTTAGCTTTAAATTTTTATCCTTTTTTTATTTCGTGTTTTCTTTTTAATTTTATATTTTAAAAGTTCAAGAAAATTGAATCTTGCTCGTCTATATTTATAATAGTTAGTGTAATTATACGGTTCGCATTGGATAAATATAAAAATAGGATGTGGTCTATATATACAATATTTTATGAAATGTGTAAATATGAATTTCCAATTTGATTGAGGCAAATTTATTTCCATCTTCTTATAATGAGATACTATGATGTTACATAAAATCTTTATTCGAGCTCGAGCCGAGAAATTTGGCGAGACTCGGCTCGTGGGCAACCCTATTAAATACCACATTAGTACCTAATGAAATAATCAAGATTCAGTCGGTATTTATTTGAATAATGAGAAGATAAAAAAGTATAATTTAAAATTCAATAAACAACAAACGAAATTATTAAAATGAAATTATAAATCACACAATATTGTACAATGAACAACAAACGAAATTATTAAAATGAAATTATAAATCACACAATATTGTACATACTTTTGGTAAAAGCATGGTCAATTAAGTCTCAATTCAAGTACACATACTAGGAACTTACAAATAAAAATACAACATATTGCAGGCATTGTGCTGTAAGGGGTGTGGGGTGGGGGCTGGGGGTGGAAAGGAGGGAGGGCACATGGGGATGGGGGTGGGGGTGGGGGTGGGGCCGGGGGCGGGGGAGTGGAGGAATAGTGGATAGTGCAGGGGAGGAAAATGTGAATAGTGGATTATATATTATACAAATTATATATTATTAAATATTATTTAATAATGATAATTGGAATATTGAAAAATTGAATAGGTATTTTTATTATATAAAATATGAAAAGTAAGAGAATGAGTTGGATAATGGGATAATGTAATTAATGATGTGAATAGATTGAAATGATGAAATGATTGGTTGTTGTATAGGGAAATGTGCAATGTATTTAAAATTTGATCATTTTCTGTTGAATTTGGTTTGGACTATGTATTTTCATTTTTTGGTAATCCAAAAAATGAAAATGTTTTTAAAATTCCTAATCATACATAGCCTAAAAATGTTTATAAGATAAAAATGGGAGTTTATATTGGCACTCCATAATTTGATAATGACACTCCACATCTTTCTTAAAGTAAATAAGTTGAAAATAATGCCCTTAATATATCATATAGAATTCTTATTAATTTTAAAAGATGAACTCAACTATCCCAATTAAATAATTTTTACTTTAACTTTGCATAATTCTTCTTTTGGTACAAAAAACCTGCATTAAAATACTAAACAAAACTGCTCCTTTTCTATCAAAAAAAACAATATTGCTCCTTCGCAGTTCTCTCAAGTATATTTTTCATTATTTTCTTCTATTTACTAATATATTTTGAACACATATCGAGGTTACAAACATTACAAACACATTTTTTTTTTGTTTACCCAATATGACTAATAATCTTATCACGGATATTCAAAGTCGAATATAATTCATCTAACACGCTAAAATAATTTGTTGCTCATTTGATCTATAGTTAGTATTGATAATTAATATAACATCAAATGCTCAAAAACTAGCAAAAAGGTAGGAATAATTGTTGAATACACTTAAAAAGAATGAGTGGGACTCAATTTTACCACGAAGAATAATAGTTTTTTTATCTTTATTAAATTTAATTGAACATAATTGTCAATCTTTACACGATATGAATAACATTTAATCTATTTTGAATTCAAAATCCATAACTTTAAAATTTGAATTATGAACTATCAAATTAATAAAACTTATTTTTATTTTTTAATTAGAAAATTATTGTCATGCTATAAAATTAGTTTATCAAATAAAAATATAAAATGATAAGGATTACATGTAATTAGGCTAAAGGGTATTTTTGTCCATATAATGAATTTAAATGAAAGTGGAGTGTCTTTATCAATATTTGGAGTGCGTTTATCAACTCCCTAAAAATTATAACAACCAGTGAGACTTTTCTCTAGAATTAAAAAACTTAAAATTTTAAAAAATTAGAATTTGAGTCAAAGCGCGCAATTGAAGTCTGCTGACCACTCTGATATATATATATATATATATATATATAGGGTATGGATCAAATACATCCCTCTACTTTAAATAAGATCTAAAACCCAATATACACCATTGATACCATTGATACCATTTGATCCCAAGGTCCAGATTTAACTATCTTTTTCAGTTTGTATAATTATTTTTAATGATGCAGGGGCATTTTAGTCAATGAAATCTAACCAACTCATGCAGGATCAAAATCAAATCCCACTCATTAAGCTATAACAGATTCCTTTATCCCTAATTAATTTTTTCTTTCCAATTATAATAAATCTTTCCAATTACAATTACAACAATTACAATTACATTATTCATCATCTCATTAACGCGATCAGTTCACAGAAGTGTTCACAGAACAATTCGATCAGTTCGAAGAACCTAAATCTTTCCAATTACAATTACATTATTCATCATAAAACGGAATTAATCATCAAGATCGATTCATCATCATCGTCAATTCTGTGTTGTTACTTATGATGATGATGATGATTTCTCCTCAAGAACAGCCATGGCGGAAGAAGAAGAAGTTGTTGTTGTTACTTGAACAATTAGTGATTTCAAACCATTATACAGTATCTTATAAACAACTATACAGTATGTTATAACACATCATACAGTATCTTATAACCTATTATACAGTGTGTTTTTATGCATCATACAGTTACAAGACAGTATCTTATAACCTATCCTGTTATGTTAAAAGCTATTATTTATACTAAAAAGTCCTACTACTTTGAAATGTAAGAAAAAAAGATAAGAGCTTTACAGCAAGACTAATTGAGCTGCAGGATTGAAATTAAGAAACATAACTCCATTTCGACATTTATTCAAACATAAAAGAACCCATTTTCATTTATATAATTATAATCAAAACACACAAACTGAAAAAATAAGTGACAAAATGCAGCAGATCCATCAAAAACCCATAAGTTTGAGCTGCAATTCAAACAAGATACAGTAGGTTGTAAGATACTGTATAAAATGTTATAACATACTGTATAGTTGTTTATAAGATACTATATAATGGTTTGAAATCACTAATTGTATGTCACTAATCACATATTGTATACCACCGTTGTAATTACTGTATAATGATTTATAAGCTACTGTATAATGGTTTATAAGCTACTGTATGATGGTTTAAAAAATCACTAATTGTGATGTCACTAAATACCACATTGTATATCACCACTCATGTACTGGGTTTTGCTTTAAAAAAATAATAATAAAATATATATTTTAAATTTTCGAAAGGCAAAAACTGTTTTTGGAATTTGGTCCCAAGCTCTACTTCAATCTTGTAGGAAACGTCGTTTTAAAAACAACTTAGATACTTATCATAAGTACGCTAAGCATCACCCTCTCGGGCCCAAATTCCATCGTTTAAATAGGTTTTTTCATGTTTTTGCGTTTTCAGTCGGATTTTTATTTTTATTTTTATTTATTTCCATTATTTTCGTACTTTACCTTGTTTATATTTACTGTATATTTGATTATTAACTATTATATAATGGATTAATTAGCTATTGTATTCACTGTATAATGACTTATATGATACTGTATACTAGGTTATAATATACTGTCTAATGTAATACAAAATGTTGTATAATATATTCAACTGACTGTTGGAAGGCGCACAATCACATGTTGTATATCCCTATTGTATGAACTGTATAATGTAATATAATACGATGTATAATGTAATATAATAGGCTGTATAATGTGTTCAAATCACTATTGAAAAAAGTAAACGAACAATATATTGTATATCACCATTATAGTTTACTAATTAAGCAATATACAGAACATTTATTGATATTATACAGCGTGTTATTAAAAAATCAAAACGCAAAATAACAGATTCTTCAAAAACAGATTATTCACAAAAACAAATAGCAGATTCTTCAAAAATCAAAAATCAAAGCAAATAACAATGATGTAAGCGAAAACGTGTGGAATTCAATATTTTCAGATTTTGGGTTTGCAATCTCAATTTCCAGAAATTTTTTAGAGTTTCAGAATTTTTTTTGTAATAATCGAACAAAATCTGAGGTTAATACGATTCTATAAATTGATTGTGTTAATCTTAGGCTGAGATTGTGATATTGAAGTGGAGATTTTCGTGGGTATCAGTTTTGAGAGATTGTAGGAGATCATGTGCCGTTATTTTTGGTAAATGGATGATGTATAATTTTGCCATTTTGTCCATTATACCCCTAATCCCTATTTTCCATTTTTTTCTGCCTGTTTCTTCCTTATTTTTTGGACTGTTAGATTTAATGTATCCAATGGTGTATATTGGGTCTTAGATCTTATCTAAGAGAGGGTATGTATTCGATCTTAACCCTATATACATATATATATATATATATATTATTGACTAAGAATCATGGTGGTCATGTGTCAATTAAGTGAACATATTTTCAGCCATGTACCATTTAATCAATAGCCGAATTTGCACGAGTCAAGATGAGGATGTCGTGGACTATAAATCATATCATATCTATTAGGAATGGTAACATCAGAGTACGAAGAATAAATAAGAAATAAGAAATCTAAGCCTAAACATGAAGATAAATAACACGAGCATTTTAACGTAGTTCGGCATAACTTACCTATATCCACGAGCCAACCTAGACTACAACATTATTTCTTTCAAAGTGAATCCAAGTACATCAATTAATTACAAGTAGAGTTCTCATATTTATAATGGTGGGGAACTCTAAACCCTAACAAATTAGGAAAACAATCCTAATAAACAAAGGGAAAAATTCCTAAACACAATAAGAAGTAATTTTAATCAATCTAGGACTCAAATATGTCAAAATTCGCCAAACTTGCACCCCAAGACAAAAAACTCGCCAAAACTCTTCAAAACACGAGTACAGGTTCGTAAATCCGCGCTTAGGCGCCACAGTGCGCACCTGGGCGCCCATACTGGCTCCTAGGCGCCACCTTATGGGCGCCTGGGTGCAACCGTGAGCGCCTCACACTGCTCCGACTCCGTTTTTCGACTCCTTCACGATCCCGGTCTATTCCGACCCTATTTCACAACCCCGATCTATCCCGACCCATCTCGGCTCTATTTTGTCTTTCTTTTGGATCAATTTTCTTGGCATTTTCCTTGGTTATTTGAAATCATCTCCACACAAACCCATCAATCTCCCATTTGGAGAATGATGTTCAAATTCTTGAACTCAACTTGAACCACCACTTCACTTTTCCTAAGTGAACCTTAGTCTAGTTGACCCATCCCCAAAATTCAATGGAGATCAAACCTCGAGACTTTTTCATGTCTCATCAATTCATTCGTCCTCTAGTGTCACCCACTTGACGAACTCTCTTTGTGAACATCGTTCCTTCGTTTTAAACCCTCGCCACTACCCTATTCTTTTCGTGATCAGCCAACTCCTGAATATCGTGGCATATCCATCTCGGTCCAACTGACCCTCGGATATAGATTACTCTAAAATCAGAATATGTCACAACCCAAACAACCTCGGTCAACCTGTCCACTGAAATCTTTCCAACAAGGACTTTTACCAACAGCAATCTCGGATCTCTCACATATCTGCTCCATGCCCCTGCATGAGCTATGTTTGATCCATCCGCCTACTTAGTTTTTCAATGGCCAACTCGGGTCACTTACATATTTGCTCGAGCTCCCGCTCCACGAGCTATGTCACATCCCACTTCCCTCTGCCATAAAACCCACCGCTCTGTGAATCTACCCACCTGGTTTTCGCATTCTGCCTCCATGAATTCTGACTCCACGGTTAATCCCTCTCAGCAACACTTCCCGTCTTCATGGTTTCTCTCTACGTGTTCATGCCTCCACAACCCTGCCCTCTGGTCTCTCGATTACACGATTCTATCCTCTCGGTTACTAATTCTATCACTCTGACCTCTGGCTCGGTGGATTTCTTTTCTTGACCCCGTAACTCTACCTCCTTAATCTCTACCAACTCGTTCATTCTCTCTCGGCAACACGGATTTGCTCTTTGACCTCTGACTCTACGGATCTGCCTCCAGCACTGCAACTGCTCCCACTGACTCCGTGCTCTACCCACCTAGTAACACAAATTTGCCACCGCTGCTGCTGGCACCACGATTTTTCAACTTTATCGTTAGCGTTCAACAGGATTACTCTTTTTCGGTTGGTGATCAAACTGACTCCATCCTCCTCTGTCATCTTCTCTGGCTTCACCACAACCTCAATTCGTGCTCTCTGCAACGAAATCGTCGAGCTTGATTATTCTTCCATATTCTACCATCATTTCCATGATGAAATCCGCGTTTAACCAAAAATGCTTCCCCATAGATCTAGATTTAAGACGTCTCCTAAATCTTCAAACCTATGGCTCTGATACCAGTTGTTAGAGATGGTAGTATCAGAGCACGAAGAATAAACAAGAAATGAGAAATCTAAGCCTAAACATGAAGATAAACAACACGAGAATTTTAACGTGGTTCGGCATAACTTGCCTACATCCACAAGCCAACATAGACTACATCTTTATTTCTTTCAAAGTGAATCCAAGTATATCAATCAATTACAAGTAGAGTTCTCATATTTATAATGTTGGAGAAATCTAAACACTAACAAATTAGGAAAACAATCCTAATAAAAAAAGGGAATAATTCCCAAACACAATAGGAAGTAATTCTAATCAATCTAAGACTCAAATATGTCAAAATTCGCCAAACTTGCACCTTAAGAAAAAAAACGCACCAAAACACGTATACAGGTTCGTAAACTCGCCTGGGCACCACCTTATGGGTGCCTAAGCGCCTGGGCGCAACCGTGTGTGCCTCACACTGCTCCGACTCCGTTTTTCGACTCCTTCGCTATCCCGGTCTATTTCGATCCTATTTCACAACTCCAAATCTATCCCGACCCATCCCGGCTCTATTTTGGCTCTATTTTGTCTTCCTTTTGG
This sequence comes from Buddleja alternifolia, assembly GCA_019426215.1. Lineage (NCBI taxonomy): Eukaryota > Viridiplantae > Streptophyta > Magnoliopsida > Lamiales > Scrophulariaceae > Buddleja > Buddleja alternifolia. Next base: position 1,212,116 of record CM033393.1, on the reverse strand, counting down.
GTCATTTTTCTTGGCATTTTCCTTGGTTATTTGAAATCATCTCCACACAAACCCATCAATATCCACATTCTCCTTTATGTCAAGACTTGACGATCATGTTTCCCGATAATGTCTACAAGAAATATGTATTCTTTGAACTATATATCATTTTGAACATTAATCTCCTTTATATAGAACATGTTTTTTAACACCTTGAGTAGGGGTGTAAGGTGAGTCGAGCCGGTTTGACCAGAGCTCGGCCCGAACTCAAGCTATTTCGAGTTAGAGTCGAGCTTTTTCATGAGCCAAGCTCGAATTCACTTATAGTTGTTCATAAACTCGTGAGTTGGCTCACAAACTTTTATTATTATTACTTTTAAATTACTTTTATATATAACTAAAAATACTCAAATTTCATAAAAATAATACTTACAATTTTATATACAATATATTTTAATGATGCTTAATTTTATTTTATTTTATGCTTATTTGAGCATTTATATGGAGTATAACTAAATGTATTAAAGTAAATTGATCACTACAACAAACTACATTAAATTGATAGTTTTGCACTTATATACTGTCAAAATGATACAATTTTAATTCTGATATTCAGTCATTTTCAAAGTTAACATACTATATATATATATGCATTACATTGTTGACGATATGGTATATTTTTTGTTCATAGGCTGTTGTTTTAGGATTCATTAAAACTACAATTATTCAATTTTAAATTTATGCGTTTATTATTTGGCATGTAATAAAATAGTAAAAAGAATATATTAGTTTGTTTAATTTGATGCATAAAATAGTGTTGTAGTGCAATTTTGAAGTTCGTAATATTTTAAATTCAATGGACATTATTGCATATCTTAATAAGTTTAAACTTGGAGCTCCTTTAGTTATTTATAGAGTGCCAATATCATTCCCCGAACAAAATACAAAAAAATTGTTGAAAGCAGCTAATATATTTTATATTTGAATGCAAAAGAAAAATAACAATAATAATTTTTTATGCACGACTGCATTCACATTTTGAATTGACATTTTCTGCTCACATACAAACATGTACCGTCCAATATTATGCATTCATAAACCAGCTATTAGAAAAAATATTAAGAGAAAATGAAAATATTGAATTGACTGATTACGTTCATCTTTTATTAGCAAATGAGTATTCTTGTCATTTGCTTAGAGGGAGAAATAAAAGTGGAGCTCTTATAGTAATTTGTAGACCTCCAATATCAATCCTCTACATAATTTCTTCCGATTGGATTTAGATGTTCAGTTAGTAACAAACAATTGAACATCATCTTCTTCTTTTTTTCATATTTAATGTTGTTTTTAGGACTGTTAATTGAGTCGAGTCTACCCGAAACTTGATTGTTGGGCCCGCTTATTTGAGTCTAGCCTAATTGAATGTGAACAAAGCTGAGTTTGAGCTTACAATTTAAACCCGATTAATATGTGAATCGAGCTTGAGATTCATTAAGCTCAACTCGAATAGACCAAAATCATAACTTTAACCTCTAAATTTTATATTTTTTTGTCATATAGCTAAATTATTTTAAAGCTAGCTTATAAAGGACCAAAGTGGATGAAATCCATATGTTGGTGTAAAATTTTCTTTTATAAAAGTTTGAATGGAACTTTGAATTTTTTTCATTTCATCTCATATGTATTGAGAAAGACCCTAAATTTTGAATCATTGTCATAGATTTCATGACTTCATTAATAAAACTTTGAAATCTTAAATATTCATTACCGTAAACTTTTATTTAGTGTCTTATTCGAGATTAGACTCTTATTATGTATTATATTGGATATTTGTTTTGAGAAAAAATAGATAATGTGGCCAGTCAGAAATAAGCTCGAAGCTCGTAAAAAGTGTTAGCCGAGTTTGAGCCGAGCCAACGAAAAAATTTATGAGTTGTGTTTGAGCTTATAATATTCAAGCCCGATAATTTTGAGCTTCAACCACCCTAAGCTCGGCTCATAATACCCGATTGACAAGCCTAGTTATTTTGTTTGAATTAGTTAAAATTATAAATGAAGCATGATATACTGTCCACTTTGATTCTTTGGACCATTTTGATTTTTAGAAAAAAAATTCAACTTCAAATATGCATTATAATCAGGGATAAATGCAAAAAAAAAAAAAAAACCCTGTGTTATGACTTTTTTTGCTGGAAATTCTCTGTGATCATGAAATAGCCTAATCACCCATGTATTCTTAAAAAAGTTTGCAAAAAGCAACTTTTTGTAAAAAAAACGAGCGCGTTTTTCGTGTTTTTCACCTTTAATGACATGCTTATTTGTCATTTATACACTCTCCAAACAATATAAAAGGTAAAATAGTGTTATTTCACCTAAAAAATACATGTTTCTTTTTATCTTTTTAGCAAAAAGTGACTTTTTGCAGACTTCTTTAAGAACACAGGGGGTGATTAGGCTATTTCGTGATCACAGGAGGTTTTTAGCAAAAAAGTTATAACACAGGTTTTTTTTTTTTTGGTTGCATTTATCCCTTTTGATCACAAATATATATATATATATAGGGTATGGATCAAATACATTCCATTATATTTGGTAAGATATAAGACCCAATCTACACCATTGATACCGTTTGATCCCAAGGTCCAGATTTAACAGCTACTTTCGAATTATATATATTTTTTAATGAGGGCAGGGGAATCTTAGTCATTGAAAAATGGGTTAAAAAATTCACTTTCCTGCAACTATTTTTCGATCAAAACTCTTCCGAAAATACAATTATTAGTCAAGAAGCAGCAGAAAATCTGGAATAAGTTGAAGAACGAGAGCGAAAACGAAGAAGAAAGCTAAATAATTGGCTACGACACCCATTACTGATGATGATGATGATGATGATTTCTCCTCAAGAACAGCCATGGCGGAAGAAGAAGAAGTTGTTGTTGTTACTTAAATAATTGATTTGAATTTGGAAGCTCCTAATGAGAAATTGGAAACTAATTAATCACACATAATTTCAATTTTATTATTATGGGAAAGCTTTAGCTAGATGAGACTACGCACAGGCAATGGGATGATGAATAAATAATCCTCTGGCTAATATACTGTATAATGAGTTATAATATACTGTATAATGTGTTATAACATACTGTATAATGACTTATAAAATACTGTATAATTGAATATTTTTAATATGTTATAAACACATACTGTATAATGAGTTATAATATACAGTATAATGTGTTATAACATGCTGTATAATGACTTATAAGATACTATATAATTGAATATTTTTAATATGTTATAAACACATATTGTATAATGAGTTATAATACACCGTATAATGTGTTATAACATACTGTATAATGACTTATAAGATACTGTATAATTGAATATTTTTAATATGTTATAAACACATACTGTATAATGAGTTATAATATATTGTATAATGTGTTATAACGTATTTTATAATGGCTTATAAGATACTGTATAATTGAATATTTTTAATATGTTATAAACACACACTATATAATGAGTTATAATATATTGTATAATGTGTTATAATGTATTTTATAATGGCTTATAAGATAATGTATAATTGAATATTTTTAATATGTTATAAACACACACTGTATAATGAGTTATAATATACCGTATAATGTGTTATAACATACTATATAAGGGCTTATAAGATACTGTATAATTGAATATTTTTAATATGTTATAAACACATACTGTATAATGAGTTATAATATACTGTATAATGAGTTATAATATACTGTATAATGTGTTATAACATATTGTATAATGACTTATAAGATATGATTATAGAGACAACAACCTCAATTCTTTTCCAATTAGTAGGCTTTATTATCTGCTTTAATGGAAATAATAATCCAATATATGATGATTGTGAAGAAGACAATGATACTGCGCTAGTACTCCTTGCACAAGCCATTATATTTTGCGTTATGTATTAAGTCTATTATTTGTATTTGGAACACTTCATAATATATATATATATATATATATATATATATAGGGTATGGATCAAAAAAGAAAAAAAAATAAAAAGAAAGAGAAGAGAAGAGAAGCAGTGAAAGACAGAGAAAAAGTGGGAGTCTCGCATCTGAGAGAGAAGACGATGAAAAGTTTCTGAGATGTGGGTTTGTGGGCTTTTGAAAAATGACATCATTTGACTATGATACCTCTGATCCAATTGGAATCAATTTCCCCACCTGTTTATTTATTCTTTTTTGGATTGTTGGATTTAATGGATCAAATGGTGTAAATTAGGTCTTATATCTTATTTAATATAGGGTAGGTTTTAGATCTTGACCCTATATATATATAATCTACATGAATTTCAAGCATGGGCATATATATATACATATATCATATATGATTTCATGAATTTCAATCTTGAACTCGTACATGAAATCAATCGTGAACTCGTATTCACAAAAATTTCAAGCATGCTACTCCGCGATTTCGAGTTGGAAGCTCCTATTTTCCTTACCGTACCATCATGTAAGAAATATAATATGTGCACATAACCATAAAGAAGAAATTTTAATTTACATCTGATTGAGATCAATTTCTTAACATAATAAATCGAGTTTGAACACTTTTTTCCCTTTTTTTGGTTTGAGAAATTTTGAAGCTCCGTTAGACCTCAACTCGGTTTATAGAAAATGATAAAACTGTGTAGAATAAGACAAGCTACTCGTATCAAAACAGTTAAAGCTCATTTGATCTCATTTCTATCAACAATCAAAACCAAACTCAAAGTTATTCAAACACATTTGATCAACATCTTATTCTACTGGACTTGATTCATTTACAACTCTATTGACAGTACAGGAAAAATTCACACTATTAGGGGTAAGTCTCAACTCTCAAGCCACATAGACCATGCTATTCACATAAGGCAGATATTTAGCCGAAACACGAAGATCATCGCCTTCTGTGATACTCCTTGCTTGAATTCGATTACGACTCAAACTATAAGAATACATCGAACTCCCCATCAGAATCATCACTATTTCCCCATCAACACAAGGCAAAACCCGATACTCTTGAATCCCGGTTAATCCAGGCCCGGGCTCAAGATTCACATTTATCAAACGTATCAATCTCAAATGCAACCCACCATAGATCTTAACAGAGTACTCATTCCCCCAAAAATTGGAAACACCGATATAACATAGCTCATCGTGAATACAGGTCAGGACGCCATCCGGTGGGGCCCCATAAGGCAGAGATATAATCCGGTGAATCTCATGTTTCACATCGAAAGCCAACACTTCTCTTGTTGATGTTTCCCAATATGCCACCCCTTTCATGTAGAGCCCAGGATTAATAAAACTCAAATTCCCGACAAAGATAGCATTTGAAACCCTCCACGAATTAGTTTCAGAGGAGTAAATTTCGAAGCAAACAATTGGTTGGTCGAGCAAAGGGACTGCACAAATCAACTTATAATGTGCTCCCATGTTTAGTGGAGATGGTTCGAACGCAAGAATAGTTGCGGGCTCAGGCCCGTGATAGTATTCGGGCTTAGGGAGGGCTTTCCATTCCTCATTTGCAGGATTGCAAATGTAGTACAAATCATTCCCTGTGCAAAGTAGCAATCCATTAGAAGAACTTATGATGTTAACAAATGAGGGCAAGAATGCAAGTGAAGGTATCGGAACGCCATAAGCGGGATTGTTTAGAGTTACAAATGTAGGTTCTTTGTCATTATATTGACAAAAAAATCCCGATAAATCCTTGAAACGGTAACTTTGTTCATGGGCTAAAAAGGGACTTTTAATCCGATGATCCCATTCCTTAGAAACGGATCTGAATCTGATAAGGGCTTTTGCGGGTAGAAGAGGGAGAATATTGTCACTTGCAATATCTTTAATCTCCATTTCTTCTTTCGTTTTTGTAAATCGAGGAAACAAAGTGATGTTGTGGCCGACCTGCAGTTCGAATGAAAAAAGACAAATTGTGAACATGGGAGATCAAAGTTAATACGATATCAGTCAGTCGATTATTACATTACAAGACTTTTTTCTTAAGGGAAAAAATGAAAAAAACGAAAACGAGAGAGTAGGACTAAATAAAGCAGAACAAGCTCTAGAATGTACAGTGCAGGAAGTTTAATTGGCAAGACAATGTACCGTGGGGACTTAGAATCTGTAAGGGGAACACCATTTTAAGCTGTAGAAAATGTGCTATGTATGTGCTATGTATGCAGCTATAGTTTATCATATATGGATTGAACGCAACAGGAGACTATTTCTAGTTGGCAGTAGTGAGGTTAGAGATGTAGTAGAGCGACTTTGGAAAGATATAACCTGTAAAATTGAGGGGGCTTGATCCAGGTATGCCTAGAATTTTGTGTAAATGATTTGAGTTTAATACAAATATGCTTACGGTTCCAAAAAAACACAGAAAAAAGAAGCAGAACAAGCTATATGGAAAGGGTTTAATCAGTTCATAAGACAATAACAAACCATATGAAAACAAACTCCACAAATTTCACAGTACAATTTGATTCAGGGGAAATTACTAAAACCCCTAAAATTATATTTTTATACCTAAAAAATCCATGACTATTTTTCAATCTGAAAATCCCATTCCACTTACTTCTCATTAGAAAAAACCCAAAATTTAAAATCAATATTGCCTTAGCCTTTGTATCTATTTTTAAATACTATATTACCCCTAAACATTGGGTATTTTTTAATGAAAAGTTGGTGGAGTGGGATTTTTTGATGGAAAAACGTTTGCTTGGGTTATTCGGATAAAAGAATATATTTGAGGTGGATTTTAGTAATTTTCCCTTTGATTTACCTGAGAATGACTTCAACTCAGAAGAACTAATCATCATCAAAGGTTAAGCTAAATAAACTACTTATTGAAGTTATGCAAAGAACTACCATACCATTAAGCTATATAGGTCTCATACGCATAATTCGTTTCACGTAATCTTGAATTAAAATTAGATTAAAAGGAGAAAGAAACTGTCTTCGGAGTTTACCTTGCCATCACTAGACGAGCTCAAAGAGCCCTTTTCAGCATAATGATATATACTTTCTTTAGACCAACTCTTTTCTTCATCATCCGGAACATAGTAGAGACATTCATCGGAAGAGTAAGATTCTTCATCATCCATGATTCCCGGGTCGGATCCTGAATCCGATTCATTATCCTACAAATCCATTCAAAACGTTATACAAACATGGAAAAAAGAATCAAAAGAAAGCACATGTGTATACAGATTTTTATCATATATTCATAATTTCCGTTATAGAGATATATAAATGACATTGAAATTCTCAATCGATAACGAAAATCTATTCATTATCAATCAATAAAAATTAGTTAAAAAGATGAGGAAATCATCTCAGAGTTACCTGATTAGAGATGTCATCGTTATCTAAGCTTGAAGAGCCAATTTCAACATAATGAGATAAACTCATTTCAGATAAATTCTTTACTTCCTCATCCAGAATATAGTACCATTCATCGGAAGACGAATATCCTTCGCCAGCCATGATCTTCGAGTTCGATCTTTTGCACACCGCTTAATTACCCTACAAGAAAATTTCAAAATTGTATTCAACATTATTAAAAACAAATTAAATACATGTTGAGCAATATCAAAGAGTCGCACTTATATTTGTTTGAGGACTTGTATCATACATTCATAATTTAAGAAGAAAAATATATCATTTAATGACAGTAAATTCTCAGTCAACAAACTCTATGAATTTTGCAATCCATTTTCAACATGATCAAGAAAGTTTTCAGTCAAATGTTTACATCTATAATCGAAACCCCTTTCACATATACATGTGAACACAGAATCAGAAACAGAACCCCTTTAAGAACAAATATTTCAAGCAACCAAAATTAATTTTCCATAAATCATGAAAAAAGAGAAGTATTATAATTCATAAACTTGAGTATCATAATTTCAAGCAATCAGAAACCCATTAACATATACCTATGATCAAAGAAACAGAACACTTAAAAGAACAAAGACTAATATATATATATATATATATATATATATACCTATGATCAGAGAAAACAGAACACTTAATCAAGAAGCGAAATGAAAAGGAAAAATGCAGAATAATAAGAACAGTAACTGACAATACTAGTGGAGAGAAGATGAGACTTTTTGTATCATTTCTTGAAATGGACTTATATTATTTAAAATTGACCTTTATAGTGTGAAAAAAAGTAAGAAATTGCTTAGTAACTTCTTGGAACCTTCGTTGTTAAGCATAGTTTTGCCGTAAATTTAGGGTTTTATGAAATTGCAGTGGAATTTGTTCTTGCTTGGTCTGAGGCCAAGTCTTTCGAAGACTTTTGTAGTGGATGACTATTCTTTGATAGAGGCGAAGTAAGCAATGCAGCTTGGAGAGCTAAGTAGACACCATTGGTAGAGTGATTAGTTTAATATAGGAAAATTTTAACCCACGGTTTGTCGCGCCCAAGTTATTCGCAGAACAAGTACATTATATTTGTTATGTGATTGATATATATTTAAAGGAGTCGAGTAGGTAATCACAAAGTAAGCGTATTATTTTCGATTAAGCTGAGTGTGAACTAGAATTTCTCTCATATGAATAGTTATAAATAATTGTATGGGGACTCCTAAGATTCATGCTTCTAAGAATAACTTACTTGACATTATTTATGTATTATTATCATATTCTCATCAATCATTCATAACTCACTAATTGTCTTTAATTTTATGACATTATCGTATTCTCAGCGAACTACTACCAAGTCACAACTCGCTAAAGCAACAATTTTTTTTTTTTTTTAACTTTAGGACATCATCTTGTTCTTATAAGTCTCACAAATCATCAATGTTCAATAATAGTAGAGTCATCTTTAACCTCATGATGATATCAATGTATAATCATTTAGTCACTCATAGGGCACAATTTCTAATGGTACAACATTATTATGTTTTCATCAAACAGCTCGCAAGTCACAATTCTTCATAATAATAAAGTCCTCTTAAACCTTTTAAACCTTATGATATCATCTTATTCTCATTCAACTACTCGCAGGTCACGACTCAATAGGATAATAATGATGTCTCTGATTTTATGACATTATCGTACTCTCATCCAATCACTCACAAGTCACGACAAAATAGAATAACTGAGCTGTGTTTAACTCATAACATCATCATATAATCATTCAACCACTCACAAGCCACAAGTCCACAACTCACTAGCTTATTAAAATAGTCTTTAATTCAAGGCACATCCTCTCACTTTATTACTAATTATAAAAAAAAATCTTGATTGGTAACTTACGACGGGACTCCACAAAAAGTTGATTTAGGAGTGTTCATCGGTTGGTTTTGGGACCGAACCTAAATTTCAGATCGAAAATTGAACCGTAAAAGTTCGGTTTTCAGTCGACCCGAATTTCTGGAAAAATAAAATAAAAACTATATATAAATAAATAATTAAATTTAATTATAGCTAATTTTAATTCATTTTCTATAAGTTGTCAATAGGAAACAAACTTTTTTATAGTTTTTGATCTATATTATACTATATTAAAAAATATTGGTTTTCGGTGAACCAAACTGAACCGAAAACTGAATTTTTGCCAAAAAAAATCGAATTTTTTTGTTCGGTTTTCATTCTGAACCGGAATTTCGATTTTTGGACGGTTTGACCAATCCGTGAACACCCCTAGGTCCCTATTTGTAAGTTTTACAAGAGGTGAAACTGTAAGAATTTTCTAATATACAAGCGGAAAAATTGTAAGAATACCTTAATTGAAGAGAGATTTTATGAAGTTACGAAAATACTAAATGATTTTTGGTAATTGACCAGGGAGTGTGTAGGTAATTAAACTTTAATTTAACCTCATTTTACCAACCACTTGTGAATCAACTTACTAGAATAATACAAAGTTGATAAAATTAAATAATTTTATCTTTATGTAATGGAATAAAGTAAGAATTAACTAGTGTATCTTTTACGGATCATTATTTGGAATGTCTAATTTACGTAACATCCTATATACTCCTCACGATTTTTCACTTTATATAAAAATGCCGAACCAAGTGTACGAAAAATTCTAAGTTAGTCCCACCTTAATGATTCTAGCCCATTTAATACCACATATTTATGCTGGGGTGGGTGGTTTTTCTCACCAACCACCTATGTAAAAACCACCCACCCCAATAAAAATATATAGTGTTAAAGGGGCTAAAACCATTGGGATAAATTTGACATAGAATTGACCGTGTACGGAAAATTCTAAGTGTACCCTCCCATAGTCCCATACTGTATCTAAAATTTTCATCTAATGTGTCGGTTTATCGAATAAAAATGACAATTTTACCCCTAAAGCCACCTTCCCTTTATTTCTAGGAGTACCCTACAATTCTGTCTCTATCGCCCAAAGTTTTGACAACTTTAGAATTTTGTGTAAAAATCGTTAATCTGTAAGAGCCAATGAACCGATCCTCCAATGCGCTTCAGTTGCGCCAATTCTCTTCATCTTCTCAACTCTTTACGCACTCCAGTTTCTCCAAAGGCACAATTTCACCCGATTATACATACACCTTGATTTGTTGTGTGTGTGTGTGTATATATATATATGTATTTCATAATCGTTTTACTGTTCTTGATTTTTCGCAGGTGTACATTTTGTGCGGAGGAAATTGATTCTGAAAGTGAGCTGTAATTTCGATTGTGAGCTGAAAAAGGAGAGCGATTTGGTGGTGACGATGGCGAAATTAGGTTTTGCTGAGCGGCGTCGGCCGATTTTGATTGCAGCTGTGGCTTGTATGTTGATGCTCGGAAATGCTCCACAGAAAACCCTAGCTTCGAATTCCCCATCGGCGTTCGTGGAAAGCGTGATTTACTCTAATAAGATCGCCATCTTCTCCAAATCCTACTGTCCGTAAGTCGTGTTATCACGTATTGTGATATATATATATATATATATATATATATATATATATATATATATATTGCAAGTACTAGTTTTGAGTCAGTTTTTACAGTAAATTGAATTTGTTCTGTAAATGAGTGTTTGGTTTTAGTGTTATTTCTGTTGTGGAACTCAGAGTCATATTCCACCAAATATAGAAATAGCAAGGGAAATATTGTACTAGAAAACCACACTAGATTTAATTCCCAGGAAAGATTGGAGGCGTCACAACGGTCGCGCTTAAAACCCAACCTCCTAGACAGAATTAACTAGACGATTTTAATAGCACAATATAACACTACATCTATAACTAACAATGGCTACTTGAAGAATAGCACAAAATAAAGAACACCAAATTTAACGAGGTTCGGCTAATTTAGCCTACGTCCTCGGACCCCACCAAAATATTTCACTAAAGGACTAAAGTGAAACTATTACAAACTATAGAGGAAGAAAGAAGAAATTGCTAAAAGACTTAGGCAATTTGGGATATCTTCTAAGGTGAAGAGAAGACCCACTTTTATACAACAAAAGAGCCTTCCACTTCAAATGTTTTCCTATGTGGGACTTTTACTATTCTTTTGAAATGAGCCATTCTTCAACAAATCTCCACCTTGGCGAATTTCAAAATCTTCACTCTCCTCATCAAACGGGGTCACCAAAACCAATCTTCAAATTTTGACAATGTTGATCAAGTCCAAACAAAATTTGAACTTGATTGCAGTCACAACTTTTGTCAACATATCAGCAGGATTCTCAGTAGTATGGATCTTCTCGATTCTGACTCCACCTTCTTCAAGTATCTCTCTTATGAAGTGATACCGAACATCAATGTGCTTCGTCCTTGCATGATAAACTTGGTTCTTTGCTAAATGGATAGCACTTTGACTATCACAATGTATTTTCACATACTTTTGTCCAATTCCCAGTTCACCAAGCAACCCTTGAAGCCAAATTGCTTCCTTTACAGCCTCTGAAATTGCCATATACTCTGCTTCCGTAGTAGACAGAGCAACCGTTGACTGTAAGGTAGACTTCCAACTGACTGGTGCTTTAGCAAGAGTAAATACGTAGCCTGTAGTTGATCTACGCTTATCTAAATCACCAGCATAGTCTGAATCGCAATATCCGACTACATACTGACTATGTTCCCGCTCAAATATCAAACCAACATCAGCTGTGTCATGGATGTATCGCAAAATCCATTTCACAGCTTGCCAATGTTCCTTTCCAGGATCATGCATATACCTGCTCACAACCCCCACTGCTTGGGAAATATCAGGCCTCGTACACACCATAGCATACATCAAGCTACCAACAGCATTTGCATACGGTACTTTTGACATGTATTCCCGTTCTGCATCAGATTTCGGTGACAAAGCGGCGCTAAGCTTAAAATGAGGAGCAATCGGAGTATTAACTGGTTTTGACTTTTCATCAATGCCAAAACGCCTCAACATCCTACTCAGATATTGTTTCTGAGTCAAACAAAGCCTCCTCAATTTTCTATCTCTGAAAATCTCCATGCCGAGAATCTTCTTCGCCTCACCTAGATCCTTCATCTCAAACTCCCTTTTCAAATGAGTCTTCAACTTCTCGATTTCTATTAGACTCGGGGAGGCAATCAACATATCATCAACATACAGAAGAAGATATATGAAGGATCCATCTTGTAGCTTGTGCAAATACACACAATGATCGTATTTGCTTCTTGTGTACCCAATTCCCATCATAAACTTGTCAAATCGCTTGTACCACTGCCTCGGAGATTGCTTCAATCCGTACAACGATTTTTGAAGTTTACAAACCAAATTTTCATTTTCAGCAACTTTGAATCCCTCTGGCTGAGTCATATAGATTTCCTCTTCCAAGTCTCCATGTAAAAATGCAGTTTTTACATCCAACTGAACTAGTTCAAAATCCAACTGTGCTACCAAAGCCAACAAAATTCTAATGGAGGAGTGTTTTACAACTGGAGAAAACACCTCATTATAATCAATGCCCTCCTTCTGAGCGTAACCTTTGGCCACCAATCTGGCTTTGTAGCGAACATCACCTTGGCTAGGAAATCCATCTTTCTTTACAAATACCCATTTGCATCCAATTGCCTTCTTTCCCTTCGGGAGACTGGCCAGTTCCCATGTTTGATTCTTATGAAGGGACTGCATTTCTTCACTCATGGCAATCCTCCACTTATCTTTCTCTGGTCCTTTGACTGCTTCAATATAAGTGATAGGAATATCATCAGCGGCAATTGCAGATGCACAAGCCACCATATCATCAAAGCGAGCAGGCTTTCTGATTGTCCTCTTTGGCTTGCTAGTTGCAATTGATTCAAGTTGCTGTGGAAGTTCTTGGGGTTGAACTTCCTCTTCTTCAAAATCTCCTTCTACCGTAGGAGAATGATCAAGAGTTTCTTGATCTGCTGGGACAACAAACTTTTCAAACTCCACCTGTTTGGGAGTACCATCCTGCTGTTCTGCATTCACCTTTTCCAACATGGTAGATTCATCAAAGGTGACATCCCTGCTAAAGATTATTTTCTTTGTCTCTGGACACCAAAGGCGATAGCCTTTTATACCAGAGGTGATCCCCATGAACACTGCTTTCTTTGCTCTAGGATCCAACTTTGATTCCTTAACATGATAATATGCAGTGGAACCAAACACATGTAAGGAATCATAATCAGCAGCAGGCTTTCCAAACCATTTCTCAAATGGTGTTTTTCCATCAATAGCAGTAGATGGTAGACGATTAACGAGATGACATGCATATGTCACAGCCTCAGCCCAAAATTCTTTACCCAACCCAGCATTGGATAACAAACACCGAATTTTCTCCAGCAAAGTCCGGTTCATGCGTTCTGCCACTCCGTTCTGTTGTGGTGTATGTCTGACAGTGAAGTGTCTGACAATGCCTTCATCCTCACAAAGTTTTTGAAATGGACCACTCCTAAATTCTCCACCATTGTCTGTACGGAGACGTTTGACCTTTTTATCAGTCTGAGTTTCCACCATCTTTTTCCATTTGAGGAATACCTCAAACACTTCATCCTTCGTCTTCATCGTATACACCCAAACTCTCCGGGAAAAATCATCAACAAAGGTTACAAAATAGTGTTTCCCTCCCAAAGAACTCGTTTTTGAGGGACCCCATACATCCGAATGAACATAATCCAAGATACCCTCAGTATTATGGATTGCTGTTCCAAATTTAACCCTTGTCTGTTTCCCACGAACACAATGTTCACAAAACTCCAATTTGGAGTATTTCACTCCTTTCAACAATTCTTGATTTATGAGGAGATTCAAGGATTTTCCACCTGCATGTCCCAAGCGCATATGCCAGAGCCTAACTGCTTCTGAATTCCGATCATCAACAGTAACTGCTGCTACTGCACCCACAACTGTACCACCCATGTAGTGATACGTATTGTTGTTCTTCCGAATTCCCTTCATTACCACTAGTGCACCAGAGATGATCTTCATCACCCCATCCTTAGCTCTTACTTCAAAACCTTTCGATTCTAAAGTTCCAACGGAAATAAGGTTTTTCCTCACTTCTGGTGCATACCGAACACCCTTTAGGGTTATGATTGATCCATCATGATTCTTCAAGCGAACTGAACCAATCCCAAGTGTAGTAAGAGGAGCTTCATTTGCTGTGAAGACAACGTCATTTTGTTCTTTGAAATCAAAGAACCAATCCAAATGTGGTGTCATATGATGACTACATGCTGAATCCAGCATCCATACTTCAGAAGCACCGCTGGATGATGTCGCCAATGAGAAGTCTGATTCGGCATCATCACACGCGGTTACATTTGATTCCGCCACGGCCTTAGAATTGCCCTTAGTTGTCAGCTTTGGGCAATCTCTCTTCCAGTGTCCTGTTTCTCGACAGTAGGCACACTCGTCTTTGCTTAGTTTATGCCTAGACTTGGATCTCCCTTTCTTTCCTTTGTTTTTGTTTTGTGAACGACCTCTGACGAACAAAACCTCTGCATCTCCGCCTGAACTAACTTGCTTGTCCTTCTTTCTCAGTTCATAACTGTACAGGGCAGCACAAACTTCGCTAAGAGATACAGCAGCCTTCCCGTGAAGTAGAGTTGTTTCAAGAAACTCAAACTCCTCAGGAAGGGATCCCAGCAACATCAGAGCCAAATCCTCGTCTTTAAAAGTCTCATCCAAATTGATCAAATCGGTAACCAGTTGATTAAAACTGGTAATGTGACTATTCATAGTGGAACCCGAAACAAATGTGAAGCGAAAGAGCCGCTTCTTCAAATGGAGCTTATTCTGACAGCTTTTCTTCAGAAATTTCTCCTCCAGTGCCATCCACAATTTATATGCCGAGTTTTCTTTCGAAAACGCATATCTCTGCTCTCTGGATAGATACGAACGAATTGTTCCACATGCCAACCGATTCATCATACTCCAATCTTTTTCCTCTATATCATTTGGTTTCTTCTCTTCAATAGCTAAGTATAGACCTTGTTGAAAGAGTGCGTCTACAACTTCGCTTTGCCACATACCAAAATGGCCTGTGCCATCAAAAGACTCCACTGCCAATCGCGTATTCGCCACAGTGGTTCTCGCCCAAATGGACGACGACGATGCTTTTGAGGTGTCTTCCATTTTTGGTTTACAAATTATTCTTCAAGAGCCCTCCAAATGCGAAAGCCAAATAGCCCGGGAAAACTTTTCTGATGTGGAAGATCAGATTAAACTGCGACCACAGAGCATACTCAGAATACCCGAGCTCTGATACCACTTGTTGTGGAACTCAGAGTCATATTCCACCAAATATAGAAATAGCAAGGGAAATATTGTACTAGAAAACCACACTAGATTTAATTCCCAGGAAAGATTGGAGGCGTCACAACGGTCGCGCTTAAAACCCAACCTCCTAGACAGAATTAACTAGACGATTTTAATAGCACAATATAACACTACATCTATAACTAACAATGGCTACTTGAAGAATAGCACAAAATAAAGAACACCAAATTTAACGAGGTTCGGCTAATTTAGCCTACGTCCTCGGACCCCACCAAAATATTTCACTAAAGGACTAAAGTGAAACTATTACAAACTATAGAGGAAGAAAGAAGAAATTGCTAAAAGACTTAGGCAATTTGGGATATCTTCTAAGGTGAAGAGAAGACCCACTTTTATACAACAAAAGAGCCTTCCACTTCAAATGTTTTCCTATGTGGGACTTTTACTATTCTTTTGAAATGAGCCATTCTTCAACAATTTCTACAGTGTCTATATTAATGATTACCAATATGTAGAAACAGCATTGGTTTCGAAATGTAAATCTGAAGTTTGTGAGCTGCAATTAGTAATTAAAGGAATTAGTATTGAAGAAATTGGAGTTTATTGTCTTATTCTCCTTTTTTCTTCTTTTTTACTTCACTTGAGTTGTGTAGATTACTGATTTGGATTGTTGCCTTTCTAAGAACCGCAACTCATAGTTTTAGTTACAAAGATTTCGTGTATCGAAGTTATCCCTTTTCAATTTGCACAAACGAGATATTTTAGCGTCTACAAAACCAACCTCTTTATTCATGACGAAGACACCCATTAGACCATAGAACTAACTGTATTTGTTGATTCCACAACATCATAGTAAATACAATGTTATAGCTGGTAGAAAATGATATAGAAAACACACGTAGATGTGCAGAAAAAGAGAGAATATGGTGGCGAGAGATTTGAGGAAAAAAGGAGATGACTGGCGAAAAGCTATGATCTTTTGAGGTTTTTTTCTCAAAAAGATCTGGTAATGAGATGGAGAGAGAGAACCGAATGCGTTGTCTGGCTTCTAATTCTATTTTTTAGCTCGACTTAGTAATTCAACAATTTTTAGATATTAATTATTTGTACCTTGGGTTGAACAGTCTCTGAACTTCATATGTGTACTATTCTTTGATGTTAGATATTCCTTGCATGCCAAGCGCATATTTAGTGAACTTGAGGAACAGCCTTTTGTCGTGGAGCTTGATCTTCGAGGTAATTATTCTTTTTTCTTCTTCAAAGATTTATCTATTAGTCTAAGTTGGATGACAAGGTATACGGATTTGATTCATGTTCATTTTATCTTTCAGTAGCAACACATTAATACTTGTGGTGACTGATAATTTTCAACTGTTCTCGCCTCTTTATTGATTATTTTCAGACGATGGATATAAAATTCAAGATGTTCTTCTGGACCTAGTTGGTAGACGAACTGTCCCACAAGTATTTGTGAATGGCAAGCATATTGGTGGCTGTGATGGTATTATACTTTTATGTTTAAATTGTTTGTCCGTATAATTCTTTTTCGTGTTGGTTTGATTAATCTATTAAGCGATATCGTTTTTCTTATCTTTATCGTTTGTGATTCAGATCTGCAAGTTGCAGTCCAGAGTGGTCAACTGCAAAACCTTCTCAATAAAGCTTGATTAAATTGGTAAACAGAGAGACTATTACAGCCACCGTTATGAATGTTAATTCCATGGATGGAACTTGAATACTAGATGGGTTTTCATGCACTCTATGGTTAGTGATGGTCACTAATTGTGTAATTCTCGGGAGCTTCTTGGGCTCGGGCTAATTACGATCATTCATGTGGTGTGGGGTTCACTATATAGAGGTGATTGTTGTTACAACTGGGAGGTCTAAAGAATCACTATTTGCTAATGTACCTTAGTTGGGTATCGATCTTATACTGGGTGTGTTTGGATCCAAGGATTTGATAGTTAAGGATTTTAAAATCCATAATACCAAATGTTGTCAATTATTATGGATCTCAGGTAATTTAGTTACTGTGAATTAATATTATAAGTCAGTATGATGGACTTGAAATCCACTCGATACAAGAGTCTTATGAAATCTGAAGGATTTGAAAGCCATGAATTTTAAATTTATTAACAAATTGATGGAACTTGTTTGAATGATTTCAAGTTATGATGTATTTCAATTCTCTTAGAGCTTATTTTGTGCTATTCTCTCAATTATTATAGCGGGTTTTGGAGTTATTGAAAGTTCCTTCAAATTTGATTCTCAAATCCAGATCTTTAAATTCGAACTTTTTAAACTGCTCGTGCAGGGCCGTCAATTGCAAGTCGCTAACGATGCATCTCAATTTCAACTGAATTTTCCATCTCGTAGAGAAAGTAGTTGATCTTGTTAACGACACGCTAAGGTGCCTGTACTATGAGTGATTTTGGTCCACTTGTTGCATAATAGATTATGAAACAATTTATAATTGATTATGCTAAAAGTTTGAACTTTCAGACAGTTCAAATTTTAACTTGTCACGCGGTCAAATGGGCTTAATAACTTCTCATGTTGCAAATGGGCCTAATAACTTCTAATATTGAAAATGGGTCTAATTACTTCTTATGCTGCATATGGGCCTAACGTCCGAATCTAATCTAATTAGAAATAGAAGGCCCTAATTCTAACAAAAAAGTAAAAAAAAGGCCCTAATGCTTAGTTTTCAGTAAAAATGTGCTCTATCTTGAATTTGGGCTATCTTTCTTCTGACTACACATTTCTTGTAGAACAAAGAAAAAAATATTGGGCTTTGTTTGGGCCCCAAAGTTCAAAATTCTTATTTTTCTCCACCAGAAAATTGCTATTCTTTTAATATTGGGCTTGTTTAGAAGCCCGATCCTAGTTATTTTAATTTAACCCGAAGTGGTAAGGATGGTTTAGAATTGACATTCTATTTTAAAAATAACTTTAATATGCGTTAGATCAAAGTCAAATTCAATCTTTACTTGAAGACGAACACGGATTTTATCTTTTCTATACCCTAATCTTTTTTCTTTTTCCATTTAAATGATTTCGTCTTATTTTTTACTAATGCTTTCTTTTCTTAACTAAGCATATAAACACATAATAATAATAATAATAATAATAATAATAGCACATTATTTATGCAAACTGAAGCAATAAGTTTCTAATAAACTTCATATCATATGTATTTTAACACTTGCATTGAGTGTGCCATTGTTGCTAGTATGAAATTAAGGATTTGATATCATATTAGCAGTATCACTTGAAGGAGCGATTTTTAAGGGGTTGTGTGTGACTTCAAATTTCAATTCGGTTTTTTGGTAACTAAATTATAAAAATGTGATCAAATAAAAATCGGGTTTAACAAACTTTTAACGAACAATCTCGAATTATCGAGTAGCTTCATCTGTTTTTTAGATCTACTAATGTTGGCGAAAACCCAAAATAAAGAAAAAAAAAACCCCTCCAACTAGATCGTATGAATTTATCAAAGTGATTAAAATATAACAAGTTATGTTCTCCTATTTATAATGTTAGAGCAAGAAAAAACCCTATCAAAGTAGGAGACTTATAAGGGAACAAGTCTAAAGTATTAGGAAACCAAAACAAAAATGAAAATATAACCAAAAAACAAAATTGTCTGGATTACCGTCGTTGCCGGACGCTACGACATCCAGAAGCCAATGTCACAGCGTTCAGCTTTGCAAACGCCGCTTCCTCCTGAAATCAAAGTCGTGGTGCTACGTGTTGTCTCACGATATTCTGACACTGACACTGTGGTGTTTCCTACATTTAGCCCATTTTTGCCTTTTTTTTTTCCTTCTCTTTGTTTCCACTTGCTTAGACCTTCCTTTTCACCCACTAACCCAACATGGTTAAACTTATTTTTTAAGAGCTGTAAGCTCCTAGATGTTTTTGAAGCTAGTGAACTCTTAGATCTTAATTTAGAAATAAATTGTGAAATTATTTCAATAAAATAAGATTCAACAATTTAAAAATGTCAGGAACTTATAAGTTGTTGTGTTTGATAATAATGAGAGCTTATAGCTCTTTTCTGTGTGATTCATGTAAAAGAATAGGAGAGTTTTTCCATATAGAAATATTGAGGGGAGATTTCATTTTTGGTCCTATTGGACTTCGTACGCTCTAATTTTAGTCCCATTGAACTTAAGTTATAAATTTAGCGTCCTTGGACTAAAAAAAGTAAACGAAAAAATGGCTTGCGGACGTGTGGTACTCATGCGTCGTAAGTTGCATAATTATTTAAAGGGAAAAAAAATCACGTTACAGAAAAAAATAATTAAAAAAATAGAAAATTATATCCCCAAACCCCAAATCTTGTTCCCCCCACCCCCATTCCACCTAAAACCCACCCAGAGAAATGAAAAATATACAAAATCATACAAATGACATTATGATTCCTCCAAGATTCAGTAATTTAGTTTTGATTCCCATAAATATCATACAGAATCATACAAATATTCAACTATAAAGCATGGACACTCCAAAAAATCACTACGGACGGTGTCGAACGCGTTCGGACACAGACACCACTCCGACATGCTTCCGACACGTGTCGGACACGGCTATCCCGTGTCCCTAATAAAAAATTTAAAAAAATTTGGACACAGCTAGGACACGGCCAAGGGCATGTTTGACACGGTTAGGACACGACCAGATCATTTTTTATAAGATACTAAAACTTTGGAGGGGGGGGGGGGTTCAAATTGTAAATAAAAACTTACCAATTTTCTAAATCTAATAAAAACTTACCAACTTTTTATAAGACACGGATTTAAACAATGGAGTATTTATTTTTGTTATATCATATTTTGGATTGAAAACATGTTTATTGTTGTATTTAGTTTATGTTTATATATTTATTTTGCATTTGTTATTGATAAGTAGTTGAATTATTTGCAATATACATAGCTTTACGAAGAAACAAATAAAATACAAATTTATATATAATATATATATAAAATAATTGGATATCCGTGTCAAAGACGTGTCGTGTCCTATATTTTTTTAAAAATTTCGTTCCCCGTGTCCGTGTTGGTGCATCATAGATATTCGGTAATGCCAGAAAATATGTATTGGTATAGGTGTTTTGGGGTGGGGGAGTCAAAGCGAATGGTGGCCTTTGGTGACGGAATTGGGTAAAGGTTCAGACTTCTTCCTTTTTTAAAAAAAAAAAAAACGTTTTGAAATTTATTATTTTATTTTATTTTTGTATTTTTTTGAGATTTAATAGAGTGGAAAACCACTCTCTTTTTTACGTAAAAAAAAAGAAACGATTTGATGAGGTTATGTAGACTGATTGGGAGAGAGTCGAAGAAACGAATACCAAGAGGAACAGAATCCACATCCGAACGTGGGGCATGGCAACGTTCAGACGTGCCAAACAGAAAGATACTAAGTAATGCCCGAACGTGAGACAAGGTAACGTTCGAGCGTGACAAACAAAAAGGTCCAAACTTTTGACGTTCATTCATGTCCGAACATGATGATACTCAACATTCGAACGTCGGGCCAGACAAGATTAATCTTCGGCGCTCAGTTAACGCATTTTGACGATTTTTTTGGCTAGGTTTGAGTTAGGACTTATTTCCTAATGTGTTTGAAGGCTTCTAAGACTCTACACTAATATATTATCATAATCTTGTCTGGTAACTTGGTGTCTCTCATCATACAATCAATAAAACCTCTAGTGTACACCGTGGACGTAGGCATTCTTGGCTGAACCATGTAAATCTTGAGTCTTGTTTTTCTTGATTTTTCGTTTACTTTTACTCGTTTGTGCGCATTGATTCCTAACAACTGGTATCAGAGCCATAAGTTGTAGACTTAGGAGATGTCGGGAAGCATTTTTGGTTAAATGCGGATTTTGTCGTGGTAACAATGGTAGGAGATGGAAAAGCAATCAAGCTCGACGATTTTATTACAGGGAGTACGAATTGAGGCCGTGGTGAAGCCAGAAAAGATGATAGAGGAGGATGAGATCGGTTAGATCGCCAACCAAAGAAGAGTAATCCTATTTAATGTTAACGAGAACGTGGTAGAATGCGAAGCCAGTTGGGCAGATTCGCAGAGCAGGGGTTTTGTTGGCGGATGGATCATACATAACTTGTGCAATGGGAGCATTAAATAGATATGTGGGGGATCAGAGTTGCCATTGAAAAACCAAAGTATTGACGGATGGATCAGACATAGTTCATGCAGTGGTCAGGGAGCAGATATATGGGAAGATCTGAGATAGCCAATGGAAAGTCCTTCGTGTAAGGATGTCACAAGATGGGTTGACCAAGGTGGGAAAGTCCTTGGTATAAGGATGTCTTGAGACGGCTTGACCAAGATGGTTATTCTTCAGTGAGGATAATGAAATTGAGAGCAACAGAAGTTGCGGGGTTGTGAGACATGTTCCGAATCTTGGGAGTAGTCTATATTCGATGGTCAGTTGGACTGAGATGGATATGCAATGGTATTCAGGAGTTGGATGATCACCAAAAGAATAAGATAGTGGCGAGGGTTCAAAGAAGGGGAACAATGTTCACAATGAGAGTCCATCAAGTGGGAGGCGGAGCACTAGGGACGGATAAATTGATGAGACATGGAGATGTCTTGGATTTGATCTCTAATGGGTTTGGGCATATGCCAACTAGGCTAAGATTCACTTGAGAAAAGTAAAGGAATGGTTCCTGTTGAGTTCGAGTTTTTGATCAGTCTCCAAGTGGTAGATTATTGGGATAGAGTGGAATCGGAACAAAATAGGATTGAGAGCCAAAAAATGAAGCCAAATAGAGCTAAGATGAAAACGAGATAGGTCGGGAAGACTCGGGGTCACGATAGGGTCGAAACAAGTGGAAATGGAAGAAAAAGAACTAACTTGGTGCAGATATAGACTAACTTGGCGTAGACATAGTGGCAACATTCGAACGTGACAACTGAGATGTTTGAACGTGCCAAGTGGTAGCATTAAGTTTTGTACGCCTCAGTGCATTCGAATGTGAATGTTTTAAATGTTCGAACGTGAACGTTTTAAACAATCGAACGTGGCTACGTATGGGCAAATCTAGCCTAGGTCTACGCAGACCTAGTATTTTTTTGGCAGTTTTTGGAGGCTTGTTTGATGAGAATTTGTTTCCTATTGAGATTAGACTTGATCCCTAAGTCAATTAAGATTGTATTCATAATTAGTTAGGGTTTTGATTACTCCATCTATTATAAATAGTGGAACTCTCCTTGTAATTAATTGATTCACTTATTGAGAAATAAAGATGTAGTCGAGGTTGGCTCGTTGATGTAGGCAATTATGCCGAACCACGTTAAATCCTTGTGTCGTTATCCTCATGTATATGCTTAGATTTATTTATTTTTTCGTGCTCTAATGCTACCTTCCTCTCTACTATCCCATTCTGCTACTGAGTCCCCGGAATGGTCTTGATCATCTTGATCCTATTCTCTACACAGTAGTCTTTGAATTCTTGGCTGTCATACTCCCCGCAATCATCTGACCTCAAACTCTTCAGTCTCAAACTCGTCTCATTCTCAACTTTCGCCTTCCACTTCTTAAAGGTACTAAACACATCAGACTTATTTTTTAGAAAATATACCCATACATTACTAGTGGAATCGTCTATATATAAAGGTAACGTAATATTTGGACCCTCCAAACGACTGTACAGGTGTCAGTCCCCATACATCGGTATATATTTGTGTTTTTTGAACAGTAGTTTTACTTTAGAGGGCTTCGTGGATGCGGATTTAAGTGGTGATCAAGATGGTCGGAAGAGTACATCGGTGTGCATTTACACTTTGAGTCACATTGCAATAAGTTGGACTTCTAGCTTACAAAAGTGTGTAGCACTTTCCACAACCGAAGTCGAGTATGTTGCTATTTCAAAAGTGAGTAAAAGAGATGGTTTGGTTGAAGAACTTTATGAGGGAGATTGACAAAGAGCAACGAGATTATGCACTCTATAGTGATAGTCAAAGTGCCATTTGTTTGACAAAGAATCCGGTGTTTTACTCAAGGACTAAGCATATTCATTGAAGAATCATCATATCCGAGAGATGATAGATGACGAGACTTTAGAGTCGAAGAAGGTGCTTGGCTCAAAGAATGCGGTGAATATGTTAACTAAGGGAGTTAACACCGAGAAACTAAGGTTTTGTATGGTCTCAGTTGGCCTCGAGTATCTCTGATGAATGAGGCTCATCTGAATTAGAGGATACTTTCACCGGGATGGTGAGAAGTATGTCAAGAGTTGAGGTGATCAGTCTCCAAGTGGGAGTTGATGGGGGTTATATAGAGTGATCGGGAGAGAGTCGAAGAAGCGAAGACCAAGACGAGTAGAATCCACATCCGAACGTGGGGCATGGAAACGTTCAGACGTGTCATGCAGAAAGGTACCTAGATTTGGAGCTAAGTCACGCCCGAACGTGAGAAAAGGCAACGTTCGAGCTTGACAAACAGAAAGGTCCGAACTTTTGACGCTAATTCACGTCCAAACGTGATGATACTCAATGTTCTAACGTCCGGCCATACGGTATTAATCTTGGGTGCTAAGTTAACGCGTTTTGATGGTTTATTTGGCTAGGTTTGAGTTAGGACTTGTTTCCTAATGTGTTTAGAAAGCTTCTAAGACTCTACAGTGATATATTATCATACTCTTCTCTTGTAACTTGGTATCTCTCATCTTACAATCAATAAAACCTTTAGTGTAGACCGTGGATGTAGGCGTTCTTGGTCGAATCACGTAAATCTTGTGCCTCGTTTTTCTTGCTTTTTCATCTACTTTTACTCGCTTATGCATATTAGATTCCTAACACGGTTGGGACTAAAAATGCAACTTTTTGAGTCCAATGAGACTAAATTTGCAACTTTAAGTCCATTATGGGATTAAAATTGAAATGCGCTAAGTCCTATTAAACCATAAATAAATTTTTTCCGAAATATTGATTTAAATATGAGAGGGTGAATTTGGGATAATAAAAAATACTTAATGTTATTTCAATCATTTTATGACTCAAACAGAATCAACTTATGTTGGAAAAATAAGTTGGGCGCTTTACTTTTTATTTTTGGTTATTTTACTTTTAGTAGCTTATAATGTAAACATCTTATTTTGAAGCTTATAAGTTCTTTTGTCAAAAAAAATAATGAAACATTTTAAAGGAGGTTAATATAAGCTCTAGTAACTTATACTTGATTTTAATCTTTTACTCCAACTTGATAGTGTTCATCCACTATTCCATGATAGAAACCATAACAAATGTAAAAAATATTTTTTTAAATATACATTGGGTTATGACACATACATTAGGGATGACGACAACTTACTTGACATGACGACTTATTTTATTTGTAAAAAGAATTCTTGTATGACAAAATTTTTACTTTGTGTAACGAATAAGCACATTTATAGAAAAACTAAACTTTTTTTTTCATAAAAATTAATGTACTTTCTCACAGGAAAGCTAATTCTTATGACAAACAATAGTTTTGTTACAATTTTTTTTGTCATAAGAATTATATTTTTTCGTAATGATCTACGTAATGAAATATGAGATGAAATGGGATAAAATCTAGAGTGACTCGTACCTCGCTTATTAAATTTTCCGTTTACTTTGTTCTTAGCTATTTGTCAATTTTTAGTTGCATAACATAAAACTTATAGATAGGTATTTAGCTATACGACTATCTTTAACTTAATTTAAATGGTGTTATAGTTAGGTCAGTGACCTTACAAAATTTAAAGGATAAAGAGGCATTGTACAAGACCAATTTTTGACCTAAACAAACGGTATTAACTACAAACTACCATAAATTAGTAATTTACCTAAAAATATTAGCCAATTAATCTAATTTGCCTAATTTGAACAACTTTACATATATATAGCTAATAGTCTAACATTGTGTTAACTAAAGCCATAAAAAGATAAATTTAATTCTTGAAGAAATTAATCTCTAAACAAGGACAAGCATAGCAATGAATGATTCTTAATGAGAATCGAGAATGTAAGTCTCGATATAATTGAAACTGTCATCCTATCAGATGAACGTTATATGTTTATCAAAAAAAAAAGATGGAAGGTTATGATTTTGCCAAACTCTGAGCCACATAAGCTCTTAAGACATAAATGCACGTGACAGATAAGAAATCAACGAGAATTTTTTTCCGACTTTGTTCAAATTCATAGATAGTACAATAATTGATTAATTTTCAGTTCGAAACAAAAAGTTATGATCATTTAAAAACTTACAAGGTTAAATTATTTTTTTTTTAAAAAAACAAGGTACGAAAAAAACCCCAAAATTAAGAAATCTCTGTACGTTTATTTCTATATTTTTATCTTTATTTATAAATTAGGAGAATTGGTTTTGAGGTTGAGATAATTGACCTACACTTATTCTTTCTTTTTAAATGATATATTCAGCACTCTAACTAATTAATATAATGGTGCTGACTAAAACTATTATCCAATAGTGATTTTAATTATTTGTTGTCTCTACTTTTCAAAGTTGTGCAGTTTCTTGATACCCCGACATCAATTTCGTAGCCGTTAGTCACATTTTTATGTAGCTTCCCCTTTTTTCCCCACACTAAGTATTAGTATCATTAATGCAATAAAAGTTTGTGCCTAATTTGGTCTGACTAAGTTAACCTACCTTCTTTCTATCTAAGCTTTTGTTGCAACCTCTAAATCATGAAACTGTACAAATGTTTAGAACCAGAGTTCGAATCATTTATTACCCGGCTTGAATTATGATCCAATCGCAGTTTTGTGTTCTTTTTACGGTTTTAATTGCGACAAAAATTTGTGTTTTAGTTTGAAAATGGAAGCGCGCTAAAACCCTAATTTCATATGTTGTAATTATGGGTTCACGGAAGTACATAATTTATATTATGTAGGCGATGAAGAGAAAAAGATGATTTAAGTAAAGCATATTATGTTCTTTATTTTAGTTATTTGTAATTAACTCCTCCTAATAACGATATGACTTGTTTGATCAAATCTTTCGATCGAGAATTTGAACTTTTTTTAAGAGTATGAGCCAAAAACGAGTTTAAAATGAAACGATTAGTTCATTTGTAACACTGCTTGAATAAATGTATTCAAAACTACGCTCGAGCTCATTGTATCATATTACGAAATTAAGTCTACATTTCTCCTTTTGTACGAATTACACCTACTATTTTTTTTCTATTTTATGTTCTTTTATCTTCCTACAAAATATAAAATAAATAGACGAAAAGAAACATGAAAGGGAAGATGACCAGGGAAAAGGATGAAAGAAAATTTCAAAGGTTAAATGGATTTTACAGCCTATTTAATTTAACATAGACTAAGTGATTAACTCAATAAAGATCGTACTTGATAGACACTAAATTTCAATATTTCATGAAAGGTCTTTAATTGTCAATCGATCCACAATACTCTAACAGAAGTTGACACAAATTAACACTTCAATGATCTAGAAATGTAAAAGATAATTTTTATTTTATTCTTCTAATTAATAGAGTGGAGCACAGCGTCCCTAAGTTAATCAACAAATTAAAATGTACGAAAAATACTGCATTAAATTACACTAACTAATTAAATAAAAACTAAAGATGATAGCAATGACAAAATTGTAAATAGTAATGCTGACAAAGATGTAACAAGAAAAGGAAATTAATTAGTCAACCCCGCAAAAAACCTAGGAAAATCTAAACAAATGAGTAGAAATAGTCACATGAGAATATTAAATATTTTAACTTAGTGCGGAAATCTTACTATATACTATATTGTAGTTTCAAGGCTTGGGGGCTAAATACATAGAGAGAGTACATTATAAAGAGTAGTACGAGCATAGATAAATTTCATGTTTCTAGATTGCATCAAAATGAAAAGCCTTCTACGCTGCTCAAGCCCTATGAAATGAAAATAAGGTTAAAAATGTGTCATAAAAATAATTCTTTTTAGCAATTATTGACTGCAAAATTTAATTAGCCCCCCTTCAATTTGTAGGGCATGATTGGTTAGGTCTCCCAATGCAGATATCTAGAAGTTAGGAGTGATTTTTAAGAGCTAGTTATCAGAATCGGGACAATTATAATTATAATTATAATTTATGTGTATGACGCATTCCACATAGAATCCACACTACTTGGATCATTAATTATGATTGTTTCGAAACTTAAAAGAATTGGGTTTAACAAAAAAATCCACTTAGTATAATTTAATTTCTCCTTAACTACATTTAATTGGTTGCAAATAAATCTAGATGAGTACTAAAGAAATATTGAGATTTCAAGATCGAGCTCAAATTATATATTAGACCTCCAATTTGTTGAATAAAACCATTAAGCTCGGACTTTGCTAGCATGGTTGAAAGCTAAGCTCGTGTTGAAAGTTAATTATTATTATTAAGTAAATAATAGAATCTAGTTATATATATTCTTATAGTTTTGTATTTATAACTGATTTTTTATGTATGTATATAAATCTCAGATAAAAATAGATGACAACATTTTAAAATAAATATATATATATTGCAATGGTAGTACGTACTATTAATATATAATTATAAATCAACCTTTCTAGATAACTTAAGCACAAAAATCGAAGGATTTGTTACCACAAAATGGCCTTTCATATTTATGATTATCATAATTTTGTACTTACATATACATATTGCCAGCTAGCTTAATACTAGCAATTTCAAAGCTGCAAAGTAGTAATCCAACTAGGGTAGGTTTGTATAAATATATAGGGCCTTCGAGTAATAGTCAAATTGTAACAAAGGATTAATTAGCTTCAATTAAGAATGATGGACCATAATTAACAAAAAAAAAAGTCCACGTTATTGTTAGAAAATTAGATTTTTGGCGCAATCAATTAATCCCTCACTTCCCCGTTCACTTTATTTGATAAGTCTACAGTATTCTAGATCACCACATTTCCCCTCATGAAGGAATAGTACAAAATTCAAAAAAATGTTTGATATGAAATTCGTATCCGCAATTATTATATAACAATTAATCTAGGTCACGTAAAAGCTTGATATAGTTTGTGAAAAACTGTGGAATAAATAGTACCGAAGGATTTCACGACTAAATAATCAATTAACCCAACTATTTTCATCCACCAATTAATTAATATATCTATCGGCCCTTTAATCGTATCAAATTTTAACAAAAGTGAATTAAACCCTAAGTAAACTAGTTGGTATTAGACTCTAGATTTTCTTTAACTAGTTATTAATTAGCGTTTTAAGCTAAGGGACCCAATAAACCCTAGCTTCTTTTCTTGGCATTGTTAACATACACTCATCATTCAATAGCCTTTGTTAAAACAAACCTCTACAATAGTGAAAAATGTATTTAATATATGCACCTAAGTGTCTAGTATATATCCTGAGGATATGGGGATGTTTGTTAACTCGTAGAAAAAGTAAAAAAGGATTTGATGTTGGATTTCGCGGACAAATTGCATTTTTCATCCTGTATCTTTTTCACTTTTGAATTTTAGTCTTGTTTTTTTCGATTTGTAAAGTCGTCCTGTAACCATTTAATTTTTTGGCAATTTTAGTCCGATTTTGACCGGAGTTGACCAATTAGGCCGGAATTTGCCATGTGTGATGCTGACCAGTCAAACTTGATGAGGTGAATCAATTTTGTCCTAGTCAGCATCCATTTTGGCGGGAAAATTGTAAATTTTCCAATTTTTTGTCCATGTCAGTGCCACGTGTCCGACACGTGGCAAATTCCGGCCAAATTGGTCAGCTCCGGTCACAATCGGACTAAAATTGCCAAAAAGTTGGATAGTTATCGGACGACTTTACAAATCGAAAAAAAAAGACCAAAATCCAAAAGTGATAAAGATAACGGACGAAAAATGCAATTAGCTCTGGATTTCACTCTTTTTTTTTTTTTTCTGAATATATACATGTAATAGGGCATCTGATCAAATATAATAGTTAAAATTTAACAAAAGTTGTTATTTATCATAGGCTAATCTTTCATCGTTTTACCACTGATTCTTGGTATGATAAAATATCGATTTGTTATATAAGCATTAATTACGTCAATCTAATTAATACATTCATTCTATTTTATTTTACATAAATTAAAGAAGTGACAAAAAAATAATAAGTTAATGAATGATATATAACATTCTATAAAATTCCCAGAATGACACATTCTACGCATACACATATAAGTGAATTGTAATTGTGAACTTTTGATACATGATGTCATCAAAATTATTTTATAATTGAGAGTTCGTAAATCGAGCGGGCTTTTTGCATAGTTTTTGCCAACCATTTTAATTGTAAGGGTCTCTCATGCATCTTGCCAAATGTTTCAGTAGCTACTATTTCTAGATATATAGCTTTTTCTACCTATAGAAATTGCAAGTGATTCTCGCGTTTCTAATTAACCGACACAAAGAAATTAAAAACTTTCACGCTTATTTAGTGAAGGTTGGTAACTATTCTTATTATTCACCGTTTGATTTGGGTTGTTCTTGGAGGCTTGTTCTTCGTCAATAAGAATTAGGATTGGGGTTGATTGTTCTTGGAGGCTTGTTCTTCGTCAATAAGAATTAGGATTGGGGTTGATTGTTCTTGGAGGCTTGTTCTTCGTCAATAAGAATTAGGATTGGGGTTGATTGTTCTTGGAGGCTTGTTCTTCGTCAATAAGAATTAGGATTGGGGTTGATTCTAATTTGGGTTGGAAACGATTTGAAACTGAAGAATGACCCTCGGTAAGGCCAAGCGGGGGCTTATCTCAACATGGATTCTCTGACGATCAAATCAGCAAAGTTCGAATGTGATGATATATAGAACTGAATAGTGAACAACATGCCTCATAAATGCTTTGGATTGGAAGGTTTACAAAGTAGACAGTAAATTAGATATCGAATGTTAAAATAATTATCTCACTTGAGTCGCAACAAATCAAGTTTGGGCACGATTATCTATTTGGTAGAATTAAAATTCGGCTCAAGCTCAATTCATGCATATTCGGCTCGATAAGATCTATCCGAGCTCGGTTTTATTAAATAATCAAATTGAACTCAAATGCAATTCATTAATTTTCAACCTAGATAAAAATCTAAATAAACTTGAATAATTTTTCGATCAGCTGAGCTCAAGTTGTATACACCTCTATTTGCGGAAAAATGAAATAAACCTGAGAGATTTTGGTGGCCTGGGGGGTCCGACTGTTAAAAAATTGCTACGTACAGATAAATATCCCTATCAATAATAAGCTATATACCGAGGCCGGCGGAAATCCGTATACCGTATTTAATTACTCTTTCTTATGGTTTCTAATATGCCTCATTAAACAGTTATAGTCAACCCCACACCCTCAATAATCAAACCCTTAATTAATTAAATCTTTCAATAATGGTCCCCCCCAAATCACTAAATTATGAACATAATTATAAAGAAAATAATTCACAAGTTTGAATAATTGGAGACGGTTAATAAGTTTGTGTTTGTATTTAATAATTAATCACCGGAAATTATTTTGTTGGAATTTGAAAATTTTATGTGTTTTTCTTGCAAATTATGTAATTTATTATCTAGATTATTACAAGTTGGCTTTAAATGTTTCATGCTATCATAAGAGAATAATTTGAAGCTAAAATGGAAATAAAGGGGGTGAAATAATAATAGAAGCACATGATTGGAAACAAGAAGAGAATAAATTATTATTGTGTATCAAAAAGGGAAGTTATATTTATTGATGTGTCACTCTAACAACTTCTCAAATTAATATACATTAATTATTTATTGCGAAATAGTATGTTTTAAATAAGCCTTTCTACCAACGGGGTCCGAATGATAAGCAGCTCGATTCCGCTTAAGTAAGGTTTCGGGTTCGATTCCTTATGTACGCAGTTGCCCCCGTTGGGAGATTCACCTACCAGGCCAGGTGCGGATCGACCAACAAATTAATCCGGCAATACCCTAAATACTGTGGTAGACAACCAAAAAAATAAAACAATAAATAAGCCTTTCTCTTAAATTGAGTTTACATTGCTCAAACCCCTGTGTAATAGGGCAATTTGCAAGAGTACAAATAAAAATACTACGAATTCTTGTGCTAAAGAAAAAACAGTTTAGATGTAGATAGTACGTGAACCGTGCATAGACCCTTCCGAGTATAATGCTTTTCGGGAAAATTGCAATTTTGGTCCCGTAATTTAGGGCATGCGCAATTTTGGTCCCAATATTATGGACTTCACCAACTTACACCCTTTATCTCAAAAATAAATGTGCAATTTTAGTCCCACACCTCATTTCCGTTAACTATTTGACGAAAAATGCCTGCAACTCTCACGTGCTCCGTTAAATTGGGTGTTTTGGTGGGAAAATTAACAATTTATCTGAAGGGTCTAACAAGAAACCCAATTTTCATTCCCCCCAAACCCTAGCCCCTTACTCCCGCAAAGTTTCTTCCCTACGATTGTGGAGCAAGGAGAGCAATAATCGACTGCAATCACAAGAAAATCGATAGGATACAAGAATTAGAGCATCGATTATCATTAGTTGGAGATTTGCATCCTCTTTATACATTCTATTTTAATGTATAAATAGCAAACATAGAGGGGTGGCTTTTTCGGCGGTTCCCCTCTTTCGTTAGTTGAAATTTGAAATTTTGAGAATTAACTTTCAGATCAAAACCCAATTAACAAAACACGTGAGTGGCACATGCATTTTACATCAAATATTTAACGGAGTTGAGGCGTGGGACTAAAATTGTACATTTTTTTTTAGATAAAAGATATAAATTGGTGAGGTCCATAATATTGGGACCAAAATTGTACATGACCTAAGTTACGGGATCAAAAATACATTTTTCCCAATGCTTTCCTAAGTATAATATTCACCTAATTTTATTTCATTTTAATTTTTAGGAGACAAGCTTTAGTTACATCATATATATAAACCCAAGACTATCCCTTATTGAATTAGCATAATATAAAAACTCTCACTCCCCATCTCTCTCTAAACCCTAACATTTTTTTTTCCTCCGCCGGCGATGACTTGGTGAAGCAGTTGTCTTTTTCACCGCTGTTATCACCACCATCGTCGGTGGGTTGGGTTGGAGCACGTTTCTTCAATTGTACATCACATCTTCAAATCTGACGAGACGGATATGGATCTAACGAGACAGAGACAGATCTGACGAGATGAAGACGGGTGATATATAAGTTTTTATATAGCGTTTTAGATATTTTGTTTAGTATTTTATTTTCAGTTTTCTTTCTCTCGAATGAGAGTTTCGTCTCTCTTTGAATAGGAGTTGCACAAGAATTTTTTTGTGTTCGTTTGTGAGTTCTTAAGATTTGTTATCTTCAAGAAACTTGATAATTGGTGTTTCAAATGTTCTTACTACATCGTTTGAGTCGATTTGAATTGTATTGCTCCAGACGTTGTAAACTTTCAATTGAATGATATATAAGACCGATTTTTCTTAAAAAAAAAAGAATTAGCATAATATATATCAAAGATAAAGTATTTCGTTATGAAGTTACGCAGAGATAAAATGTAAGTCTTAATTCAGTATTGAAAAATATATATATACATGAAAATTGATTACAGATTTTTTTGAGATAAATTTGATGCTAAAAATCAAAACTTTGAGGTACTATAATTTGCAATATATAGATCCATCTTCACTGAAAAAAAATGATTATTGTCCATGTTAATATGTTATGGTAAAAAGTTTCTTTACCCAATTGACTAGTGCTTTGCTATGGCGCCTTTGGCCGTGATATTTGCAAGCATAGCCAAAACATTTACCATGGCTTAAAGTTATAGTCATAGTCAATGTTTTGTTCATTGTAAAGACCATGACTTTTAGCCATTGTAAAAAAGTGTTAGGTTAACATTTTTTCCACCACGACTAGTTAGAGCTTAAAATAACTAGTATTCTTTTTCACCACCGCTAACTTTAGTGTAACTATATGAAACATCTACTATAGCCAAGTTAACCGTGAGTTTAGACCGTTATAAACCACGATTTTAAGACATAGCATATATTTTCATTGCTAAGTTTCAATTTTCTTGTAGTTCTTTAACGATGTAATTGATAAAGAAATGCCTTTAATCCTTACTTTTTTTTGGCGTGTGTGCGTGTGTTTGTCGATGCTCTAACCCTAATTTATGCATAAATGGTCATTGTTATCCTCTTACGTGTATATATAAGTCGCATATATATATAACTTTGCTTTAATCTGCAAATATAAAAAAAAATACATAATAAATCATAAAATACTAGACAAAACATAAAAGATGGATCCACACTCGGTTACCATTCGACTCCATGTATTATAAAGAAATACTTTTGTAACCTAACATTGCAAAGTCAAACTGTTCAATATAGGGAAAATTTCATTAATCTAAGTGTTTCAGTTTTAGTTTTATTGAATTTCAAGTTATAACTTTAGTTTTATATGACTGAAAAAATTGCACTTTTGGTCATAATCGTCTACTTTTTTACTGAAAAAAACAATTGAGACGCACACATTGTCATTAGAGTTAGATATTGGATGGACGAAAAACAAATTGTACTTTTGATCACTTAGGACTTTTTTCAATCAAAAAATAGATAGTTAAGCCAAAAAATGCAACATTTTAAGTCCTATAATTGCAACTTAAAATCTAATAACACTAAAAGTAAAACATGCAAATTTCTATAAGATATTTCTATATTTCGTCGTTTAGTGTTACAGTCAAATTACGTATCAATACATATATAGTGTGTCCAAAATTTCGTGCAGTTCAATTATATTCATGCATGTGCACTTTCTAAATAAATAAAGTAGATACAATACAATCAAATTAACAGAGCTTAGATCCAACCCTGATGAGAATAAGACACAGATCTCGGGATTGGATAATTACATTTTAATTAGCGGATAAGTAACATAATTAATTAAATAATTGGAAAGGAATATATAGATATAGACATAAAGCAGCGGATTCTCCGGTATAAAGGACTAGGTATAGAAAAAGCTGACCGATCAACACGTGGCAACACTACCAACCGCTAGATTCTCACGCAAAATTCTCCTCCACCTTTAGATCACTCTAAGTTGATGATCAATGATGAAAAAAGAGTCGTACTCCCATGCGAAAATTCCAATAGGGCCAATACAAAACAAATTGTGCAAAAATTGGATAACCTTTAAATTATAGGGGGACGAAATTTTAAAATTTTAAAAATTTTGTAGGGTGAATTTTAATTTTTCAAAGTTGAGGGGACGGAAGCCCCTACCACTCCCTAGCTCCACCCTGATTCCAGTTTAAATGAGGTCTTTGGTGGAATAAAAATGTAATTCAGAAAGCGTGAATTATCTTTTATATGCAATTCATTACAAGATAAATGATTTTACCCAGCTTGATCATATTGGCCAAACTCGGTCCCCAAACAAAATTTCCCTTAAAGAGGAGAAATTCTTATCCCGAATTTGGTTTAATTTGTTGAACCCAAAGACAATTCACTGGTCACATTATTACTCATTTTCTGAGTGATGTAGTAGGATCAAACGCTTATACCACTAGGTTAAAAGCTATAGTTGATGCGTCGCAATTTTATTTCCTTACACTTTGTAGCGCAAAGCACCATCATAGGTGACGGTTGACGTTGAGGTGGTTGTTCCCCTACAAGCGCCACAAGTCATACAATCAATATTGCGTTAGTTATGTTCTCTCGAGTCACATGATAATGCTGTCAATAAATGCATGATCACAATACTGACAAATAAATGCCCATTATGTATATTTGAATTCGATGGGATCAAATTCGAACTAGAATTTTTCAAAATACAAATGATAGATTTCACTTTTCAGTGTGTGTTATGTGTGAGAGAGAAAGTGTAAAAAAGCTCATTATGTACAAAATTAGGGTGAAACAAAGGAGAAAAAGATATATAAAAAAAGAAAAGAAAGGAGAGAGAGAGAGAGAGGGAAGGAAGCTTTTTAGGAGGCCATGGCGGCGTGGCAGAGCTGTAATTCTGCGTCTTTAATGCAAACAACACAGCCACAGAATTGAAGGAGCCGATTTAATCTCTGTGTCTGTCTGTGCTGTGTCTGTCCCCATACACACACATACCCTCAAAAAGTCATCCAAACCCTTCCCCTTCTTCATTAAAAACCCCAATTTCACAATTCAATTTTTATGTTCTAAACTTTGTTTAAACCAAATTATATATATATATATATATATATCTTCTCCTTACATATCCTCATTTCTCCCTCTCTTTTTTTTTGTTTTTGTTTCTTCACATGCAAACACTTACCAACAATAATAGTACGGCTCTTTTTCATTCACTCAAACCCCCCACTATTTGTCTCCCTTAACACCCACAATATATCCAACAATATTTAATCCCCCCACTATTATTATTACTCTTATTGTTATCACTAATCACCACCTCACCTCACCTCAATTTTATGATAATAATAATAATAATAATATGGAATATTGTGATCATCACTACACAAATTTATTAATCTCGACAAAAAAAGGGTTTCAACTATCACCACCAAAATGGCCGGCTTCTTCTCACTAGGCGGCGGCGCCACCGCCTCTAGAGGCGGCACTAACACCAACACCGATCAAGAAAGCAGCAGCCATAACAACAACAACCCACCTTCAGGAATCAATCCAGAAAGCTGGTTCCTATTCAGAAATGAAGATCAAATCCCATACCGGGGTTTCGAGCTATGGCAACAAGAACCACCGCCACACCACCACCACCATCACCCCACGGCGGAGAATTTCCTCCACCGCAGCGGGGGAAACCCACTTCAGGATCTCTACGCCTCCGCCGGGGGGCTGGCAGTGGGCCCCAGCAGGGGCAGCGGCTTCAACATCTCCGATGGGTCGCCGCGATCAGGGTTTCTGATGATGAGGAGCAGCGGCGGCGGCGGCGGAGGCGGAGGAATAAGCTGCCAGGACTGCGGCAATCAGGCGAAGAAGGATTGCGCGCATATGAGGTGTAGGACGTGTTGTAAGAGTCGAGGGTTTCAGTGTTCGACTCACGTGAAGAGCACGTGGGTGCCGGCGGCGAAGCGGAGAGAGAGGCAGCAACAGTTAGCGGCGTTGCAGAGTAGTAATAATAATCAAAGTGATGATCAGCAGCAGGAATTACAGACCACGACGAATAGTAGTGGGAAAAGGCAAAGACACAATAATAGTAATCCTGCCAATTCTCTTGTGTGTACTCGTATACCTACTACTACTTCAGGTAATATATATTATGATCATATATATATATATAAAGATTTAATTTTTGAGAGATATTTTAATTATGTGTTTAAGCATAGAATTTGGTGTAGAAACCTAAAAAAAAATAAAAAAATTACAACTATGGGAATTAATGAATTATAAATGAAAATTGGGTTGCAATTTGCAAAAATATTTAAAAACAAGTGAAAAAAGAAAATATGTTGCAACATATGTATGGTGTAAAAACCTAAAAGAGATGAGGTATAAAAAAATTGTTGCGGTATGAATTGTATAGCTATTGGGATGAATTATTGATGAATGTGAACAGCTACACTCATTTTAAAAATAAGTGAGAAGATAAAATAGTTTTGTAAAGAAATTGCTATAGAATGTGAGCATTATACATTGGAGAAAAAGAAGATATATATGTGTATATATATATGGTTTGTGTATTTCATGTTTACTGTTCTGGGGTCACTAGCTACATTACAAGAAGATAAAACAAAAAGAAAATTCATAACGTACTGAAATTGACCTCCATTGAAAAACAAATTATCATAATTAAAGTAATTAAAAAGAAGGAAAAACCATCATCTGCTCTGAGCTTTCTCTTCTTTCCTTTCCAAGACACTGTTTTTTGGTATTTCTGACAGAAAATCCACTATTCCCCTTCTCTCACTCTCTAAGGAGGGGCGAGAAAGGAGAGTGTAACCGGAGCAAAAAATGTACCAAACTACTCGATACTCAATTTGATATCGAGAGCTAAAAGCTCGTTTGAGCTCGATTTGTTAAGTTGTCAAACCAAATTTGAACAAATTTTTGTGTTCGATAAATTTTTAAGCTTAGTTCGAGCTCGATTAAATCTCGTTTGAGCTTCACTCGATTAACAATTAAACAAAATTCAAACATAAACTTTGAAACTCGACAATACTTCACACAAACTTGATCAAGAACTTATTCGGCTAGACTCGACTTGTTTAATGTCCGTAAGTGTACAAATTCATATACTACTTCAAATATAATACCTTAAGATTATATATATATGTATAGTATTCTAACGATGGGCATGCTTGACATATATGTATATCTATATTTCCTTTTATAGGGTTGGAGCTTGGGAATTTCCCTTCAGAAGTGAGTTCACAGGCGGTATTCCGGTGCGTTAAAGTGAGCGCCATAGATGATGCTGAAGATCAATACGCATATCAAACGGCTGTCAACATTTCCGGCCATGTCTTCAAAGGAATACTATACGATCAAGGCACCGAAAGCCAGTACATGGCGGCGGCGGAGACTTCCTCCGGTGGAGGAAGCGTTAGCGGCGCCGCGGGAGTTCAACAACTTAACTTAATAACTGGAACTTCTGGAACAGCCGCCGCCGCCTCCGCCGCCGGCGGTGGCGTTTCGGCCTCCGTTGCAGCTTCGGGTTTTATTGATCATTCTTTATATCCAGCTCCGATCAACAGCTTCTTGGCTGGTACGCAGTTCTTCCCACCACCAAGATCTTGAACAAAAAAGAAAGAAAATGAGTACATTAATTAATTTCCTATAATTTCTTTTTTGTATTTTCACTAATTAGAACTTTCGATTTGAGAAATGATAGCATTTTAATTTGTGTTATCTGTGTAAACCCCATTGTGGTTAAATTAGATAAATTATAGTATTAAACGTAAAAAAGAAATTCAAATTCAAACCTGATTTGATCGAATTCAAATGAAATTTATAAGATTCACGTTGTGAATTACATTTGAAATCGACAAATTAGCTCAGAATTAGAATTTGGGAAATAGGGAGGACAGAAAAGAGCAGGAAATGAGGGGATTATGTTTGATTTTTAGTTTATATTTCGATGCACAATTTGAATTATTTTCTTGTTTCTCTTTGAAATACTACATTACAAAAAGTTTCTTTGTTATTTTTGTTTCTTTTTATGGCAACTTTTTCTCTTCTAGGGTTGAATTTTCTCTACGAATTCTGGTTAGTTGAATTTATGTCTTAATTAATAGATTACCAAAAAAAGAATTTATGTCTTAATAGGGTTTCTTCTTTGGTGGGGGAAACTTGATATATTGAAGAAACATCTTTGGAATTTCATATATATATATATATATATATATATATGTGTGTGTGTGTGTGTGTAAAATCCAAGCCATGCATGAGTCTGATATATTTAGAATGAGTATCATAATTAATAACATAATAATTGAATAACGGGAAATTCTAGCCCGCTCCTAATACAAATTTAGATTAGTTTAGTTTATCAGGAATGTTAATTTCAGTCTATCAAAAGTACAAAGTAATTGTAGGAAATGATAATGAGATAATGCTTCTTACTAGGATTGGGCAACAATCTTGTAAAACCGCCCGAACCACATCAGTCATATTCTTATACAAACCGTGATTTTGATTTTTAAAGAGAACCGCACAGCCAAATCGATTTGGTGGTGGTTTTGGACCAAATTGCACTAAATTGAATCGCCATTATTTAATATATATATATATATATATATATATATATTCTTTATTTTAGTTTTTTAATATTAGTAGGATGACTTTATCCAATAATTTTTATGAAGTTTTTGATTATGTAAAATAGTTTGTTTGGATTAATGCTTTTGTACTAAGCTTTATCTATATTAAATATATTGTTACATTTAGTTGAACAATGTTAAAATTATAATTTTTTTGCGAATATCCTAAAATATGTATTTTTAAGTTTTGTTTGACTTGTTTATTTTTTGTTAGTCAAAAATTGCAGATCGAACTAAACCGCTCAAAAGCGTACCCTTGGTTTTATTTTTCAAATTAGCAATTTGAAATTTCTAGCTCTACCGAAAAACTGCACTTGACAATTCGATTTTAAATTAGCAAAAAAAATAAAACCGCTCCACAAACACCCCTACGTCTTACTTTTTTCGTCATGATTCCGAGATGAAGACATTTCCAGAGAAACTATTTCATTTTGTGGAAGTGAATTCGTATTCTTATATATATATATCTATATATATATATATATATATAAAGACAGTTAAAAGTCATTATATCTTTCATTTTATTCCTAAGATTTTAAACATATATACCATAATTTATTTATTATATATATGTATATATTATCAAATTAATAAGTAACAAAGATACTTCCTATTTCTAGACATGCATTAATTTTAACTTTATTTATTTCTGCCCATTCTCTTACGAATGAATATGCACATAAAGGGATAGCTGCTTTGCATTGATCATGTTTAATGCCGCTGCAGGTGCATTTAAATAAAAAGTATCTATGATGTGCAAAAATCATATTTTGCATGCATCAAGGTATTTATTACTATATTGTAAATGTCACTATTTACATATAGAAAATGGTACCTGTAATTGAAACAGAAGCATTTAGAATTTTTTCTTCATTCAGAAATTTCATAGTGACTTAACACTGTTATATATACTTACTCTCATCCCTATATAAAAATTTCCTGAACTTTGTATAGTATAAAGTTTCTGTTAGGTAATAATATTCTGTGTAAATTTTCACATATTTTTATTCATCTGAGGCCGGATATAATGAATCAGGACTTTATTCTTTTTCTTGGTATCTCCTATTACACTTCACTTACAATAACATGTGTATAAAATATTTTCTTGAATATAAATTTATTATGGATTATATACTCTTGTCGGACACGCATGATATATGTGC
Source organism: Buddleja alternifolia (assembly GCA_019426215.1). Classification (NCBI taxonomy): domain Eukaryota; kingdom Viridiplantae; phylum Streptophyta; class Magnoliopsida; order Lamiales; family Scrophulariaceae; genus Buddleja; species Buddleja alternifolia. The sequence continues at coordinate 1,171,446 of CM033393.1, read as the reverse complement.
AATACAAGATGCAACGCATCCTCAAAAAAAAAAAATGTTACACCATTTTGCAATAAAAGATCTCGTATGCTATAATTAAGCAAGTTGCCCATATATATTGGGTGTTCCACATTAAAATGTGATGATGATATCATGTTAGCTTGTTGATGATGTGACATAATTTATACATATAATATATAGGGAAATTAAGTTCAATAAATACATTGTGTTTGGTATTTTAATTTGGTGTTTCATCTTTTATATATATATATATATATTGTTTTATATTTAAAGATGCATGCATATATAACATAAAATACAATATGAAACAATATATTAATTGAAGTAGAAAATCTGAATGAGTGAGATTTGGCCACTGTCATAAAGATAAAATAAAAAGTCCATTATTTGTTTATATATATATATATATATATATATACACACATATGAGGTTATATATATATATAAAAATTGTGTCCCTACTTAGTTTGATGATATATGAATGTAGCACTGCAGCCTATTAGATTGCATGTCAATTATTATTATTGTTCCTAAATGTCACATTTATGAAGTGGAACTCCTTGAAGAATAAATTCTGATGATTAGCCATGAAGACTGAAGTTCGAAAATAATTAGAACTACAGAAAAGTGACATAAATTAATCTCACCTACATTATTTTGTTTGATTAAATCTCACCTACATTACATAGATCACTAAATACTACTTATTTTTGCACTTTAATCTTCGCAGTATATGGTCTCAGAATAATTCACAATTGTACCACATTGGAAGTTCAATAAGTCATGTGACAATAATAAGCATCTATATATTACGTGCATTTTTGTATTGATCATTTCATATATATGGTAAAACAGCATCCCAAATTCCAGTCAGTTTATCTACACTATGATTTATATACATAATTCTCCTCAAGCAAGAAGTTGAATTATGACATTTTTGTGTCTGTATCATGTCGTTATATCTATATATATCTGACGGAGCGGAAGCAATCAATTGTGTAAAAATTGAAGATCAAGTCTTCAAAACTTACGGATAAATTTGAGCGCACTCAAAGAATTGCAAAAACAAAGACTTTATTAATAATTGTGAATGAATAATCCTCCAAGAACTACAAACTGCTGGAATTTAAAGGAAAAAAAAAAGCAAAGACTCCTATTCTAATCAAATTAGGACTTCTACTCCTAATCCAACTCCGAAAACTGACATAATTCTAAAATGCTCCAAAATTCACCAAATTTGGCTCAAAAATACTATATCATGTGAGGTGATACGTGGAAAAAATTGGGCCCCATCCGACAAATAGACAATTAATTAAAAATAAAATAAAAACGCTAAAAAGTCAAAAAAAAAAAAAAAACACTAAACGGACCGAACGAAAGCCTAAACGATGGAATTTGGGGTTTATCTGTTAGCCTAAAATGTCCCTAGCCATTCAATCGGATTCCTCTCGAAAAGAGCTTCGATTTGGTATCTTGTGGTCCCGTAACTCCAAGCAGATCAAAAGCTACGGCCGTTTGAAATCTCACTGTCAATTTTTCGCTTATTTTCACTTTTTTTTCCTTCAAACTTTTCCAAAAATGCATCAGCTTCTTGTTCTACATGATCAATATCACAATCAATATTCGAATATCTATATACGTTTGTGTGTGTGCGCAGAAGTTGCAGAGCCCTTTGTTTCTATATATACTTGATATAGATACAATCTACAATTACAAATATAACTAAGGAATTTTAGGTCGAAGATGTAAATGTATCTATATGAGTCTACCGCTTGAATCCACTAGCTAATTAGAATTCAGAGAAAATGTCATTTTTGGTACCATAGGATGCGCCGAATTCAGTTTTGGTACCACGCTTTTGAAAAGTAAAATTTTTGGTACCAAATCAAGTTTTTTGTCTTAATTTTGGTACTGCCATTAGTTGACTAATGGTCAACACTAACAAATCCGTTAGTTTTCTAATTTGGGGCAAAAATGGAATAAAAAACCGATTTAATTGGAGAAAAATCTATTTTGGGGGTGTTTATAGAGCAATTTTTGTAGGTTTTTGCTCATTTGAGCTCTTCTTCTTCTTCTTCTTCAACTTTCACTTTCTCTAATTTCTTCTTCCAAATGACTTCTTCTTCTTCCTCGAGTAGAGCTAGTAGTAGAAGAAGCCATTTGGAAGAAGAAATTAGAGAAAGTGAAAGTGAAAGTTGAAGAAGAAGAAGAAGAAGAAGAAGAAGAAGAAGAGCTTGAATGAGCAAAAACCCATAAAAATTGATTTAAAAACACCCTAAAAATCGATTTTCCTCCAATTAAATCGATTTTTTCCCTTCATTTTTGCCCCAAATTCTGTTTTTACCCCACAAATTAGAAAACTAACGGATTTTTTAGTGTTGACCATTAGTCAACTAACGGCAGTACCAAAATTGAGACAAAAAACTTGATTTTGGTACCAAAAGTGTTGTTTTTCAAAAGCGTGGTATCAAAATTGGATTCGATGTGTCCTATGGTACCAAAAATGATATTTTCTCTTTGAATTCATATTCGAGCTAGGATCGGATCTAAGGGTGCACAAGAGTCGAGTTCGAGTCGAGAGTCGAGTCTAACCAAATTGCTCGGATCGAGCTCAGGCTCGACGAGTTAGAGAGTAAACGAGCTCGAGCTTATTCTTGGGTCGAGCTCGAAAATAAAATTATATATATATATATACAAAAAATAACTTATATATATTATTAAATATAATCATGATAAATATTAAACATATTATACACATAATTTTCTTCTTTATACAGACTCGCTACCTTTCGAAAAGTAATTGGCTCAAGCTCGAGTAGCTAAAGTGTGATTCGTTAGGCTCAACTCGAACTTGAATCTAACTCTATTTGAGCTGACTCATGACCCAGCCCGACTCGATGCCTATCTCTAGCTAGTCGGATCAATACATAGTATATATAGATGTAAATATCTATTAAATGTGTAACCCTCTTAAAGGGGTGGAAGTGAGAGTATCCATATAGTTCTAGGATTAAGCTACAAAATCTTGTCCGAACACGTGTTATAATTTCCTTAATTAAACCACATATGTCGCAATGGAAGTGGCTCATCCTGATTTATGGGGCGTCTGACCCTTTTAGCTACGTCGAACATCTGCTCTAGATTCCTTTATTCAGACTAGATACTAACAAAGACATGAGATTTGGATTCTTGCAGGTTATTATAGTAAGATCAATTATTGAAAATTTCACCCCATATCAAAAATACTTCGATTATATTTTATATCACTTGTCCTCTATAAAGCAACAAATAGAAGGCATTAATTGCAATAGAATGCTCATTTAAAATATATGTTCATATTCTTAGAAATTTTGCACTAGTAAAGTTGAAAAATATGTTTTTGATTGAAAGTTATTTGTTGTTATAAATTTTTTTAAAAAATTATTGATAGAATTCCAAGCATGTAATTAGACTAGAATTCTTGAGAAGAAGAACTATTGTAAATATTTGAATGACTAGTACAATATACAATACACTATATAAATAGACAAAAGTGAAACCCTAATGAAGCCCTAACTATACAGATATGGATCGGGCTATATGTATACTAACACCCCCTGCAATCTGAGCAGTGAGACCAACGCGAAGATCGGCTCATAGCTGTGTGAACTTTGGAGCAAGTAAAGCTTTATCATCTATCTGATCAGCAGTGGAAACATACTTCACCAAAACATCTCTAACATCGACCTTCTCTCGGACAAAGTGATAATCAATCTCAACGTGCTTCGTGCGAGCTTGATACACAGTATTGAGAACCAAATATATAGCACTGATCGCAAAAGACCCGAACAGGATGCGTAAGAAAGACCCCCAGATCACGAAGAATGTAACATAACCAACAAGCTTTAGCAATAGCATAAGCAATGGAACAGTATTCTGACTCAGTACTAGATCGGGATATAGTCGCCTATTTCTTGGCTCCATTTTCTTGATTCTCAATCCTCTTTTCAATCCGACTCCACTAAATTCCAATAATCTCCTACTTGAAAACTAATCAAAGATTCTCGAACTCAACTTGAACAACCACTTCAATTTTTCTAAGTGAATCTCGATCTAGTTGGCACATTCCCAAACCCAGTGGTCATCAAATCCTAGACATCTATCCCTCATCAATTTATCCGCTCTTAGTGCCTCCCACTTAACAGGCTCTCTCATTTTCTCAGTGTTGACAATGTACCCCCCTTTGAACCCCGTGTCACTACCTTATTTTTTTTGTGATCAGTCAACTCCTGAATATCGTGGCATATCCCTCTCGGTCCAATTGACCCTCAGATATAGGTTACTCCCAAGACTCGGAACATGTCCCACAACCCCGCAACATCAGTTGCACTCAATTTTGAAATAACTGCCTTGGTCAACTAGTCTGCTAATATCCTTACACCAAGTACTTTTTTCCAAAAGCAATCTCGAATCCCTCACATATCTGCTCTGCCCCCTCTATGTGTTAAGTTTGATCCATCGTCCAACACTCCCGATTTTTCAATGGCCAACTTGGGCCACTCACGTATCTGCCGATGTTCCCAAAAACTTCTGCTACGCGAATCTGCCTAACTGGCTTCGCATCCTGCCTCTATGATTTTTGGCTCCACGTCTGCCCTTCCAGTTCCGTGCCTCTGTCTCATGATTTTCATCTATGTGAATTTGCCTCATTGGCTCCACAACTTGGCCTTCTCGTCTCTTGACTACACGAATCTGCCCTCTTGTCTATCGATTATGTCACTCTGACTTTGGGCCTCTGGCTCTGATCTGGCATTGCAATTGCTCCTACTGGCTTCGTGTTTCCCCACCTAGCAACACAATTATGCCTCTACTGTTGCGGATCTAGCTACCCGGCTTCATGAGTTTTTTTATGTTTTCTAGTTAATATTAATAGGATTACTTCATCTCCTATCACCGCCCCCACGAATATTTGCCACAATAAGCGTTCTTTCCATAGATTTAAGTTTAAGATGTCTCCTAAATCTACAACCAATTGCTCTGATACAAGTTGTTAGGAATGGTAGCAACAAAACATGAAGAAAATAAGCAAGAAAAGATAAAATCTAAGCCTTTAAGATGACATAAGGAATTTTAATGTGGTTCGAAAAATTGCCTAAATCCACGAGCTAACACTATATCTGCATTTTTATTTCTCAAAGTGAATCGAGTGAATCAAACAATTACAAGCTAAGTTCTCATATTTATAATAGTGGAGTAGTCGAAATCCTATCAAATCTAGAAACACAATCCTAAGTAACTGAGGGAATAATTCCTATCACGAAAGGAAACAATTCCAATAAAAAAAATAGGATTAAAAAAAATCCAAAAATCCGCCAAGTGCCAAAATCTCTTCAAAACTCAGGCCATCAACTCCATTACTCGCACTACGACGCCAGTTTAGGCACCTTTTGTGCCTCCACGCTTCGACGCCAATTCTACCGCTGTAGTGCACACTATTCTCGTGTTGTTCTCTTGACTTTTTTTTTTATCCGACTTCACTAAGTTTCAACACTAAAATATACTTTTATATCTTAAAAACTTATAAATATATTTTTCAATTTAATACACATGTTTCACCAATTTTTTATTGAAAAAAAAATCCAATAATGAAATATATTGTTCATTTATATTATTCGTTGGAACAACCTTTGACCAAAAAATATTAATTCCGTAACGACTAAATTTTCATTACAAGAGTACTCTTGAATTTTAATTTTAAAGGAAAAAATAAGAAAAAATGAGATTGCATGAATGTTAGCCCCACTATTATGGTAACATGCAGCCGAAAGGAAGTCATGATGTGATAAAAATAATTTTTCATTTCCCAATGTAGGAGAAGCCTTTCGTACAATCTACTTTAATTTGCCAGAGACAAAATATATTATATATATATATATATATAAAAATATTTCCACGGCAAAAGAACAAGATTGTCTATTAAACTTTTGTCGTCTCCAAGACTTCCTCGAGCAGCAAAAAGTAAGGGCACCTTCCTATTCGTGTTCCATGAAATCAACATATTGTCCACTTGTTTCAAAGTCTTAAATGATGGTACTTGCTATTGCAGTATACGTGAATTATTTCTCTCTCTTCCACTAATTAAGTTGTATTATGAGTAGACCTTACAAGTATTTGTATAAAATATTTATCTTGGAGTACAAAACACTCCTGATCTATCATAAAATTTCTCCTATGAATGGAATGTGTTTAAACGTCAGAGTTTCTAGATAAAATTATGTCAGCAGCTACTCATAATAAGATAATATGGCTCGATCTGGACTATTTGGTGTTAAACGCCCTGTTGATACAAACATTTTTTTCTCAAGGTTCATGTCCACCATCAAATGAATCGCACGGTCTAGACAAAATTAATTTAGAAATTTGACTTTGAGCTCAATCGAGTATGATACATCGAGCTTGGGAGAGGAGAGGGAAATATTGCAAGTTCAAGCTTGGGAATTGGATTTCCAAATCAAGCTCGACGTTTAGGCATTTTAATAATATAATTTTATCGTTTAATATGCATTATTTTACAAATATGTCTATTTAAATGTATGATAACTTAGTAATATTGTTGTAGATATTTTATTGTTTTGTTTAATATACATTGTTATAAAATGTATATATGATTATTGTTAAATGTATAACGATTAGAAACATTAGTAAGCTCACGAGCTCACAATAAAATAACTGGAAATTGTTTGTTAAATATCGTAGTATATAATTAATAAAAACTCAAGCAATCATTAGCCACCCTATGTAGTCAAATCATGCATTTCAGCATTTGATAGGCGAGTTAAATCCTACATATATTATATATATATATATAGAACATGCATGAATTAATTCTTTTCACTAATCATTATGTTTCCCTGAGCATTGTTTTACTTTACAAAGAATAATATTCGATGTATGACGGTATTATCCGTTTGCTACCTGGCTTGCTATGTAAACCCTAACATTCAAGGTGTTCTACAAAGGAGCTTCTTAATTAGATAGTTTCCGAATTTGGGATCCCAGCATCATCGCCACATCAATTATGTATAATTAATGGATCATGTGAGCTTCATCATATTTATTATGATTATCTTGGAACTCAAATCTCGAGAATTTTGAGAATATCGATGATCGGCCGAAATTTCGGTTTCGGTAAAATTTCGGGAAATATCGAGTTTCGGCTGAAATTTCGATGGATATTTGACAAAAATATTTTAAATTTCTGGGAAATTTTGGGTTTCGGTAGATATTTTGTAAAATTGGATCGAAGGTTCGATTTCGCTTTGCAACCCCCCGAAATCCGAAATTTCGACCGAAATTTCGGTGTTTCGGTCGAAATTTTAGACCATGACTGCACATAGTCCAAATGTGTGGGAATCTTCTTCTTTTTTTCAAAAGAAGTGGGAATCTACTGCAGTTGAATAGAGATTTTATGCTAATTATCTCGCTTCGAATGACCATTACTCATCAAGCGGGCTCGTTCAAGTTGTAAAACTGAGGTCTCACACTTGATATATCATAAGTCCGAGTTAGCATGCCATAAAGATGGAAATGTAGTATGCTTTGTTAGTAAATTACTGCTTTTGTATTTAGTTTGCCTTTAATACAACATGTTGATGTGATGAATAATGAATTCAAAGACATGAAGCGAATGCTTCTAGTTGATACTTCCTTTATCTTGTATGTTGTGAAGAACGGCTTGATTTATGAAACCAAATTAGCAACATACTCAAGGCAATTGTCTTAAAAAATTATGTATCCCATTTAAAAACTATAGGATAGGTTCGTGACAATGTGCGTTAGAGTTATTTTCTTATCGTAAGCATTGGTACAATACAATAAATTCACATAAAAAATGACCATAGCTACTCCAAATTTTCTGTTTGTAAAAACATTTGAACACCGGGATAGCTACTCCAAATCTTTTGTTATACAATCATTTCAACACCGGGTAGTCCAAATCTCTTGTTGAACAAACATGCAGTAGTTACTGTTACACACACAAGTGTGCAACAACTGCATAATGTTGACTATTATAGGCACAAATGTACAACTTTGTAACACCAATTGTTGCACGCGCAAGTGTGGAACAAATGTGTACACAATCAGTTAGGAAATCGAGAGAGAAAAAGTTGTAATACACAAGGGGGAAAAAAAGAAGTGAAAGTTCTCCTACCACATCCTAATTAGCAGCGTGTATAAATTAATCGTCACACTTATGTACGAAAAAGAAAGTGTTTCACGATTATGTAACAGAAAATTTGAAAAGTCTGTCAAAGACATTGAACGACAGATTTTCATAGACTTTTAAAATGTCTCTTTCCGTCTCATTTTATGATGGACCAAGTTCATCAAGACTAGTTCGCTAGACATCGACCAATCAAGAGTGAGTGCGTCGGTTGGTTTTTACTACCATACTCTCCACACTCAACAGTGTTGCCTGGACCGATTTCAATAGACTTAATCCAATAAAAAGCAAGCAAATCTATCAGGTCATACAGTGTTGGATGGACCAACTCTAATAAACTCGATCCATCCAAAAATAAACAAATATATCAGATCATATAGTGTTGGATGGAAGTGAGTCTACTACACTCCATCCAGCCAAAAATAAACAAATATATCAGGTCAAAAACATTGGTTGCTTGTTAGACCCGCCAAAATCTGAAGTCTCTGGTGATGGACAACTGAAATATGCTCCACTTTACCTTCATTACTGAGAAACAAACCAACTGTAAATTCCAAGTCCACAAAGGTGCCATTATAATTGAAAATTTAAGGTATTAAAAGATCCAAAATCACTTTTTATACATTAATCTATTTTTCTCACCAAAAAGCTCTTCAACTGAAGCATGTTACAAAAACTATAAGCTGAAAAAGTTAAACATGAGAAAGAATCTAAAAGCTCATCAACGCTCCACATCATGTAAACAAACTCATACACCTCTTTAAACGAGCTTTCGCCTCTACCTATACCTCGCAAGTATTAAGCATCTGCAGTTTTTCCGCTTCGTAGGCTCCGAGTCAGAAACTCCTTAGTTGTAGGCTCTGTTTGGTTCTTTGCAAGGAAAATGAGAACAATCAAAAAATAAAGCACAAAGTACTACGTATTGAAGCATACATAATTTTTTCCTTTTCTTTTTTTTTTCTCCACGAAATGTAACCACCAGAAATAGTCGTAGTGTTTACTAACCTTCTTAAAGTGGGCCCGATGATAGGCGGGGCTTTCCCTTGCTAGAATTCAAGTATTGGGAGACAAATAACACTCCCATCACAAGAATAAGGCACCCGACGAGCGTGCTGAAGAATAGGGCACCCGGTTGCCTCGTCTGAACAAAACCATAGACACCATTAGAAGTGACAAGAATAAGATCTGTCAACCCGTCGTTTGAGAAATCATCGGTCACCAATGCATGCGTGGCAGGTGCGGGAAGTTCGACGGTTGTTAATATACTTCCTCCGGGAGATAACACCACGGCTTCTTGATCTCCTGCTGCGAGAATCAGTTCTTGAGTATCGTGTAGGCGTAAGGGGAATGGCTTAAGTGTGGGGATGACACTAGATTCGGTCATGCCAGATGGGGATGGGAGGTTTGACCATGATGCGCCAGTCAACAGCTGCCAATTCCAGATGGCGTCGTGTCCGTGTAAGCCTGGAGAGTATGATGTTACCTGAAAAATATGTATTACATTTTTAATCAGCGATTTCTCGACATTTGCATCTGAAATAGGGATAGTTACATGCACACACCCTCACTTGATGGGTAATTAATAAGGTTTTCCAAAGTATCAAAGCACCCCTTGTCGGATCCTTATGGAGGTGGAATCATATTTGTTTTTACAGGCAGATGGTTAAATTGTAATATGCTTTCACTGAAAGAGAGTTATGGTAATTTCTCAACCCTCGGGAGTATTTTTCATAATTAGGGTATTATGCAGAGGTTGCCTATGTAACTTATCCTATTAAATAATCATACAAGAGGAGATGTTAAACATTTCAAATTTTCACTAGCATTCTACTTGGTTGCTGCAGAATATGCTAAGAACTACGTTGCCGTCTGCATTAAAGGATTTGGAAGCTAAGGATTTTAAGTTCATAATAACAAATTCATCGAACTTTGTTTGGATAATCTGAAGTGTTGGAAATAGTTTTCAAATCTTTTAGGCTTTGTTTGTTTGTGTTTTCATTATACTTTTTCCATTTCCATTTTTATCTGAAAATGGGAACACACACTTTACACTGTTTTTAACTGAAAATATTATCATGTTTATTCTTGATTTTACGTTCCCGAGAAATTTCAATCACTTATTTAAAATTACATTTCACATCACTTATCTCACATTTTCTCTCTCTTCCACCCATCACCATCCTCTCTCTCTCTGCTCTCTCATCCACCCATCACCATCCTCTCTCTCTCTCTCCACTTTTATCAATATTCAACATCAAATCCAATATTATTCATCTAATCATTACTTTTCAATCATTTTACACATCACACTTACAAATTTCAACCAATTTCAAAAACACAACCAAACACACCTACTTTTTTCACTTTTCTCACACGAAAATAAAAAAAACACGTTCTCCCATACATTTTAGAAAATGATGGTTGAAAATGAAATGAAAACACATCCAAACAAAGCCGTAGCATTGTAAGGCGGCAAAACGGTTCCCAATCCGTGGTTCCAACCCAACCCAAAGGATTTTAAATTCATAATAACAAATTCATCGAACTTTGTTTGGATAATCTGAAACGCTGGTAATAGTTTTCAAATCTTTTAGCATTTTAAGTAGAGGAGGCGAAATGGTTCCCAACCCGTGGTTCCAACCCAATCCAACTAGTTTTGGGTTTTTAGGTTGGGTTGGGTTGATTCCTAAGAATTTTGTTTTGGTTCCAACTTGGTTTCAGGTTGGGCCCGACTTTTCCAAGTGGGGCCCAAATTGGACCCAACTGGGTCCCAATCCAATTCTTTTTATTATTTATTTAATTTTAATATCAAATATTAAATATAATCCACTAATTCTAAATAAAATCTTTACAATTACCAAAAAAAGGAGTTCATGTTTTAGTGGTTTTCTTTCACTTTAATCCTAAAAGTAACATAAAAGCCATTCCGATATGCAATTAAAAGAACTTTGCTAGATTTTTCAAAATTCATCCGCAGTACTAATGTCAAACTTAAAACAACATATCTTTTTCATAGTTTGTTTGATAATAGCAAAATAGATTAGCATATTAGTATACTTCAATTCAAAAATATGGCAACTGTATTGAATATTTCTTACTGTTCTTAGGAGCATTAAATATGAAAAATAGTAATATAATGCCTCTAGTGCAAGTCAACCCCAATCCATTACCCATGTCAATTACTGGACATGATGTTACCATCCTTATGTCTTTGCCGAAATTAAGGACTACTGGACATGATTGAAGTTGTATTTCTTCTGGATAAAGGTTTGGTAGTAGAAGGTTTGGTTCCGCCTTGGGTTGATTCTGGTTCAAACCTTTCTATCTTCCGATTCATTCCATGTGGGGTTTGGTTCAACCCAACCCCACCCAAACTCAATTGGAACCATCTTGGAACCGACCAAACCCTACCCAAAACGCCCATTTGCCACTGCTAGTTTTAAGTTTTTTTTTTTTTTTTTTTTCAATAATTAGGGGGATTCAAACCTACCTATTATTGGAGTCATTTGAATTGTTAGTTCCGAATTATTTCCTCATCTATAAGTCCTTTCATCCAAATTTTTTCATATAATTCAACAATTTAATAACAAATAGTTTCAAATCATCCAATTTCTGATTATAAAAGGCATTTATGTCAAAGAAGAAACTTAGTATACCTCGCCTCTATTTGTTAGGAAAACAACATCACCATGGCTTCCTTTACGGTGCTTATGACCATCATTTCTTGGTATGAGAATGGGTGTTGCAACCTCCAATGAACTCACATCTACACTTCGACCAAAGCTTCTAGAGAACTCTCCATGTTGGAATAAATTAAAAGGAGAGCGATGACATATAGAAGCATTGAAAAGCTGTTCTCTCACTGGGACGCCTGATGTTGCAACAGCCCAACAGGGACGGAGAACCTCCATAGATCCACTTACAACAGTCTGCTCAGCACCATTTGCTCCAACAACCTATGGAGGGAGATAAACATAACATTGTCATTGATGATAAAAAAGGAAACCAAGTCAATTGTGCAATTGTTTCTCCCCTATTACAATGCACTTCAGTCCAACAGGTTATAGTTAGAAGATATTTTTAGACCAACAAAGATCGAATACCAACAAGGAAGCTGAAATTAACTGCTCGAGTGCATTAAATGCTATGATTGTGTTACTTTGCAGAACTAACTGCATATTGATGCTATGATTGTTACCACATTTGGATCCTAGATTACAAAGAGATAGAACATGATAACTGAGAGAAAAACCAGAAAAGTGATTTCACTAGTTCTTTCCTCACCAAAATATAAAAAGTCAAAAGTTCGACAATTTTTGTTTACTACAAGCTATCAGGAAAAATGAAAGAAAATATATTTGTCTGTGCTAAACTTCAATTATGCGTGGTACCACTTTCTTTTTCCTTTGGCTACAAATAAATGAAAAAGTCTATATGTGTTTCAAATATCCAAAGAAGATCTCAAGTTGTTATACCAGATAGTTCTATTAACAATCATCTTACCAATATGAGTCAAAGTTCTCAAAAGTAACATGAGCAATGTACCCCCAGTGGCAGATAAATGATGGTGTCACCTTTTGCCAAAAAGAAAAAGAAAAAACACAAGCAGTGCAGTTTTCTCTGGAGAAGCTTTAACTACATGATCGTTTTCATCTTCATTAGAACAAAAAATTGAACTATAATGTTTTAGAGAATAAGACCTACGTGTACAAAAAAACAAAAGAAAGAACAAAAAATTGTTGACAAGGAGCCATGAGTAATCAGCCACTCAAAGCATGCATTCATAGATTGGTACTCGAACCCAAGAAGTCACGTCAATATCTGACTAAATACCTCTATATTAGGGTAAGAACCATATAAGATGATGACAACTCCATGCATAAACAAAATACCACCTTCTAAATAATTGATGATAGCAATATCTTGCTACATATGAGTTAGAGCCAAAAATGCGGAGAACAAGAGTTACAGTTTACATAAACATGTCAACCCTAGCATAATAACATTTCAACTGAATAAAAATCAGACATTCACTTTCACCTAAAACAAGATGATTCTATAAGAAGTCCACCTCCAATCCATAGCGGTATGAGCTTTTGTATCCAATTGGAACACAAGATAGTTCTTTGAAAAGGGCACAACATATTAAAAAGATAGAACCTAAAAAGACGCCCATTGCTATAATAAAATGTTCTGCTTTTAAGAAACAAGAAACTAATAGAGCAGAGTCTAAATAAGCATAAAAATAGGGGTAAAGTTTACCTGGACATGATCTAGGACGCCATCTCCATTAATATCAGCATGAAGGCCACCTTCTTGAAGATGTAGCTGGATGGATAAAGTATAATTATTACATGCCATACAGGTTACACATATAAAGTAGGAGAATAACAAAACACACAGAACACACTAGAGCTAAGCTATACACAAATGTTAGAAAATGCATAGAAGTATAGACAAGATACTAAAATCTAGGGTGAGAATCAGCCTACATAACGTCCATCGTGAAAACAATGATCATGATGACATTTTCCTGAATGTCAGCATGAAAACGAGTATGCGCTTCTTCAGGCAGCAGCCGGCCTTAATACTTCGAAAATGATGTTGATATAACTCTTACAGACTTCCAATGAGACTACTTCAGATTCACGGCCAAAAGGGGAATATTTATAATGTCAAAGAACATGGTGTACTACTGATTAGATCAACTTCAGATTAAAGCCAGAAAAGAATATCATATGCACAAAAGTCTGATTTCAATAGCTTATGAGCTATTTTTTTGGCTGCATTATGTTATAGAAACTTAACAATCAAGCTTTCTATCTCTGAATTTTCACCTTACACAGGGTGCGTCCAGATGCCAAATGAACAGCTTCAATCCCTTCCTTTTCATGAGCAACGACAACATTAGGTACCCACCAGAGCTGAGTGTAATTTGTTATGGTAGGTACATAAGGCAAAGGCTGCACAATAGATGAATAAAGTCATACTTAAATGTTGCAATAAATAGCAGAAAGTCAATGATAATATAAAAATGATCAACCGTACATATAAATTTTCATATTCACTAGATCAAATGGCATAATGTAAAAAAGAAGCTCTGCACCTTATTGTGGTCAGAGCAATAATTAATCATTTTGACATAACTTCTATTTACTCTAGGGTTTCTTGTAACGAAGCTCTTTCACTAAGGGTAAATGGTTTTGAATTGGATTCTTTTTCTTGTTACAATTTTTGAATTGATATTATTAGATTCAATCAAATAAAGATTAGAAAAAATCGAGGATGATAACAGGCTGAGCATTTTCCCATGCTTGGATAGACTCGTAAAAACAAGTCAATAAGTGGATGAATGAGACAATATATTTGAAGCCATACTCAGCAAAGCTTTGAAATCTTACCTTCTTGGTCTTTGCTGAGTTAGCGATATTAACTGCCTTCTCAATCACATTTGAAACTTTTTTTGTCACATCCTTTCCAGGAGAGTGTTTTTCTTCAGGCTTGTGAAAGGGGTAGTTAGTAGTCTTGCCAGGTATTTTCTTTAATGTTTTCCTCTTGTGGCGCCTGAAATGTGCCAGCTTCAGCAAAGTGTCCTCCCGACGATCCTGATAAAAATATACTTCAGTAAACATCACGATCACAGATGTGACTTCACATCAATTGTTTGATTATGCGACAAGAAAGCAGGATCTATAACACCATACTTACCCAATGGTGTGGCATGACCCCAAGAATGGATTCTCTGAACTCCCTGCATTCAAACTACAGTAGAAAACTTGTAAATAAACTCATCATAAATTACTTGATTGGAATTTAAGAAGATAGCTATATATAAATGATGATAAAATAAAGAAACGCACAAAAGAAGATATATTAAGAAAATAAAGAAATGCAAAAAAGAAGATATAGTCAATCCCTATATTCAGAAAATAAAGAAATGCACAAAGAAGATATAGATGGGCAGCGGACAAGAAGGAACATATTGCATTGCATGGATTAGTCAAGAACAAATCCAAAGATCTCATGGAGTCATTATATGATAATGTAAGAGCTTGTTGAACAACAAAGTAAATTTGTGAGCGAAATTTTCCCAACACTTGAAGGCTGAATCCTCTTCAACTTTATACCTAAACATCAGATGCAGCAAGACCAGAAAATCATCTTTTTCCGGCATAGAAGGTAATGTGTTTGAACCACGTGTTTAATAACTTCAATCCTAGCAAATAATATCTTAGCAAAACTCAAAACTTATATATCATTTGAAGTCCAAAACTAGCAGCGATTCTGCATCATTCTGTTCTAGAAATCCTAAAGCTTTATTTTCAGTCCCATAAACAATTTATCATCTTGACCAAACATAGGCATCAACGATCACAAACTTTTCTACAGTACAATGACTAGAAGTACATTAATAACAACTGTACGAGCTTTTTTTGGTCCTACTTTCGCAGTCTACTTCAACACAATTATATGTATGCCAGATATTTATCAAGTCATAGATCAGAATAGTCAAAAGATGATCTCGAGCGAAATATTTTAATTGAATCTTCGACTCTCTCAAATAATTATATTTCAAAATTTCATCAGCATACCTCTCCTGGATGACGAGTGTTCAACGCATGAACATCAAGCTTGTAATTGTGCTGTGGAATCAACTGTGATGCCTCGGATGATTGAGCATCAATGTTCTGCAAGGTCAGCAAGTTGGAGGTCAGTGGCTGGAACCATGACCTTCTCATTAATGCATTATCTTTTTTTTTTTAAGGAAGAAACAATGCTCATTAATGCATCATCAAGTTCAAAATTTCCCTAGGTTTTTGAACTATCAGTTCTCATTATAACTTAACATATATCTCATAAAGGTTGGTCTCGTCTACAAATAAGACAAAAAACCCTGATGTCATTCTCAGTCCAATAAAATACACCAAAAACATAACTATTTTACCAATAAAGATAGAGAACTTTTCAAAATTAAGGTTATGATCTCTGAGTGACACTCAAATAGAATGTATAGATGAATCACATGATTTGTCTTTTGGAAGGGGAAAAGGATCCATCAAAAAGAAAGTAAAATTTATATAGAAAATACAAAATAACCTCCTTCTTTCTGGTCCACCGCAGCTCACCACTTCTACCAGCAAATGCATAAAAAGCAAAGTGTCGCAAGTCTACTGTCCCTGCATTCTCGGAAGCCTGAAAGGTAGACAAATTACAATTATGCATATTTTATGGAAAATGATAACAGAATTAGCAATATAATATGGATATTAAACTGCAACAGACAACTGATATTTGGGACCTATAAATAAATACACATTAAGTGATCGTATTTTATTAGTAATTTTTTTTTACTTTTTCATTCGTTTGACTGAGTAAAACAACCTATATTTTTCAGAATCAACATTATGGGCCCAGATCTTGAATGATTTCAATCTGTATAAAAACTAGCACTCTAACAATCAAAGACTATATGAAAAATAATTTGCTCAGTGTCTTCCATAACACTCAATACAATTTATTACGTATTTGTTCAATATTGGTCTTCAGTTAACAGCCTCAGACCAATCTCAAAATAGTTCTACTTAATTTGTCCCCTGCATTTATTACTTTAAGACTTATTATTGTATTGTCGCTAATTATTACAACAAATTTTCTACACAATTCTCAAGATCATATTTATATCCAGTTTAGAGCAATTGCAATGGATTAGCAACAAAAAGAGGTCTAAATGCATATGCGAGTAAGAGTAAGAATCTTAAAATAAATACAGTCTAGTAATCATCAAATCAACTTAAAGACGACCCACAGAAAGATTCTGGCAGAAGGTTATACATTTATGGACCTGAAAGATCACAAATCTTCCTTTTGTAGATCAAGTTTAATTTATTCGAGAACGCATTATATCTACTTGTTGCTTCTACTGAATTTCCATTTGGCAAAAAGGATTTTCTAGATGTCTTTCACTGTATTAAATATGTTGAAATGTTCGACACTGGCGAAAGGAGTGTAGTAAAGTCACCAAATATAATGCAGATTGCAGTTTCAATCATATACAAATTGGCAAGTTTAAGGTTGGTCGTGGAAGAATCTTTGCCTCTTCCACAACAGAGCTGTGTTAACCCTTTCCGGAGAAATCGTTATAAGTATCAAGGAAGTCAAAAAATGCTTGGCAGGCGAGTTCAAGTTATAACACGCGCACACACATTTTAAGTAAGGTGATAAGTTAATCTATAGTTAGATCTCATATTATCATTTTGTGAATGAGGTAGTGAGAATCTTTCTGTCTCTCTCTAAATAGTTGAAGAAACGTGATTGTTATTGTTCTTGTTCATTTCCTATAGATGTCTCAATTGAAATTAACTTAGCTTTTCAGGGTAATTAAGTTCGCTCAACGGGATCTAGCATCATAGTCGGTAAAAGTATAAAATGGAAACAGAGGTAGGTGGTAGGACCAAGAGAAAAACATAATCTAGATTTTTTTTTTCTGCTTTGCAACTAGCATCAAACTGAAGAGCTATTGCCGCATCATAATTCCACAGGCACACAGCAAATATGAAGACAGTGGAACAAAAGCAAGACTAAGAGGAAAGTGCAGGGAGAGGACAAGGAGAGAGATTGATCATAAAGTAAGATTTGGGTATAGTATCCGATAACACCCCACTATAGAGCTGCTTGACTGCTTACACGCTATTCATAAGAAAGATTAAAAGAAGTAAACTTGGCATTGAAAAGATAATAATTGTACTTACATCCTTTTCTGTGGCACTTCTTCTATGCTCCTCCGCATTTTTCTCTGCCGTCTCAATCTCTTCAAAAGGATCTACATGCATCTGCAGAAAAAGGAAAAAAGTGATTTTAATAGAAAGCATTGGCCCCCCGCATTGGCCCCCGCCTGATACGACTTGTGAAATAATACATATGAAACATCATGAAGCTACTTCAAACGAAAAAGGGTGGTAAAGATAAAATATATCCAACTAAATAAAATATGGTCGGGATGGACCACCAGAACCTCACCACTATTACCATAAGAACTAATAGAACCTGAAAACTGCAAGACTTTTGAGTAGAATAACTAAGTCATATTAAAATCAACTCAATCGGAAATAAATGACAAAGGACGACACAAGTAAAAGACACATCAACCAAAGTAACTAGTCAGGATTTCCAAAAATCTAAGAGATTAAGAAAGGCAAAGTAGGTCCAGATTTCACAAAATCAAATTACTTGTTCAAGATCTATATCACACAGTGGAAACAAAGTTCCCCTCCTATTCCAGAGGAATCTCTTCGAAGGAAGAAGCAATTTATACTAGAAATAGCAGTATTCCGACATCACTTAGCAACTTAGATATGAATAAAATTTCACATCCTAAAGTTCGTCGTTCCTCAACTCTCAATAAATATTAAGCATGCACAGCCATAAGGTAAGATATAAAAGTAAGAAGTAGGAATATGAAATTTAGGGGTCCAAGAAGCATGAGGTAGTGTCGGAAGGTAGACACATTTTTCCTTTTCATATCTTTTTTTATCATAATGTTTAAAGAGGAGTTGAAAGTAATAAGGTGGAATCTCAATAGGATGCACGAGCAAAAACGAATTAAAGTCATTTATTGGACCAGATAGTAATGTAGGGAAAAATTCAATGATCACCTATGTATATCTTAAGTGTCTGCAGACACTCACGACACTACATGTAGAAAACTCAATGTGTTGAAGGCATCATAAAAGAAACCCCCCTGAATTCTGGTAGTGTAAAAACCATTAGAACTGGAAGTTCATAAATTAAAGTATAACTCCGCTTTTTGATAAAGTAGACTAGGAAAGGATAAGCTGCATACATGAGGCTGAATCTCCATTCTCCCACCAACAATTATCAAGCCTGAATCTCCATGCCTTAGTGTATAATTACTAATTGAGATAGCAATCTCCCTGTGATGAGCATTATGGGGAAAATCCTTCTGTCAAGCAAAAAAAAAGAGGAATTATTAGATGAAATAAAGCTGACTCAGGCTTGATAGAATAACTATACCATGAAAATAAAAGCATAAGAAAGTCTAAAATAGGTCTCTTTATGCACCTGCAGATTCACATCCCACAGCTTCTTAAGGTTGTGATCGAAGCACATCACAGTCCAGCCTGTCGTAACAACAACTAAGACCTGCTTACGTGGTTCCGCTTTATTGTAAGTCTTGTCAATAATTCCAGTAGCCATTGCCACGGCGCGCCTCCCTGTGGCTATGCGGAGTTTGTCAGGCAAGAGCGAGACCTCCGTCAGCAAACGTGCTTCACTAAAGCTTTCATCCACACGCCTCGAATGTGGTTCCAATACCTGATTGCATACAAATTGATGGTGAATTTTCAATAAGGGAATATAACTAACTTCTTTGATAAATATTAAAAACACACTATTGAAGGAAAACGAGTTTGGAGTATCAACAGCAACTCCACTAATTCATGAACCACAACCCTAAATTGAACTTAATCAGCAGAAATGATTCAAACAACAAACCTAATACTTTTCAATACTTCAAAAACAATACTCAAAGATTACCTGGATTTTTGCATCGTGCGTAGCCACGAGAACCTCCTTTCTCCCATCGCCGTTCAGATCGGCGACAATTGGCGGCGGGAGACGATCAGCCTCGTACATAATTGGATACTCATCGGAGAGATGGTACCACGCTTCTTTGAACGAAAAATCACCCTCGTGCTACATTTCATTAAATTTTGCGATTAATTCCTCACCATATTCAACACAAACAATCAATAAATAACCAAATTGAACCATAAAAAAATGCGATGCTAGGGTTTATGCGAGGTTTCTGCAAATACTGAATGCAAAATACCTGAAGAGAGAAGAAGATGGCGAAAGCTGATAGCATCAGAATTGCTAAGTCTCGCTTCCTCATCTTCAATTACTATTTTTCTTCCAGCTTTTTACTAATAATAATAAGAAGAATTGATTTCAGCTATATATATATATATATGATGAATCAATTGCAGAACTGAAGCTCTGTGTTGTCACCTCACGACCTCAACTGCTTCTAGAAAGAGAGAGAGAGAGAGATGTAAGAACTAAGAACGCTTTGTAGCGAGTCAACTCGTCGGGTTTCAAGTGTTACCTGATTCGGATGGGGACGTTTAGACCCCATTTGCAAGAAGGTTTTGGGCCTCCATAATTCTTATTTGTTTTTGCATCGTAAAATGACAAAAAAAGTCCCCCAAAAAACTCCCCCACTTAGAGAGGCGTGTTTGTGAAACGCAATTCTTTTCACAATTATTTTTTTTAAAAATATATTACTCATGTAATTACATAAACCTGATATACCTGATACCCCAAACATCCCCACGCCTGCTACTGAGAAAATATCGCGCCAAGCCGAGTGAAAAAAGAGAAAGAAGAAGAAGAGACAATACCCTGATACACGTAATACCACCGGAGAAAGAAGAGTCCATATCGCCGGAGAAAGAAAATCGCCGTTTGCCGCGTGAGAAGATAGTCGTCGTCTGCTTCCATTTCGCGCCGCCTGCTTCCACCTTGTCGTCTGCCATTGAAGAAGAAAGAGACGTCTGCCATTGAAGAAGAAGAAGAAGAAGAAGGAGAAGAAGAGAAGTTAAAGGTATTGAAGCTACTCGAGCCAAGGTATTTGTAGAAAATGTGAATTTTTTCAAAATATTGTGAAATTTTGTAAAATTCTCAATTTCCCCAATGTAATTTTTAATGTTTGAAGCATGTTTTTGCTGTAAAATTTTGGAAAACATTCATCGATGAATGAATAAATGATGTCTTCGGTTAATTTGTCCAAGTTAATTTTAATTTTTAAGGACATTTTAATATTAGGGTTTATGTAATTTTAAGGATTATGTTCATGTTATGCATTTGCAGAGTAATGGATGTTCCCCGTGGTCTTGAATGTTCATCGTTGACTGAGAACGAGCCTTCTACCTCATCGACACCCCCTGTAAGTAAAAACTTCTTTCATTTATTTATAATGCTTTCGTGTAGAGGGGAAATTAGGAGAAATTGGTTGTTTGTTTTGGATTTATTGATCAAATGGATAAATTGATAAGTGTTTATTGATTAAATTGTTGAATTCATAGGATTTTTCGAATCAAATGATGCATGTTTTAAATTTGGTTAGTGAAAATGTAATAAAGTGAAATGACTTCATGTAATGAAAACGAGAGTGTGATTAGCAAGACTGAAGAGGAATACCATTTAGTTAGTTAATGACTTCATTTATTGAAAACGAGAGTGTGATTACCCACTTTGTATTGAATATGGCATTCTATGACAATAGATTGAAGAACTTTGTAATTGGAATGATGAATTTTGTTTTGATAAGTTTGTAATTGGATTGAGATCTATGTAATTGCAATGATGAAAATGATGATAGATAGGATTTTTGTGTGACTTTCAATAGTGATGTTCTTTTATGACAACATATTTAGTTGATGATTTCTTATGCTAGTTCAATAATTGATTTCAATATGCTAGTTCATAGCTCTCATTTTTCTAAATGTTGTTTCGTTGTCATTATATTTGAAGAGTTTTCAATTGTCTTTTTCAGGTCCCCACTCTATATTTGACCCTTGAAGAATGTAATTTCAAGGGTAAAATCAACACTTATTGCAAAATGGCCGAAGAATGCTTATTCATCGAAAAATGTTTAAGCGACCATCCGAATGGGATGAACTAGTTGAGGAATTCTCAATTCGGGCCATTATTTGACGACGCTCCCTACACGGATATGATTCTAATTCCATTGTGGATTCTTCTATGCCGAAAAGTGAAGTCTCCCAATAATTCGTAGATTTGGTTTGTTTTGAATGGAGTTCCCATTCGGTATTCGTTGATGGAGCACGCCTTAATTAGCGGGTTGAATTGTGGCGAATATCCGAAGGAATGACCTATCCCCGCCGTGGGAGAAGAAAACTTTTTATCACGATATCTTGACACGAAAAAGGTCACACTAGCAAGTATAAGGGAAGTACTTGCAAATATTAGAATTCCCGAAGAAGTTGAGTCTCCCACTGGCGATGGTGATAGAAGGTTAAGCATTATTAGGAAAGGGGGCCGGGACACGACGAAAGACGACAAGTTGAAGCTGTCCTTACTATATCTAGTGGGTTCGGTGTTATTTTACAGTGGAAATGAAAATGCAAAAATAGATTCCACACTAATACAAATAGTGGAGAGTCCAGAGTTTGCAAAATCGTATCCATGGGGTCGTCGGTCCTTTGGTTTTCTGATGGAGCAAGTGACAAGTTTGGACATGGCACAGAAGAAGATGTCCAAAAACCCACAGTGGAAATGTCCCGGTTTCATCATACCTCTTATGGTAAGTCTTTTAATGATGTTTTCATATATTGCTATATTTCAAACTGTGACATTTATACTGGGAAATATATAAACTGACGATGTATTTTTATTTTTTTTGTGTAGCTTCTTCCTTTTGAGTGCATGTCCGTTCTGTCACCTGCTATTGGGCAATTGAGGGAGAATATGAACCCTACACTGCCCCGAATGTGCAAGTGGACGACGAAATTGAAAGTGAAAAAACAATTTTCGAGTTTCGACCAGTTGCTTAAATTGGTCTTAAACACGAAGGTTGGTATGAATTTTTTGTGCACATTATGTTTTTGCAATTAATATAATTAATGAGTTTTGTAATTTATTATAATGTGCTTAAATTTTTAGGACATTTCAAGCATACTAAAGCCCACTCCGGAGGAACGCGCTTCAATCGATACGGAGTTTCCTCCTTTCAATACGAAAAACTCCGTGGTGGACCCGACCACTGATGCGTGGGCTGCAATATTGGAGTCAGGGGGTAGAATTCTATTTGAAGACATGTACCTTGCTGACGTGGTCGTTAAATGTTCTTCGCTTGGATTGGACAGAGTGGAAAACATTAGTGATCCTCTTCCCGAAATCGATCCATCAGCTATTCCGCCCGACAGCATTCCACCGTTATCCTCCATCCCTCTTCCTGAAAGGGCTCCCGGTCATTCAACGGAACCTAAGGGTGAGGTTTTAAGAATGTTCAGTGAGATTTTGGGAAAAATATCAGAGATGGACTCAAGACTGGATGCTAGACTAGCCAACGTGGAAAATAGGCTATCAAACGTGGAAAATAGGCTATCAGACGTAGAAAATCAGATAGCTCTTTTCCAAAGATATCAGAGGGATGATGAACACTTTTCTGGTGTTGATCGTGATGTGCCAGTTGATAGTTCAGTGAGCCCTTGTGTTGATAATGAGATGGCTATTGTGGCTGATGAGGTCGTGGTTGGGGAAGGAGAGGTTGTTAATGTCCTAATGGACTTGAAACACGAGGAGATCCCCCCTCCCGCTGTCGATCGCGACCATCCAAAGAGAGATAGGGAAAAGGGCAGGCTTCTACAGTCCCCATGGACTGAGTTAGCCCCAACTAAGAAGGTAATACAGTCAGGTGTTATTTAATGATCACATTTTGTGTACGATATATTTTGTCTTTCGTATGAATAACGTGTTTTAACTTCAGGCCAAAACTGTTACGGAGCCTGAATATGGAGGCTAGTTCGAGGAACTGAAGATGGATATGGATGCAGCTCCTTTGTCATCTTTCCATGAGGGAACTGGAAAAGGAATGATGACTGAAGAGGAGGAGGAGACGGGGCTTAAAAAGGTGAAGGTGGAGGAGGATACAGTGGAAGAGAATCATCATTGTCAGTCTTTGACCTCAAATGAACAAAAGCGATATAACAACGCCATATCCCATAAGTTACCGGCTGACAAAATAATGGTGAGTGTGAATGACTTCCCTGTAAAAGTGGAAAACCTTCGCACCTTGAAACCTCGAGGATGGCTTGATGACGTAGTCATTAATTCTTACCTCATTTTACTGGCTGAAAGGCAGATGAGGGAGCCAGAGAGGTACTTGAGGTGCCATTTTTTTAATACTTTTTTTTTAGTAAAGTTGAAAACCGGCATTAGTTTCGATAGTGTGGAAAATTGGGTAGATTCAAACACCTCTCTTGTTGATTGTGATGCAATCTTTGTCCTCATCCACGATATTAATCATTGGGCTTTAGCCATTATCAATCTGAATGAGAAAAAAATGCAGTATATCGATTCGTTGGGTCCTCATAGAACTGATAATGGGATTTTTAAGTTGTTGAAAAACTATCTTGTCCAATACGTGAGGCACAAATCTGGATAAGATTATGATTTGAGTGGATGGGCTGAGGAGATTGTGTGCACCATGCCTCGACAGCAGAATGGCGATGACTGTGGAGTGTTCATGCTCAAGAACATCGACTACTTTTCTAGTCGAGAACAGTTCAGGCATTTGAAAAATTAAAACGCGGAACGCATGGGTTTGTTCAAAAAGAAGATTGCATTGGATATTTTGAACAGGAGGGTTGTTTGATCATAATTGTATTATCTTGGATACTTATGTATGACAATATTGTAAATTGAATTTTATTTTATATGAAGCATATGTTGAGTCAATTGATTTAGATATTGGATTGCAATGTTGTTATCTTAAAATTAGTTGGACCCTTGCATTGTGTGAATATTTGGTATCTGAAATTGCAAATGTTGTTAACGAACATGTTCAGGATACATTGGATGTTGATGAGGCATATTATTGTGTGCCTCTGACCGCAGTTGAGAAGAGACAGATTTCAGAATCCATGTCCGATCCTC
The DNA here is from genome assembly GCA_019426215.1 of Buddleja alternifolia. Classification (NCBI taxonomy): domain Eukaryota; kingdom Viridiplantae; phylum Streptophyta; class Magnoliopsida; order Lamiales; family Scrophulariaceae; genus Buddleja; species Buddleja alternifolia. Next base: position 1,146,545 of record CM033393.1, on the reverse strand, counting down.
GTAAGGCGAAATTGTTGATGAGTATAACTTATGGTAAGAAAGAGAAGCAAATTAGTACAAGGAGTTTAAAACTGTTGAAATCTCGAGGATGGCTTGATGATGAAGTATGTAATTTCTACATGTTGTTATTGAAAAAGAGAGAGTTGAGGGAGCCAATGAGGTACTTGAAATGCCATTATTTTGGTTCTTACTTTTATGCAGTATTTAAAAGTAGAGGTTTTCAGTCGGTGAAAGTTATGACAGATGCTAGAACTTCGCCCGTTGATTATAGTCTTCTTGATTGTGATAAAATCTTTGTGCCAATCAACGATAATTTGCATTGGACTTTAGCAATTATCAGCCCCAAGGAAAAAAAATATGGAGTATCTTGATTCATTTGGTCCTAATCAGGGTGATAATGGAGTTTTTAACTCGCTAAAAGATTACGTAGTCCAATACGCGAAGCACAAATGTGTGGAAGATTTTGATTTGAGTGGTTGGGCGTACAAGATTGTCAGTAACATCCCGCTACAGGAAGAAGAGTACGACTGTGGTGTGTTCATGCTCAAATATGTGGACTTCTTTTGTACGAGGGAAAAGTATAGACGTTTGAAAAAATTTAGTCATATCCACATTCCATATTTTAGACAGAAGATAGCCTTGCAAATTTTGACCAATTTCGTTGTTTGAGGAACATACTTTTATGTATTTGTATTATCTTGTAAAATATTTATACCATTATTGTAAATGAAGTTTTATTTCATATTATCTTTGATTCACATATTGCATATTAGTATATGTAACAAAAAAATAAAGTATAAGCCGTATTAGGATTATGCGGGAAATTTTTTTGTGAGGAAATAATGAAGATTTACACTCGGCACCGTGGTGACGAGTTTTCTGCACCACGGTGTCGGGTGCATTGCTTAAGGCAGTGGTCTCGGCACCACGGTGCCGAGAGCAATGCCTTAGGCAGTGCATCAGGCACCGTGGTGCAGAAAACTCGGCACCGTGGTGCAGAAACCACTGTATCGCGGTATAGGACCCTAGTATCGCGGTATCGCCCATTATGATACTGCGATATAGGACCCTAGTATTGCGGTATCGCCCATTAAAGATATATTGCACCCCAAAAAGGTCGATACTACGATATAGGACCCTGTATCGTAGTATCGAATATGGCGTACTGCAATACAGGGGCCCTATATCGCAGTATCGTCTGTATGTTACTTGGATACATGGCTCCGTATCGCAGTATGGATTAGATTGTAATAGATTAGTGTCCCATATTTCCGAATACTGCGATATGGGACCCATGTATTATAGTATTTGGGTGCAAAATACCCGATACCTATTCAAGTATTTGGGTATCAGGTGATAGACCCCAAAAGCTTGGATGTTTTCATAATACAGCGATACAGGGGCTCAGTATAGTAGTATCGCTATATCAAATACCGCGATAAGAGTCCCTGTATTTCAGTATCCAATTATTAAATACTGAGATACTGGGTCAATATTTCAGTATTAAAAAAATATGAAAATTTAAAAATATCATAAAAAAAAAAGGCACCATGGTGCCAGTTTTATTTTTTATACTATAACGTCCAACAAAAGAACACACGGGAATTGGAAAATTGACACCATCGGAACATCAACTCATTCTTCCATCAAAGCCCGTTCCCTCTATCGAATCTCTATCAATCAACGCACGCCTCCATCAACTCACTCTTCCATCAACGCAAGGTTTTTAATAGGTAAACAACGTTTGGCCTTTTCCATCAAAGCCCGCTCCTTCTATCGAATTTTCTATTGTGTTGTTTTTTTTCTGTTGTGATTAGCATTGCATTGGGATTTTCTGTTTTTGAAGTAATACTATAATTGTTGGGCATGCTTGTGTGTTAATTAATTGCTAGAATGTACATGCATACATAATGAAGGCTAGGTGTTCGATGAAATGTTTGATAGAGATTTTGTTGCTTCTTTGTGGTTAGCATTTGAGGTTTTTGATGTGTAATTGCAAATTGGTTATTGGGCAAGCTTGTGTGTTCATTAATTGCTAGCATGGAGATGCCTACATAACGTAGGCAAGGTGTTCAATGAAATGTTTGATTGACATTTTGTTGTTTATTTGTGCTTAGCATTTGGGTTGTTTCCTCAATATGTTTTGTTGTTTATTTGTGCTTAGCATTTGGGCTGTTTCCTCAATATGTTTTGTTGTTTATTTACCTTACGTACATTTTGTTAATGATAATGCAGGTTTGGTTCGTATATTCGCTTTTGTGTTATAGAATATGGGGCGAAAAAGGGGTCGTTCCGACGGGGATCCTTCGCAGGAATTGGAGATTGTACCTTCAACCAGCGATAGTAGCCCATTAGTTGTGATGAAATATCCAAAAATCAAGAATCCCACTTCAAAATATGCAATACTGAAGAAGTTACAGTGTATCCCTTCCCGATACATGGATCCCGACGCTATGACGGCGATTGGTATCGATATACCCAATTTTATTACACGGTTAGATGCCATGGGGTGGAAGGAACTATATTGGATGGATGAACCGAGTTACCACCTGCTAACGTTGGAGTTTTTAAGCACCTTTGAGTATGATGATGATACAACACAGTTTAGAATCGCCAATAAATCCTATGTGAAGTCTAAATAGGAGATCGCGGGAATATTTGGTTAGCCGACAAGTGACACCCATTCCCTACTTGAAGCCAACGAGGATAAATTTTGGTAGGAAATTACTCGGCTACCTAATGAGAAGTTTTCGGGACGCACGGCTAAGGCCACGGATCTTGTTGACTATTCTCTCCGGTATTTACACCGAATCTTGGCATTCACAATTTTTGGCCGAGGGTGTAGCGGTAAAGTATACACATCAGAACTTGGAGTTCTGTATTGTTTTCAAATCGGAAAACCCGCGGACTTGGCAAATTTTTTATGTGAGAGATTTGTTCAAGTGTCGAGACAGGTAAAGGGCCAACTACTGATGGGTGGTCTTATTACACGCATCGCCGAGCGGCTCGGGGCATTCGATCAAAATAAGACCGATCAAATTCCAATTCAGGGTCCAATGACAGTTGATATGGTCCAGCTCGCTGATATGCACCTACTGAAGAAGAAGAACACATTAGGGTGCGGTTTCGTGAGAGTGCCTCATCCTCGTGAGGATCAGACTGATGTGGAGACAGAGGTTGTTACTCACATCCCTCAAGTTTAGTATCCATCAACAAGTAATACAGCAGGCACCTCCACTAATTTCGACCGTCTTGAATCTCAATTCGCCGTTTTCGCTCAAAATCAAACCGAGTTGATGAGGAATCAAACAGAGATGATGAGGCAATTATCTGAGTATTTCACGTTTGTGAATTTTAAACCGCCGCCGCCTTCTTAACTCTGAAAAAAATGTTTATCTAGTTGAATTATTGAAGTGTATTTTTGTGTGACATGATTTATATGACATGATATGAATATATGACAAAGGTTGTTGAATATATGACATGATTTAGATCGTACAAAACAATATTACCGTCTATTTTGAATATAGTGAACAGTTGGATGACATGTACTCTACATCGTTTTGTTAGAACTATTGCAATCAACGCAATATTAAAGATTACACACGAATTATCACATTGCACAAAAAGTAAACATTACACACAAACTGGAAAATTGTCTCTACAAGTAGCAAACAATGTAAACAACATTGAACATTTTACACAAACTATGAAATTGTCTCTACTAGTTATGAAAATTACACACAATTAACAATTGAAACAACATTTTCATTATATGCGATCACACTCCACACCAAACGCCTCATCCTCGCTTTCAGAGTTGCTGGATCGATGGAAATCATCAAAGTCGTCACAGTCATGTTGTTGCGTCACTTCATTGTCTATCTCTTGTATGATGATATTCAATAGCTGAATCATACTATTTTCCTCAATATGTTTTCTAGTAGCGTTCGAAAGACAATGATGCGAATCCATCAACGTTACTAACTCTTTCACATTGTCTCTGAAAATGAAGTACAAGCAAGAATCATTAGATGCCTCAATTTTCTCCTTATAAGGATCGGAGTTTTTCGGGGGCTTCTCAATTCTGCTATGCACCATAGGTCCTCTCAACAGTAAACCAGGAGGAAGCAAGCTGCACATTAAGACCAAACAAATCACATATTTCATTATAAAATAAGATATCATAAATAGATTCTACAAATAATACCTGCGATGAGGATCAACACAGTTCTTTACTTTACGCACAACATACAATGTTGTCTCATACTGTGCATATATACAGTCATTTTGTTGGTCATAAATTAATGTTCTACAAGACTCTGTCCCCGTTTTTGAGAACACCACAGCAGCTAGTAACTTTGTGACCTCAGACCTCAGTCTTGTCCTGTAAAAACACGATTGACAATCCCCGGGGTTTTCAAAATTTCTCACAGCACAGCATCCAACAACTCCACATAGCTTCGTCCTATTATTTTAAAAACGACAACAAACATCCCCTTTAAGAAATTCAAAAAATATGAAACACGTACATTCGGAAAGGAACACATATTCTTAACTTATCAAAATACTTTTGACTACCTATATTAATTCGATGGTAAACACAAGAAATCACTAATACGAAAGATGGTATCAATCATCATAATAAAAAGACATTTCTTTAATAAGAAAAGCTTCTTACATTACGAGGTCAAAATGAGGCGGAAGCGTCGTATGTATACTGAGCTTCTTAAATATATGCAACCAAAAACAAGAACAAAAAATAAGATTAGAGAAAACAAGACTTCTTGCAATGAGGGATTTGGTGTTTAAACAAGTTTCTACGACTTTACAGTTTCAAGCAATTAATGAAAACATATATAACTATTTTCAGCCTAAACACATTGCACCACATTATACCACACCACATTACAGGTTTTATGCATGATCAAACAAAAACGAAACTTTCAAGTTTCAACAAAAAATGAACCTCTACATATTTTCATCAATCCACCAAGTCTACAAACATATGCATTAGCACTTAAGAAACATTCATAACTTCAAACTTTTAAATTAGATTACACAAAATCCTCAACCATTGACAACGAATATTCACCTCTATGAGCTCAAAATCATTCAAATTTCAACATTAGGCACTCAAAATCATGACCATATAAGATTACACACTTAACATTAGGCACTCAAATTTTAAAATCATTCAAATTTCAACATTAGGCACAAGGATCGAACCTGAACAAAAAAAAGAGACAAAAAATATCATGACCATATAAGATTATAGATAACTTACTCAGGATTGACGGTATGGGAACGGGATGGACGTCTTCTTTGCAATGAGGGACGATTTTTTGTGAAAGCTTTGGAAGCTTGGAACGTTTTTTGCAGTGAGGGAAATAAGGGAGGGATTTTTTTTGGATGAGAATAATGTGTTTGAAAGGGTAAAAAGTGATTTAAGACTGAAAAAATTCAAAATTCAATTGGGCGGGAAATTGATAATTGGGCCAAATTTGTTCGGCACCACGGTGCCGAATAGTCTGCCTAAGGCAGTGCACTCAGCACCATGGTGCCGGAAATTCAACACCATGGTGCCGAATTTCGCCACCATGGTGCCAGCCAATTTTTTTTTTTTACCCTATTTTTTGTTTTTTATCACTTTTCACTATTACACAATATATATTCTTGCTCATAGGCCCTTACTATATATATTCTTATATTTTTTTCCTTTTTAGTGTTAAGGGTTTATAGTTTAGGGTTCAGGATTTACGGTTTAAGGTTTATGGGTTTAGGGTTTAGAATACAAAATAAATATATTATTTAGAATAGAAAACGAATATATTATTATTATTATCCATCATAATGAACTATGTTGGATGGTTTTAGACCTTTTAAACATGACTTAAGTAGTTATAGTTTATCACAATCTATAAATTCAAATTGTTAAAATTACATATGTAGCAATCTATATGTAACATGACTTAAGTAGTTATAGTTTATCACAATCTATATATTTTGGGAAACACAAATGTCAATTAAAACAATTGAAACTACTAATGTATATATTACAATGTTGAGCTATTAATGTCTCTAGAGAAAGAATCATTACATAAAAAATACAAATATACAATACAAAACAATTGTTTAGAAGGTTGATGGATCTTTCACACGTTTTTTTGTGGCTTTTTCCTTTTTCTCCACCAGATTGATATCGTAGTTTTCGAATCGCTCCACGTTTTTCTACGCAAGGAGGAGCTTCAACAACATTCGCTTCTATTTCAGCGGGGATGATCCACTCAGACGGCTCACTAGGGACGGGGTATATAGTTCTAACATAAGCCAAAGCCCATGTTTGTTTCAAATAATACTTAGAGATTAAATTGAGAAGGGCATCATCATCCCCTAAACCATTATATGCTGAAATGGCGTGCGCGCACGGGATATGGTCAATGTCAAAAACACTGCAAGTACATTTTTTTGCTTGCAAGTCAACAAAAAATATTTCAGTGACACACTCAACAATGTACTCACCTGTGCACTTATTCAAGACGCGCGTTTTAAACAAAGTGGATTGTCTCTTCCTTGCATGCATCGTTCTCTCGACTTCAGGAGTGAGGTTTTATGACAAGGACCCGGCTGCAGCTTCGTTACGATGCTTGTTGAACCACGTAATTATTAACTTCACAATCTCATCCAACAAAAGAATCAACGGATATGATCTCGCAGTAGTCAACACAACATTAATAGACTCCACTCCGTTCGTTGTCATAATATTGTATCGTGCACCATTAGAGTAACAATGCGCCCAATGCTCTTTCATAGCAAGTGTGTCTTTAAGATACTCATGGTACTTAAGATTTGAAACAGACTGTCTTCTTTCGAGGTCACTAAAGAGTCTTTAAATTCGGGCTCAGTATATGATTCAGCGCAAACAATAAACTTCGTCACAATGTGGTTCTTTGCCTGCTTCTTTTGCTTAAGGCCCTTACAGGTAGAAACATAGTTCTTAAGATTTTGGGATATATGATAGGTACAGTATCCATGGGAAGACCTTGGGTAAACTTTCTGAACGACATTTTTAATAGATGCATGCCTATCAGAAATGATGACCAAATCGTCAGAATCGGGTATGACATCCCGAAGTTTCTCCAAGAACCAAATCCAAGTTTCATCGCATTCTTTACTTACCACGCCAAACGCAAGTGGATACTGATGTTTATTGCCATCTTCCGCAGTACAAACAAGTAATACTCCATTATACTTGGTCTTCAAATGTGTGCCGTCAATAACAAGAACTTTCCTCATGGACGCAAAACCTTCAATGCAGGATCCCAACGCAAAGAACAACGATTGGAAAATGTTATTCGCATCTTTACGCAAATGAGTAACCGTGCCCTCATTACTTCCTCCAACATATACAAATATCTCGGAAGCATCTCATAACTAAGCCCAGGATCACCCCTAATAGAATCTCTAGCAATGTTTCTACCACGCCTAGCTTTGCAGTAAGAAACGTCAATGCCACCCTTATTCATCATTTCCCCTATTACCTTTGGAGGTGGTGCGCTTAACTGACATGGGAAAGTATTTAACAAAAATCCAGCAACCGCTCCTGAAGAGCACCTTTCACGGCACTTTAACAATGTAGGGCCGCATGTATGGATGTTATTATGAGTTCGCAACGAGAAAAACGGGGACCTTCCAGTAATTGTCGCACGAATACTCCACTTGCAATCAGGGACTTTACACTTATATGCCAAGGCTTTTTTATTCGACTTAGCTACTACAACATTGAAACATAACTCAAGCGCTGAATTGTTAACCAAGGCTTTCACCTCTTTCTTGCTGGTGAATTCCTGACCAATCACAAGATCTAGACCGTCATGAAAGTTGAAGGTTCCAATACTCTTTTGGTCACTAGCTTCATCTACGAAATCTGACCGGTGGAAGGGAGCAGAGTGAACTTTGTATGAACATGGGGTGGAAATAAATGAAGCGGTTGCATCACGCCTTGAGTTCACTTTTTCAAAATAGTGGCTTGCATCGGGTTTTGCATTCAGATTTTCCACACAGGGAGAAGGACTAGAAAGTGGATTGGGGCTGGATTTATAAGGAGTGATTGTATCAGGCATTGAGTTCTCATTGTCCACATAATAATGAGGACTCGATAGTGGATTGGGTTTAGAAGGAGTGGGTGCAGAGGCTTTCGATATGGGGGGGGGGGGGTGGGCTTGCTTAAAACAACACCAGGCCAACCAGGGGCAAATGTATAATCATTCTCTAACTCCTTTTCAAAATAATACTTCTCATTCTCCATCTCAATCTCATTTTCAAATTTGATTTTTTTTCCTTCAACTTCTTTCATTAAAAGCTCCACATGCAGAATGCTTCGCCTTTTTGTCACTGGACATGACTCCACCAAATAATGCTTCACGTCAATATCGGTCTCGATGTATACCGGATTACCGACGTTACAAGAGGATGGAATGTAACTTACTACAACTTCATAATTCTTCGATTAAAAAGGAGCAAATTCAAACATGAGATGGAAAAATTCAGAATGTGTAATCGACTGTGGATTAACTCCAGTTAGCAGAGAACTCAGCATTTTATATTTATTCCTTGACAACCATTCATATTGTCGTACTCCAGAGTCTCCCACTTTCATATTCCACTCACTATCGTATAAATAGTATATCAAAAACTCGGACATTTTCCTAGAAAAAAAAAATAAAGAAACACAGTTATTACAAAATACAATTAGTAATGAATGATCAAATATTATTACAAAAAAATATTACAGTTATTATTACAAAATACAAAAGTTTTGCATTGATCAAATATAGCCTAAAAACACCATTTTCATTGCAAATTAATGAGAGAATCTCTATCAAGCATTTCGTCAAACACCTTGTCTACATAATTCATCTCTATCTCTAACAAATTCCAACAATCAAACTTCCATCTCACATATAACAATCCAATTAATGCTACAATCACAAAATCACATTCTAAGAGCCTAAAATCACACTATTCAATGCAAACTAATGAGAAAATCTCTATCAACTATTTTGTCAAACACCTTGTCTACATAATTCATCAAAATCTCCAACAAATTCATTCAATCAAACTTTTACTCAACCAACAAATTCAAACAATCAAACTTTTAATCAACCAATAAATTCTTAATAACATTATACTTATTTCTCTTACCTCTACGCCGTTGGGATACTATGGGCCCGAATTGGAGGTGAAACGGCCCGAATTGGAGATGAAACGCTGAAAATGGATACAGGGGCAGAGATTGGTATCAAGATGGATACAGGGGCAGAGATTGGTATCAAGGTTATTTTAGGGTATTGATTAAATATTGAGTTTTTTTTTTATTAGTATAAATAAAAGTAAGGGTAAAATAGGTATACCACCTTCGATAATTGGGAGAAGCCTATGGGGGAGGCCTATTTGGAGAATGGAGCCTATGTGTTGAGGACATTGTGCAATTTAAGCCCATTCTCCTCATTTACCCATTCGGATGCCCATACACGTTTTAACCCGCCTGATATGCTATGAATTGATCCGTTGTACAAATTAGGGATTGAACAAAAGAATTTAAAAAACAATCAAAATCGATTGCACCGCCTCAAATCGTACCCATTTTTTAAATTTTTATACAAGCCGTCGATCTCAAAATTAAATGAAAACTGCACCACAATATTGGTCTAATTTTAATTTTACTTATAAAAGAATTGAATCGCATCGCCCAGCCTATATAAATAAATAAATAATAAAAATATATATCTCAAATATTAAAATATAATTATTATATTTTCTATTCCTAATAATATTTGATAGTTTATGTTTGAAACAAGTCTAGTTGTGTTATAGACACTAAGCATAAGTTATACGAATATATTTATACGTCATGATCTTTTTGTGATGATGATTGAATCCATTCAGTTTATGGCTTAAAGCTCTTTGAAAAATTCAAACTTGCAAAATTAATTATAAAATAATACTATGTACCACCTTTTATATATCACTCACTTTTTACTTCCCCTAATTTTGACAAGAAATTATTTGCAATTAATGAATTTTAATGGATTTGATACATCTACATTTTCTAGGGAGAGTGTAATACGCATGAGGCCTAATTGGACTATTGTGAGAGACTAAAAAATGTGTAGGTCAATTGCAAACTAGAAAATTAACATTCCTAGTGTAATTCTTAACTGAAGAGAACACGTTAACGCATTATTTATACGACATTTGCTAACTATTTCACTTATTTCCAATGGAGATTCAAACAATGAAGTATTTGTTTTTGTTTATGTCATGTATTTGATTGAAAACATGTGTAGTTTATATTTAGTTTATGATTAAGATTTGAGATAATCACATCTATAGTCCCCCATCTTTTCTGTTTGTATCACTTAAGTCCCTCAGGTAATATTTGTTTCACTTACGTCCCTTATGTTCTAAATTCTGTCATTTAAGTCCTCTAGTTGTTTTTTAGAACAAATTTTATTTCAAATAAGTCCTTATAGTTTCATTACCTCTCAAACCTAGCCTGTTAGAAGATATAATAAGCACTTTACCCAAGTTTAAGCAAAAGAAGGATCCGGGCGAAAAAATGGTATCAGAGCTTCAGGTTATTCATGAAATACTTAAATAAATTTACATAAGACTAAGTCTAAACCTTATGGAGGAGAGTTAAAATAAGAATGGAACCGAACAACAGTTCGATCTATGACGAGAACAAGGAGTATTTCCAGATACTGGAAAGACAACGAGACAAAGGGTTTGATAAATTAATCCAAAAGCACAAGAGACTCTCTAAAGAGATTAGAGAAACTATTACAAGAGTACAGAAGGAGACTCCTGTAAAGGATCTACCGGCTTCAATCCGGTATTATGAGAGAAAGTTTGCCATGAATAGACAATTTCAAGGCAATGTTGCGAGAGATCTACAACTCTCAGAAATCCAAGGCAAATGGCCAGGAAAAGCTAACAAAGGTAACTCTTTCAATTAAACTGTTTTATGAATTGGAAAGAGATTGAAATGGATACATCTAAGATCTCTAAGGATCTTAGAGAGATCCAAAAGACAGTTCAAGATTACGGACATAGGCTAGAACATCTACCTATGACAATCGAAAACTTGAACAAAAAACTTGAGGAAATCCTCAAGCTGATCCCAGATCTACAACGATCTATGTCAGATCTAAAGACAGAGGTCAGAGATCTGAAAACCAGGCAAGGCATAACCAGTACATCCAAACCAAAAAAGGATAGAATCGGTGATGCACTTGGACGAGTAGACCTTCTACATCAGAAGGGAAAGGCTAAGGAAGTTCCTAAGCCTAAAACTCATAATGAACTACTCATTAATATCCTTCGAAGTATTAAATAATATGGATATAACAAGAGTAGATCCATCCGATCTCCAGGAATTAGCTGAGTCTTTTTCACAATTACATGTTGTGGAGCTAGCTAATGTAAAAACACATGAACTCGCACTAGGCTTTCCAGCTCCTGGAGAGAGTTCAGACTCTAATATTCCTCCACCGGATGAACCGATGAGAGAAGGTGAAGATTTTCATACAAACGCTGAACCCGCTCTTAGAGGGGTAACGTTTAGAGCAAATCACACAAGAAACCCAATTAGGGTACCGGATAATACACCATGGGCAAGGACTATGTCACATACCTTGAATCCCTACGGTACTATCCTAAATCTGGATGTCATTGATTTCAGAAACATCGAAAAAATAATCGATGAATGGGTAGCCTCTATGAAAATAGCCGCTACTACACTGGAACTTGATAAAGAAAACTTCATAAGAATAATGGAGTTAAGCTTAGAAGGTTTTGTAAAGACAAGTTAGGAACGCACCCCGGCAGAATCTAAGCAAGAGGTGTTAGCCGGAGAATCTAAAGGCACTATTGCTGATAGATTTGGAAGGATAACCAAATTAAATTTCATCGGGGACGGATACTTTGGTGAAAATAATTCTGAAAGAACTAGAGATATTTCTATGGTCTTGAGCTAAGAAATATTTGTGCCATTGATGAGTATATCTATTGGTTCCGAAAATATTTCTTTCACGCCGATGTAAGTGCAGAGATTGCTGCACCTATGTTCTTTGCTAAGATCTGTAGCCCTTGGAGAGAAATGTTAATACATTCTTACAAGGTTCCAGAAGGACAAGTTGATACAGTCGCAAGACGAATGTCTTTCTCAAAAGACAAACTAAAAGACTGGTGTCAACAGGCAGCTGTTCAAAAGAACATGAAAAAGCTGAAAGGAAAAATGAAGAGAGCCCCTCTTTGTTGTGATAATAATGATTTTCCAACAATAATTGGAGAATCAATCGAGCAGCGAAAAAAGAGAAAACATTTAGATCGCTCTGATAACGAGAGCAACAAAAGGCGATCTGCTTTCAGGCGTAAGTCTTGGTGGTCTAAATCAAAAGCCCGTTCTTATAAATCTGGCCAAAGATCAGGACCAACCAGGGTTTCTTCCCAGAGGTCAAGAAACTCGGACGGAAGGAAACCAATAAAACGAACTTTCAGAAAAGCTCATACAAGAGCAAATGAAAGTTTCAAAGATTGTAACTGCTGGACATGTGGAGCTCGAGGCCACATTTCTCCAGATTGTCCGCAAAAGGGTGGCGAAATAAAACAATTTGAAGCCACTGCAGATATACTGGATGCAGTTTTTTTCGGAGATTTGGTACCCATATACCAATTCGAGAATATTCCCTTAGACGAAAGCGTCTATGAGGAAGAAATAGAGAGTAATTCCGATGAAGCATCAACCGAATCGGAATAATGCCAGGAATTCCTATTTGTACAATTCCACAACTTAGAACTGTAATCTCTGATTTCAGAGAAAAGATAGAAAAAAGTAGAACCATAATCCTGCATTATAAATCTACTATTCAATTATTAGGCGAAACACCTCTCCGCCTAAGGAAAATAATTGAGCATGAGACCAAAATTCAGGTTTGGTCACAGAATATTCATACTCTCGAAAATTGGATAGAAAGTATGAATAAAAGTAATCGTTCTATATTCCAAGAAAGAAATAATCTTTTCTAATGGAATACTCCACCGACGGAGATAGGCTTCAGACAACTGATAGCCTAGCTGGTTTCTTTTCCAAGGCATCTATATCAGATAATGTAAAAATTAAAAGCCCAGAAGGATGGAAAGATGTGCAAGTAATGTTTGATATTACAGAGAAAGATAATTCCTTTCCCTGTGAGGAGCTATATCACTTGCAACAATCTACTGTTAACAAATATGAAGGAATGCTAGAAATAGCAGGCTATGAAGTATTTGTTACAGGGAGTGCAGGAAGAGACCCAGGAATTGTTATTCTGGGATTAAGTTTCCTTGAGGAACATAAACCTTGGGGAAGAAAAGGAAAGGGCATGGAATTTAGCTTGGATGGACATATTATTCAAGTTGAATAAATGACTAGCCCCTTTTCTATATACATATCTGTTGGTATGTTATACGATCAATATAAATCTGAATATTTTGCAGCTTATATTGATTCTGGATCAGGGATTTGTACATCAAAACCTGGAGTGTTTCCTAGTAATACTATGGAAGCATTACCCGTTATTGCAGGAAGAGATTTTTCTAAGAAAGTCCTCATTCTCAATAAAGGAATCCGAGAAGCACATATCATGATTGGAGGAGCATTGGGCACACCTTGGTTCAAGGTAAAACTGCCACCTATCTATTTTCATGATACAGGCGCAGATATTTTGCTAGGTAACAATTTTATCCAGACCTTTGCAAAATATGTACAAAACAACACCACTAATGTGTTGGGTTTTACCACTCTTTGTGGTCATCACATCCAAGTTTTGCGATGCGCAAACGCTTTTAATCGGCTCATGCCGATTCTGTTTCGCAGCAAACGTGGTGATTTCATCAATCCCGATTCTAAATTAACCCATCCTAAAATGAAGGATAAACGGAGATTTGGAAAAGCTCTTTTATCATTTAGACTACATGGTCTAATTGACAGTCAGGACGAACACTGTTATGAGAATTCACGAGAAGAGTTACAACTTCTTAAAAAGGAATTACAGTATAGGTCCATTGATAACATTAACGAAGAAAGTTTACTTTCTCTCGAAAATGTGAAGAGACTAATTCAAAGGAACTTTAACGAGAATCCTTTGGCTTGGTGGGATAAAAACAAAATTGAAGATACTCTGAAAGTAAAAGAACAATGCAAGTATGAGTATGTTCGATACAAGCCAATCCAGATGAACATGGAGGATAAGAAAGATATACAACTTATCATAAAAGAACATATCAATCTTAATCTCATAGAAGCTGGAGTCTCTACTTACAGTAGCCCTGGTTTCCTGGTAAGGAACCATAGCGAGGTAAAAAAAGGAAAACCTAGGCTAGTCATCAATTACCAAGGTATCAATAAGATACTAGAATTTGATGGTTATTACATCCCAAGCAGAGAACACTTAATTGAATGCATTAAAAATGCTAAGGTGTTTTCAAAATTTGATTGTAAATCTGGGTTCTATCAAATAAAAATGGAAAAGGAGTCTAGAAAGTATACGGCTTTCTCTACCCCTCAAGGTCAATATATCTGGAATGTACTCCCAATGGGATTAGCAAACGCACCACAGATATATCAAAGGAAAATGGATAATCTATTTAAAGATTATTTCGAGTATATGTTTGTCTACATTGATGATGTATTAATTGCATCTAGAAATATGGAAGAACATATTAAACATCTTGAAATATTTTCTCATGTATGTTTTAAAGAAGGATTGGTGCTTTCAGAAAAGAAAGCAATAATTGGAGTTAATAAGATCGAATTTCTGGGTATTCTTATTGACGAAACTGGTATTGAACTCCAAGAACATATTGTGGAAAAAATACGCAATTTTCCTGATGTTTTAAAGGATAAGAAACAGCTTCAAAGTTTTTTGGGAGTTGTCAACTTTGCTGGAATTTTCATAAAAGATCTAGCAAAATACAGGAAAGAGTTCTGACCTCTTTTAAAGGAAACGGAAAATACAAAATGGAAGTGGGAAGAAATTCACACTCAAAGGATCCGAGAGTTGAAACAAGTTTGCAATAATCTGCCTAAACTTGCAATTCCTCAAGATAAGGATGAACTGGTAGTCTATACAGACGCCAACGATTATAGATGGGCAGCAGTGCTCATGAAAAAGACAACTACTGGAGAAGAACCTTGTCGATATGCAGGAGGATTGTTCACTGAACAACAAGCCAGTCTTTGGCATATTAACGAGAAAGAATTCTATGCTGTTTGGAAGGCCTTTAAAAAATGGCCCTTATTTTTACTAGCAAAAGAGTTCATTTTAAAGGTTGATAATACGAATGTCAAAGCTTTTTTAAAAAATAAACTTGAATCAAAGATTGAAAAAGCGCGTATTCTCAGATGGCAAGCAGAATGTCAGTATTATTGTTTTGACATTATTATTGTGAAATCTCATGAAAATACTCTTGCAGATTTCCTAACAAGAGATGGAAGTGTCTGAGGCCAACTCCATCATCACAAGATACAGACATCTTAGGGAAAACCTTGAGGAGCTTGACAAAAGAATTGGACAGCTATCAGTTAACGCTGAAGTAGCTGGACATGTACAACGAGCTGATCTGGGCATAGTCCAGGAAACCCTTAAGGGAGCAACGTATGCCATGACTATGTTATGGAATACACTACAAGAACCCATTCGAAAGGCATCATCCTCGGTGATGATTCGCGAGTTAAGAGAGCAGGACTCTACACCTGCGTTTAGAGAACGGGGCTCTATACCCGGAGCAATGGATTCAAATACCACTTGCACAAGTCCATTCTCAGATTCTGAGAAAAAGGAACCAATTGAACAGAAGGAAGCGCAAGCTCCTACTAGTTCAAGTCAACCCACCACCTCTGGGGTTAAAGAGGGAGAGATTAATCTTAGGCCACGGACAGGCACTTCTAAGATTAATATTAACCCAATTAATTCACATTGGCAGGGTTATCAGCGCTCTTGAGAAAAACTAATCTCAAGAAAAGGAATAAATCCTAATAGGTCTTTGATAGAAATATCAGGGAAATATCCTAAGATTTGGATGAAAGAAGGATCTAATCCAGACGACGTCCGAGAATGGTATGATTTTGGGGCAATTGCTTCAATACATACAATGTCACCTAGTTTTCCGGAGATATCCAAACTACCGGATTGGATCACAGGAGTCGTGTACGATTCATGGCAAAACAACTCTCACCTCATGAGAGGTGATATCTTGGAGTTAAAAATCATTTCAGCAGCTCCAGAAATTACAGGAAAAGGGTCTCATCCAGCATTTCATTTTATCAAATTACAGAGACCAGACATGACCGCCTATACCAAAATACAGGTCGCAACAGGCGAAGCTCCTTTGGTTAGCAATATCAATGAAGACGATATATCCACCAGAAGAGCATGGGGTATGTGGGTCTGTCTTACAGAGATGGACAAGGTCAAGTATCCATTCAAGATCTTCACACATTCAGTGAATGGCTCATTCCTGTTAAATTCAATGACAGGAAAAAGTACAGATTTCGCAGAAAAGGTCTTCTAGCAAAAAAGGACCGTAATTTGGGAAAACAAGTTACCAGCAACTGATGCAACCAGGAAGAAGGCCTGCAACATGATGCATGTTGATCTTTGGCACAACCGGGAATGTTCAAGTTGTGAGTTTCAAGAAAAACCCTTATTTGGCATAAAAATACGGGTTACCAAAGCAAAACCCGAATCCGATAAGGATAAGGGAAAAAGGAAAACATTTTACCCAAAGGGTTTTCACAAACCCCGGTAAAACCATGTAAACGACAAAGGCGGCCTATAAAGTAGGGGCACCAACCATCAGTCATGTAAGTGCTGAAAGACCACAGCTGGAAAAGCAACCAGCTGTAAAAAGTCAGGCGTGGCAGACAAAGTGGCCAACACAAGGACCCCCGCGCACTCATCAAGAATGACGTATGCAATGACGCCAAAAGCTTAGATAGAGTTTGGAATCCGCATTTGGAATACGAAATTCAAAACTATAAGAAGGGAGTCAGAAGCAGATGGGGATCATCGAAAATTTTCTCCAACTCTTTTAATACAAAATCATAAAAGCATTTGTAATCTTTCTTCTGTTATAGTTTTAATATTCGAGTGTATGGGGGTTTCCCCAATAGTAAGTCCTCTCATGAGAGGCTAAAGGTTTTCTCCTCCAATATAGGGGTAGAATAAGATTATGTAATTTTAATTTGTATCTCATGAATAAAAGAAGGCTTTATCCAACGTGTTGTCCAAAATCCAAATTATAATTCTATCTGTTTATACCTTTTACGCCCTCGGGCAGGAAACGAAGGGGGTTGTGCTGTGTATCGCTGAAAGAGCCAGGGACTGCGAACCATAAGCTGCGGTTGGTGGTTGGAATGAGTCCGTAAAACCGAGGACTTGGAATACCCGGCGATAAGGCGGTCAAACGAAGGTATAAACTTATGCAAAGTTAATTTTATTTTGGAAGCATGTTGGGCCTAATCAATTGGAATACCCTTTTGCTAAACTTGTAAGTAGTTTATTAGTAAAATAAAGTTTATTGGCTATTTTGAAAAGGGGTGAAAATATGGGGTTAGTTTGAAATAAAGAAAAGAAAAGAAAGGACCATAGTGACACAACTTATCACGAAGAGGGACCACTGTGCCACTTTTATTAGATGAAGGACCAAAGTGAGACAAACCCAAAAGCAGAGGGATCATAGGAGTCATTTTCTTTGCATTTGTTATTGGCATATTTTTGATAAGAAATCTAATTCTTTCAGACACGTAGAACTCCACAAGGAAAATGTAAATTTTATAATAAATAATCATTCTCGCAATTTATTTCTCTATTGAAATCAAAAGTCGAATTTACATATTCTAGTTTAATAAACAATTAAATAAACACACACATGAACACACACACACACACACACACATATATATATATATATATATGTTGGACATCAGTGTTGGAGCCGTGTCGTGTCCCAATCTTTTTACAAGTTATCGTGTCCCGTGTTGATGTCTTGTTTTGCCCCTTGTCACAGTGTCCGTGTCCATGCAGATGCCCACCCACTGCCAGACTAGGTGCATTATAATTTATAGCTATGACATTTTGATTATCGTTGTGTCACAAGAGTTTGTTTCCTCTGAATCTCCAAGTGAGAAGAAAGTCTAGCACTCTTCTTTCTGGTTTCCTCCAACTCTTTCTCCAATTCCTCAATCTATTTCATTTAAAAAAAAAAAAAACAATTCCACCCAAAGAAACATTAAATGACTTACCATTAAAAAAGTATAATAAATCAAGGAATAATTACACAAACTCCTCCTCAGTTTAAGCCTAATTACCAAAAAGTCCTCCATTTTTGGCAAGTTACCATAATCCCCCTGTCGGTTACAATTTCACCATTTGTCAGATTCAATTTCACTCCCTGACACAGGGTGTGTTGGTAATTATCAAAACCTCGGGGGGGCTTTTGGTAATTACACAATAAGTGAGGGGTGTGAGTGTAAATATCCCATAAATCAATATACGTGCAACATTTTCCGTCACAACTAGTATGTCTGATGAACTTCTTATCAACTAAAACTACATGATTAAATAAATGATATTGTACCGTTCGTTTCAATTCCACTTGCTTCTCCTTGTATCCCTCACACCTATTGAGAAAGGGTTCAATAAAACATATTAGGAAGCCATGAAACAACATAAGATCCCCACATATGATAATTATTTAGAAAACAGAATACTGATAGATTGTATTGTATAGTCGTTATTTGACAAATTGCATTCGAATGAGTATTCAAATCATACAGATGATGTGCATTATATGCTCGCCACTGTATCACCAACCCTTGAAAACAACATTCTTATCCCTTTAAAACCGATGACACCCCATGCGTGAGTCCAAATTCACCACTTGTTTTTCGAGTTGTCAGGATTTGATTCTAGTGTCTTGGTAAATTACAAATTCTCAATGGGTTCGTGGTAATTACCCAATAAGTGAGGAGTATGCATGTAATTATCCCATGTTTATATTTTGTGGGGGTGAAGCTATTTTTTTAATTTATGATTACATGTCCCTAACTGAAACCCAGGTAACTCTTCAATCTCTGTTCAGGCAGTACGACATTGGCGCAAATATGCAACATATCTAGTTATGTAATCCTTAAGCTTTATTTACCTCATGAAAAGCTGGATGTTCTCTTCACATATATCATCGAGTGATGTAGAATCTGGAGAGGTTTCTGGAATCGAACCCTGTAATTAATTCCATTAAAACGTGACAAGAAACATAAATAATATCTTCTCTTACTGCAAGTAAATTAGAGCTCTCAATAATATTGTGGTTTGACAACACAAATGTATCTAAGAAATCTGAAACAAAGAATGATTTGCGAAAACAGTTAGGTCGTGTTTGGATTGATGAATTTGGATTTAAGGAATGGATTTGGAGGAAGTATTTCAAATGACTCCATAGTGGTCGAAAAATAGCTTAAAATAGGTTCCAAAGGATTTGAAATCCATTGTAACTTGAAATCATGGAAACAAGCTCAATGAATCTGTTGATGAATTTGAAATCCATGGCTTTCAAGTCCCTCAATCCAAACACATCCTTGGGTTTCGTTCACTTGAAGGATTCCAAAATACTCCAGGATAGAGTGCAATCCATCAGAATGAGTGGAGAAGGATTTTTTTAACTCCATTGTAATATGAAGTTATCTAATTTCGTGAATTTGTTATTATCGATTTTAAATCTCTCTCTGTTAAGTCCTTCAATGCAAAGGCAACTTTAAGGAAAATATGCCACTTACAGATTCAGTCCCGAAAATTGGCTGAAAAGCTGCCGAATTGTCATTGAGACGAGTTTTGCTGATCTTTCCACTTACTGCACCAGTTAATGATGTGGATTATCAGGAAGGCAAGTCATGGGTATTATGCAATTATCAATTGGTGACTAATTTGTACATTACCCTCTTCAACTTGAGGTTGTGTAGCCAATTTTTTTGGGACTTCATTCTTCCTCATGCCATCAGGTTGGTGTCCTACAAAGTGACAGTGACCTTTCCTGGATCGTCATAATAAATTGGATTCATAATCTAGGCCTGCTAGAATTTTCTTTAAAGAATCGAAATGACTCGATCAAAATGTAAGAACACACATAACAGAAAAAGCAAAGGACAAGCACACATGTCCTTCAAAAGACAGAGAGCGGAGGAGGAAAATCTTGATGATTAATGAAAATTTTATTTCAAACAGATATAACATGTATTAATGTTATGTTTGAGATTAAGGATTTCAGTGAAGAAAACGGATCAAGACTAATAAGGTCCAAAAATAAAACACAGTATCATCATTTGAAGTGACAAAAATGCTTTCCTTAGTGTTTTTCTCACTAAAAACCAAGGTTCAAAATAGCAGAGGAGTCCACTAAATGGAATATATAACTCCTATTTTGAATGACTGGCTATGCGTTATATACTTTACACAGAAACCTGCAAGAAGAAAACTCAGGAGAAACTGGCGAGCCAGGAGAATGATTTCGTTATGCTACTACATATGGCTTTTGCTTATTGCTTGATTTTCTGTCGACTAACCAGAAGTTGGAGTGAGAACCCTAAATGTAATCTCTTAATTAATTATTTATTAACTTAGTAAGTTTCAACAATTGCCCTAGGACTGTTGGAAGCAAGGATAGACTGGCGAGCCTGGAAATGTAATTGGTCTTAAGATGAAACGGGCCATACACTAGAAGCATTATTTTTGAGATAGATGACACTCACTAAAAGGCATTACTAGTCTACATAAGAAAGATACAGAAGGAATCAATATTGAAGCACAAAGAAAGCAAACATCAGAGTTTCAAGGAAAAGAGGTAGAACATTATAAAGACTGACTAAAGTCAAAAGGAAAGCAAATAAGACTAATAAGGATACCAGTAGTCATTAACCATTTGCTTCAACCTTGCCTCCAGCTTAAGAAATAGAGTTGACCTCTCAAAATCCTGTTTGTCATGTGCTGGTTCTATGAAATTTGCCTCAAGAACTCCTGAATACCAAAGTTAGTTGCAAGATAGAAGAAGGAGAAAAAGAGCCTGACGATAAAACTTTGGATCAGTAAACGTACCAACAACACCATGTCCTTTGGAACTACCATCTGCAGTGACTTTCCAGTAGGGCTGTTATGATTAAAACAATATACGTAAGAATCTAATGAACATTATCCACACCAAATATATGTTAATTTTGGACCTTTTTAGTACATACATTATTAGTTAATGGTACTTAAAACTTTCTTTAAAGAATATTTAAATATACACTATAATTCTTACCACCAGCTTAAGCTATAACGGTGTGCAAGCAGTATGATGATAGAAATGTACATGAAAACCCAATATGATTACTTAAAATATCGGAAATAGAAAATGTGTTTTTACACTTATTATCAAATCATACCCTGATCAGACGATTTTTGTGGTACACATTGAATCCACAAACTCCAAGTGCAGGAGCTTCTTTAATGAAGCCAATGGTGGTCTCCACAGTCACCTATACCATCAATGAGATAATTAACTATTTAAACATTAGGCAAAAACAAACAACTAACCAGTATTTCCCACCAGAACTCTCAGTAAGTGATATCAAACCCACTCCACTGTGAAACAATGACATCATACCTCTTTTGTTGTCACACTAGCAGATGGCCTGTATGTGACTACCTTTGAATGTTTCAAGTCGTCCGCAATGCTGAACTGCTTAACAGGTTTCCCTCTTAGAATTATTCTGAAGTTTGAAAATCTTTTGAGGTATAATATGGATGCATATGCCTGAGAAAAGATATGTTATGGAAGCTTATAATCCTGAGCAAATAGAATTGATGGAAATAGCAAAGAAAAAATGGTTAGGGAACACAGTCAATGCGTGTTTAGCACGAACACAATCTATGCACAAACTTGGACACATTTGTAGCACCTTAACGTATACATCATATAATCAAGAATCCAAAGGAACCTCTTTGCCAGGTTAGAGACAGCTATAGAAAGATTTCCATGTACTAATAAGTGGGAAGTGAACATAAAAGTTTCTGAAATTATGAAGAAAGGGTCCTACCAAGACAGAGGTATAATATAGAATCTAGTTATGCCTGCTCTAGTTACTGGTGATGATTGCTGTCTCCAAACTATGGTAGCCATTACACAACTTACTGCCGTAACTTGCAAAACAAAGACAGAACCATTTGGTTCTATTTTCCAATTGTATCTATGCAAAGCATCGCCAGTTCAGGCTTTTGTTTCACGAGTGTCAATGTGGTGTTTTATCCATATTCGAGTGAGACTTTTTCCTGAAAAAGTAACTGGGAAAATAAGAATAAAATGCCCACCCTTAGCGAGTAGCGAATGCGGTAGGACAAATGAGATTGCAGTTCAAGAAGTCTCCTGTTTGTCTTGGATGCATTTACATGATTAGCTTCATCTCTCAGACTTATGTCCTGAATCAGGGACAGCAAAATAAGTTGTCAAAGAAAAACATGAATTTCCAAAATATAGTTATTAAAAAGAAGAAAAATATAAGTGCCTTTGTCGCAATTCAAGGTATTAGCAATGCAAAGAACAAATAGCTGACAGAAAAGTGTTTTATAGCAAAGAAAATAACAAGATATGAGAGGAGAGACCAAACATATGACAAAGACTTAGAAACAATAATCAAAACCAAATGAAATAGGTAAAAAGCAGAGCCTGGAACCAAGAAAAGTAATCTTCTACAGTAATTTAACTTTTATGGGATCCGTCTAATGGCTTGAAGGAATTCATGCATGTCAATTGTTACAAAGGTCTATACTTAAGTTTATGTCATAGCAATATATGTGTGAATATCACAAGCTCCAAAACATGAGTTTTACTTGTTTCGACTTTTTGTCCATTGTATCACACCTGTAAATTTTAAAAGCCTATGGCATGGGTACAATTTCCTTACTCAACTACTCCTTTTTCAGGTAGATGGACGAAAATTGAATGATAGGCATTGGTGATCCAAATATTCTCATCTTCAATTTAAAAGCTTGAAACCAACTAGGACTTCTTTAGTTATATCACAACTCCAACTAGTGTTATTCTGATATGAAAAATAACTGTCACCCTCCAATTCTTCATGTTTGATATTTTATTTCATCATTCTTATAGCATGGACTAAGACCTTGTAGCCGGAAACTGGATACCCACAAATAATAATAAGTGGATACTTGTCATTTAACGCTTTCTGAAATCTTACTACAGTCTGTAACCGAGTACCTGGTCAAGAGTTTTCGATTAGTCATTTAAAATTGCCAATAAGTCATATGCACTTCAGCTATTGAATATGTCAGAAAAATATCCCTCTGTTCAGGATTACACAGATCCATACAGTATCAACTTTATACAATAAGATTATCTTGTAAATTCACTCACATAAAGAGTAGAGAGACAATAACAGGTTCAAACGAATGTTGTCAAACTTAGAGTTGAACTCAAGACTCCTAAAAAATAAATAACAGGTTCAAACGAACATTGTCAAACTTTACGTGTACCTGAGGCTGACATTGCTAAATCTTGTGTCCTTGATAAATTTTATTTTGCCTCCAACAAAATATTCATCTACTTGGGAGGATTTGAGAAAATAGGAATTCTACATCTCGATTAATTAATGTAATAGATGACATGCATTTGTGACCCTTTAACCTATCGACAAATTTGAGAATATTACGAGTTTTTGCCTACTTTTTGGTTGAGGTAATACAGTTTCTACGTACTTAAACTTGATTTGTTGCGAACTTTTATGAATGAAAAACATAAAGACACCGTGAAAACAAAGTGGAGGTTAAAATAAAAGTCTTTCCTAGTCCATATGAAAGACCTTAAGAAGCAAAAAGTTTAAAAAGAAATTGGTATAATAACATTCACAAAGTCTTAAGTTAAAGTGAATTTAGAGGGTGTTTGGTTGAGCTTATAGCCAAACGCCCTCTTAAGTTTCCTTCTTCTCAGGTTAAAAAAGACTATGCGATGGCTAAATGGCAATACAAACTGCACACTAAGTATTTCCCACAAATCTGAAAAAGTAAAATTTAGTGTACCTCATCGTCGTCATCAAAATTCAATTCATAAATGCCTTCATCATTCATCCATAGGTTATATATTATAATCTTCGTTCCATGTGATCCAATACTGTCGAACTGGATAGAATTAAAGGACATTATGTTAAAAGATAACATTAACCCATACCAGAGATGAAAATACAGACAAAAACAGTGTAGAAGTTAATATAAGTTTATTTCAGAATAGAATTTTTGACCAGCACATGATAAACGCTACAAAGTCCGAACACATGCATGTATATTTTCTGAGAAAATAAATTTCTTGGGAAATTACTGCGTGAGATGATCTTATATCAAGCACCCCAAGGAATTGCTGCTTTAATGATTAAAATCTTAGGAAGAAACAGTGTTGAGATTAAAATTTTATGTCAATAAGAAAATGTTCTGGTAATAGTGGTAATAGCTTTCAATAAGCAATTACTCCATTAAGTGGATGAGTGTAGACTCTGCAAATTGATGCGTACAAATTGTCGCATTTCAAGTAAAGTGAACCTGCAGCATAAGCTCATCCTTCGACGCAAATGGAGACCATTCAAGGATGGTTTTTAAGTTACTAGACCAGTCGTCCTTAGAGCCGTACACTATAGGCTCTGCCCAATGGTCTGAAGTATCAAAGTCAATCTGCAATAAGATTCAAATGCATAAGAATGACAAAATGCTATTCAGAAAAATAAAATAAATAAATAAGTCAGTATGTTGATGTCTGAAAGTGCAGATCATAGCACAAGAGAAGTTTAGCGTTAAAAACAAAATATACCATTGGAACAATCACATCATCTTGTCTTGTTCTCCGCAGAAATGTATAGGATAAAAGACCGACGCTTTGGGTTGCTCGACTGAAGGATATAAGTGTAAACTCAAGTCAGAATCAGATTAGATACAAAGCTGATTATATTTTAATAGTATTCCCTGACGAGCCATAAAATGTATCAAAAAGTGTTGATGTGATCATTGTCCTCCCAAATGAGAACACGTGCAGAGCATTATGAGAAAAGAAATTATATCCAGAATGAAATAAGTCAATAACACTTTGCTTCCCTGGGTCAATAAGTAATTCAATTATACTGCGCAACATTTTTGACACATATACACACACAGGTGTTGAAGAATTTTGCAGGTCACTGCGTTAAAAAATTTAAAGGACTCCAGAGAGTTAGGTCACCACAACCAAGTGGTTGAGAAAGGAGCAAGTATGAGATTCACCATAGTAATGTCAGTTGCTAAATGAAACAACTTAAGATTAATCAAAGAGCAAAAGAATACCCTGATCGAGCTGCACGACTAAAAACAATCACGTCAGCTCCTAGTCGCATGGTACTTGTTTTGAATCCATTACCATCTGGTATAAGACATGAATTAGCTATATGAAGTATGCTTATAACTAAAGTTTGATTAAATAAGCAAAAAAAAAAAATTTAGCAAGGCCCTTGATAGACTGCCAACCCAGAGAAAGATTCGAATAAGAAAATTCTAGTATCTATTTGAGAATACCAATTAAATGCAGAATCAATGTGAATTTGGTTTGAGGAGCCTTGCAAAGACCTTCTTGATTCTTATCAAATAAAAAATGGGTATCAGTGACATAATTTAAACAGGTTAGCCCTCAATGGAGCAAAAGACTTGGTAGACACACTCAGACAAAATTGAGACCTGAAGGTCGGCATCCCTGAAATAATCTTGATCTTATTGAGTTTTTGATGTACTGAACACGTTGATATCCCCATCTGTGGGTTCGTGTGCGTGATTGTCAGCAGACTGAAGCCTATATGCATGCATATATGTATATATATAACAAGTCTCTAGGTCACTCATGGTCTATGAAGGGATAAAAGATGAAAAGGTAAGAATTGGGACATACGTAACATACAGGTAATGTTGTATCTCTGGATCATTGAGGACGAACGTCATATTTGCACAATAGACACCAAAACTTTCAGTATTTTTACAATTATTAGAAGTAGTTAATGATATTAACAAGAATCAGCATATCTTGTATCAAAACTACTTATTCTAGTCTTATTAACTTCATATTACCTTCACATGTGCAAGCATGTGAAAATATGGGCTTTGTGTTCTCAAAAGATGTAACTAATTCATATGGCAAATTTTCCATTAACTTTATATTGGCTTTCAAGTGGCCAAGAAGTTGTAAAATATTTGGTAATCGGTATTCTCATGCACAAGTCACAAAATTCTGAATTCATGAATATGCATGGAGCAGAATGCCGGAAACAGAACCCACCCACTTCCTTAGAATTAATAAGGGCAAATAAGCCTGCAGCATTAGAAATTAAGTGCAAGTTTATTTGGATAAGGTAAACCAGCTAGTAAGTGGCAACTAACATAGTTTCTGCACGAGGAAAACATGGAAAAGAAGTGGCTAGCATCTTAGCATTAGCAGAACATGTTATATACATTGTCCAATGGTTGTATTTGATGTCTTTGAAGAGTATCCCAAGCTCATGCACTTTCGCATGGATTCTGGATCCATTCCGCCCCCATCATCTGCAAACATTGGTTTTTCCCGAAGTTTTATAAACCAGTTTATACACCCAATTCAAGAAACACAAAACATCAATGCTCTAAGTAAAGGTAAAATTGGAAATATGCCGCACCTTGGAAAAGTAAGGCAGGAGAATTGTCTTTTGTGTTATAAATCCTATCGACCTTCACAAAAGTTGCACCATTGTCTATCTGGATACAAACACATATACGTTAACGTTGATATAAAATTGAAAAGTCACAATCCAAGTGAATCATATACTTCTGCTATGTTCTTATATGCTTATTCAACTAATTTAATTTTTCCACAGCTCTAAAACTTTCAGAAAACCATGCACATATCCTAATAACCATTAGAGATATTAACACAATTTCATGGTGTATGTTCAAGCGTCACTTAATAAGAAGCACATCCAACAGCTTCACATACGCACAAACCATGTTAAAACTGCAAATCTCATGAAACTACAATTACACATCATCTCTAAAATAATTCTAGTCATAATCTAGCTCGTATCTATATTAACAACAGTTCAATAGAGATAGACAATTCATCATCATTACTTCGTGAAATAAATTTCAGGAATTAAGGATCCCCCAAACAGTTGAAAAACAACCTGGCTAATATATGGATATTATAGCTGTGGAAATGTTGGCATCCGGATGTACATCTACGCTTTTGGTTCATTTTGTAGAATAAGTTAAGTTAATCCCTATGGAAAACGAAAAGGAAGAATAGTAAAAACATCCGAAGAAACGATATAAATCTGATCAAAGATCTAAATACTATATCTCAAAGTAATTAATGCACTCCCTAATTTTTAACATATAATAAAAGAAACTTGTCTAGTTACTACACTCTTTTTTCCCAAAAATTTCACAGACATGAAAATCATCTGCAGCAGTTGAGGAATAAGAGATGACAACATGCGTACTTGCAGCTTGATAAAGCCTCAGAAGCTCAAAGCAAGGCCATTCTAATTTAATCTTAGAATTATTATACTAGATGAGATAACTATTCGATGTCATAAGGACTTCCTATTGGCATTCAGTGTCAAGTAGTGCACTCCACCATATTATTCAATAAAATCACCATTTCATACTGGAAAGACATGATGAAAGTTGAGTTGCAACAAAATTAAGAAGGTACCTCATCCACTGCATTATCCAAGAGCTCAGCAATGGCTGCAACAAGGAATAATAAATCAGAATTTGCAGCACAAACCTGATACCAGCACCTGAATATTTTTCTCTCATTGTTTGCATTTTTAACATAGCCTTTTCATGTTTTTCCTTCGGTATTAACACATACACTCCAACATACAGAGATGATTATATCATGCACTCACTGACACACACACCATATATATGAATAATTAATACGACATTGTGTGAATTTACCTTAGTTCATTTTGAATTTTTCCTCAACACTTTTCAGTAACTGGACTTTAAGTATCTCAAAATTAGTGAAGAACGTAATCAGATAGATGAATTTTCTTATTCATAAGTGGGTTTCTCTTGTTTAATGTGTATCTCACATTGGAAAGACAAAGACAAGAGAAAAGGAGTAACTTTGGACATTTATAAAAGGGAATCTTTTGTCTCTTATCTCTTATGAAAGGGAGGTTCCATGTCCCACATGGAATCCTAAGGAAATGGAAATATGTTTATAAATGTATTCACACCTTGTAGACTTAAATTAGAAAGCAAATAGAGAGATTACTCCTCTCACCCAGCCCGCGTCGCGACCCGCGGATGGGGGAGGGCCTGGCCATGTGCAAGTGCTCACGTGTGGCCGTCAATGATCGTGATCTATCTTCCTATCGCAAGTTTATTTAGAATACTTGTGTTAAGCGTTGAAACCATTCTACTGAACTCAACTTGAGTCCAGTCAAGTAGTCTTGAGTCAAGTTGACTTGACTTGAGTCCAGACGAGTTGCCTGTTTGTAAAACATTATATTGGACTTAGCTTAAGTTCAGTCAAGTTGTATGTTCGTTTAAAATGAATCCGTTTAATTAAACGGAATGGAAACATGTTTATAAATGTATTCACACCTTGTAAACTTAAATTGGAAAGCAAACAGAAAGATTACTCCTCTCACCAAGCCTGCGTTGCGACCCGCGAGCCGTGGACGGGGGCAGACCTGGCAATGTGCAAGTGCTCGCATGTGGCCTTCGGTGACCGTGACCTATCTTTTTATTGCAAATTTATTTGGAACACATGTGTTAAACGTTGAAACCGTTTTATTGAACTCAACTTGAGTCCAGTCAAGTGGCCTCGAGTCCAGTCGAGTTGCCTGTTTGTCAAACATTATATTGGACTTAGCTTGAGTTCAGTCGAGTTGTCTGTTCGTTTAAAACGAATCCGATTAATTAAACGGATTAAAACGCACAGTCACCCCACTTGAATGTGACTGTTCAATGGAGCAAACGAACAGTCATGTCTCATCGACTTGAATGTGGTTGTTCAATGGAGCAATACAACGGTTCTGAATGGTCTTTTAAGTCTAAAAATACAGAATTCCTGAACCAGTCAAAATAATCTCGATTCACGAAATGAACAATCACTCTATTGGTGCAACTTCAATGGTATTCTTATACTGCTTTTGAATAATTGCTTGCTTGTTTTATTTTAGGAGATTTATTTGATGTTACTCTAGGGGGCAAATAAAGTTGATCAGGCAGAATACTCAATCCATACATATTTCCAACATTACCTCCGAAGGCCCATTTGTGAGAGGTGGCGTTTGAATGCAGAAACTTTGGATGAACACGTGCATGCTCCAGATCGCCTACAATTCCCAATTCACACCCCAGACCACAAACAAAAGTTCAAAAAAGAACTTACAAAAGCTCAACTTCAGAAAAAGAAAAAACTAACAAATTAATATTGGACCTTGAATGAAAGTAGATTTAGTAGGGCCAATTTCATAAGCTCCGGCTCTCCAGAAACTTCGATTCTCGAGCGGCCGAGAATCCGTCCCCTTCCCACCGCCGTAATCAATTGCGAAGGCAGTCTTGATTGGTAATTTCTCGCCATTAGATTGTAGTTTATTGTTATGAGTGTCTTTGCTTCGAGAAGCTCCGGCGGCGGCGGTGGCGGAGGCGCTGCCTTCGTCGTCGCTGCTGTCGAGCTCGACGACGTCGGCGGTGGCGGGGATTTTCTTCGGTTGTTTAGGTGGCATTGTGTGGGGAATTCTGAGAATTGGGAAAGGGTTTATGGTACTAAATTGGTTTATTAGGGAGGTGATTTTGATATATGTGAAATATTAGGTTAATTACACTTTCCTTCCTCTTGCATAGTTAAATTTATCAATTTACCCTTTCACTCTTTCATAAATATAGAAGTTACCCTCTACGTTCTATTGTGATTCAAAAGAAATCCATTACTTTCAATTTCGTCCAACGATGATGATGTGTTTAGTGCGATCTATCTTAAAATTCTAGAATAATATACGTTTAGAGATATGAGTGTAAAGATTTAAAAATGAAATTAACTCAATAGGTTTACCGGCACACATCACCAATTTATTGGTTATAAGTTCAAAAAATTTCAAAGTTAACCAAATAATTTCGATCATATGAGGTGTACCAACATCAAATTTATTGATACAAACAATGACATTTTTATCCAAAATCTTCGGTGATAGAATGTAAAAGGATAGGATTCACATAAAGCAAATTAAGAAAAAACATAATAAAAAAGTGAAATCACACGGTGTATCTTTAAATTGCCTTTTTGTTTGTTTACTTTTTAGTTTTGCCTTTCAACAAACAATCGAAAATATATATTATCGGTTTTCGATTTTAGCTAAAAGAATTGTATAATATATTTAAAAAATTGTCACATTATTTGACGCATGTCAGATACTTTAAGTTTTGTATCTGACATGGTATTGGGAATTTTCATTTCTTTCTTCAAAAATGATATCTGACTCAGTATTTGTAGAGTAGCGTATTTAATACGAATATGATAATGCGTGAAACTATTTTTAGGAGTATCTTGCGTCATAGGTGTGTAGGGATGTGCTGGCCGTCCAGAATGAAATGTGTTAAAGAGATAGATTAAAATGGAACAATTGAGAGATAAGGGACCGATGCAGGCGAAAAACTTTAAAAGGGTAAAAAGCATTTTCGACCCCAACATATGTCGGTCGGAGCACTTTGGTACTCAATCTATTAATTTTTACACTTGAGTACATAACTTTTATAAATTGTGACAAGTAAAACCATCAGAGGAATAATACCCAATGCAAACGTTTACCAACACAGTCCCTCCTCTAACTTGACTTAGCTGACAGATCAAAATTCTAGACCAGACACACTCGACCAATCACATGTTAAATGTCGTAACACTTGCAACAAGTGCATAACATGCGCTTTTTACTTGCCATATAAGATACTTTGAGTTCGGTTGAACCCAACTAGAATTTCACGTGAAACCAGAATGGACATACCCTTTCTTGCTAACCCTGTACGAGCAATGCATAAACCTATAACCATCATACAAAATGTAATTATTGCAGCTAATTCACTTAAAGAAGAAGAAGAAAGTCAATGTCTGCTATCATTTATGTCACATAGTCGGAGTATCTAATTTATTAATGACTATGCAAAAATATCACCAATAGCATCTCAAAACTTCACCAATATCACCTATATTAAATCTTTACATCGCACCGTAAAATACAGAATGCTTTTAATGTTCTCAAGTGTATTTTCTAGGTATAATACTTGAACTGTATCATCATAAACTCAACAATATAATGAAATTTACACGTAGATCAACTTTCTGAAATAGTAAGTACGTACCCAACAAAAACAGCCCACAAGAATGGAAATGAAGATAGCCAAGTAAGTGAGGAATGTCACTCCTCCAAAGGCGAGACAAATTCCAGATCCTATGATGAATGGTAGATGGGCTTTAAGAAAAGCTAATTTACTAACATGTTGTCCTTCAATGAAAATAAAGATAGCCAAGTTTACTACATTCCAGTTTGCCAGCCTGGAACTTCAACTTGTTCAAACAATTGGCAACGAAAAAATGGCAGTTGCAAGTTACAATGTCGTAGGAGTGGTGTTGGAGTGGATATTCTAGCTCTGGTTAATATTCTCAACTGAAAAGTCCAAGACATTTCTAATACAAAGCATAATAGAATTGTTTGGTTAATGTGCTGAACCAAAAATATCAAGACATTTCTAATACAAAACATAATTATCAATTAGCAATCACCTACTGACACAATAGACAAATACCAAATGAAATAAGACTTTTAACGATTGAATGAAAAAAATATTCGAGAAAATAGCAGATACCCCCCAAACTATTAGGTGATGTGCACTTTGCCCCCTAAACTATTAAAAATTGCAGTCAACACTCTAAACTATCATATATATGCACTTTGCCCCCTCGGTCAGCTCGGGCAGCACACAGGGGGCAAAGTGCTACAAATCGCATAGGTGAGGGGGCAAAGCGCACATCACCAGATTTTTTTATTTTTTAAAATTTTTACTAATTTTTTTATTTTTTAAATTTTTTATTTTTGTACTTTTTTTCATTTTTTTTATTTATTTTCATGTTTCCGGATTTTTGAGTTGTCTTTTTTGTTTTTAGAAAATTATGAATATTTGAATTTATACTTCTTTTCATTGTTTTCTTATTTATTTTCATGTTTTATTTTTATTTTTCTTATTTTCATACTTGAAAATTATTTATTTCAAACTTAGAAATAGTATTTCAAGAAAAATCCAAATAAATCCCAATATGCATGATTTAAATTGAACGATGAATGGGTAAAAATTTTCCCGAAGCTGACCGAGGGGGGTTAAGTTAATATTAAAAATATTTGAATTTAAAAAAAAGAAGAGAAAATAGCAGATACCCCCCCCCAACCTATGAGGTGATATGCACTTTGCCCCCTCACCTATGCGGTTTGTAGCACTTTGCCCCCTGTGTGCTGCCCGAAGCTGACCGAGGGGGCAAAGTGCACATATATGATAGTTTAGGGTGTTGAGTGCAACTTTTAATAGTTTGGAGGGAGTATCTGCTATTTTCTCAAAATATTCAAACTTGATTTGTTATGTTAATGAACCGAGGTCAAACGAGTTTTTGACGATCAATCTTAAATCTAGTAGGTTGATTCGTTCTTTAGCCCTAACAATCAATAAATGGATTAACCACACGTAAATAGCACATATATGTACTCTCTCTATTTTAACATGTATTAATTACTATTCACATAAACTAATAAAGAATTGATTTCAGAATATGAACTAGGTTACAACATGAAACGATCATATCATAACAGCGAACTCAAAGTGAATTGAGTCAAACCAAAATCAAATCCGAACTAGTTATACAACAGTAAACTATTATGGCAAGTAAATATAAAAAATAGTTGATAGAGGAAAGAGAATTTGTATCAAACTAATGCATGAACAAGAAATCCCATAACCATTTTAGACATTCATGAATATCTGTACATCAATCCGTTTAGAAAATAGGGATAATTCCATATCATACCCCTGTGAAATATGAAACTTGCACACATCCCTTCTATGTAAAAATAATAGCCTGAAATAATCCTATAATTTTCAAAACCCTGCACGAAACCCCCAATCCATGTTAAATCCTCGGAAAGGAGCATTCACGCGCAATGTATTTGAAGCAAGGTTGGGGGTTTCGTGCAGGGTTTTGAAAATCATAGGGTTATTTCAGGCTATTTTTTTAACACATGGGGGATGTGTGCAGATTTCATGTTTCACATGGGTATGATATGCAATTATCCCTAGAAAATATAATTACACATAGCAAGCAAAATAATGTAAAATAAAGAAACACGGAGCAAGCAAAAACACAGCCCATAATTGTGTTAGATCATGAAGAAACAACACAATAGTATGAAAGAACGTTAGATAAAAATTAAGAGTAATGATGTACACAGACTCGGTGAAATTGACCAAATGCAAGAAAAATAATTAAACCAAAATAAAACACGGAGCAAGCAAGAAAATTTTCATTGGTTTGATAATATACAATCATAAGTAAATATACGCGCGTACATTAAATTGTACAGACATAAAAATATGAATAAGCAGAAGCTACGTATCATAACAGATAGAAATAAACTATAGAGCATTTTAAAACATCTAAACACGGGGATGCAAATTAATAAACATTACAACATACAAATCATACCCACGCACGTAAAACGTAACTACCTAAGTAATGTCATTTAAACCAAAATATTACAACAACCACTATTGGAAACACAACAATAACCAAATCCAGAAATATATACGGAAAATACTCTCATAAACAACCCGAAAAAAGTACAAAAAAAAAAAAAAAGATAAAACAGTGAACAATATAATTCAAGCAAAATAATTTGAATCTAAAGCAACTAGTAATCAACATATTGCTATTAATGTTGCTTCAAGGAAATAGCATTTGCAATCTGACCCCCTACCAAAATCATACAATGCACAAATTAGGCTGAGAAAAACGAGGCAAAACAAGTCAATCATTAGAAAAAACATCAAAACGATCAAACGAGGCAATGACATATGATTTTTCCATGCAAACCTCCCTCATATAATTAATTAACCATCTTTAATTAAACTAACCCAAAAATTAAATACTAATTGTAACTAATAGCACAATCCCGGTATATATTTGTGGAGTTAATGTGATAGGGACATTCACTAGCCATCGACCGAAGACTCATATGGTCATGCACAAAAGAAGATGGTAATTCTTGTCCAGGTTGTTTTGTCGTACCAATCAAGTACAAGCCAATTAATTATAACATTTGTGATGTTGTTGGTCCTCTCATTGGACTATCTAATAGCTAGCTAGCTCGATCACTTCCACCTAATAAGTTCGATGATCAGCTAGCTGCTCCAATAATCAGTTTCAACAATGATAAACAAGTTTTAAGCTATTCTTTAGTCCAGTATTTTAAAGAGCGAAGGCACGAGGTTGGACGTTTTATGTCTCCCATAGCGGGGCAAAAGCCCCGTAAAGCAGGGCGTATGTCTCGCAATATTTTTTTCTATATTAAAAATATATAAAATAATGTTAAAAATTAATTCAAATTAGCAAAAAATTACAAAAATTGATAGAAAAAAATTAAGATGGAGAGCTAAAAAACTAATATATTCAACCATGCAATCTAAAAGTTCAACTCTTGTCTAATACTCTTATTTAAGATTATTATCTTCATCATCGGTTCCCAATTCTAAACATTCCATTTCATTAACATCACCAATTTTCAAATCATCTTATTCATTAACATGTTTTCCTCCAAAAGAAGGTGGACTTTGGCTTGAAAGTTAGAATAAGCCAGGACCCAAAATCAATAAAATCGGGCTGAAACAACATAGGCGTAGTGTCATGTCCTGACAATTTGAAACATTTTGAGATGATAGGGACGTGTCATTTTTTTCATGTACGGGAGTCTAGAGGCTATTAGAGTATTTTGGAAAAGTTTAGAAGACTCTTGAAGGTATTAGAATACTCTAGAAGAATGTAGATTCTTACGTAGATCTCTAGAACTGTGTAGAATCTCTTAGATTAGTCTAGGTGATAGTAGAAGTATCTAGAATGTCGTAGAGATGTGTGGACCTCTCTAGAAATATGTGAATATGATATGAAGTTTTTAAGATAAAGAATATACTAAGGAATATTCTTGGAGGACTCTAGAGAGTCTCTTCCACATCCGTATGATCAAATGAATCTCCACCGTTCATTAGGGAGGCGAATTAGTATAAATAGAAGTAGAAGTGTTATTTGTAAACCAACCAAGTCTAGAACCAAGTGTAGAAATAATTCTTATAAAAAGTTATTGAGTATGATAATGTAGTATTCTCTTAAACTCCCAATCTGTGGGTCGCAAAAAAGTGCACCCATACGCCCGGGGCATACGCCTCACCTCATCGACAGGAGTTGCGCTTCCATCCATTGCCCCGGGGCATTTTGGTAATGTCGCACCTCAAGGAACGTCTTTTAAAACACTTAACGACATTCTCGCTCTGACAAAAAATACCAATATTTCTAATACAACAACATAAAATTTGTAGCCAAATTAAATTTGTAGCCAATAAAATGGCGACATGTGAAAAATAATGTATTAGATATCAATTCCATGCTATTTATATTTTGGAAATTTAATCAAATTCTAATTCCTAAATTAAATAGTCAAACAAATTGATATTCTATATATATATATATATATATATATTTTCTAGCAAATCAAAAAGTCATGTGCCTAAATAATAATGGAAATTCAAATAATATATTATGGCAAGTCAAATCTAGGGTTATTGCATCTTTTAAATCATTCCATACAATTTAATTCCTTACAGAAGAGAAAATCTATATAATATTATTATATATATATATATATAAATATGTAATATTAGGCATGCTGAAGAGTTCCTTGAAGAGTGAGGCATCCCTCCTTTTGCTGTTTTTGTTCCACGTTACCAAAATCTACGAAAAGCTCCAGTCACAAGGACTTTTGAAATTTTTGAAGAATTATTACGTGAACTAGGAGTTGATTGCTCTGTTTGGAACAAGTGTCTTCATAGTTTTGAGGAATTGGCCAAGGAAATGGGAAATATACAATATGCCAATAGCACTCATAAGAAGATGAGGGAAGCAAATGATAGACTGTGAAAGTTTGCTGAAATGCTTTTCAAGCAAGAACAAAAGAAATCACAAGCCTCTTCCACAAAAAGAAAGCGCTAGATTTTATTGTTTCATTATGTTTTAAGCGCTTTTATGAATATTTCTATCTGAGTTTTGCTGAAACATCTTGTTTCTCGCTATATGTACTAACTTATAGCTAACCTCTAACTTTACATTATCTTTGTTAATTTTCTAGCTCTTGGACTATAAAAGAGTTAAGGTCTTGACATCATCAAAAAGGGGAAAATTGTTAGGAAATTTCATATTAGATGTTTTGATGATGACAAGATAGGTTTTATGTTAGACCCCAAAGATATGTAAGTTTATCTTTATTAGAATATGTCTAAGCGTTTAAAGTTATTGAGTTGTAATTTTCAGTATAAGGCTTTTTATCTTTATAGTTTTAGACCAGTATCTAGCGCTTGAGCTATGATAGAATTCTAAGTGAGTCTATCAAAGTGAAATCAAAGATCAGCGTCTAAAGACTTTGAAGATAAGAGATTCATTAAGTGACTGTTAAGCGCCTAAGAATCATTCTAGGTGATCATTCCACAAGCGCCTGTCTTCACCTGAATTGAATCCGAAGTCAATAAGCACTTAATTGCAACATTCAACGAACATTTAATTCCAACAGGAATTAAATTGAAATGCATTAAATGCTTGATAAGAGTATTAAATGTGATAAGGACCATTGACGTACGAATAAGCCTTCCCCATTGGTTGTCAACTCAAAGTAGGTCTGCTACCCACTTTGTGCAGCAGAATTTTCTGAGATGCCAGAATAAGACTAAATCACGCGCCTCGTGTTAAACACACTCCTGCTTGTGTCCAACAGACAAATCCCGAGAAAGTCTATAAATAGATCCTCACAACTCAACCCTAAACACCGAGAATTATTATCAAAAAAAATAAAATTGATATACACATACGCTATTGAAATCTATCCCTAAAAGCTCAAAACCTCCATAGCCAAAATATCTTTGAGTTTATACATCTCCACAGCCAAACCAATATCTCTTATCTCTTCATAGAAGAACTATCATTTCTAAAGAGATATTCCAAAAGTGTTTGAACTTTTCAAATCAAACAAACTTTGATAAAACCCATCAGCCTCTTCAACCTGTGTGACGAAGTTGTTGAAGAAAAAACAGTAATTCTGTGTGAGGAAAGCTTGTCAGAAGCAGATCTTAGCCGAGTTGAAATCTTTGCTATCAGGGACTCAAGATCAAGCCTTCACCATTTGCTATTGTGTTGAAGTTGTCTTTGTGAAACTTTGAGATTCATTATAGTGAATTCGTCATGTGTGGAAAGGAGTAGAAAGACGTGGCTGGGATTACATAAACCCAGTGAACCTTACAATTCTTGTGTCTTCTTTACTTACTGTTTTATTGCTTTATTCATTTTTATCTTCATACCTTATCATAAAGCATACCTTCTTAAATATCTAGAGCAACTAAACATTTTCTAAGCGCTAATTTATTCATACTAAGAGACTTGTACAAATCTTCTGTTGTGTTAACCCTGATATAAGTGCTGGTGCCTGATCCATATTGATCAAGCACTCAAACCTAGTATCTAAGTTATCTTTCTAAAACAAGTCTAAAAATTTGAAAAGAATTTCAGGGTCTATTTAATCCCTCAACCCCCTTTCTAGACCCTTTAGTATGCCGGTTGGGACCAACACTTCTTAAAATATACTAAGTGAAAATGTAAGATAAAGTTAATAGGAGAAAATATAACAAAGATGATGCTAAAAGTTGCAATTGTCTGGTGTGTTCAATCACTAAAATATGAATATAAACCTTAAGGATGAATAGTATAGTGAAAGTTATATTTGTCTTACATATTAAGAGAAATTGTGTGTTCAAATAATATATGAGTACTTTAGTAATTAGGTTAAAAATAAAGTAGATGTGGAGTGTAATTATCACTCTTGGGAGTGCTAATATCAACTCCTATTTTATATTATACATATAATATTCTTTTTTTCTTCCTTACTTCCTTAGTTAATTAAATTCACTAATTAACTAACAAGATCTTTTCATATATATGAGATCCTTATATATATATATATATATATATATATATATATATTTTTGGATCTTTCCATATTTTCTGGATCTATCCATATATATATTTGAGATCTTTCCAAATATACCAAATCTATCTAAATATATTTATAAAATCCTTTCAAATAATTAATTAGATAACTAATTAATTAAATAGATCTTACCATATATATTTAGATCCATATAATAATACTATATAAATATATGTGTGTGTGTGTGTGTAAGTGTGTGTAGACTTGGTGAACAAGATAAAATCCTTCCACCATACACCCATACATACACGCCATACGTGTACTTATATATATATATATATATATATTATTTTCTCTTTCACATATTAATTAATTAGACCAATAATTAATTAATTAGTCTTTTCCAATTCAATTTTCTAATACTAAATCAAGCCTACCATTAATTAAGACCACTTAATTAATTTATTCTTTTTTTCCAATTAAATAATATATTTCAATTAATTAATCTCTCCATTAATTCACAAAGAAATAACTTAGCCAGTAGGTACTACAATAAATTAATGTGTGACCCTTAAGCTCATTAACAAGCTAGCAATAGGTTCCATCCCAAAAGCTAAATCAATTATCCAAATAATTAATTAGGCCTTGAATTAATTTTACCAAATTAATCCAAGGCACCTATTCGTCATGGTTCGATGTCTAGCAACGTCGACACGACTTCTTGGATGCTAACGGTGAAAAGCAAATCTATCCAGGTTACAATCTTCACGTGAGTCGAATCCGTCCATCCTTTTCTCGTCTAAGGTCTAGGGTTTGGTGATGGTCGAAGCCCTAATAACCTTGAAAACTATGAGTGTGTTGGAAACACTAATGATCCGGTCTTCTAAGCAGGGATCACCAATCCCTCTTATAAGACTACGCTCTGGCGAGAGACTTTTATCGATCATTCAGCTTACACAACAACATAGGAAATACAAAGCTACAAGCCCTGGATATATCCCATATCCAATGTCACCTGATCCACTATACTACCTGACTATACTGAACATACAGTTCCGTATGACTCTCTTGGACTGCACGTGTATATCACAACATAGTGGGTAATACGCTTCCCAGACATGACATCTCAGGTCAGAAGACTATCTCACACAACGAAGCTTAAGGACTTCAAGTTCGACACTACCAACGAGAAATCCTTGCAGAGTCATTCAATTACATACTTACCTAAGTATGGATCTTTGTGCATGCACTGACCCAACTGGTCACTGCCTATGGAACAAGACACACTCTTTCAAGAATGACATACACAAACAAGTCTTGTAGAGGTCGTGATATCTCACATCTCACAACTTCTATGACTTGGAATAAATTTTAGGATTACGATCTTTGAGAGCGTTCCATAGAAATCAAGACCGCTCTCCTAATATATTTGTTAGAGAAGTTAATGAAGATTCAGAAAATGAGATTGTGGGTATCACTGGTTCTAGGGAAGGAGAATTCTCTATTAGATATGTAGGGGTTCCTCTATCTCCAATGAAATGGAGTAAAATGGATTGTCTGTCTGTACTTGATAGAATTACAACAAGGATAACAAGTTGGTCATCTAAGAACTTGTTTTATACTGACAGATTAGAATTAATCAACTCTTCTTTGCTCTTTTTACATGTGTGTTGGAGTTCAGTCTTTATTCTTCCTTACAGGATTGTGAAGTTGATTGAAAAGAAGTGCAGAGACTTCTTATAGGGGCAGAGGGAAGAGGTCTTTAATTGGTTGAGATTTGGTATGTAGGACTAAGATGAATGAAGGTCTAAATTTAAAGGAGTACTACATGGAATTATGCTGTAGTAGGCAAACAAGTTTGGGTCATTGCCAAAGGTAAGGAGTCCCTGTGGGTGAAGTGGGTACACAATGTGTACTTGAGGGGAGCTGAATTCTGAGCATACATCTCTCCAAATGATAGCAAGTGTGTGGAAAAAGTTGTATAAAATGAAGAGGGTGGTTTTGTATTTATACTTAACGGAGGAACAGTAAACTGGAAAAGCTCCAAGCAAGAGACTACAACTGACTCCACCATGGAAGCTGAGCATATAGAAGTTGTGGAAGCAGCAAATGAGGTTGTTTGGATGTGAAACTTAATCCAGGAGCTGGAAGTAGTTCCCTCCATTGTAAATCTCGTACAATTGTACTGTGATAACAATGGCGATAGCTCTTGCAAAGGAGCCAAGATCT
Source organism: Buddleja alternifolia (assembly GCA_019426215.1). NCBI lineage: Eukaryota > Viridiplantae > Streptophyta > Magnoliopsida > Lamiales > Scrophulariaceae > Buddleja > Buddleja alternifolia. The sequence continues at coordinate 1,105,888 of CM033393.1, read as the reverse complement.
CACCATCGATCCAAGCATATCCTTAGACGATTTCATCTGATTAGATAAATAGTGGATAGAGAATATGTTCAAGTAGAATGAGTCGACTCAGCAAAAAACGTAGCAGACCCATTCACAAAACCTCTGGGCCAAGAAGTATTTCAAGGACATCTTGAGAAGATAGGACTAAAGTACATGAGCAATTGGCTCTAGGGCAAGTGGGAGATTGATACTATTAGGTGCCCCGCTAGCTAATATTTAGCTTTGCTTAAATCAATGTAAAAACTATGACAGTCTTGATTTGTAAATATATATAATCATTTGGTATTGCCTTTATCGTAATTGCTCATATAGTCTAGATAAAGATCCCTTTGGATTACACAGAGCTAGGGGAGTGGTACGTGATTATGGAACACTCTCGAGGGCTGTAATCAATAACCCCATTCATATTTTAGCCTCGCGAAGGCTTGTCTAAATATATCATTATCAAATAGGATAGTGTCTTGTTCTATAGACAATGACCCGACGGGTCAGTGCATATATGGAGATTCATACTTTGGAGAAGGATGAAATTGAATGACCCTGCAAGGACATCTCGTCAGTTCTAGTCAAACTATAAGTCCTTTGATTTTGTAGTGCAAGGTTAATCCTTTGACCTGAAGTGTCATATCTGAATACTACCCACTATGCTTTTACTGTGGTGCACACTATAGGATAGTCACACGATGGCGTATGGTAGGTATAATCTAGTAGTGTAGCAGAACAGATGGCATTGGCAGGGATTCATCCAGGGATCAAACCCGGTATTTTCTATGCTGTTGTGAGAACCTAAATGATCAATAAAAGCCTTTGATCAAAACATATGTCTTAGAAGAGGGATTGGTGGTCCCTGCTTAGAAGACTGTATCATTATATATCACATCATAGTCATAGCTTCTAAAGTTATTAGGGTTTCGATCATCGCCATACCCTAGACCATAGACGGGAAAAAGATGAAGGGATTCGACTCACATGAAGATCGTAATAGGATAGGTTTCGCTTTCTATCATTAACATCTAGGAAGTCGTGGCGACGTTGCTAGACATCGATCCACGACCAATAGGTGCTTTGAATTAAATTGGTGAATTTAATTCAAGGTCTAAATTAATTACTTGGTTAATTAATTTAGCCTAAGGGAAAGAACTTATTGCTAGCTTGTTAATAAGCCTAAGGGGTCACACACTTAACTTAGTGTAGCACCTATTGGCTTATTAATTCTATGAGAATTAATGGAAGAATTAATTAATTATATTTAATTAATTTAGAGAAAAAGATTAAAATTAATTAAGAGGACTTAATTAATTATAGTCTCTAATTTAATGGGATATTAAATTAAGTGGGAGATAAATTAATTAATTATGATAGGTTAATATAGTTGAGCATAATTAATTAATTGAGTCAAAGTCAATTTAATAAAGTCAATTAATGGACTTGATATATATTGAATTGACTTAAGCCCAATCACTTAAGGAGAGAAAAAAGAAGACAAGGCTCACTAGGTCTCTTGGAGACATAGTGGGCGTCCTCTACTAGGTTAATGGGAAGAGAATTCTTCTCTTCTCCAACAAGTCAACTTACATGCCTCCCCCCTCCCCCTTTAGTGTGTTGGTGGTTTTATCTCTCTTAGATTTTTACAGTAAAAAAAGAACAAAAGAAAATCCATTTTCTCTTTCACTAAAAAGTCAAGATTCATCATCCTCTTTACTAGCACTGGTAGAGGGAAGACGAGGGTGCAAGCTAAGGTGTGGATAAACTTGGAGGTGCTAATTCAAGCACTGAAAGCTAATTCAATCCACGAAAATTCTTCGCGAGGTAATCGTTTATTTTCGTTTTTATTGAATCCGAAGGTACCATATCAATCTATCCTTAATTTGGGGATGCAATTTTTGTTGTTTTTCATTTTCGCTGCTCGCATCCCCGGGGACGATTCCTAACAAGGTGCCCGTCTAGTAGATTGATAAATATTGTAACACTTACACAGTCTTGTTTTTTGTATTATCAATAAAATTGTTATGTCATTCTTTATTATGTAATATTCATTTTAAAAATGTAATAACTTCTCTTGGATCACACTCATCTATAGGGCTTGATCACGCATTAATGCATATGGAATGATGATAGTGGAGCCCGAACGACTGCGATCCAAAAGTAAGTTCGAAGTCATAGAATCATTCACATAGGGATATTAATAATTTGTCAAGACTTGCTTACTGTAGCATTTCATTTGGAGTACCTAGTTCCACGAGTACTGCTTGGGAACCTATGAACATATGAGGGTGCACATGGGGGATGACTAGACATAACCGCCCCACTGGAAACTCATATTAGTTATAATGTCGAATATGAAATTTCAAGGTAACGTAGGCCTGTGATGATCCTCATTACTTGAGGCTAGAGGGATCATGGTTGTGCTAGTACACAACCCACTACACTTTGAAGTTTCCATAATTCTAGGAGAAACACAAAATGAGTTATTTTGGGTATAGTTTGGTTGTATGACTTAACAAATGATTCTAACAAAAGATCTATCATTGATCTTGGAAACAATAAATCTCCTATGTTGTCTTAAAAAAAATGAATAAGAAATCTCTGGCCAGAGTCGGTCAATGAAAAGGTGTGTGAGTGTTGCTCAGTTGACACAAGTCGTTATTTACCCAGGTATATTTATATATAAGCTTGTCAATCAAGCCAAGCGAGTCGGGCTTGCTTAGGCTCATGCACGACTTGATATTAAATGAGCTTTCACGGCAAAATTCTAATTTTAGTCCCATAGGGTCTCATCATTTTAGTTTTAGTCCCACTCTTTACGGGATTCTAAAAAAGTCCCAATTTGAAAATATTGTAATGTTAGTTCTTTTTTTAAACAACGTTAGTCCCATACTTTATTTTGTATTTTGCCCCCTGAACTATACAAGATGTATTAAACACCCCCTAAACAAATGTTAATATGCACTTACCCCCTGAAAAATTAAGTGAAACAAAAATATGTTTAGGGGGGTGTTTAATACATCCTGTATAATTTATGTGGCAAAATGCAATTTTTAAAATGCAAAATAAAGTATGGGAGAAATGTTGTTTAAAAAAAGGACGACCATTACAACTTTTTCAAATTATTGAAACGTTTTTTAGAATCCCGTAAAGAGTGGGACAAAAACTAGAATTGTGTGAACCTATGGGACTAAATTAAAAATTTGCCAAGCTTTTTCATTCAAGTCTTGGGTTTGGCTTGACGGGCTTCAAGGCGAGCCCGGACCTGCTTAAATTTGAAATTTTAATACTTTTGGCTTTCTAGTACAATTAACAAGATAAATCTACCAAAAGAATAATAAAATCAAATAATATCTAAATACTTCAAAATATTCACAATGGAATTATATTCGTATTAAAATTCTTCAAACTTGACTTCATAAATTTAAAGCAGTAATTAATTTTATATTTTTTGTATTGGAGAACATTTTGAACTAAAACACGGTTGAATTATTTTTTCTAATTTGAACATTCATATTATCCTTAAAAATGTAGACATGTTTATGAATTATGAGTGGTATTTGTATAATTTTATAGCTAGCATATTATTTTTATTATTTGCATATATATATATATATTGTTTACTTATACGAGCCGGAAAAATTGCATTTTTGGTACACCAAAGGGTTGTGTACAGTTTTTTAATATAAACAAGGGTCCAATTGACAATATTGGTACACTTCGGCGAGAAATTTGGCAATTTGAATACAAATTTCGCTAAAAAATTCAAAATTAGCCCAAAAATGTCTATTTGCCACCAAATTTGGGGATTTTGATATGTGGAGGAAAAATTGCATATGTGGCACCTAAATTTGGAGGGAAATCTCCTAGGTAGCACCCAAATTTGAAGGGAAAAAAGTAGAAAAGTCAATATTACCCCCAAATCTTATGTGAAGATAAAATTATAAATATAAAATAAAATAATTCTAAAAAATTAGAAAATATTAATGTATATTTCAAACTAATTTAAAGTTTAAGAAAATAAATATTTATTGAAAAAATATAATAACATAATATTTATATAAATCGAATATAGTTACAAAACTGTTAAGAACTTATCTAAAAATATTAAACATAAAAAATTTAAAAAATAAAAATATCAAATATTAAAAAGTTTAAATTTGAATAAATTTATTTTTAATGGCGAAATATTTTTTTTCCATTGACAATTAAATAAATTAGCTAAAAAAATTAAGAAAATTCAGAGAAAAAATAGAAATAAAAAATAATTAGAAAACAAAATAGATTTTTTTCCGAAAAATAAAAAAATATTATAAATTATATCTTAAACTAACTTTTAAATTTAAATAAAAATATCTTTCATTGACTGCCGATTTCCATGACAAATTTTAATTAATATTATAATTTATGTTTTTATATTTTTTATTATATAGATGTATTAATGATGCAATTTTATTCATTATAAATAAAAGAAAAAATAACTTAGGTAAAAAAATATTTGATTTAAAATTTTCAAAAAGTGATACAAATTAAACAGAAATATATATATATATATATATATATATATTTGAGTTAAAATCCCCAAATTAAAAGTCAATTTTTCCTCCACATGCAAAAATCCCCAAATTGAAGGTAAATTTTCCCACCAAATGAAAAAAATCCCCAAACTCAAGTCAATTTTCAGGCCAAATAATATTTTTAGGCCAATTTTGAATTTTTCGGTAAAATTTGTACTCAAATTGCCAAAGTTCTTCCCGGAGTGTACCAAAATTGCCAATTGGACCTTTTTTTATATGACAAAAAATGTTCACGACCCTGCAATTTTCCCTATACGAGCTCAAGCTCATTCAATTTGAGCGTACCTCATCTCACGCTCAACTTGAATTTGATTCAAGCTCTAACCTTTGGCTCAAGGTTAAAAAAATTTATGCCGAACTTGCAAGTTTCGAGCCGACTTGGGCTCATTGATTGTCCTTGTCATATGATTAAATTAATAGGACTTCGATTGATAACCAAATCCTAGATTTGATCAGGAGATCTGACAAAATGATAATGATGAGACACATGCTATCGTGATTTGAAAAAAATCTATTTAAAATCATTCAAGTCTAGGAGTTGAGTCAATCTTTGGGGTTATGAATTAATTGGTGATTAATTTCTACCCCGATTAATTACTTGACATAGTAATTAATTGAGGTAATTTTATATTACCGAACAAAGTGGTCCTACTACTAGCTCTTGAATGTACTGAAGGGGTCACACACTTACTTGGATAAGTTTCCAGTTATGTGTTTTAATTAGTCTTTGGAAATGACTAACGAAATTAATTAACTTTAGTTGATTTAACTCTTGATGGAGTATTTAATTAATAGAGTTTTGTGCTTAATTGATTAATACTAAATAATTAATCATTGAATTAATTAATTAATTAATGGGTTGAGCTTAAAGGATTTATTAAAAGCACAATTAATAAATTCAAGAGTACTATTTAATTAATCAATAAATTAATTAATTAATGAGTTGAAAAAAAATTGTCTAACACAATTTAGTTAGGAAAGGGATTATTTTGGTGGGGAGTTTTATCTAACTCACATTAGGAATAAGAATAGATTATCAAAAAAATAAAATAAAATTAGGAATAAGAATTGGATTGAAGACTTTATAAATATTAGAGTACTTTTGGCAAATTAAATAACAAAATGTATATTCCAAGAATTTATTAAACTTTTCATATCTATTTTGTGTTCTCAAATTTTCTTTGATTTAGAAGGTAAGGATTATAAGTGTATGTAGGTAACTCTTCATTGAATTAGTAATTTCCAATAAAGTGGTGTTAATCATAATAATACTAGGGATAATAATATATGATAATATATCAATTAGGTATACATATTACATATAATTGATACATGATATATGTTCATAAAACACTTATATATGATATCTGTTTCTAAAACACTTATATATAAAAAAAACATTTCTATCCTTTCTTCTCTTAGTAGGTGAAGCTGTGTTTAATAAATACGTTTTTCTAATTACCATTTATCTCATCTGGAATAGTATTTTTATAATTATTATCATTTTACTTAGGGATAATTGCATATCATATCCCTTGAAACATGAAATCTTTACACATCCCCTGTGTTAAAAAAATAGGATGAAATAACCCTATGATTTTCAAAATCCTACACGAAACCCCCAATCCGTGAAAGGTAGCATTCACGCGCAGTGTATTTGAAATAGGGTTGGGGGTTTTGTGCAGGGTTTTGAAAATCATAGAGTTATTTCAGGCTATTTTTTTTACACAGGGGAAATATATGCATGTTTCACATTTCACAGGGGTATGATATGCAATTATCCCCTTTACTTATGTAATTATATCTTTAATTATGATATACATTATTAAAAATTTTTTATACATTAATAGCAATGTATCGTTAAATAATTTTATTTTTAAAAATGTAAAAATAATTAAATCAATTTTTAGTCGAAACTCGAGTTCAACCTCAAGCTCGGCCCATCAAGCTTTAATAATTAAGCTTGTCAAGCTTGAGCTCGACCTTAAAAATTTCATCAAGCTCAGCTCGAGCTCGAGCTCGAGCTCGATTAATTTACATCGTAGCACATGATATAAACGCTAATCCACTACTAGGAGTGTACATAAAACCCGCTCAACCCGCCCAAACCGCTCAACCCGAGCCGATCCGCCTGAAAACCGCCGGTTTAGAATTATTAAATAATAGTGGCGGGTTGAAAATATTGCAATCCGCCACTTTTGGGTCGGGTGGTGGGTTTAATAATTGTAACCCGCCTAACCCGACCGCTAATCATTTATATTACAAGTATAAGTATATATAGTTAAAGATTAACACTAAACTTTGAAAACTATATATGCATATATACTCACTAATAAGAGTGGTTTATTCATATTCATGTAACATATTTTATTTTTTATTTGAGCAAACAAATTGACTCGTTTGAACACTTGTTTTCATTTGATTTGAACGAAAAATTTATATGTATATGTATATTTTGATGATAAATTTACAAAAAACATTAATTTTATTAATATTTTAGAGTTTTTCACTCATTAGAAATCATGGTAATATGAATTTTATTTAATAACACCATTTATTTGTGTATTTTTCACCAACTCAATTTTTTTTTAGTTAAATGTACAAAAAGTATAATAATTAATTTCTTACTTAATACTTATAACTAAAATTAAGTTGTAAAAATTATAACTATAATTTGATAACCCGCCAACCCGCCTGGTAAAACATTAAATCCGACCGACCCGAACCGCTCGATTTGAAAAGATAATTATGCGCTTTCGGTTTGATATTTTGTCAACCCGCACATGTCGGATCGGGTTAATTTTTTTGGTAAAACCGCCCGAACCCAAACGTGTACACCCCTATCCACTACACTGCGTTTGGCTTCCAGCTAGGGTATGTCCTACCGATTCCCCCAAATCAGTTAATTCCATTTTCAATAGTCAATCAAAAGTAGGGTTTGTAGTGTTGGGGAAATTCATCAGCAATTTTTCATACAACTGAAATGATTGATGCTGTCGTTTCCTCCGATTAAACCATTTGCTAATTAGTATCGCGAAATAGTTATGATTTTATCAGCATTTTTGCCAGTTTAGGAAATGGGATCAAATGTGCAATCCGAGCGCAGTTTGATGATCGAAGAAAGAGACGTTGAGTCGATGCAAATTGATCCCAGCAGAAGTCGATTTCCGTGCTGCATTGTGTGGTCGCCGCTTCCTGTGCTGTCATGGTTTTTTCCTTGTGTTGGCCATATTGGGATATGCAGGGAGGATGAAGTTATCTTGGATTTTGCTGGCCCGAATTACGTTTGCTTGGATAATTTTACGTTCGGTGCTCCGACTCGGTACATTCAACTAAGCAAAGAGCAGGTAGAGTTCATTAGTATCACTTTGATTGTGGATTTTGTTAATTTGAAATATCATTTGCATAAGGACACTGTTTACCATTCCAGTATCATTGATTGATTCAGTTTTAAGCAATTTGGATCAAGGGATTTGGGTTAAAAGGATTTCAAATGACTCTAATATCAAGTCGATTTGAAATTCATAATAATGATTGGAAAAATAATTCAAAATGATTGGAAAAAGATTCAGAATCCTTATATACTCAAAATTATCCAAATTCCAAACACGTGAAATAGATTTCTTATTATGTGTTTGAAATCTTTAGCTTTTAAGTCCTTCTATCAACACAACTTAAAATAGCTTCGAACATTCTTGATAAGTCCGGTAGTAGTGGCTCTTGGTTATTCCCACCCCCATCTGTGAGGGTCCGTGAGTATACGGTTGTAAACAAATCGAGCCGAGCCAAAGAAGTTGTTGCGTAAACTTGTTTGAATTATTATCGAGATTCAAAGTATGCGTATGTTTGTGTCTGAGCTTGGTTTGTTTGTTCAGAGCGAGCTTAAATGAGTTTTAATCAAGTCGAGCTCGAGTCAGTTGACTTTCTTGCACATATTTTATCATTGTTTATCAATCGAGTAATCGAACACAAAAATTTGTTCGCTCGAACGAGCTTTAAGCGATCGATCTCAAGTCCAAGTAGCTTGATTTGTTCATATAGCGCGATCGATCTCAAGTCCAAGCTTGATTTGTCCTTCATCGCTATATGAGTAGCTTGTCCTGGGTGATCAACTGCTATATGCAAGTACCCTCAGATATAGGGCTGAGGACCACCCAGTACTCTCACATTAAGGAGTGAGATATGCACCGATTTTTTTTTTTTTTTTTAATATAATAGCATATCAACGCAATCTATCATGATTGATGAAATTTGTATGGTGTAAATTCTTTCCTGCAGTTGGATTCCTCTTTACATGGAAGTGAAGATGAATTGATGCAAAATGGAGGGAGAAGAGCAATTGTGACGGGGGATGATGCATTACGTAAAAGCACGCAAGAGTACCAACACCACTCCGACAACATTTTAACTTGTAGCTGCCATTCGTTCGTTGCCACTTCACTACAAGAAAACAGGGCTTAGAACCACAAGTATGCTTCGTGACGGAATCATCCTTCTCAGTCATGCGATTCTGCTTAGCCTTTTCACATTTTTGTACATACTCCTCTATAGCCCAATACTTCTGCACCAATTCATCCCATATATGTGTGTCCATCCAATTTGGAGCTCTACCAATCATGTCCAAATTACTTGATTTTCTGCCTAATTGCTCCTCACCATTGTCCAAAGCTTTCTTCTTAGCTTTGTAAAGCAATTCCCTGAGTCGGGCACCTGCATTTTCATTCCAAATCTTTCGCATACATGCATCTGTTAAGTTGTTCCACCTATATCTCAACTGAAATATGGACATTAATCAAACTTCAAATAACATGATATAAGAATCAAACTTCAAACTTCAATAAAGTACCTTAAAATTCTCCCATAACAAATTTTTAGTCGCCCCTGGAATCTTAATCCATCTCGGGTATGCTTCTGTGAAAATATCTTTTATATCATTTGTGATATTCCGAGTGACCTATAAAGAATCATAAAGGGCATTTTCACAGAAGCATACCCGAGATGGCTTAAGGTTCCAGAGGCGACTAAAATTTTTTTATGGGAGAATTTTAAGGTAGTTTATTGAATTTGAAGTTTGATTCTTAAGTAATTTTTTTGAAATGTCCATATTTCAGTTGAGATATAGGTGGGGCAACTTAACAGATGCGTGTATGCGAAAGATTTGAAATGAAAATACAAGTGTCTGACTCAGGGAATTGCTTTATAAAGTTAAGAAGAAAGCTTTGGACAACGCTGAGGAGCAATTAAGCAGAAAATCGAGTAATTTGGACATGATCGGTAGAGCTCCAAATTCGATGGGCACACATATATGGGATGAATTGGTGCAGAAGTATTGGGCTATAGAGGAGTATGTACAAAAATGTGAAAAGGCTAAGCAGGATCGCATGACTGAGAAAGATGGTTGCGTCACGAAGCATACTTGTGGTTCTATCCCTCGGGAAGCACATCGACTAAAAATGGTATGTTTAGTTTACAAAATTTTCATCTTTTCTGCGATACTATTGAACATTGATTAGTATAATCATCATTATTGTGGAAAAAAAAAACTTAAGCGCAATGTTAATGATTTTGACCGATGCCACATAAGTCAAGGTACTGGGGAGTTTGTGGATAAAAAATCAAAAAAAGTTAGTGTAAGTATCTTTTGATTAAGTTTCTCTTTGTTACCTTTTGCTTTTAATTACCTTTTTCTTTAATTTTCTTAGCGGATGTTGTTTTGTTTCATTTACTTGTTAATACATTATTAAGAATTAACAATTTTCGTCACATGCGCAGAAAGAATATAGGGCCAAGCAGGGTCTCAGTGATTCCTCCTCTTTACTGTCGTTTGATCTTTCATCATGGTGCAAAGTGACTGGAGGCCCATCAAAGGGCCGTTTGTACGGAGTTGGGCACTGCAAAACTTCTGGGAGTTATAGTGTGAGCTCTAGCTCATCAGTTGCTTGTCGGGAAGAGTCTCGTGAAGTAATTGTGGAGTTAACACAAGAAATAGATGATATGCGAGGAAACCAAAAAAGGAGCAATGAAGAGAACAAGAAATTGATAGAAAATGTGTTTGAGGAAGTTCGGAAAAGAGATTATTGAGTGAAGAACGAAGAGATTAAACAAATCAAAGAAGAGATGAAATTGAACATGGAGGAGATCCTTCGAACATTTGTTGAAGATGTGGGGCATCCAAACCATAAGTTCCTTGGTGGGTCTGGAAATTATAATGAGCAAAGAGGTTCAGATTGGAGGTAGTTAGTGGATGATTTTTCGTTATATACTTTGATGATTAGTAGTAACTCGTGTTAATTATCCGTCGCTTTGGTACTTTTGGTTAGATGTTGGACTAATTGGATGGAGATGATTATCTGTTAGAATGATATTTTGGTAGAATGATGTTGTGTTAAAATGATTGTGTTAGATACTGTAATTGTGGTGTTAATTAGTTGTTTGCATTTTGATAGCTGTGACGTTGTTTAATTAATATTTGTTGATTTTATTGAATTATTTGTGATTTACTAGGTTTGATATAGATTTAGCGAATAAAACTCTATATTCATTAATTATTTAGCTTCATTTAGAGACGGATTTAGAGACAATTTTAGAAAATAGTAAAGACAGACTAGAGACAGAATTAGAGACCTATATAGAATTACGATTAGAGATGGATTTAGAGACAGATATAGAGTTGGGATCAGAGACGAATTTAGAGATAGATACAAAGTTGGAATCAGACACGGATTTAGAAATGGATACAAAGTTGGAATTAGAGACTGATGTAGAGACATAAACAGAGTTGGGATCAACGGCGGATTAAGAGGCGGATTATGAGTTGGGATTAGAGATGGATTGCAAAAAATCTGGAGACGGATGTTGAGAAGGATTAGAGACCGAATCTGAATTTAGTTAGAGACGGATTAAAGACAAAATATAGAGACTGATTATTTGTGAACGAGTCATGAAAAAAGCGACGAAATTTGTCTCTAAAAATAGAGAAGGAAAATTTCCGTCTCAATCAGCGTCGAGCTTTTTAACGATGGGTGGTAGAGACGGAATTTATCCGTCTCTGTTTATTTTCAGAGACGGAAAATTGGGTTTAGAGACGGATTTTTCCATCTCTGAAGACCTGTTTTCTTGTAGTGATGTGGTAAACTTGGCTATCCTTATTTTCATTAAGGGACGGTATGTTAGTAAATTAGTTATTCTTCCTATCTGTCTACCGTTTGTCGTAGTATCTGGGATTTGTCTAGCCTTTGGAGGAGGGACATTCCTCACTTACTTGGCTATCTTCATTTTCATTCTAGTTGGGTGGTTTCTTTTGGATACTTACAGTTTCAGAAAGTTGATATATGTGTAAATTTCGTTATATTCCTGACTTTATGATGATACAGAAAATACACTTGAGAACATTTAAAGTGTTCCGTGTTTAACTGTGCTGTGTGAAGATTCAATATACGTGATATTGGTGAAATTTTGAGATGCTATTGGTGATATTGTTTACATTGTCATGAATAAATTAGTTACTCCAAATGCGTAGATGACAGAAATGAGAGCAGCCAGTATCTTTCACTCTATAGGTCAACTACGACTTTATTTTTGTTGTTCTTCTACATTTGAATTTGGTTGCAATATTTACCTTTTGTGTGATGGTTATAACTTATAAGTTTATGCATTGCTCATAGAGATCAGCAAGAATGAGATATGTCCATTCTTGTTCCCCAGGAAATTCTAGTCGAGACCAGGTTGAACTAAATTCAAAGCATCTTTATATGGCAAAATGAAACACGCAAGTTATATACTTGGTGGAAAGTGTTAACTGTTACTACACTTATCATGTGATTTTTTTATTTTTATTTTTGATATATACCAGGGTTTCCCCCAACCGGACGCCGGAGACTATTTCCCTTCGAGACGTAGAGATCACCGAAGTGGGTTTTGCCTCTCCCAATTGAGTGTGTCTTGACTATAATTTTTCCTAGTTTCTGTCAGTTAGAGCTAAGTGAAAGGAGGCACTGTGTTGGTAAATGTTAGCATGGGTATTTGATGAATGGTGAGTGTTTGCTACAATTGGAACTTCAAGAATATTTAGGTGAGAGTTCTGAATTAGTTTGGGTTAAGAGTACAGAAATACAGATATTTCAAATCTGTTTATGTGTATATTGATAGCTAAAAGCTTGTTACGTTTAAAATATTGAATTTCAGTTCATGCATGGATTCAGATGATAAAACAAATAGAAAAATATGGTGTGATTCGAGCTTCAATCATGTTTAATTTTATCGGAGGTCATTCGGGGTGGTTCTATCATGGACAATCCCGGTTACTCTATTGAATTGGAATGATTGATATATTTTTGTTATAACACTCCTACATCTAATGGTGTCGGATAAATCTAAACGATTAGTCCCGGTCTATGATAGAATTTGCTTAATGTGTAACATCGTTTAGGGGTGAAATGAGCCGAATAAGATATTGTTCAAACTTGTTTGAAATACAATCAAGCTTCAATTAAAGTTTGTGTTTGAGCTTGCTTGATTATTAATCGAGTCGAACTCGAGCCGAGCTTTAAAACTTATTAAACACAAAAGGTCGTTCAAGCTTGGTTTGACATGTTAATTAACCAAGCTCAAATGAGCTTTTAGCGATCGAGCTCGAGTCGAGTATCGAGTAGTTTGATTCATTTTCAACCTTAACCTGAGTAGACTAAGTCATGTTTGATCAACTAAATATATGTTTTCCAATTATAAAGACATGCGACACGAGAACTTCCCAAACATCAAGCATCTTTATATTAATCCCTCATAAACACTTAATATTGTTCCCGACTAAACAATCTTCGGTCTTAGGGGATTTGGTACAATGAAATAAAGTTATTGAACATTGGGGATATTATTGTCATCAAATTTTGTTTTTCGAGTGAAAATTACTGTGGTAAATGGAAATAATAGTACAAGATTTTCTTTTTTATATACGGGTTTTCTGTGATGTCCAGAGTTGTACATGAACTCTCGATTTATTATTAAATGGATACACTATAAATTAGAATTTTTTTTATGAATCGAATTTTGATCACCAAATTAGCTGGATGATGTTACATTAACAATAATATAATCTCTACGACAATGTGACGTTATTCGGGCTTAGTCTATTAAATATTACATTCACTAGATATACATTAGATTTTACATATTTAAATTATAAATTTATTTTTTTGTGTTTGTGGGAAAACATGGACCTTTGATTAAAAATCTAACGGTTGAGATTTTAAATAAAATATTTATTTTAGAATTAATAAAAGTTCCATGTTTATTTTAAAATCTCAACCGTTGGATCTTTAAGCAAAGGTCCATGTTTTTCCACAAACACAGAAAATAAAATAAAAATTGTAAAATAGAAAGGAACTTGGAAAACAAACAATTAGAAAAATTAGAGGAATTGTTTTTTTTTAGAAAAATCGAACAAGCAGGACAAAGCCATAAACAAAATAAAAAAATCTGAAAATTAAGAAAAAGATTTGAAAAATAAGAAAAATAGAAGAAAATCGCACACACAAAAATCATTAACAAATAAGAAACTTCAGATAAGAAAAAAATAGAAAAAAAAATAAAGAACCAGAAAAATCCGATACACAATAAAAGAATAAAAAAAAAATAAGAAAAGAAACCCAAAAAGTATGAGAAAGGTGAAATGTGATTTGTAAATTCAATTATGAGAAGGGTGAAATGTGTAATTACACATCTTAATGGGGGGTGAAAGTGTAATTATTCTATCCTATATTAAATGACAAAGTCGCCAAAAGTATTATTCCACTCCCCTCAAGCTCGACGGTGCGACACGCACCGCCACTGCCATCTCCGCCACCGCCACCGCCACCGCCGCCATCTCCGCCGCTCAGTCTTTCTGTCACTGACACTGCCGCTCGCCATTTCTGCTTTAAGATTTAGGTCAGTTCTTATTTCTTGTTATTTAATTCAAAAATGAGCACGGTTTGTTACTACTGTTTTATGAATTTAGGTTTCTGAATCATGATTTTTGAATTAAAGCTTCTGAAGAAGTAAATACATTACCGATTATATGCTATGATCCAATGTTTCCTTTCTTTGTTTATTGGATGTCCAAAGCATAATTCGAGTATTTCAATCGTTTGACGAAAATCCGTTGTGACTTGGTCAATCAAATTTGCTACTCAATCCGGATCTTCTGTTACACGTTCGTGTTACACATGTAGCATATACAAAATCATTGTTGATTTTGTATATGTAGGAAAATTTAGACCCTAAAACATGAGAGATTACTTCTTTTACCTTTCAATACTCACATGATTCCACTTATCAACATCCAGGCTGCCCTTAAGCCTTAAACATATTCGAATGTACCAAAAATAAAATAAAATTAGGAATAAGAATTGGATTGAAGACTTTATAAACATTAGAGTATTTTTGGCAAATTAAATAACAAAATGTATATTCCAAGAATTTATAAAACTTTTCATATCTATTTTGTGTTCTCAAAATTTCCTTGATTTAGTAGGTAAGAATTATAAGTGTATGTAGGTAAGTCTTCATTGAGTATTTTCCAATAAATTGGTGTTAATCATAATAATACTAGGGATAATAATATATGATAATATATAAATTGGGTATACATATTACATATAATTGATACATGATATATGTTCATAAAACACTTATATATGAAAAAAGATATATGTTTCTAAAAAACTATTTTAATAAATAGTTTTTCTAATTACCTCGTGTTTTGAAAATAATATTGCAAAAAACATACGTAAAATGCCATTTATCTCATCTTGAATGGTATTTTTATAATTATTATCATTTTACTTATGTGATATTATCTTTAATTATGATATACATTATTAACATATTTTTATGAATTAATAGCTATGTATAAGTAATTAATTTTATATTTAAACAGATAAAAATAATTAAATCAATTTTTAGTCGAAACTCGAGTTTAAGCTCGAGCTCGGCCCATTTACTTAGGCATCAAGCTTTAAAAATTAAGCTCGTCAAGCTTGAGCTCAACCTTGAAAATTTCATCAAGCTCGGCTCGACCTCGATTAATTTACATCCCTAGAATGATAT
The DNA here is from genome assembly GCA_019426215.1 of Buddleja alternifolia. NCBI lineage: Eukaryota > Viridiplantae > Streptophyta > Magnoliopsida > Lamiales > Scrophulariaceae > Buddleja > Buddleja alternifolia. Next base: position 1,090,220 of record CM033393.1, on the reverse strand, counting down.
AAACGCTAACCCATTACACTGCGTTTGGCTTCCAGCCTTGGGTATGTCCTCCTACCGATTCCCCCAAATCAGTTAATTCCATTTGTAATAGTCAATCAAAATTGGGGTTTGTAGTGTTGGGGAAATTCTTCAGCAATTTTTCATACAACTGAAATGATTGTTGTTCTCGTTTCCTCCGATTAAACCATTTGCTAATTAGTATTGCGAAATAGTTAAGATTTTATCAGCATTTTGGTCAGTTTAGGAAATGGGATCAAATGTGCAATCCGAGCACAGTTTGATGATCGAAGAAAGAGACGTTGAGTCGATGCAAATTGATCCGAGTAGAAGTCGATTTCCGTGCTGCATTGTGTGGTCGCCGCTTCCTGTGCTGTCATGGTTTTTTCCTTGTGTTGGCCATATTGGGATATGCAGGGAGGATGGAGTTATCCTGGATTTTGCTGGCCCGAATTACGTTTGCGTTGATAATTTTACGTTTGGCGCTCCGACTCGGTACATTCAACTAAGCAAAGAGCAGGTAGAGTTCATTAGTATGACTTTGATTGTGGATTTTGTGAATTTGAAATATCATTTGCATAAGGGTACTATTTACTATTTCAGTATCATTGATTGGTTGAGTATTAAGCATTTGTATCAAGGGACTTGGGTTTGAGAAAAGGATTTGAGTTAAAAGGATTTCAAATGACTCTAATATCAATTCGATTTGAAATCCATAATAATGATTGGAAAAATAACTCAAAATGGTTGGTAAAAAGGATTCAGAATCCTTATATACTCAAAATCATCCAAACACATGAAATAGATTTCTCATTATGTGTTTGAAATCTTTAGCTTTTAAGTCCTTCAATCTGAACACAACTTAAAATAGCTTTGAACATTCTTGATAAGTCTGGTAGTAGTGGCTCTTGGTTATTCCTGTGAGGGTCCGTGAGTATACAGTTGTAAACAAATCGAGTCGAGCCAAAGAAGTTTTTGCGCAAACTTGTATAAATTATTATCGAGCTTCAAAGTTTGTGTATGTTTGTGTCTGAGCTTGGTTTGTTTGTTCAGAGCGAGCTCAAATGAGCTTTAATCGAGTCAAGCTCGAGTAACTTGACTTTCTTGCACATATTTTATCATTTTTTATCAATCAAATAATCGAACACAAAAAGTTGTTCAAACTTGGTTTCTGAGCTCGAATGAGCTTTAAACGATCGATCTCAAGTCCAAGTAGCTTGATTTGTCCTTCATCGCTATATGAGTAGCTTGTCCTGGGTGGTCAACTGCTACATGCGAGTACCCTCAGATATAGGGCTGAGATCACCCAGTATTCTTACATGTAGGGGTGAGATATGCACCAATAATTTTTTTTCTAAAAAAATAAATAGCATATCAATGCAATTTATCATGATTGATGAAATTTGTATGGTGTAAATTCTTTCCTGCAGTGCTGCACTTTTCTGGATTCCTCTTTACATGGCAGTGATGACGAATTGATGCAAAATGGAGGGAGAAGAGAAATTGTGACTTGGGATGATGCATTACATAAAAGCACGCAAGAGTACCAACACCACTCCTACAACATTTTAACTTGCAACTGCCATTCTTTTGTTGCCAATTGTTTGAACAGGTTGAAGTTCCAGGCTGGCAACTGGAATGTGGTAAACTTGGCTATCCTTATTTTCATTAAGGGACAGTATGTTAGTAAATTAGCTATTCTTCGTACCTATCTACCATTTGTTGTAGTATCTGGGATTTGTCTAGCCTTTGGAGGAGGGACATTCCTCACTTACTTGGCTATCTTCATTTTTATTCTTGTTGGGTGGTTTCTTTTGGGTACTTACTGTTTCAGAAAGTTGATCTACGTGTAAATTTCATTATATTGTTGACTTTATGATGATACAGTTCAGGTATTATACCTAGAAAATACACTTGAGAACATTTAAAGCGTTCCATGTTTAACTGTGCTGTGTGAAGATCCAATATAGGTGATATTGGTGAAGTTTTGAGATGCTATTGGTGATATTGTTCCTTGTCATGAATAAATTAGTTACTCCAACTATGCGTAGATGACAGAAATGAGAGCAGCTAGTATCTTTCACTCTATAGGCCAACTTACGACAACTTTATTTTTGTTGTTGTTCTTCCTTTGAATTTGGCTGCAATATTTACCTTTTGTGTGATGGTTATAAGTTTATGCATTGCTCATAGAGGATTAGCAAGAATGAGATATGTCCTTCTTGTTCCACCGGAAATTCTAGTCGAGACCAAGTTGAACTAAATTCAAAGTATCTTTATATGGCAAAGTGAAATACGCATGTTATATACTTGGTGGCAAGTGTAACTGCACTTAACATGTGATTGATTGAGTGTGTCTTGACTATAATTTTTCCTAGTTTCTGTCAGTTGAGCCAAGTGAAAGGAGGCACTGTGTTGGTAAATGTTAGCATGGGTATTTGATGAATAGTGAGTGTTTTGCTACAATTGGAACTTCAAGAACTTTTAGGTGAGAGTTCTGAATTAGTTTGGGTTAGAGTGCAAAAATACAGGTATTTCAAATCAGTTTATGTATATTGATAGCTAAAAGCTTGTTTAGTTTAAAATATTGAGTTGCAGTTCATGCATGGATTCAGATAAAACAAATAGAAAAATAAGGTGTGATTGGAGCTTCAATCACGTTTAATTTTATCAGAGGTCATTCGGGGTGGTTCTATCATGGACAATCCCGGTTACACTGTTGAATTGGAATGATTATTTTTGCTAGGACATTCCTACATCTAATGGTGTCGGATAGACCGAAACCATTAGTCCCGGTCTATAATAGAATTTGCCTAACGTGGGATAACCTCATTGGACAAACTAATGTTTGATCAATTGAATATATGTTTTTCAATTATAAAGAGTGCAACACGAGTACTTCCCAAAGATCACGCATCTTAATATTATTCCCTCCTAAAACACTTAATATTGTTCCGGACTAAACAGTCTTCGGATATTTGAGGGGATTTGGTACAATGAAATAGAGTTATTTCTACATTGGGGATATTATTGTCATCAAATTTTGTTTTTCGTGTAAAAATTATTGTGGTAAATGGAAATAACAGTACAAGATATACTTTTTTATACAGGGTTTCGTGGGATGTCCAGAGTTGTACTTGAACTCTCGATTTATCATCAAATGGATACACCATAAATTAGAATTTTTTTTATGACTCCAATTGTGAACGTCAAACTGGCTGGATGATGTTAAATTAACAATAACATAATCTCTATGATGATGTGACGTTATTCGGGCTTAGTCCATTAAATATTACATTCACTAGATATACATTAGAATTTACATATTTTTTTATTTTTTGTGTTTGTGGAAAACATGAACCTCTGATTAAAAATCAAACGGTTAAGATTTTAAATAAAGTATTTATTTTAGAATTTATTAAAAGTCCATGTTTATTTTAAAATCTTAGCCGTCAGATTTTTTATCAAAGGTCCATGTTTTTCCACAAACACACACACACACAAAAAAAAAAAAAAACTTAAAGCAGAAGAGAACATGGAAAAACAAAAAATAAGAAAAACTAGATGAATTTTCTTTTTAGAAAAATCAAACAAGCAGGAAAATGCCATAAACAAATTAAAAAAAATCTTAAAACTTCATAAAAAGATCAAGAAAAATTCTGGAAAATAAGAAGAAAAAAATCGCACACACAAGAACCATTAACAAAAGAAAATTTTAGATAAGAGGACCAGAAAAATTATATACACAATAAAAGAATAAAAAAATCAGAAAAGAAGCCCAGAAAATAAAGAAAAACGAAAAAAATAAACAGAAAAGTTCAGAAAACATGAATATATATATTATTCCACTCCCCTCCACACTCAGCCGACCTCCGCCGCTCATTCTTTCCGTCATCCGCTCGCGGTTGCTGCTTCAAGATTCAGGTCAGTTCTTATTTATTTATTGTTATTTAATTTGAAAATCAGTACGGTTTGTTGTTACTGTTATATGAATTTAGGTTTTTGAATCATGATTTTTGAAGTAAAGCTTCTGAAGTAGTAAATACATTACTGATTATATGTTATGATCCAATGTTTCCTTTCTTTGTTTATGGGATGTCCAAAGCATAACTAAGCATATTTCAATCGTTTCACGAAAAGCCATTGTGACTTGGTCAATCCAATCCCTACTTTCATTGTTGATTTTGTATATGTAGGAAAAATTAGACCCTAAAACATGATAGATTACTTCTTTTATCTTCCAATACTCGCATGATTCCACTTATCAACATCCAGGCTGCCCTTAAGCCTTAAACGTATTCGAACTCTATTTTCAGATTGTACCAGGACGAAATCGTAGCTCAGGGCAGCTGGGAGGGGTTACCGGAGCTCAAACACAAGCCTGTACGACGACGATGGAGTCTGAAATGGAGCCATCGATCATCAAGAAAGGAAGATACACATACGTACATGATGTGAATAAGGGCCCGCCTGAAGCCATCGATGTTCACCATATCATTGTTCGGAGAAGTGGTGCATGGCTTCTCATGTTCTGCATATATGTTCTTCTTGGAATTACGTGCTTTTTGATTCTCCTTCCCGCGCTGGTATATTTCATTTTTGATTACGAGTTCATGTAAAAGTAGTTGGAGCATTGCTTATGGAATCGCATAAATCTCATTTTTATTACCATAGAAAAGCTTAGAGTTAGTGAACTATTTCATGATCTTGCAATTCTGAAATTCTGATGACCTGATCTTTTTGTGTTATATTATAAAAATATAGCTTTGTTTTTCTGGAATTTGAATTACTTTTTCATAGTGAAATAATAAGTCCAATTTTTGACACAGGACAAGTCAGTTGCTGCTGGTCTATTGAGCTTTACCATTGCTGGCCTCCTCTTAAGACAATTTCAAAGAAAGCAAGTTGAGAAAGGTGAGGAGCTTGGAAATGCGAGACCTTTGTGCCCCAAAATGATGTGAATTACATGATCAATTAGGTACATTATGTTCCTTTACTTCTTTGTAAAGCCTGATTTGGATGCCGGGTGCTTTAGTTGTCCCCTGGTGTTCTGTAAAGCTTTAAATGTAAATTTATTATGTGAGATAACTGTTTCTGTTATATGTATTTTGTTTGTTTACTTTTTGTATAGCGTATGACTTCAGGATTTTATTTGTTAGTTAGCTTTTCACAATATCTTTCACCGATATCAATAGTGCTGGATATTGTTGCCCAATCATCTGTGACTATTTGCAGACTGTGCAAAGAGTACTTTTTCTTGTTTCTACGACTATGCATTGATTGTAGACAATACTACTTTTTGTTAATATCGTGGTTCATTGTGATATTACGTTCTCACATTTCAGGACATGAATATGGTCTAGCATTGGACCAATTTATTTTTAAAGTTTTTGTAGAGTGAAAATGTTAGGAAGACCCACCCCTAACAAGGCCTGCAGGCCACGCACCCCAACCTTCAAGCACGCGATACGTGCCTGCAGGATGTTGCCAAGTTGGACCTGTATGCCACCTTATACCACCAATTGGGCTGCACCACGCACCCCAACCTTCAAGCACGCGATACGTGCCTGCAGGATGTTGCCAGGGGGAGTTGAACCCCTGACCTTTGGTATAAGGGGCAACTTAACTTATATGCAGCAATTGGTGGTATAAGGGGCATAAGTTGCCCCTTATAGGTCCAACTCCCCCTGGCAACATCCTGCAGGCACGTATCGCGTGCTTGAAGGTTGGGGTGCGTGGCCTGCAGGCCTTGTTAGGGGTGGGTCGAGTGCAGCGACCTGCAGCGACCCGCAGCGACCTGGGCCCCATGGGTGGGCTCCCCAGGCTTGGCGGGCTTGGTAGGGGGCCCACTTCCTAACAATAAAAAGTGCACTTTTTATTGCGTAGGTGTATCATGTCCTCCCGTAGGTGTATCATGAAACTCATATAATAACTTTGGAATCCAACTTGATTTTTTCGCCAAAACCAACCTGCCTTTGAAGTACAATCGCCCTTGTTCCAGATGGAAACCCGGTTTACTAGTCACGTCCCCCAACCTTCAAGCACGTGATACGTACCTGCAGGATGTTGCCAGGGGGAGTTGAACCCCTGACCTTTGGTATAAGGGGCAACTTATGCCACCTTATACCACCAATTGTAAGTTGCCCCTTATACCAAAGGTCAGGGGTTCAACTCCCCCTGGCAACATCCTGCAGGCACGTATCGCGTGCTTGAAGGTTGGGGTGCGTGGCCTGCAGGCCTTGTTAGGGGTGGGTCGAGTGCAGCGACCTGCAGCGACCCGCAGCGACCTGGGCCCCATGGGTGGGCTCCCCAGGCTTGGCGGGCTTGGTGGGCTTGGTAGGGGGCCCACTTCCTAACAATAAAAAGTGCACTTTTTATTGTTAGGAAGTGGGCCCCCTACCAAGCCCACCAAGCCCGCCAAGCCTGGGGAGCCCACCCATGGGGCCCAGGTCGCTGCAGGTCGCTGCACTCGACCCACCCTGCACTTTTTATTGTTAGGAAGTGGGCCCCCTACCAAGCCTACCAAGCCCGCCAAGCCTGGGGAGCCCACCCATGGGGCCCAGGTCGCTGCGGGTCGCTGCACTCGACCCACCCCTAACAAGGCCTGCAAGCCACGCACCCCAACCTTCAAGCACGCGATACGTGCCTGTAGGATGTTGCCAGGGGGAGTTGAACCCCTGACCTTTGGTATAAGGGGCAACTTATGCCACCTTATACCACCAATTGGGCTGCAGCTCAATTGGTGTATAAGGTGGCATAAGTTGCCCCTTATACCAAAGGCCTTGTTAGGGGTGGGCCAGTGCAGCGACCCGCAGCAGCTCAATTGGTGGTATAAGGTGGCATAAGTTGCCCCTTATACCAAAGGTCAGGGGTTCAACTCCCCCTGGCAACATCCTGCAGGCACGTATCGCGTGCTTGAAGGTTGGGGGACGTGACTAGTAAACCGGGTTTCCATCTGGAACAAGGGCGATTGTACTTCAAAGGCAGGTTGGTTTTGGCGGAAAAATCAAGTTGGATTCCAAAGTTATTATATGAGTTTCATGATACACCTACGGGAGGACATGCCGGGGCCTTTCGCACGTACCGTAGGTTGGCCTCAAGTGTATATTGGAGAGGCATGTTCAAACAAGTGCAAGATTATGTGGCCAATTGTATTGTCTGCCAAAAATCAAAGTATGAGGCAACGTCGCCGGCGGGATTATTACAACCATTACCGATACCTGAGGTAATTTGGGAAGACATTTCTATGGATTTTATAACTTGTTTGCCTAAATCGCAGGGTTTTACGTGTGTTATGGTGGTGGTCGATCGTCTTTCGAAATATGGTCACTTCATTGCCCTTAAAAGTCCAATCACGGCTAGAACGGTGGCTGAAATCTTCGTTCGCGAGATTGTTCGTTTACATGGGGTGCCTCGTTCTATTGTTAGTGATCATGACCCGGTGTTCATTAGCTCATTTTGGCGGGAGTTGTTTACATTACAAGGGACAAAACTGAAATTTAGCTCGGCATATCATCCCGAAACGGATGGGCAAACGGAAGTACTTAACCGAGTTTTAGAGACATACTTGCGGTGTTTCTCTTCGGAACAGCCCCGAAAATGGGTTGGATGGTTACCGTGGGCCGAATTTTCGTATAACTCTGCTTTTCAGAACTCGACAAAAATGACTCCATTCGAAATAGTTTATGGACGTGCACCACCGGCTCTTCTTCGATTCTTACCTGGTGAGTGCAAGGTGGCTGCTGTCGCAGCAGTTTTGGGAGGCCGAGATGAGGTATTGCGGCAATTAAAATATAATTTATTACGAGCACAACAGAAGATGGCACACTATGCTAATAAACGACGACGGGCGGTTGAGTTTAAGGTGGGCGACTGTGTTTTCTTGAAAGTTAGACCACATCGACAAACATCAATGGCACGAATTGGTCACAATAAGTTGGTTGCGAAATTTTATGGCCCATTCGAGATCTTAGCACGTATTGGGGCCACCGCGTATCGACTAAAGCTACCGGATAATAGTCGCATACACCCGGTTTTTCATGTTTCCCAGTTAAAACGTGTGGTGGGGAATCATCCAATCGAAGGGGAGTTACCGCCTAGTTTGGAAATCTCGGGCACTAATGTATTTGAACCTGAAGAGGTACTAGAATGGCGCACTGTGCAGCAAGGACCAAATCACATTCATCAAGCCTTGGTCAAGTGGGTAGGCCAATCACGAGATGATGCTACTTGGATGGATACCGATGAATTGGTACAACAGTTTCCGAAAATCAGCCTTGCGGACAAGGCTGAATTTGAAGGGGAAGGCATTGTTACGAAGCAAAATGATGTAGCTTCGATTCGAGTCTACTCCAGGCGCAAGAAGAAATTCACTAGCTGATTTGGTGTAATTAATTAGTCATTTATTACTTCATTAGTCATTTGTGGTGTAATGGTTTGTGAGTGCTCAATAGTGGGTTGTGAGTGCTTAATAAGTGGTTTGTGAGTGCTGAGTGTTTGTCAGTGCTTATTAGTGGGTTGTGAGTGTTTAATAGTGGGTTATGAGTGCTTAGTAGTGGTTTGGGAGTGCTGAGTGTTTGTGAGTGGGTTGTGGCTTCTAACAAGTATATATACATTGTATTAGTTCTCTTGGATTATGAAGAAATACTTAAGAAATTCGGCTTTAAGCTTGGGCAAGAATTCGTTCTTGAGTTTGTGTTTGTTATTTGTGAATTAAGTGTTAACAATTTTTTTATTGTTAGGAAGTGTCGAGAAAGAGCTGGCTGCACTTGTCGTGGTTGGCTTGCTAAAATTAACCGAGCGTGTGGGTGTAGACGAGAAGGAGCGAAACTGTCTCCCACCCGTTGAAATAGTGAGATCATCTTAGATGTCGCGGGCTAATTCCATGGCCGTCTCCAAATCGACGGGGCGCAACCATCGTAATTTGCTGCGAATGTCATACACCAAACCGTGCATGAAATAACCCATGTAATGGTCGTCGCTCAAACCCGGAACTTGATTTGCCAGTTGAACGAATAAGTTCACATAATCCTCCACCGATCCCGTTTGTCGTACATCCGACAACCGCTCAAATGGACTCCCCTTGTAACGATTATCAAACTTCACCATAAATGCTTGTGAAAATTCGGTCCATCCCATATTGGGTTTACGTTGACGAATCCACGTAAACCAGTGCAAGGCTCCTCCCTCCATAGCCACCATGGCCGCTGGCACCTTCTGCTCCGGGGAAGTTTGCTGGATTTCAAACTGTTGGTTAACGCGAGCCAGCCAACCAAGTGGATCAGAGCCTTCAAAAGTAGGTAGTAGGATTGACGGAGGTGGCACGGAAACAGCTACCACCGTCGCTGTAGCTGGACTTTCGGCAACGTGAGGGCTCTCTGGCACGGTAGATACAGCTGGTTGTGGTGCAGCGGGTAGCGTGGCTTGAACCACCGTTGTCAGATTGGTGATTGCAGCCGTCAATTCAGCCAATTGTTGCTTCATCATAACTTGATCGCCCAACACTTCATTCATGGTCCCCTCCAACTTGTCCATTCGCTGATCCGAGGATGAACGAGTATTCGTCATTATTCGCAGGGAAAAAGATCCGGCAGGTCGGACCAAATTGTTAACACTTAATTCACAAATAACAAACACAAACTCAAGAACGAATTCTTGCCCAAGCTTAAAGCCGAATTTCTTAAGTATTTCTTCATAATCCAAGAGAACTAATACAATGTATATATACTTGTTAGAAGCCACAACCCACTCACAAACACTCAGCACTCCCAAACCACTACTAAGCACTCATAACCCACTATTAAACACTCACAACCCACTAATAAGCACTGACAAACACTCAGCACTCACAAACCACTTATTAAGCACTCACAACCCACTATTGAGCACTCACAAACCACTACACCACAAATGACTAATGAAGTAATAAATGACTAATTAATTACACCAAATCAGCTGGTGAATTTCTTCTTGCGCCTGGAGTAGACTCGAATCGGAGCTACATCATTTTGCTTCGTAACAATCAAAGGTCAGGGGTTCAACTCCCCCTGGCAACATCCTGCAGGCACGTATCGCGTGCTTGAAGGTTGGGGTGCGTGGCCTGCAGGCCTTGTTAGGGGTGGGTCGAGTGCAGCGACCTGCAGCGACCCGCAGCGACCTGGGCCCCATGGGTGGGCTCCCCAGGCTTGGCGGGCTTGGTAGGCTTGGTAGGGGGCCCACACTTTTATTGTTAGGAAGTGGGCCCCCTACCAAGCCTACCAAGCCCGCCAAGCCTGGGGAGCCCACCCATGGGGCCCAGGTCACTGCAGGTCGCTGCACTCGACCCACCCCTAACAAGGCCTGCAGGCCACGCACCCCAACCTTCAAGCACGCGATACGTGCCTGCAGGATGTTGCCAGGGGGAGTTGAACCCCTGACCTTTGGTATAAGGGGCAACTTATGCCACCTCAGCCCAATTGGTGGTATAAGGTGGCATAAGTTGCCCCTTATACCAAAGGTCAGGGGTTCAACTCCCCCTGGCAACATCCTGCAGGCACGTATCGCGTGCTTGAAGGTTGGGGTGCGTGGCCTGCAGGCCTTGTTAGGGGTGGGTCGAGTGCAGCGACCTGGGCCCCATGGGTGGGCTCCCCAGGCTTGGTAGGCTTGGTAGGGGGCCCACTTCCTAACAGAAAATGTCATATATAAATCTTTTGATCACCGTGCAATAATGTGCTGAAGTGCTCTTTTAGGGAAGAGTTTCGATAAAAGGAATATGGATAATTTCTTGCACGAAAAACATTATATTTCATCATTTTGTCTCATCTTTTTTTTTTTTTCTTGTTTCCATGTAACAGAGTCTGTTATAATTTTGCCAGCCTTCGGGGTTCAGCTTGAGACTATTTACAGAAGGTATTCCTTTTTTTTCTAAAGAAACTGTGTTCTCCATAACCGGAAGGCGGAAATAATCATTATTGTTGCTTCTTCATTGGTTTTTTGGTATTTACCTGGGGTAGTTAATGGGCGAGTCTTTAACGTAAACAGAGGAATATTAAATCAATTAGATTGTGTTTGGATTGATGAATTTAAGTTAAGGATTTCATATCTGTAATAACAAATCCATTGAGCTTTTTCGAATAGATTCATGTTACAATGGATTTTAAATCCGTGAGCACCCGTTCTATTAAATCAATTAGATTGTGTTTGGATTGATGGATTTAAGTTAAGGATTTCATATCTGTAATAACAAATTCGTTGAGCTTTTTTTTTTTTGGATAGTTTGATGTTACAATGGATTTTAAATCCTTGAGAAGCTGTTCTGAGCCATTATGGTGGATTTCAAATCCACCCAAAATGGAGTGATTTGAGAGTTTTTCTCTAAATCCGTCAATCCAAATAGACCTTATCTTAGTATTTTTGGCTCTCTTTCTGTTAGGGCTCTTAGATTTCCCTTATTTTCTAGTGCAAACTACATAAACGTGAACATATGCTATTTAGACAACCATTTCTGTGCTTCTGCACTGATCAACTGAACATCGTGAAGTTTTTGGATTTTCATTTTCTCTGTACTTCAAACTTTAGAATCTTTCGTATTTGATCTTGTTCAAATCAGTGGGAGTACAGTTCGCCGCTTTGTTCCAATTGGCAAGATCTTGAAACCTGTCCTGAATGAATGTGTAACTCCAGTTACTTGCTACTGGAGTTTGTCTCTAATTCTCCGTGGAGAGGAAGAACTATCACTAGTGTTCAAGGTAAATGGTCTTCTAGTTATTAAGTATTAACTATTGGAAGAAAATCTGCTTCAAAATTGTAACTGTATTCATTCAATTGTGATTTTCAGGACTTATACCCTCCTGTGACAATGTTAGTTCCCATTTGGAAGGCTTTATGTGCTACCAAAGAATGCACGGACATGCATTCGAATTGTGACACAAGATAATGCCCTGCCAAACGGTAAATTAGCTTTTTAACTGACTTGATTCATGTTTTGTTCCTTGGAAGTTCTTTAAGCTCATCTAGAACAATGAACATATTCAGATGAGACCTTTCGGATACTTTTCTTGAAATAACTGCCTGGATTCTGAATTCCAATGATGTTTAATGTGGAATGAAGACTTTATGATTACGAGAGGTCTTTGTTATGCTATTATTATCTAGTTAATTATTAGACTTTCTTAAAATTTGACATTGGACCACTTTACCTTGTAGTTATTGTCCACCATAAAGAATTTTACAGAAATTTGAGGGCCTGGTTTCTTCTTAATTTCCTCTATTTTTTCCTGTCACCTGGATTCGTATTTACCTGAAATAGCCACATCTGTTCTATTGGAATGAGACCATTATTTTATATTGTAGAGCGATCAATTTTGGAAGGTAGACAAATCATAAATATTCCAAGAAACTGAAGTAGAAGTTACTCTAATCGACATAATATTTTGGTGGCTTTTACAGGATTAAGGAACTTCGTTAAGGGTACCTGGCTTCGTGGAGATATTTGGAATAGCAATAACTATTGAGCAGGAAGCCATGAATTATCCCAAAAAATTGTCTATTGGGCAATCCTAGTTTAGTGATCTCGTGGTTTGGTGAAATTGTTGGACCGTTGGATGAAAGCTGAGTGGTGAAAATCACCCAATCCCGTGTAATCCAACAGTCTTGAAAGGACCGGGTGTATTGCAAGTGGTCCACTAACGAAAGACATGTAGGTTTGGTCAATATGCAGTTAGACCCTCTCGTTTTTTGTTTCTAGTTTCTACACATTATGATGCGTCTTGTATTGCCTTCTATCGTTTTCAAAGAGTTTAATCTATTGAGGTCGTGCCAAAATGGAGTTCAACCATTTAACGCAAGCTTAACTTGTTTAAATACAAAGTTTTTTGCTGGATATATGCTGGTTTTGAAGATTGAAAGTGATATGGTGTATTTATTTGAGTATGGCTTGTTGCAAGAGTCATATAGGAAATGTATGGGACAAATACATCCGACCTCTCCTGTTGCATAGATCAATAACGTTTAAGTTCGACATCGAATAAGTTCGATTATAGATTTATGCTCGAGATTTAAGCATTGGACTATAAATTAAAGAAATGTTTTAATATTTTTAAATGAGAAATGGATGCGTAGGTGATTGGCTATACGTAATATCTACTGTAACAATATGATACACCGTTGTTCAAAAAAAAAATAATAATAATAAATAAATATGAGACACCGGCGATGAAACAATAAAGGCTTGGCAAAGGATATAGCGTTTTTCTTATCGTAGAATGCATACTTTTTGTTCGTATGCAATTTATGCTTCTCTATTTGATACATGTCTCGGATTGATTGTTAAAAGTTTGTTTAAACTCAATTTATTTAGCATAGCAGGGGATTTTCAATCACATTTAGAAGTTTAAAGTTTTGCCCTAAATGTCAAATTACTCGAACTCAGACCTGACTAAATCTCTTTGGAGAGAGTAGCAATCAAAGCAATATTGAAAGTGATGTGAGTAGAAATTTGTCCTTGGGCCAAGTTGGGTAGTCCAATACCTTATGGGCCCAAGCCCAATGGTTTTATGGACCTGGATCTTTTTAAAAGATATTATATTCGGACATGCTTAGTGGGAGGCCCCGACGACCTGACCTGCACAGGTAGGGCGGTGCTAATTATGGACAACCTGGAGACAAGACTTAATCAATCACTAACCTTGCCATATATAGACCTGCGGAGATCAGCCTCGAGATTCTATATATTTACCATTTATACCTTATTAAATATATCCCAAAATAGAGGGATCATGATTTATTTTTATTACCATATGTATTTTTGGCATAGTTGGCTTACCATTCTAGCCTACCCATCAATTACTTGTATAAATACCCCCTATGAGGATGAATAAATCAAGCTACAATTTACACCCGTGGACATAAGTCTTCATTAGATCGAACCACGTAAATCTCTTGTTCATTTATATATATTCTTATGCTTTATATTATATTATTATATATTATATCGCATTATTCCTATTGATGTGAAACCCACACACATCAATTGGAGCAACTTATGCAGCTCAGCGAAGGTTGGAAAAGGTGGGAATAGCTGAAGCGGCTAAGGCTGCTCAGCAAAGGCGGTAATAGCGGAGGCAGCTCAGGCTGCCCAGCAAAAGGGAAACAAAGTTGGATAGCTGGAGCAGCTAATGCTGCTCAGCTAAGGCGGGAATCCAGGTTAAGTCTTTGCTTGACCAAGAGGAAACGTAAGAAGTTCCATAACAAAAATCATCCTTGGGCATCATTCAGGTATCATGAGCATAGCATTGCGTGCATATCATTGGCATTGTCAAGCATCATGTATGCATCATATGCATCATGGTTTTGAAAACCGGATCGGATCGGCCGGTCCGACCGGTTAAAACCGGAACCGGCCACTTATCCGGTCCGGTTATGCGAAAAAAACGTTCGGCGGTCAGAACCGGTTAAACTGGGCGATTTTGAAAATTAATGAAATTCAACCTTTTAAATTCTAAAAATCTGAAATTAACCCCTATAAAATCTAAAAATCTGCAATTGGCCCCCCAAAATATAGGAAATGCATATTGTTTTTCATATTTTCATATATATATAGGAAATACATATATTTTTCATATTTTCATATTTTATATATTTAATAGTATATTAATTATTATTTATTGCATAATTATGACGTCATTGGTTCGACCCCGGTTGACCCGACGGTTGAACCAGTGACCCGTGACTCGGTCACTTTTCAGGTTTGCTGTCCGGTCCGGTTTTCAGAGCACTGATGTGCATAGCTACTTATTGCCATCAATAGTAACATAGGCATAGTCAAGCATCATCTATGCATCATGTGCATAGCTACTCATTCACATTAATAGTAACATAGGCATGGTCAAGCATCATTCATACATCATGGGCATAGCTACTTATCCACACTATGAGCTAAATTATTCAATCAGGATTAAATAGTTATACTTACTGAGAAGGTAAAAAACTTTTGCTAGTATCTTTCAAGACTAACATTTTTCGCTAACATTTGTCTTCATGAATTTATGATTTTTCGTCTTTTCAGAAAATTTACGAGCTAGAGGACAGCCGGGGAAAACTACTCCCTCGTCCATGGAATAAGAGAAACCTGAAAAAAATCTATTTTTTATTTCTAATGTGCTTTACTCTTATGATTTATTGTATAGACTCACGAAACCACTAATATTTCTGTGGAAATCATGATTGTTGTGTTTTTAGGTAGTACCTGAGACTGTAGTGCCCTCTTTGTAAAGTCAGATGCGGAGCTCCAAAGTTCTGGTAAGAATTTATTTTGTGAAATATTTACGATGGTATATGCGTATAAATCGATTTTTGAAATGTGGAGTAAGGGTAGTTGGTGGAAGGGAGGTAGTCGGAGGACTAGGAATGCACCACTTGGGTAGGTAGCCGGGGTCCGTGACGCCAGGCGTAAAATCGGTGGCGGATCCAAAGGCCCTACACCAAGAGGAAATAAGGAGGGACTAGGTGAAGAATCACCTTCGGGGTGGTTCCAAGACCTGTCCTAGGAAGACCGGGGTTTGGAGCGACAAGGAGGAAAGGGAAGTCATAAGGTTGGAGAAGAATTAAGGAGGGAAGGAATGGAAAAATGTGGGAAATAAGGCAAGATACCTGCGGCAAGGGCTGGCCACCCGAGCCCATTCAGGAAATTTGTGTACGGAGGGGAGGAAAAGGTGTAATAAGGCAGGTGGCAAATGCAAGTCTCCACGATTGCATAGGTGCGGTGCAAGTCCCCACGATTGTACGCGCTTGTTGACGGGTGTTCGATCCCGTGTGCAAGTCCCCACGATTGCATAAGAGAAAGTAAGGGTGTTTGATCCCGATGCAAGTCTCCACGATTGCATAATGACAGTGTAAGTCCACATGATTGTACGTGTCATCCACATGATTGTACGTGTCAAGAAATTACTAAGAATTGACGAATGTTTTGAAGCAAGTCCCCGCGTTTGCGAAAATTGTACTACGTGACCCAGCTGTAGCTATAGCCCAGTGTAGGTCTAGTGGTATTACCTGAAAACTGATTAATTTGTTTGATTTTTGTAAGGTATATTGGATGTTGGATTTCACAGGAAATGCTAAGGAAATATTTGAAATTCCAGGATAGAGGTATGGTCATGATATTTTGTGACGATTTTATGAACACAATATTTTATAGAAATTTCATTCATTGTTTATCCTACTAAATTTATCTTTTAATGAAGTAACACTAAGGCTAACCTACTCCTCTGAGGAGGGAGAGCAAGTTTGGTTCTATTTTTTATTTTGTGAAACAAGGCAGGTAAGACATAAGCAAGGCTGAGCAGTACGACTTGCAAACCTGATGAGCTGTGGATGTCCCTGCCTAAGACCTAGGCAGGTGAAGAGAAGGAGTCAAAAGTACACACGCTTGTTCAAAAGCACAATTCGTGAAGAAAGGAAAATTACTTTGCAAGCTTTGTCTCGACAAAGAAAAGATTAGCATTAGCCAAGTCAGAGAGGGTAGCCTCAGCAAAAGGTTGCCCAGGTGAAGCAACAGCATTCTGTTCAACTATAGGGAGGACGACGTGACCTATATAGGAAGGATTATTTGGCATAGCTAGGGAGGCCACACCCGTGATCATAACGATAGAAGATTCTTCGCGATGTCGGCACTCAAAGAAAGAAATTTCTCCGAAACATACATCAAATTGATCATGGATCAACTAAAGAAGGGTCATGGACGCGACTACCCGACCTGCGGAGGTCTGCGGGGTTCGGAGAAAGCACATATAGACCTAATTTACTTGTCCCTGGACATCCAAAGCTGGAGAAGATGATGCCAGAAGTGGTCATAAGATCACTTCAATAGATGACATACACGACCTGGACAAGCTGGAGAAGTAACTATAGGTTGCGCCACTTGTGGTTGCAGACCTCTAGGGCGACCAACATAAAGAAAGGGGAGGGTTCACCTCTAGTAAGTGGATTAGACACTATGGCAACTGGTGGACCATCGCCACAACCAAACATGCTATTTGAAGTTTCCTGGAAGAATGGTGTATTAAACACTCAAAGAAGAAATGGAGTACAAAAAAGTCAAACAAGTTGTTACGAATTCTTAAATCTATCTGGAGAGGAAGGTTCGTCTTAGCTCTGTAGCTCAAGAAGCTATGCAGTTGAGGCATCTTGGCAATTTCGTCAGCTTGGCCCACAACACTTATTCCTTTTCAACTCTTACAGCTTGACTACGTCAAACTTTAGAGTTGGGGGGACTTATTGATGTGAGTAGAAATCTGTCCTTGGGCCAAGTTGGGCAGTCCAATACTTTATGGGCCCAAGCCTAATGGTTTTATGGACCTGGATCCTTCTAAAAGATATTATATTCGGACATGCTTAGCGGGAGGCCCCGACGACCCGACCTGCACAGGTAGGGCAATGCTAATTATGGACTGCCTGGAGACAAGATCTAATCAATCACCAACCTTGCCATATATAGACCTGCGGAGATCAGCTCCGAGATTCTATATATTTATCATTTATACCTTATTAAATATATCTCAAAATAGAGGGATCATGATTTATTCTTATTATCTTATGTATTTTAGGCATAGTTGACTTACCATTCTAGCCTACTGCCTACCCATCAATTACTTGTATAATTACCCCTATGAGGATGAATAAACCAATCTACAATTTACACCCGTGGACGTAGATTTTCATTAGACCGAACCACGTAAATCTCTTGTTCATTTCTTTATATTCTTATGCTTTATATTATATTATTATATATTATATCGCATTATTCTTATTGATGTGAAACACACACACATCAGAAAGCATGATAAAAATTTATTCAAGTTTCAAAATTACTTTTTGCTTAATATACATTGTTCGGTTCGACTCGTTTCGCTTGAGCTCTCTAATTTTACTATGAAATTAAGCCCAAGGTAATCCTAGGCCCTAGGTATGTGGCCCATAAGCAATTCTAATTGTCAAAGGCCCAAAATTTTGTTCATAAAAAATCCACAAACTTCATTTCCCTCCTTTTTCAACTGATTTTTCACTTCATTCTTCAAAATCGAGAGAAGGAAAAGGAAGTTGAATGCTCAATCGAAGAAAAACTCTCTTAATCGGTCTTTCCAATCCCAATTTCAGCCAACGATTTTTCCGGCGCCGTCTCCGGACAAAGGCCAATCATGGATACGACGACGTTTCCCGAAGAAACATAGCCAGAAAACATGGAGACGAAGAAGAAGACAAAGAGAAAATACATCTGTTGAAGAGCAGAGGCCAGCACCTTCTTACCAACCCCCGAATTCTCGATTCAATTGTGCGAAGTTCGAACGTGAAATCTGATGACACTGTTTTGGAAATCGGACCCGGTACTGGAAATCTCACTTTCAAGCTTCTTGAAGCCGCCAGTAAAGTGGTGGCGATTGAACTCGACAAGCGTATGATCGAGATATTGCGTAAACGCGCCGATGAGAGAGGGGTCCAAGATCGCCTTGATGTAAGCTCTTTGTATGTCTCATTTAATGGTCAAGTGTTTGTTGAAATGTCTCACTGAAAATTTTGCCGAGACGTGTGTTCCGAATTGCAGCTGATAAGCTGAAATGTCAAAAAGAGCTCTTAATCGTGGAAGTTCGATAAGTGTGTGTTTTTTGTCTGATTTGGCTTGAATTTCATTGGTAACCCGAACCAACTAGCTAGACAAAGCCCGAATAAAAAAAGATTATAGACTGCACCCAACCTCGGATGTCTTGGGTTGTAGGGTTGGGTCGTGGGTCGACCTGACCCGTAAATGTGTGATTTTGAATCGTCATTTGTCCTTTTATAAATCAGGATACTTTTGGCCTATCATTGTCCATGTGGGCTTCAATTTATATCTTAATTTTTCTAATTTCGGAATATCCAATTAAAGTACATCTTTTTTTACTATTGCATAGCTGCAATTGATTTAACTTGGTTTTGCAGATTATCTATGGCGACGCATTAAAGACCAACTTTCCAGAATTCAATCTTGTTGTGGCAAACATTCCTTATGGTATATCGTCGCCTTTATTAGCTAAACTGGTTTTTGGGGTGAAAACAAATCCTTATAGAAGTGCTACACTTTTGCTTCAGAAAGAGTTTGCAAGGAGGCTATTAGCAAAGCCAGGCGACTCCGAGTTCAACAGATTAGCTGTCAATATAACTATGTTTGCTGAAGTTGAGTTTGTAATGGATGTGAGCAAGAGAGATTTTGTTCCACCTCCAAAAGTCGATTCATCTGTAGTTAAAATTTACCCTAAAAGTAAAATCCCTGATATTGACCTCGAGGAGTGGTGTGCATTCACAAGAACTTGCTTTAGTAAGAAGAACAAGACATTGGGGGCGACGTTCAAGCAAAAGAGGAAGTTGATGGAGCTAATGAAATTGTCAAAGTTTGAAGGGCGTTCGGTTGATAGTGATGATGATGGAGATGATTTGGGTTCTGGAACCGGAATCAGCTTGTTGAGGGGGAAAATTGTTGGTATTTTAGAATCTGGTGGGTTTTTGGATAAGAGGCCTTCAAAAATGCCCAATGATGATCTTCTGCAATTGCTGTCTTTGTTTAATGAAGCTGGGATATATTTTCATGATCGAGCAAATGCGAAGGGTATATGTGATGCTGCTTTTGATGCATGTGATTGTTTGTTGTAAAATGGAGTTATTTTTAGAGAGTAACGGGACACGGTGTCTAGGTTACTTACGGTTAGCCTGAATCGTAGACCCCTTTGTGGCTCCGATCGCGTTTATGATTGTGATAGTCCCGGGACTCGGGTTGCTAGTATCTCCCCAGAATAGTTATATGGGCTCATTTATTGAACAATGGATAATTATTTGCACACCCCTTATTTATTGGGTAATTATCACGAGTATCCCGAGATTTTGCAAATTACTAGACACTCTCTATAAGATCCTGGCAACTCGAAAAACTTGAGTGGAATTGTAATATGTTTATACTTTTTACTGATACAGGGAGAAAATTGTAACGTATTCTTACTGATTGGGTAAAGTTATAATAATTTTTGAAACTTGAGGATATTTTTGATAATTAAGGTCTCACATGGATATGTCAATGTAGTTTATTCATTTATTATTTAACAATAGACCTTTCTGGTTTGGGAGCAAGGTTATTCTAACTTGGTCATCTTACTCATCGCTGCTCCAAGTCCTGCATTTTCCATCTCAAAGTTCTTGTCAGTGTTTTCATAGTTGCAATCTTAAATTATTTTGATGAAGTTAGAGTAAAGTCACATTTCTTTTACTTCAGTGAATTTTGTATCTATAGCACAATAAATACTACCATACTATGTAAAATAATCTTCTTTTATGGTAAGGTCAGCTAATTATCTTGAATCGGACAATAGGATATGTCTTCAAACTCTCTAAGTGGCGATTAACGTTGTAAATAGATTGAGTCGAGTAGAGCTGTTTAAACTTGCTTTAAATTTTTATTGAACTTTGACAAATTGCATTTGAGTTTGGTTTGATTATTTATATGGTGGAGCTTGAACGTGCTTTAGTTGAGTTATATAAGTTGAACTCGAGTAGTCCGATTTTTTATGCATATTTAAACTTCTTCTACCAATTGAAGGGAAGGAACTCAAGTCACATTTCTTATTGAGCCAAAAAAAAATGTTCAAATTAATTTGTTATGTGTAATACAATCAAACTTTTAACGATCGTCATTGAGTTTGAGTCTAAAATTGAATTGCTTGGCCCATTGATAGCTTTTTATTTGGACCTAAACAAATATAATTTAAGACATGAAGGGGGATACCCTAAATATCTAGAGCATAAAAACTCTATCTAATTCTATAAAGGAGGGGAGAGACGCAATTTGTGGCAACCTGAATTCGAACTCAGGATAAAGTGCGAGTTGGATATCACTAGTCCAACAAGTCTTGGGTGGACCCAAAGAAATAATTGAGATGGATGAATATACTCAAGTGTTCAACTGACACAATCTAAAAGTAATGTTGGCTTTCATGTAAACAATAAATAACATGGGGCTCCAAAATGAAATTAACCCCAAATAGTACACCTTCTACGGCGTCGTTCTGATCCCCTTCTCTTGTTAAAACGCCATTTCTCACTCAACACTCAGCACACAGTCAAATAAGCTCGCAGCCATGGCGTTCGGAGCTTTGAGATCCATAATCCGACCCGTATCCAGAATCCTCTCACCGGCGTCTCATTTATCGCCACCAGCAAAAACCTTCGCCACCGCATTGCCGCCGGAGCTCCGCCACCTCTTTTCCCCCATCCTCCGTAACCTACCATGGATTCCGCCGTGCAATGCCTTCCATAGCCTTACCGACACCAGATTCCCGAAGCGTAGACCCGTCGACAAGCCTCGCCGCAAAAGAGCCAGCTTGAAACCCCCAGGTTTGGAAGAAATTAGGGTTTTTAGGGTCTTAGATGCTGACATTTTTTTGAATATGTTAATTTTAAATTTGTAATGCTTTGTTTTCAATTATCTGAGGAGTGGAAGAGAATTGGGGTTGATGCTTTATTGTGGAAATAATTGTTAGGTCCATATGCGTGGGTGAAATGTGTGCCTGGGGAACCTATACATCCTAACCAGCCAAATGAGGGAAGTAAGAAGAGAAGGAACGAGAAGAAGAGAATCAAACAGCATCGTTCATTTGTAATGGTATGTTTCTGTTTTATCTGTCTAAGTGTTGATTCCTATTTCTTGTTATGTTTTTCGATTTGTATGAGAGCTTGAAGATGTTACATTGATGTTTGCTAAGAGAGACATATATGAATGGTTATTGATTCACTAGTGGTTTGTGATCGAACTCCTCACAATTGCGATGCTAGTTCTTTTTGGAGGTGCATTTGTAATTGTCTTGCCTCGATTTCTATTACCATCATTTTGTGGAAATAAGTTTAGACGAAGAATAGACTCATAAAAATCATCACCTAATAAAGAATTTTTTTTTTCATTTATTAACCAAAATAAGCGAGAGGCGAAACTGTCAAGAGAATTGCAACACTAGATTGTGCAATGAAATAAATCTTATCTCAGAACTAATGTACAATTAAGCGTGATGACCTACTCTTCAGATTTCCACTTATGAAGTACTTCGTCCATCTAGGTTGGATTAGCCCTATGCTGTCTGGCCGAGCTCAGTCCCACCCACGCTTGAACATCTTGTGGGCCCAATGTATATATTACACATCTATGCACATAGTATTCATATTCTTAGCTCAAGTGTGCTTGATCTTAGTATGCATCGGAAGAATACTGATAAGATTAGTTAAGCTGGAATCAGGGATTGAAAGTATTATTGTATTGAGCGTACACACAAATTTTAAGCTTTGCTGGTCAAAATATTCTTAGTGTTGGTCGAGGAATTTTTGCTTTTATGCTATCTGCCTTCGTGCTTGTGCTAGAGCTCAAGCTAAGCATGATCTTAAAACTTTCTACCTTGAGCTCAATAATAGGCTCAACGAGCTGGAGCGTAAAATTGTTCGTAACTGTGCGTACTTAAGCTTAAGAATTTTCAGAAAGGCTGGACCGGACTTACTTCGTGTTCTGGACCTACTATACATTTCCCGTGAGGATACTGTTGGAGACATTTCCTTTTTAAGATCTTTTTATTCCTTGCTCCTCTAGGATGCTGCTCAAAATTGCTTCTCAAAATGATTGTCTTTTAGAGAAGTGGTGGGATGGGAGAGTTGGGAAAGCTAGTCCAGAAGGCTTTTTATTTATTTTTTGTTACTATTCAATAGAAATACATTTTCAGAAATGATTCATTGCTTAAGAAAAGGACCTTTGATGCTCCCCAAAACCTTCCCAAATTCCTAAGCTGAACTTAAGTTTGTGAAGTAGGATTCTGGAACAGATTGGTTATCTGCATACTCCAGTGGTTGTTAGTCAGTCATTGACAGATGTTTTAAGGTCCTTTATTGGTGCTCACTAAAATGTCCAACGTCCTTCTGGCTGCGCTATTTCTTATTATAACCGTTAAATGACTTGTAACATTACTTTCCTTTTGCTGACATTCCATCTTTGATATGTTTTGTTTCATTTAAGATGCTCATTTTCATCTGTTACATAGCCCTAAATTGTTAGTTTCTCCTGCACTCGAGATTCTGGATATTAAATTGTGCTCGTTTCTTACTTGGACTTGTGTTTCATCCACATGCATATGAACGTTTTTATCTTGTTGTAGTCTGAAAAAAGGAAGCGCAAGGCTCAGGTGCAAGAGGCGAAAAGGAAAAAGATCATGAAAAGGGTTGAGCGCAAGATGGCTGCAGTTGCAAGGGACAGAGCCTGGGCAGAAAGATTAAGAGAGCTGAAACAGATTGAAGAGGAGAAGAAATCAGCTATGGCTTGATTTTAATCTCGATCTTGCATATCTCGAAATCGACCAGGCTTGTTCCCTTTTAAGATAGATAAATAACCTGCATCTTTGATTAGGAAAATGGAATTTTGGTTTCAACTATTGTATTAATTGGCTCCTTCAAGTTTTAGCCATTCTCATAAAGTGTTCATTTCTAGTATTTGTTATCCAAATTTTTGGTTTCTTTGCATTTTCCCAAGCCCTCTTATTTTTAGTCAAGACTGATATATGCTATAATGAAACTAGTGGTCCAAGTGAATCGAGTTGATCTATATAAAATATTGGTAAATTTTATTTATATTTTTATCACGCTTCAAAAATAGTGTTTGAGCTGGCTAATCAAGCCAAAGTTTGAAAGAACTTTAATCGAGGTGAAACGAATCTAGCTTAATTAGCTTGATACTTTTAGCTATATTTTTTCTTTTTTTTTAAATAATCAATTCAAACTTAAGTCGAGTTTATGTGTTGAAGCTTTTGGGTTAAGTTAAACAGATGGAGTTCAAATGAAATTTTAATAATCAATCTTAAGTTAGGTATATAATTTGTTTGATTTGTCTTACCGTCCCAAATGAAACCTAAATGAGCCTTGGTGAAACTTGACGGAAGTGGTCTAAATTTTGCATACCGTACCAATGGAAAAACAAGGATTTCTTCTACTTATTCTTTTTTGGATCTCTTATTGCAAATAGTATTGTAATCTCTTATTATATTTCACATATACACGCCATGTGTATAAAATATTTTTTGAATATAAATTTAATATGAATTATATACACTTATCATACAGTATGCAATGCAAGATTTAACATCATTTTACAATAGAAGATGTCATTTGCTAGAAACATGCATTGACCATGAAAATTATGAAAGGAATATCTACACCAAATTGGACTTCCAAGCTGCCCAGAAAGAAACCAAAATTTATTAAGATTACAATAACTACTAAAGTAAATTAAGTAGACAATTCTCTAAATATAGCATATTTGGATGAGTTATCCCCAAGTCAGCTATTTTTCTTATGCTTGATAAATTCAATCTTTGCTTTCCAACCTGTAAATGAACCTGTCGTATATAATCTAACGGCTTACAACTTCACTTAAGCACTACCTAAGAGAGTAGCATCTAATAAGCCACATATTGGCACTGAAGCAACATGCTCAGAGTTTTAAGCAATATTAACACATGCAAGAGGTTCTTCATTCTTTATTAGCGTAAAACGAGCTCAATTTAGTGATGGCAAGTGCTTCTCCATGAAGAGACGCCCTAGTAGATTTCAATATCTGAACTTCCACATAATCACCAACTTCTGGACTCCGATTAACGCCATTATTGTCTCTATCCGAGACAGGAAGATTAGTAAACGATACTCTATGCCCTCTATCACTCTTCCCAATAAGCTCTTTCTCGGGTGCTCTTTTATTGGGCCCTTCGACTAACACAAGTTGGACCGACCCAATTTTCGAGTCATAGCATTGACCCGTGCTGTTACGAAAAGCTTCAATAAGTTCTGTTAACCTCCTTTGCTTTACATCGTCGGGGACATCATCGACGTAGTTTCTATGGGCGTGAGTTTTCTCCCTCATGCTGTAAGCAAACATGTATGCCATGTCATAGCCAACGGTCCTGATTAAGGTTAAAGTGTCCTGGTGATCCTCCTCTGTTTCCCCGCAGAAACCTATAGATCAAAAGAAACAAAAAATGGGAAGGTTTAAATGTCGAGAAGAAATAACCTTGACCCGAGAAGGGTTGATTGATGAAGGGTAATTTCCTGCTACTACCAAACTGGGCTGAGTCATTGGATGGGAATATGATGATGTCCTAAAGTGAAATGATATCACCATATCCAATCTAATGATTCACAATCCCACTTACCGGTAGTGGAGGATGAGTAGTCGGGTTGGGTGGGGGATCATCAGTAATGAACTCAACATGAATATAGTTACTCATTGGTGGGACACATTGTAAACTCTTCCAAATGGATGCTTAACTACAACAATGATAGGTCCAGATATATTTTGCCAGTTTCTTTATAACAATTACTTATTTCCATCCAATATAGCCTAAGGACAGGGAATAGAGAAAACTGAATGAAATGATAAACAAACTTACCGCATATGAAATCACTGCTTATCCCTATATCAGGAATTATAGTGCGTATTTTTTCAACAAGTTCTAAGTATGCTTCTCGGGTATATCCTCTTCGCATACTTTCTAGTACTGTACTGCTGCCTGATTGGGCAGGCAGGTGGATGCTTTTGCATATATTATATCTGTCTCGCATAACATACAACAACTCATCGGGAAAATCTTTCGGATGAGGGGAAGTGTATCTGAATCTCATCTCTGGAAATTCTGCTGCTAATCTGTCGAGCAGATCAGCAAAGCGTAAACCCATATTCTTGACTTTGCATTTGCTGGAAAATCCATCACTGTGTTTCCAGTTGACTCCAGATTCAACCTCTTCAACACCGGACGTGTCATTATAACTATTCACATTTTGCCCAAGAAGAGTTACCTCCTTCACGCCTTCCTTCGAAAGCTCCGCAACCTCCCTAACAATGGATTCCACTGGACGTGACCGCTCTCTACCTCTTGTGAATGGAACAATGCAAAACGAGCACATATTATTGCAACCCCTCATTACCGAGACAAATGCACCCATTGAATTCTTTGAGATACGCACTGGATTGATATCAGCATAAGTTTCTTCAAGTGAGAGAAGAGTGTTAATCCCTTTTTGTCCTGAATCTACCTCTTCTAACAGCCGTGGCAAGTCCCGATAAGCATCAGGTCCGCAAACAACATCAACCATTTTATCTGAATCCAATATTTTGTCCTTCAGCCTCTCAGCCATACACCCGAGTACAACAACTTTTGGAGGATGTAGGGACTGCGACCTTCCTGAAGCAACATTACTCTTCCATTGCCTTTTCAGAAACCAAAAATAATTAAGTCTCTGCCACACCTTCTGTTCTGCATTGTCCCTGATTGCACAAGTATTTATAAATATAATCTCTGCACTCTCAGGAACCTCTACCACTTTGCTGTATCCAGAATTCTTCATGATAGATAGAACAATCTCCATATCATTAACATTCATTTGGCATCCATAAGTTTCATGGTATATACGACCTCGTGGAAGAACGTCGGACACAGTTATTGAACTAGAGAAACAAAAATAAATAAGCTTATAAGTTTTTCAAGTTGTCAGTGCTCTGCAGAATGTAACTAGTATAGAATATAACTGTTCATAAGACATGGTCACTCCAAACTGTCAAGTAATAAGAAAAAATAACCGAAGTCGATCACTGAATCTATCAATTAGCTGTCAACATCATCAATTGTACCTAATTTCAGTGTTCTTACAAAAAATGAACCATACAAAAAATGAACCATGGAATCATGTCATCTACCCCTCTAGCTGTCAACATCTCTTCCTAGTTTCATCGGCTCAAAATCATTTTCCTTCCTTCAGAATTTGTCGTTAGTTTTCCTTCTTTTCGATTTGTTAATCCCTAGAACCATAATGTTGATGCAGGTATGCAAATTATAAATTAGAAGCAATTTCCTTGAACTTAATTTTGTACAATTAAAGTAAACATTCTAACAGACAACAATCAGCAAGACAGTTATGAATTCATCTCCGCGTCTCAAAGCAACTAACTTTATTCATAATTTGCTTTGCATTTCCAGTTATCTCCATTCCATAAGATCACCAATCTCATCACATTTTCAAAATTCAATTATACTGCTTCAATTGAGCAAACAATTAAGCACATTTTCCACATAAAATTCAAACTAAGCACATACATACTTACTCGAATTGAGGATCGGAAACACTAGCATCGGTGACAGCGGCGGTGGCTTTAGGCATAAAATGATGGAGACTCGGAATTTCCGGCATCTTGCTGCCGCCATTAACCGGAGATTGAGACTTAGAGAAGCTTCTGGAAAGGCTGAAAGATAAAGCTGAAGCGGAGCTCCGCCGTGGTGCACGGCGGTAGAAGATTCGTCCGGCCGCCGCCGCCGAAGAATGACATGCCTTCAAAGAGAAGAATCTGAGAGTGATAAATGAGCATCGTTTGGGGAGGTTTATGCAGTGCTGTTGATTCAAAACCGAAGAGAGAGAGGAAGACGCCATGGGAGAAGATGTGTGAGATCTTCGAAAATTGGATAGGGGTTTACGTTGGAGTGGTTGGTTTAGGCCTTCAGGGCCTTAACACAATCCCACAACTATACACACACTTAAGCCCAATTCTTTTCTTTTGGTAATAAAAAGAGGGGCCTTGAAAGAAAGAGATATATAATGTGACAACTTTTCGCGTAACTCGTCTCGGTCCAAAATACACCGTTGATTATCAAAGATCTGTTGATCTAGCGGTATTTATCTCTCATTTTATGTGAGAGATCCTGAATTTGAATCCAGACTGCCACAAGTTGTGGCTCTCCCCTCCTTTATGAAGTCAAATAGAGTTTTTATGGATTAAGATTATAACTATCAACCGAGATTTGTCGGACTAAATATATAAAATGTCCCCTTCCCTTGAATTAGAAATAAAAATAAAAAATACACTGTTGATTCAAGGTGTTTTACTTATTTTTTATTATAACTAGCGGTCCTGGCACAGGATAACATAATCTTTTGGGTAGAGAATAATGCAATTACCATCGCACCCAATTATACAATTTTCAACTTTAAATCTTGGGAAAATGGCTTTTTTCGTCCCTCAACTATTTGGATTGTGCCACTTTCGTCCCTCATGTACAAAAAGTTCCCCAATAGTCCCTCATGTAATAAATTTGTTACAAGTTCGTCCTTTCCTCCAATTTCCAGCGATTTTTTTCCGTTTGAGGTTGCACGTGATATGCACATGCGTTTGAGCAGGGGCATTTTCGTCCGGGCAGCCCTTATTTTCAATTTAGGGACCAAACAAACAATTAAAACCCTCATCTTGGAATATTTACAGTTGAGTAAAAGAGTGAAAAACTAGGGCTCACACATAGTTGAGATAATCTGCAAGATTAAACAAGAAATTTATCAATCTAACTTCGAATGAGTGCAATTTAGGGGAGAAAACTCCATTTGAGGGATAACTTTGGCTTCAATCGACAATGGATCGTCGAAAGGGTAATGGGGCTCCAATATATAGTAAGTCAATCCTAAAATAGTAATTATTTTACTGTTTTCCATATTAAAATACTTCATTTACTTAATCTAGATGCTTTTATGCACTGTTGGTTGGCTTATTGGTGATTTTTTGTTGCATGTGTTGTGGGGTTTGTATTATCTATTATCAAACTGTGAGAGTGGTCCCAAACACCTTTAATGGAGTATCTTCATAAAGTAAAAAAAACAAATTTGTGTCCCATTGTCTCTGTTATAGGGGTCTCAAATGCATTGTTTTAGTGCTTGCTATTTGTTTGTTTTGTTCTTTTGAAAATGATGGTTAATTTTGAGATTTTTCCAAATGCAGTACCTGGGGATAAGCATTTCACATTAAAAATACACCATGGTGGTCAGCTGCTGGAAATACCAAGCAAAGTATATGTGGGTGGGGAGGTGGATTATATTGGCTATTGCCATCCTGATATCATGTCACTGTGTGTTCTTGATAAAGTTATGTCTATGCTTGGTTATCAAGGTTTTAGAGAACAAATCAATTCAAATTTTAGAGTTTTGCATTCCTAGAGGACTAAACAAAAAAACCCACACTTTTTTGTGTTTTATTGAGAGACAAACTTACTCGGTGTAGTTCACAGCTATAGAACCTCCGCCCCGGATTTGCATCTGTCCAGGAGCACCTAATCACGGCGAGCCTCCTACAGTAGCAGATATTATTCATTTTTTTGGGTAGAGTCAAGGAGTTAAAAAATTGCAGAAGCTAATTTTGAGGATGGAAAGCTTATATTTGTACTTTGATGGCAGCTACATGCAGCGGGAAAGGAACAACAATTTTCCCTCCATTTTTGGAGGACCAAAATGACACTAATTTTCATTTGGGTGAAAATAAGGGCTGCACGGACGAAAATGCCCCTGCTCAAAGGCATGTGCATATCACGTGCAACCTCAAATGGAAAAAAATCGCCGGAAATTGGAGGAAAGGACGAACTTGTAACAAATTTATTACATGAGGGACTATTGGGGAACTTTTTGTACATGAGGGACGAAAGTGGCACAATCCAAATAGTTGAGGGACGAAAAAAGCCATTTTCCCTTAAATCTTTAATGTAAAAAGATATGCATTTATACGAATTAATAACCTTAGTGCACGAGGGGTATTGTATGTCTTTTCACTCTACCTTGATAAATGAGAATAATTGTATGAGCCTTCAAGGAAATGGTGTAATAACGTAAGATAAAGAACAGAAACTCAAAATAAAGTTTTGGAAATCTCAAGTTTATTTGCAAGAATGACCTAGTTTTTTAACTGTCTGTATATTTTGATTTGCCTGTTTAACAAAGTAAAAAAAGTGTTCAATTTACTTATGAATTCTCATTAGGGTTGAGGTTGTACAACCGCGGAATACAGTCATGCATTAAATACTCATAGCATGGTCTCTCTCTCTCATCAAAGAATTCAAATTAATTAAGTAGGACAATGTAATTTTATAAAGACTCTTGGTCTAATGGTATTCACATTCTACTTTATATGAGAGGTCCTGAGTTTAAGGACGGAGCCAAAAATTTCAGTGGGGGCAAAATTGTTGCGATATAGCTATACACTTTTTTTTGGCCAAATAGACGAAGGATTGAAGGGGGGTCCCCCTCGCGGTACGGTACGCTATATTTATAGAGGGAAATCTAATAAGGAATTATATTCAATTACAACTTTATACTTTTATATCTCTTTCGTTATAGCCAACATTTTGGGTTTGGAGGGCGAACTCAAAAAAAAGAGAGAAATCGTAATATTTTTCAATTTTGGGGGGGCCGAAACTCAAATATCAAAAAATTTATTTTTCAAAATGGAGGGGGGCGAGTGCACGGTGCACCCTCCAGCCCCCTTCCTGGCTCCATCCCTGTTGTTAAAGACATGGAATTATATCCTGCCATTAAAAAAGGAACATTACCGTTATTTTTCAAATTTAAAAGAATCAATAAATTCTAACTCTAAAAAGAAAACAAACTCAATTAACAAAACTTGAGACATCATGATGGTATTCACACAATTGAAATTTAAGGCCTTAAGAAGAGGAGTAGAAATGTAGAAGTTGGAACAGTAAGGAACAATAGATATATTCTTGATTTCGCTTTATCATGGATGACTAAATATCAGTTAATTTTCATATTACGTGGATATAAAACTAAATATAATGACACATCTCAACCAAAAATATAATCAAACGTAAAATAAAAAAACATGTATCGAAATATAAACTAAGATTATGACAAAACGATAGTAGAGTATGCAAAAAAGGAAAAAGAGTAGAAAACTTATTTCCATCGATATATCTTACCTGCGAAAGCACTAACCAAATCAACATTGAATTGTTGCTTATAACAGGGGATTGAAATACACAAACTTCAATGGTCAAAACTCGTAAATTTTTTATAGGCCTATAAATAGCATAGAGAAACATTTTTCTTCTTCTTCGCTTCTGCAGTTGAGATATGTATGTCTTGCAATTCTCTTAAAACTTCTCCTTTGCTTCTCCACCAATACCACGAGTCGCTCTGCGATTGCTCTCCCAACACTATCTATCATTCTTGAGAAATGCAATAACCGTCTATCGTCCGTCCACCTGTAATTGAAATTGAATATTAGAACTGGAGATTAAAATGAAAAATGCAAGATAGAAATGGAATTGAAAAGAAAATGGAAATAGAGAAATGTGGGAAGATAATTGAGCGTTAGATTAGAGAAAACCTCGTAGGGAACTTGTATTATTGAGTAACATATTTATAGAGTTAAGAGAGAGAGAATACAAGAAAACCCTAAATTATAAAGAAGGTAAAAGATAAATAAGGTAATAAGAATACTAATCTAACTAGG
This sequence comes from Buddleja alternifolia, assembly GCA_019426215.1. Classification (NCBI taxonomy): domain Eukaryota; kingdom Viridiplantae; phylum Streptophyta; class Magnoliopsida; order Lamiales; family Scrophulariaceae; genus Buddleja; species Buddleja alternifolia. The sequence continues at coordinate 1,058,875 of CM033393.1, read as the reverse complement.
AAAGCAATAATAATACTAATCTAATTAGGAGAGCAATAATAATATCTAACACTCCCCGCAGTCGAAACGTGAAAGTCTTGAACATTGAGATTGAACTAAAAACCGAGAAAAGATGTTACGACAGTCCGGGTATAAAGAATGCTTAGTAGAGAGATTTTGACGAATACGTTTCTCAAGGTGGATCGGTTTCGTCTGGAAATCATTAAATAAGGCGGCGACTCCAAGTCCTTGTTTTCCAAGGGTGAGCAGCTGCAACTAACAAAACTAAAGGCGGCGGCGGCTAAGCGCGGAGGCTAAAACACGGAAAAGATAAAGAAAAGTAAAGAAACGGGCGGCGGCGGCGGCTAAAACACGAAAAAAAATAAAGATAGGTTGCTAAACCCAAACTAAATTACAAAAGATTCACCATAGTGAAGGAAGAACAAAAAGAGAAAAAAAAGTATATAGGAAGTCGGACGGGGATGGCGATGGTAGAGACTGGCGGAAGCGAAAGATCATGAGGGTTGAAAGAAAAACCCTTTAGCTCGATACCATGTTAGATTAGAGAAAACCCCGTAGGGAACTTGTATTATTGAGTAACATAGTTATAGAGTTACAAGAGAGAGAATATAAGAAAACCCTAAACTATAAAGAAGGTAAAAGATAAATAAGGTAATAAGAATACTAGTCTAACTAAGAAAACAATAATAATACTAATCTAATTAGGAGAGCAATAATAATATCTAGCATTGAGCACCCGGTTGGTTCACAAAAAAAAGAGAGTGAAAAAGCAAAAATGTGAAGAGAATATTTCAAAATGAGAGAAGTTGAGGGAGCATGGGTGAACGTGGGGCTGTTGCAGTTTTGCAGCAATTACTGATGGATATGTAAGTCCGGAGGTTGAGACTTGAGAGTGCAATTCACTGGGGGTATAATGCGAAAAATTGGTGTCATGGTGTCAAAACCCGCCATTTAGTGAGTGTAAAGGGTCTTTTCATTTTATATCTATCTATCTATACTATTTATTAATACCCCTGTAACCTATAATGCGAAAAATTGGTGTCATGGTGTCAAAACCGCCATTTAGTAAGTGTAAAGGGTCTTTTCTTTTTATATCTATCTATACTATTTATTAATACTCCTGTAACCAACGGCGTATGATCAACTAGGACCAAATGATCCTGGTTGACAATAGAATGTCCCCTACCTTACCACTCGGTTGGCTCTCTTATTCTTTTTCGTGAATAAAATGAACAACTATCACAAGCATTGCTCTCCTTGCTGTAGCATTTAAATGCCATTTTGTGAATACATCATATAGATTGAACAATCATCCCAGCACGGGTTCCGTAGTACTACCAGTGGTTGTATATATCATTTTGTAAATATATCAATAGATTGTTCACCTCCCACTTTATGTGAAACTTGAGAGGTCCTGAGTACAAATCCAGATTCCCACAAGTTGTGACGCTCTTTTTCTTTATGGAGATAGATAGAGTCTTTATGATTAAGGTTTACAACTATTAACTCGGGTTTGTCGGACTAAATATGTAAAGTATCCCCTTAATCTTGAATTAAATATATCAATAGAATGAACAATCATAATAACCAATGATCTTATTGTACACTTCCAATAACAATACTTTTTTTTAGGTGAACTTCCAGTAACAATACTAACATTGTATATAGTCAACAAAGATCGATAGTATTTCCCAACACAAGTGCACAAGTCGAGGATCACAATAACAATAAAGAAAATACTCAAAATAAATTCGAAGTTGTGACCTATAACTTATCAAACCATTCTAAAATGAGTTTTTTTTCTTTTTTCTTTTAAAAAAGTCATTTTTTTAATCTGCTATTTTTCATTTAGTTTAGTACTAAATAATTGCTTTTATGTTGGGTAAGTTCTGTAAGAAATTAAAAATCACAAGGAATTAGTGACATAATGTTAATATTTTGATAATTAAAAAGTTGATGGAAATGGATAATTATTATCATAGATAGATATGGAGAATTTTAAATAAATAATACAAAATTAAATCAAAATTGAGAAAATAATACAACAAAAAATAGGCATCAGAAAATAGCACATTCCGCGCTCGGCAACGCGGAACAGGCAGATTCCGTGCTGCCCTAGCGCAAAATGGGCATTTTTTTTTTTTTTTAAGTTTTGCTCATTCCGCGCTTGGGCAACGCGGAATGGCAGTAAAGCTGCCCGTGGCAGACACCTTTCTCCTCTTTCTTTCTTTCTCTCGGTTTTTCCTCCTTCCTATCACTTCTCTTCATCTTCTTCTCATTTGTTCTTCATATTCTTCATCTTATTTTTCATCTTTTTCATCATCCTCAACAATTCAAGGTAAATTTTATATATTATTGCTTTATAAAATGTGTAGAAGCCATTATATTTTCGAATTTTTGTGTAATTGATGAATTTAGGGTTAAAAAAAATCGAATTTTTGAATTTTTGTGTAATTTTCGAATTTGTTGTGTAATTTTCGAAGTTGGGCTTTAGGTGTAATTTTGAATTTGTTGTTGAATTTTATCAATTTAGTGTTTTAATTTGTGGAATTTTGTTGTGTAATTTTGGATTTGGGCTTTAGGTGTAATTTCGAATTTTTGTTGAATTTTATCAATTTAGTGTTTTAATTTGTGGAATTTTGTTGTGTAATTTCAAATTTTTGTGTAATTTTCGAATTTGTTGTGTAATTTCAAATTTGGGTTTTAGGTGTAATTTTGAATTTTTGTTGAATTTTATCAATTTAGTGTTTTAATTTGTGGAATTTTGTTTTGTAATTTTGAATTTTTGTGAAATTGATCAATTTAGGAATTAAATTTGTGGAATTTTGTAATGTAATTTTGAATTTATGGCTTAGGTGTAATTTTGAATTTTTGTGGAATTTATCAATTTAGGTTTAAATTTGTAAAATTTTGTAGTGTAATTTCGAATTTAGGGTGTAGGTGTAATTTCGAATTGTTGTGGAATTTATCAATTTAGGTTAAAATTTATGGAATTTTGTAGTTTAATTTTGAATTGTTGGTATAATTTTGATATTTTAGCTCTAATTTCGAATTGTTGGTATAATTTTGATATAATTTGTTTAATTTTGATTTTTTAGCTCTAATTTTGAATTATCATGTTATTCTTGAATTGGTAGCTATAATCTTGAAATATAAGATTTAATTTTGAATTTAAAAATATAATGTCGAACTATTAGTTATAATATTAAATTTTTTATGTATACTTTAGGGTTTAGGAGGTACAAAATCAATTTTAGGTATAATTTTTAATTAGTATGTTGAATATCAATCTTTTTTATCTATAATCTTTAATTTTTAGGTATAAACTCTGATTTTTATGTATAATTTTCATATTATAGGTATAATTTTGAATTGATGTTTTAATATACAATTAGTAGGTATAATCTTAATTTTTTTAGGTATAATCTTAATTTTTTAGGTATAATCTTGAATTTTTAGGTATAATTTCAAATTATAGATGTATAATCTTGATGTGTATAATTTCAAATTATAGATGTGTGGATTAATTTTGTCACATAAGTTTATTTCTTTGTGATGTATGTGTTTGAATTTATGAAATATTAATTTGTATTATTCTAATTAGCTCAAGTATCGTTTTAATTGAAAATAACCTTTTATTTTATTTTAATGTAGGATGACGGAGGAGTTTGTGGATCATATATATGGCCTGATAGACCGTACGGTGTTGACCGGGCAGGCAAATCATATGTCCGAGCAGGTTGGTGAGTCCCCCGATTTCGTGTTCCGTGTTAGACGGGCGGACAGTGCGTATTTTAAGAGTGCTTATGGAAGGACCCCACATAACTGAGTCTTGTTAAAACTGCAACACATGGGGTTTTATCGGGTATATAAGTTAGGGTCATGGACAAATGATATGGGTCTTGTAACGGCGCTAGTCGAGAGATGGCGACCGGAGACTAATACATTTCATTTCAGAACTGGAGAGGCTACGATTACTCTTCAGGATATTGCTATGATATTTGGTCTTCCAGTCGATGGTCGACCTCTAATAACAAATCCAGCATGATCGCAGCTATGGCGAATTTCTTGAAATACGAAAGTTATCATCTCCAGCTGACGGCGATCAAGGACAACAACGAGTTGAATAAATTACTGCGTCATACATCAAGTAAATCCATCATCGCGATCGAGGACATAGATTGCTCGATTCATTTATCTGGCCAGAGGGAGAAGAAAAAGGTAGAGGATGATGATGAGCAACAACATGTCGACGAAAATGACCCTCTTAAGGATAAGAGGATGAAGCTTACAATGTCCGGGCTTTTGAACTCTATCGACGGGATTTGGTCAGCTTGTGGCGGTGAAAAAATCATTGTTTTCACCACAAATCATGTGGAGAAACTTGATCCTGCTTTGATCAGGCGTGGGAGGATGGATAAACACATAGAGATGTCGTACTGTGGATTTGAAGCGTTTAAGGTTTTCGCGAAGAATTATTTACGTCTCCATTCGCATGGTTTGTTTGGTAAGATTGGGGGATTGTTGGACGAAACAAAGATGATCCCATCTGATGTTGCAGATTATTTGATGCCTAAATCGGATCGTGATAGTAAGGAAACTTGTTTGGTTCGATTGATTAAAGCCCTGGAAGAGGCCAAGGAAGTAGAGAAGAAGAAGGCAGAGGAAGAAGAAAAGAAAAAGGCAGCAGAAGAGAAGAAAAAGGCAGAGGGAGATGACTCGGATGAGAAGCTAAAGGCCGCTGAGAAAGAAAAAGAAGCCAAGAAGAAAAAAGGGAAACGAATCGAGAGGGCGTTCGGGAAAATTTATTTCTTCATCAAAATAACTTTTCGTCTGATGGGTAAACATTTTGGCTTATAACCACTTATTTTACAAAGTGTTTGGTAAAAAAAATTATAAACGATTGTTAATTAGGAACTTATAAGCTATTTAGAATAAGTTTAGTCAAACACAGTGTAAGAAGAATACTAAGAATATGGTGAGTACTTGCAACGAAATTTAATTAGTGTTTATCAGGTATGTACCGGCTACCGCAATGTTACTTCTTTTGTTTTGATAGGTATTGTGCTGGATTAGATGTCTTTTGTAATTTCAATCGTACTCTTCGTTGGGCTTTGTCCTCGATTTATAATATTACTGATATTAAAAATACTACTATTTATCATCCACTAGTATTTTAGAATAATTATGGTGTTTCAATAGGATTATTTATCATGTGCAATCCCTCGTTTGATAGCCATGATCAAAGCACATGATAAATCAAAGGCCCAGTATACTATCCATATTTTTGGTATTAATAAATCCTATGAATGGGGTATGATTGAGTTACACCGTTTAAGTAGGATTATTTTTGTGGGAGTGCATGTACAATAACAAACTCAACCACTATTCCTCTTAAACAAAAATAATTTATTTTTTCTCTATTAAACAAACCAAGCCGTTAAATTTCAATTTTTTTTTTTTATGATGGATCAATTTCAAAACTTTTGCTTTCTTATTGAGAAAAGGAACATTCACCGCATGTCACCACAACCTTTGGAAGTTCAAGCTGCTTCTGTGTATTTGATGGCTTGGCATCGATCCTTGTACTTATTTTAGTAACTTTAGGCATCGTAGCAGAGAGTTGTAAAGAAGAGAACCAACATATCAATTGTATGACGATGTTCTACTGCATGGTTTTGGCTTCAAATTTTAGCTAATTAAAGGAAACATTTTTGTTCATGGCTTCACCATTTTGTGATCGATGTAAATTTTATAAATACTAGAATAATATTTTTATTATGTTACTATATTCAGTGTTCGAATTATAAAGGTGAAGAGTTTTAATGGAGTTTGATAATTTATAAATTTTTTTATACGTTAAAGTCACTACAAGAAATATGGATATTAACTACGTAAGTATCCACAATGGCTATTAAGCCATTGTGGAAAGAGCTAACATAGACGGCTAAGTAAGCCGTTTTCATAAGGCTAACTTCGACAACAGCTAGCCAGGAGCCGTTTATTTATCTAACATATCCAAATCAGCTCGTGGGAGCCGTTGTGGATAGATTTTCCTTTTTCTATTTTGCTGAAAATAATTTACTCTTCCACAACAACTTTGAGAAGCCGTCTAGGATATGTTTTTTTTTTTTATTTTTTTTCAATTTTTGAGTATCCACATCAGAAAATCAGAATGTAATTTCGAGGATCTTTTATTAGTACTTTTATTGTTTTATCTCTTGTTGATTTCTCTGATTTCTCTGTTCAATTTCCAACTTCGCTGCCACCTCCGGCCGCCACTACATACATAGGCCGCCGCTAAATCATCCACCGCTTGTCCTGGCCACTCCGCATCATCCTCGCTCCGCCTTGAACAGCTCCTTCGGCAACAAAACCTTGTACAAAGATCGCCGTTCTATTTTCCCCCCACTTTTCTCAAATTTCATTCAAATGCACTTAATCTGTATTCTAGGGCTTGAGAATCGATTGAGAATATCTTCTCCAATTCTAGGGCTTGAAAATCGATTGTTGCTGCCTTTGATTTTGTATTGTTCCACTGGGTCAATTTTCGATTTCTATTTTACCAATTTTCGATTTCCTATTTTCAATTTTTGATTTCTATTTCTATGTATATGACTGAAGTTGTTCTTTCATGGCAGATTGGAGTTGTTCAAGCCTACCACAACTCACGCGAAGCCGATTATACGGAGGTAGAAGGTGTTTTTTTTGTGTTCAAGCCTAATTAATATCAGCATCATCGTCTCTCCAGTTACCGCCGCCGCCGCTGCGTAGTTACCGATGCGTAATTGATATCTGTGAGTCAATACGAGTTGTTTTTATGATTTTCTGTTTTCAGCGATTCGCTGTATAATATTGTTTTTATATGTGAAAAATTGGATTATGGTGAAATGTTGTTCGATTGGAATGTTGTGTGATTAGAGCATGCGATAAGCATCTTTTGTTAGATAAGTGTACATTATTACTGTTTTTTTCTCATTTTTTTGGCTGAAATTTAACATGATTGTGTTTATCTGTGATGTTGATGCATTTTGATGTTATTTTTGAGAGATTTGTTATATAATTGTGAGTACTGTTTCTGTATTTATCGATTAAGTCAATTCAGTAATCTATGACATGAAGCATAGTGAGAATACTCAGCATAATTCTACCAAGTCTTTAATCTATGATGATATTTCAATCTTCTATGATGTAGAAATTTGTTTCCAAGTCTGGTTTTCGATTCTCTTGACCTACTTGGTTTTGTCTTATAACTGATTGTCTTAGAAGAGTTGAAATTTACGCTTTTCTAGCATGAGATAATGTGGATTCTTTGCAATTTTCTTTGAGAAACTTTTCCATTATCTTGATTCATTAAGTTGAAAGATTACAGAATGGATAAAAGTTGGATAGTACAAAGGAAATTAGATGTTTTTCTACGCGGAATTGAAGCATTTTTGGAGTTTGCTTTTAGAGATCGACCAAGTGATTCATTAATCTGTTGCCCATGTGAAAAGTGTACGAATCGTTATTTCAAGAGTCGAAGAGATGTTCGAGATCATTGCTTTTTCAATGGTTCGAGTTTGGTGAGTTTCATCTCTATTTATGTATTGCAGGAAGTTGAAATATGTAGTTTTCAGCTGGTTGTAATTGTATCAGTGATTGATCTGTTGATTTTGTTGCTGATGCAGGCGAATCAGTTATTATCAAAATGAAGACTATATTGTTTGGAAAATGATACTTGATCTGTAGCTTGCAGAGTAGAGTAATTATGCGCGATGTCTGCGTACGGGCATGAAATGGAGCGGGAATACTCTGCTCAAAGTCTTCCAAGTAGAGGAGGTTCAGGTATTGATTAGAAATGAGAATGAGTAGTGTGGAATTATTAGAGGTTTAGTAGCTTTATTTATGTAGAAGAATTTGAAGGATGATGTTATTAGATTCGTGTTCTTGTTTGTTTAGTTTCCTTCATTTAAGTTTGTTTACTTGTCTGTCGTTCTACAGGGCCTATCTGTATTTAAGATCAAGCATCAGTGAGACAAAATTGATAAATTGGAGTTGATAGAATTTATCTAGAATTCTTAATTTGGTTTTAAGTTAGTCTTGAATGAATATACAAGATATTATTCCCCGATCAAAAGAAAGCTTTTTGTAGTGCATTTTTTAGGACTTTACATGAAAACTCAATTTTTTACCTGATTATTTTTCATTCAGGTATTTGAGCTCAAGGATCAGTCAGACAAATATGAGTAATCCAAATTGATATTTAATTAGAATTTATCGAGAATCCTTATTTTGTTAGATTAGTCTTGAATATACAAAATATTTTTCCTGATTAAAACAAAGCTTTCCATAGTGAATTTGAAGGTCATTGCATGAAAATGAGCTCATTGATTGGTCTTTATGTAGAATTCTTAATTTAGTTTGAGTGAATGTTAAATATACACGATATTATTCCCCGATTAAAAGAAAGCTTTACATAGTGAATTTAAGGACTTTACATGAAAACTTAATTTGTTTATGTCATCGTTTGTCATTTTGCAGAGCTTATATGTATTAAAGCTCAAGGATAAGTCGGCCGAACTAAAACTGATAATTGACTTAGAAATGCAGAGCTAAAATCTTTTAGGTGGAATTTCAATTGCAGGTAAATGAAGAAATATTTTTTGTTTTGACTTTTAATAAATAATGGGATGATTAATCCTGCTACATTAAGTTTCATACTTCATTATATATATAAAAAAAGTTTCATACTTCTAAATCCATATGTAGTGACTATAATTTGACTTCTGGTTTATGTCGATTTTAGATTCAGTTTTTATTCATGTCGATTTTAGATTCAGTTTTTATTAATGTTAGAGATCATTGCTTTTATTCATGTCGATTTTAGATTCAGCCATAGTCTTGCTGAAAGGGTAAGAAAATTATGAAATTTTTATTGATAAGGTTTGATAATTGATAAGTATTGATTTTGAATTAACATTTTGTGTTGGTCATGAATTTTGGATATTCTTTCGTAATGTAGGTGAGGAGGGAGAAAATTATTAGTGAAGGAATTTCATTCCTTCAGGACCTTGTTCCTGGTTGCAGCAAGGTAAGTAGTGTTAATTAATGCTAATCATCAATTACGTTCAATCACTTGAAATTATTACATATTTTGTTGTTGCCCTTCCTCCTCTAGCCTTCATTATAGAAGCCTCCTGTACCTATTTGATGAGATAGTTTTGAGACATGAAGGCTACTAGATGAACTAGTTGAGAAAAGTGATGGAATAGTAATAATGGTAGACTTGTATGGAGAGTTTTGACTTACAATGACATGAAATTAGGTAGTTAATATTATATGAGAATATGGATGTTTGATTCATGGATAAACTAATTACTTCATCATAGGTCCTTTTAACCTTATGTGTTTTGTTTTACTATTTTAAACATTAATTCCTAAACGTTATTAACTGACAACTACCCGGAAGATTATGATTAGTGGGGAGTAGATATTCTAGGAAAAACACAAAAGACAAATTGTGTTTTGGTTTTTGAGACAGGAGCAGGACCTAAATCTGTTAAAACAAGTTTTAGGATTTCCCATACTACTTTAAAGACTTGAGTGGTTGTTGTTTAACATAAATAAGATGTCTGATTGAATTAATGTGTATTAATGTTTTCATTTGGTTCTAAAGTAGGAAATTTTGCTATGTTTAATCAGTTATATATGCAGTGAGTGAGCTACAAACTCTGAGAAACTAATTCCTAGGTTTCATTTGTAGGTTGGGACTTCGTAGTTGTAAAATAAGATGCTTCAAATGATCGGGTTTTGTTAGCTCAAGTTTTTGCACGTCGGGACTTTGCCTTCAATAAATCATATTGTGTTCTTTTTTTGTCTTCCCCTAGATATTTCAGCTAGTTTTGTGATAAATTGTATTTTCTTTGGTTTCCCATTAGATATTTCAGCCAGCTTTGTGATAGATTGTAATTTTTATGGTTTTCTATTAGTTAAATAAAAAATAGTTATTTCTTTGCCCCTAATTTTCCACTGTTTGTGCGAATGAATGAGTGATATCATTATCCTTTTAGCTTTCTTTAGTAATTTCTAGTTATATAGTTTTTCTAACTAAATTATATTAAAGAAAATTAAAAAAAGAAAACAAAGAAGACTTTGACAATGGCTAAACAGCCGTGGTGGATAAGTATATATACACTTATCCACCACGGCTGTTTAGCCGTATATAAAGAGGGGTCAAAAATCATATTTTGGCCTTTTTACACAATGGCACTAAAGCCGTTGGGATAGGAGTTGCAAATACTTCTGCAATGGCTTTTAGCCGTTGCGGAAGTATTAGCAACCTTAGCAGGTACAACTGCTAATAAGGCGTTGCAAAGTGGTTGCGGATGACTATTAGCAATACCTATTGATTAAAGGCAACCGATTTTAGCCATTGTCAAAAATCCTTTTTCTTGTAGTGAGTTGAGATGAAAATTCATCAATACAGCTTTTTATTTTTTTTATGGATGAACTTATTTAGACAAATTATGAGTTTTCAAGTACATTATTTTATTTTTTCTATTATTATAAGAAAACTAATTCAGAGATTAATTAACTAGCATTTCAAACAAAACGTAGTTGAATAATTATCAAAGATTACCCATCATAAATTGGGGGAATTTTGGGAAAAGACAAAAATAAGAATCAAAATATATTCACTAAAAATGCGAGGCATCCCCAAATTAGGGCTAGGCAGACATGGTACCATCGGATTCAAAAACCTCACAAAAGAGAGTTATCACATGTTTACCTTTTGAAGAACAAAAAATTGCAATGTCTTTTTAAACAACTCCCTGCTACAATTTTCTCTCAGTGTTTTTCTCTCTCTTCCTATCGGCGCACAGTCACTGGTGCACCGCGGCCATGGCCCGGAGGAAGAAAGGCACCGCAAAACTCACCATAGATACAGGGATATATAACACGTACTAGCCAAACACTAGAACAAATTTCTGTAGAGCAGTGTTATGTTTCACCTGGGAGCAAGAACAACGATGAAGGGGAGGTGGAGGCATTAGGGTTAGGAAATTTGGGGCAACTCACCTCACTACTCCAGACAACCCAAAAGGAGATTTCTATGGGTCCAACAGGGACAGAGGTAGCAACGGTAATCCAAGAGTGTATATAGAAACTCCAATCGCATAATCCTAAGGGTAAAGAGGCGGCACACATGGAGAAACCAGTTGAAGTGGGAGAGGCAATGAACTCGACTAAGCAGGACTCAATTTGGGATTCATTTGATATTTCCAAATTGAGGAATGCGGGATGTAAGCTCACGTATATGGAGCCGATGGAATGCAACGGAGATGCAATAGGGCAAATCGAGGCAGAAGATATTTAGTCTGAAGTGCTCTACTAGAAATCTACAGTGGTATGTTACATTATGGGAGCCAATCCACCATTTCCAATCATCAATGGCTTCGTGCGGCGCATATGGGGAAAATTTGGGATTGACAAAGTAGTCCTGAAGCCGAATGGTATGTTTCTTGGAAGATTCTTAACTGAACAGGCTAGAGATAATGTAGTTGATAATGACATATTTTAATTTGATCATAAACCTGTAATTGTTGCTCCCTGGAATGAAAGCTTAGATTACAGTAAAAAGAAAATTGAGAAGGTGCCAATCTGGGTACAATTGAGTATCTGGATCTTAAATACTGGGGATGTAGTTCACTGAGTAAAATAGCAAGTCTTATTGGTACACCAATTCTAGCAGATAAGATGACTATGCAAAATGAGAGAGTTCATTTTGCTAGACTCTTAGTAGAGGTGAATGTAAACAGAATGCCTGATCAGATTAAATTTGTGAATGAGAAGGGGATATTGATAGAACAGGCAGTTAAATATGAATGGAAGCATGTGTTGTGTATTCATTATAAAAGTCATGGACATGAGGAGAAAGCATGTAAGAAAAATAAGGGGAAACAAGTATGGGTACTAAAACCAAACCAGAGTACTGAAGCTACACAACATGACATATCAGCTATCACTAAATCACAGAGCAGTATACAACAGACTAAAAAAGTAGACACATGGAAAACTATTGTGAGAAGTGGGAAAAAGCAGCAAGATACAAATCAGAGGGGATTGGAAAAGCCTTCAACAAGTAGGGGAGTACAAGATTTTATAGTGAAGCTTGGATTAGTAACCATTACAGTTACTGATCATGACAACAATAAGGGTTTGGAATGTCAGAGGGCTTAATAGCCCTAGTAAGCAGAGGGAGGTTGTAGCTCTCTGCAATAAACACAGGATTGGACTGTTGGGGATCATGGAACATAAAATAAAACCACAAAAATATGATAAAGTGTGTAGAAGTCAGGAGTGGGGGAATATAACCAACAACGACACCCACCCTGGTGGGAGGATCTGGGTAATGTGGAGAAAGGATAGTTTTGATCTCAATGTGATTTCCAAATTAGCTCAACAAATTCACTGTCAAGTGACTCATATTAGTACACAGAAGAAGTTAAAGGTAAGTTTCATATATCTTTTAATCAGGTTGTTCAAAGAAGACAATTGTGGGATGAATTGAAACTCATGGTGCAATCTATTAGTGAACCATTGGTAGTGATGGGCGATTTTAATAGTGTGCTGCAGATGACAGATAGAATAAGGGGCCTTCCTATTACTGTTAATGAAGTTACTGAATTCCAAGAGTGTATGGACTGTTGTGAATTAGAGGATATGAAATGGAGAGGATGTTCTTATACCTGGCATAATAACCAAGCGGTGGGAGAAAGGATTTACTCAAAGATCAATAGGGCGCTAGTTAACTACCAATGGTGTAATGATCTGCTACTAGTGGAAGCTAGTTTTCAAGCGGCATGAGTTTTTAATCATTGTCCAGTTGTGCTCCAATTAAATATGAACTCAGTCAAGCATAAGACACCTTTTAAATTCTTTAATATGTGGGCAGATTATCCACATTTTGAAGGGATTGTGGAAGCAATTTAGCAGAAACACATTGATGGTAGCCATATGTATAGTGTGGTCCAGAAATTGAGAGTATTGAAAAACAAGCTAAAGGAGTTAAATAGAACTCAATTTGCTAATGTGGAGAAGCAGGTTGAAGAGGCAAGGGAGCACTTATTATTAAAGCAGCAGCAACTCTTGCAAGATCCACTGAATGCAAAGATGATGGAATAGGAAAAAGAAGCACATGTTCAAATGAAAGATAAAATGAGGGCTCTGGACAAATTCCACCAACAGAAGGCCAAAGCAAATTGGATAAACATGGGGGACCAAAATACGAGATACTTTCATATGGTTTTAAAGAAGAGGAACTATAGGAATCGAATTATCACCATCATTGATGGGGAAGGCACGGTGTTGACAGACTACAAAGCTGTTACAGATCACTTTGTTGAGTTTTATAAAAACTTGCTTGGATCACAAAGCTATAGGACCAAATCAAAGGAGGGTGTCTATTCTAGAGGACCCAAATTAAATATGGATCAACAATTGGAGTTGAGTAAACCATTTACTAGGCAGGAAGTAAAACATGCTTTATTCAGTATTGATAGCTCTAAGAGCCCTGGCCCAGATGGATATGGAAGTGGGTTCTTTAAGGCTACCTGGAAGACTGTTGGCAATGAAGTTACCCAAGCAGTGCTAGACTTCTTTCATAATGGTAAAATGTTGAAGCAGGTGAATACTACTCTTCTCTCACTCATTCCAAAAGTAGAGAATCCCATAAAGGCAAGCGAGTCCAAGGCCATTGCCTGTTGTAACACAATGTATAAATGTATTTCTTAGATGCTTACACAGAGGTTAGCTCTAGTTTTGCCTAGTTTAATCAATGAGAATCAGGGGGCTTTTGTGGCAAGAAGATCAATTATCGACAATATCCTTATCAGCTAGGAGATGGTTAGATTGTATAATAGGAAGGCTGTTTTCCCTAGATGTTTGATGAAGATTGATTTGAAAAAAGCTTATGATTCAGTTGGGTGGGGGTTCCTCAAGGAAATGCTGAAAGGTTATATATTTCCCCAAAAGTTTAGTCACTGGGTGATGGAATGTGTGACATCTGTATCATTCTCTCTAAAACTTAATGGAGAGAGTAATGGGTTCTTCCAGGGGAGAAGGGAGATTAGACAGGGGGACCCGATATCTCCTCTGTTATTTGTTCTGGTCATGGAATACTTGACTAGGTTATTGAAAATAGCTGCACTGGAGCCTGAATTCAGATTTCATCCCTCCTGCAAGGAGCTCCAGCTAACTAATATCTATTTCGCAGATGACTTAATGGTCTTCTGCAAAGCACATAAAGCCACAATTAAGATCATTTGGGATAAGTTTAATGAATTCTCACACACTACTGGATTATATGCAAATTTTGGAAAGTCCGGTATCTACATTAGAGGGGTTAATCAGACACTCAAACAAGAAATCTTACAGCTCACTGGATTCATAGAGGGTCTATTTCCCATGAGGTATCTAGGGGTGCCCCTATCCCCTACCAAATGGACAAAAGTAGATTGACACACTTTTGTTGAGAAGATTGCTGCAAGACTCACATGTTGGACATCTAGGAATCTTTCCTATGCAGGTAGAGTACAACTGATAAACTCTATCTTGTTCTCTTTATATGTGTACTGGTATGCCATTTTTCTGTTGCCCAAATTTGTAGTTAAGGAGGTGGTGACAAAATGTAGAGAATTTTTGTGGAATGGCAGTGGAAATCAGAAAAAAAAATGGCTTTGATAAATTGGGATGTTATTTGTTCAAAAAAAGAAATTAGAGGCTTGAATGTTAAAAATTGTAAACTGTGGAACTTGGATGCAGTAGCTAAGCAGGTTTGGAATCTTACCCGGAAGAAAGATAGTTTATGGATTAAGTGGATTAGCAGTGTTTATTTGAAGGACAATGAGTTTTGGGATTATACTCCTCCCATGGATTGTAGTTGGGTATGGAGAAGAATTGATAAGACTAAACAAAGGTTTAGACTGGGCTATGTCATGAACAAATGGATTCATGCCAAATCAGGGGTGTATACAGTGCAAAGTGGCTATGAGTGGTTGCAAAGAGACCATACTGTATCTAGAGAGGCTGAGATTATATGGAATAAAATGAATATTCCCAAACAGTCCTTTATAGCTTGGTTGGCATTACACGAGAGATTATTAACAAGGGACAAGTTGATGAGATATATATAATTGGAAGACACTGCATGTGTATTGTGTGGAAATGCAATGGAATCTGTAGAGCACTTGTTTTTTGAATGTATGTGGTCAAAGCAATTGATGATGAAGACTTTACAGTGGGTGAATACGATTAATTGTCCAGGCCAATTTGAGAGATGGAGAAGATGGCTTGGTTATGCTTTTAGAAAATGGAAGCTCAAGCAAACAATTGTAAGAGCAGTTATGGTTGGGGTAATCTACAAAATCTGGGAAGAAAAAAAATGTAGAATTTTCAAGCAAGTGGGAAGAGATATAACAGGGGTGATGGAGAATTTGAAGATTGATCTCAAAATGAGGATTACTGGATACAATACAAAAGGGAAGACACATAGAGATACTTTGTTTTTAGAATACATATTACATAGCTAAGATATATGATTGTTGATAAAATGACTGTTTTATGTTTTGTTAATGGCTGAGAGCACCACTTTTTCACTTTGAGCCCCATAACCAATTTTCTGTAAGGTCTGGGTGCTAGTTGGGTATGTTTTGTATAGTTTGCCATGTTGGTAATGAAGTCTTTTACTTTACACCAAAAAAACTCCCTACTACACCTCTCCAGATTGATTTACTGTAGCGCCCCAAGTGTGACGCCTCTAAGTTTTTCCACACCTTAGTTCGTACCCTTGATTATCTCCACCAGTGCTAGCTAAGAGAATATCGAGTTTCGGCTTATGAGAAATGGGTAGGAATATATTTTAGTGTTCTTCGTACTCAACATATGAGTTGGAAGAATTAGATGTGAAAGAGGTGGAAGAGAAAAGATGGAGAGAATAAAATCTCACAACTCTTAGTTGTGAATTATGAATTATTTAAGTTGTCAAATATCAAAACACAAACATGTATTTATAGAGTTCACTAAGTGTATCTCACATACACATATACATGTATGTATACATATATTAATTTTGATTCCCTTCTCCTTTTATTTCTCTTCCTTAGTTAATTAGATCCACTAATTAACAAACAAGCTCTTTCCATATATTTGAGATCCTTCCCAAAAATATAAGATCTATCCAAATAAGATCTTTCCATATAATTAGTCATCTAATTAAATAAATAAATTTTACCATATCCACAATATCTATCCTAACATATTTATAAGATCTTTCCATATCAATTAGTCATCTAATTAATTACTATGTATATATATATATATATATTCATAGACTTGGTGAATAAGATAAAATCCTCCACCAAATCCACACACACATGCCCATACACGTGTATATATATATATATTTATTTTCTCTTTCACACATTAATTAATTAGTCTTTCCCTATTTAATATTTTAATATTAAATTATAAGACTATTATTAATTAAGACCACTTAATTAATTTATTCTTTTTCTCGACAATTAATTAATCTCTCCATTAATTCACAAAAAATTAACTAGCCAATAGGTACTACACTAAGTTAAGTGTGAGACCCCTTAGGCTCATTAACAAGATAGCAATAAGTCCTCTCATAGGCTAGATTAATTATTCATAATAATTAACTAGGCCTTGAATTAACTTCACCAATTAACCCAAGGCACCTATCGGTTGTGGTTCGATGTCTAGCGACGTCGCTACGACTTCTTAGATGTTAACGATGAGATGCAAACCTATCCAGATTTTGATCTTCATGTGAGTAGAATCCTTCCATCTTTTTTCCGTCTAAGGTTTCGGGTTTGGTGACGGTCGAAACCTTAGTAGCCTCGAAAACTATGACTATGTTGGTACCACTAATGATCCGGTCTTCCAATCAGGGATTACCAATCCCTCTTATAAGACTATGCTCTGGCCAGAGAATTTTATCGATCTTTCAACTTCACACAACAGCATAGGAAATGCCAAGCTGTAAGCCCTGGATGGATCCCTTGATGACTGGCATTTGTTCTGCTATACTATCAGACTATACCCAACATACACGCCGTATGACTCTCCTGGAGTGCACGTGCATATCCAAGCATAGTGGATAGTAACCTTTCCAATGACCTCTCAAGTCTAGGGACTAATCTCACACTACAAAACCAAAGGACTTCAAGTTCAACAACACCAATGAGGAATCCTTGCGGAGTCTTTCAATTCCACACTTCTCCAAATATGAATCTTCATGCATGTATTGACTCGACGGCCATACACAATGGAACACGTCAATCCCTAATAAGAGTTACATACACAAACAAGTCTTGACGAGGCCAGTGATATCCCACATCTCACAGCTTTTATAACTTGGAACATGTTTTAGGACTACGGTCTTTGAGAGCATTCCATAAGTATCCTGACTGCTCCCCTAACCATATGTGATCCATGCTAACATAAGTAATCATCAATAAAGAGGTATACCGAAATAGGTTTGATATGATATAAATGATAAGACTGAGATAGTGTTTAAGATCCAATGTTCAAGCCAACATGTGGCTCGCCGGGCATACAACACTTCCAATCTCCCACTTGCCCAAGAGCTTATTGTTAATGTTCTCACACATGTGCATCTTCCAGATGTCCCTTTTGAACACAACTTCTACTCAAAGGTTTTGGTGAAAGGGGTTTGCCACGTTTCCGTCGAGTTGACTTGTTCCACTCGAAAGTCAACTCTGATAAAATAATCTCTTAGATTATTCATCTCGCCACTAGGTATGTACAGATAGTAGGTGAGACCTCACTCTTTCTTAAGAGCTTACACCCTTATCGATAATCATAGTCCATTTGTACTTGATATTCGATTGATAGTGTTGTGATTCGGTCTAGCAGATAAATTTTTTAATCCGAATCACACCCAAGAATCCAATTCGGGGATATTCATGATATTAGCAAATAGATCAATTAACGAAAATTGTCAAGAGTAATCGAATTACCTTTTTCATCAATTGATTTTTGATTTATCAGTAGCAGCCCCAGACTCCTGCCTCTAGATAATCACGCGGAAGAAAATTTTTCCAAGAAAAGCTCGATCTCCTCCTCGGCAACTATTGCAGGCGGCTAGACGGATGGAGAGGGAAGGATTTTTCTTTCCTAATGCTCTAGGTTTATTTTGGCTCAGAGGTCAAATTCTAAAACAATGACTTGTCTATTTGGAGTTCTAACACTGAGTGAATACTTATACCAAGTCAAAGATACCCCCCAGGGTTACTCAGTGAGAGGCGGCTGATTTGGCCTATTTCAGATGGGCTTCGGGCTTTGTTTTTCACTTAGCCCATGTGTAATTAATTAAATCCAAGTCCAATCAAATTGATAATTAATTAATTACACTAATCCAATTAATATAATTCAACTTATAAATTAATTTTCAATTAATTTAACTTATGAATTAATATGATTTAATTAGTTTATTTAATCCAATTAAATATCTTTAATTAAATCATGTCATCTATTTTGTCAGACAATTCACTTCAAATGTGATTTTACCAAAATACCCTTAGCTTAAGGAAATATTCCTTTTCTTCACATAGCACGACTCTCTAGGCTCGATTCAATTGGCAATGGGAGGATTCCAAAGGATAAGGTTGTCACCTAGCCAATACCGTGGAACCAAATCGTAACCCCAATTGAAAATGAGATAATCATGTCATCACGAACCTTGACTACGAATACCATATGTGTATAAACTCTTTACCGACGTGACCAAATCAAGTAAGAGTTATGGTTTAGTCAAACTCATAGAACTTGATACGGTACTAAGAATCATAATAATGTGAAATTACCAAACTACCCTCAGTGACAATCACAAGATAGTTTATATGATTTGGCCAAAAACTTATAATTTCAATTACTTATGATCGTACATGTCACATACTCATTTACTGTCGAGACGGTGAATCCCATTTTGGCAAGTTATCTTATAACATCGAATGCACTATTGGATCGTACTTCGAGGTCGACCCCACCTATCAACATACCCAATACTACAAGCATGTTATAAATGACTCCTCAGGTCTAAAGTTCACATATACTATCGCAATCTTAATCCCAATCATTGACTGTCAAAGAGTAAATACCCATGTGATCGAATTAATGCGAGTTAAGTTCAAATATGTTAATTCCATTAATCATATTCATGACACCAGCTCCCACTATCTAATCAGTGTACGACTTACACTTCCTTGTCAAAGAAGGTGTCATATGAGTTGAATATTAATGCCCAATTAATATTCGTTAACTCACGAACTCCCAATTTTAGAGATTAAGTACTGGTCTGTTCCAGTGCCTCCTCGTGTCCATAAGAGGTGGAAAGTCTATCTTGAAATCTCTTGGACTAATTTGTTCAACACATTTAAATTCCATTTAGATTTATATGAACAACATCAAAACCTTTATTCTATTAATAGAAATATCAAAAGTTTTGTACAAATAACTTATCTACGCCCTACACAATTTAATTCCTCATAGGCATTGAGGGCATACACCTAACAATCTCCCACTTGCACTCAACGCCAATCACTATGGAATTTGATTCTCATCTTCTCAAGATGTTTATCTAGCACCACCTGTGATAATGGCTTAGTGAGTGGGTCAGCCACGTTTTTGGCTGAAGCTATTTTCTACACGGCTATATTGCCTCTTCCAACGATTTCTGGTATTATATGATATTTCCTCATCACGTGTTTAGATTTGTTATGAGACCTTCTTTAGCTTACGCAATTGCTCCGTTGTTGTCACACCATAGTGGCAACGACATTTCCACGCTAAGAACCACTCCAAGTTCGGCTGTGAACTTTCTTATCCAAAATAAAACATGAAATGCATACTCAAATCGAGATACCTCGCACACTCTAGCATTATAAGGCATCCGGCCCCCAGGCGTACTACCCCAAGGTAGCTATGGGTGTTGCTTTAAGTCAACACCTACATGGCCTCAAGGGAACACTTAAAATATCCCCCTTCAAAGGGTGATTCGTTAGACCTTCCAAGGCGACCAAGTTTGCCACACATATTCCTACTCCTGGGTATCCTATAAGGTACACCCGGGAGTAGGGGGCATTATGATGTGCGCCAAAAGCCTCTAGGGGTACTATGGTAATTAATAGACACTCGGCTCGGGTCGGGGCGCCACCCGTCAAGCCCAAAAGGGGCTGACGAACCATTAAGAGTACCTGAGCTAGTTTATTAGTCTAAGGGTTATATTAAGCCTGATGGGCTGCTGATAAAGCTAAGCCCATGGCTCATAGCCCACTATCAGCTCCCTATAAATACCTTAGAGGGGCTAGGAAAGGGGGATTATCTACTCCCTCAGTAAAAATTCACTGGCTATTGAGAGTAACCCCGCAAAAGAACTACGAATTGACTTGATCTCATATTCACGGGTACGTAGGCAGCTCGCTATATTCGAGTGCAGTCTATACAACCACCAACCCCCAACCTAGTTTGTCGTGCGTTGGATCGGTTCCACCACTCCACGTGGTCAAACACGTGATATTCAACGGCTAACGATTTTTGACATCATCATAAGGTAACTATGAAACTAAGCAGTTGCTGTGTGAATGATATACTTAAAATCACTAAGCAATTGTCCTGAAAAAAAAGAATTTATATACTTAAAATTAAGGTAACTATGAAGCTAAGCAATTACTCAAACAAAAATTAAAACATCAACATTACCTCTGCAACTAGGAATTCCACCTGTCTACGCGTTGTTTCTAATACAACTGTTTCTAACAGGAAACCGAATCGAAAGATAAAGGCTAATTTGTTCTTAGATTTAGGTTCTAAGGTTTGGTGGGATTTGGAGAAGAACACAATTTATTAGGGGAACACTTAATTTTGTTTTGTATTAATGAGATTTGATATGGGATTAGGGTAGGTGAGTAATTGTAGCATCCAAGAAGGTTACTTTGGGTATTCAATATATGTTGAGTTTTTCTTATTGCAATTAAAAATAAGGGTGAATTAGGGTTTTCAAGTTTAAGTGAAATGTCTCTAAAAAAAAAGTTTATGTGAAATGAGGGAGGGTTACTTTCTATTGGTTTTTGGATGAAGCCTATGCCCCCATCACTTTGTGCAATTTAAGGGCATTCACCTCATTTACCTGATGGAGAGGCAAGTTGGGGAGGTTGATGGCAGAAAGGGGTATAAATGTAATTAGACTCATTTAAATATTAAAAAATAATAGGAGAAGAGCCGCGTTTCATATGAAACGCTCTCCTTCAAGTGGGGTGTTTCGATCTTTATACCAAATAATAGAATAGAAAAAAGAAAATTATAACAGGTCCATTACCTTCAAGTATGATACACGGATACTTCTAAAATTGGATTCGTGCAGTATCGTACCCATATCGGATATGATAATCCGCGGATACTATCAGGATACATATCAGATACTCTTTTGACGTATTAAAAAATTAAATAGAAAAGAAATTTGGGATACCGTATCTGATACTTTTGAATGGCGTATCTGATACAAAATTTGAAGTATCTGACACGCTTTAGATACTAAAATAGTATTTTTGGAATATTATATAATACTTTATAGGTTAAAGTAGGAAAAAACCATTTTAGTACTTCTTAATATGTTTCTCTTCTCTTGCTCCGTGTGAAACCTATCATTGACACTTTATCACAAAGATTTTGAATAAGAAGATAAATGTTGTTATCAATGAAATGATGTTTAAACACCGCAAATGATTAAATTTTTTGGTTACCTACAAAATATTTTGAACTTTTAAACAATGAACTGGTGTCAATATTGTATTTTTATTTATGTTAGTGAACATATTGACTCAAATTTATTTTAAATATTATATATATATTTATATCTCGATGTATCGTATCCTCTAATTTTGAAATTTGTAATATTTTATTTCCGTGATACATATTATGGCCTTCAACTGGGTAATTCTACGATCCATTTTTCACCACACAAACACTTGGGGTGGGGTGGTTTACACAGAATAGGTGGGTGTAAAAACCACCCCACTTATTTTGAATGTGTGGTGTAAAATAGACCGGAAGCAACACTGCTGGTCCACCTTAGAATTTTCCGCCTTCAACCCACTTCCAGATGAGGCACTTTATTGCCAACAACCCGTTTGGATAGTATCAAGTGTCAACTCTATTTATTTATGATTTAACAAACATGTTAACTGGCAAAATTCTAATTTTAGTCCCATAGAATCTCGTGATTCTAGTTTTAGTCCCACAGTTTACGAAATTCTAAAAAGGGTCCCAAAATATTTCACTTTTTCCAAACTTGGTCCCAATTTAACCTAAAATTAGTCCCACAAGATTTTTTTCGTTAATTTTACACGAAATCTAACGCGTGCACGTCACCTCCTCGTTAAATCCTTAGGCTCAAATTGAAGTGTCTAATTTTAGTCCCATAGGATCTTGTGATTCTAGTTTTAGTTCCACAGTTTACAAAATTCTAAAAAAGGTCCCAAAATATTTCACTTTTTCCAAATTTGGTCCCAAAGTATTTGGGCTCACCATCTTCTGACAAACCCCACAAAAGTATGAGCCTAATATTAACTTAAATCGTGATTAGACCATTTGGTTTATTTGTACATTTAGTCCTTAAATTAGTATACTATTGTATAGGTCGAGTTATGGCCCACATCCTGCAAACTTATAATTGTATTTTGGAAGGAGGGAGGATAAATACCCAATGGATTACGTTTGTGAAGGAGAAAAGAGAGATTCAGAAAATAAATGTAGTAGAATTTATGTGCATCAAATATATATATATATATATATATATAACGTATGGTGTTAAATATGAGTCATTGATCTTTATCAAGATCTATGGTTAGTATTATTTTGATTAATAAATATCTAAAATTTAATATTGACCATCGATTTTTGAGATATTTGATTGAATGATTGGTAGATTAACCTCAAATAAATTTCAAGCTAATTTGAAAGAAACCTATGATGCACGGGTATGGACACGGGACACATCAATTTTTAAAAATATTAATACACAGACATGTCGGACAAGACTGCACATGTGTATTTTTTCATTTATCTCAATAGCTGAACACGGACATGGCGTATGTCCGACACTGTACGAGATGATTTTTCAAAGTGTCCGTGTATCATAGAAAGAAACAAAAGTGTACAACAGCGATTAATGTCTAGCGTCTAGTTACCGAGTGAACAAAAGTTCTAAAACTACAACTATTTCATTAAGAGTGAATAATGATCATGAGTTCTAATAAGGGTGAAATATTTTGAGACCTTTTTTAGAGTTTCATAAACTGTGGGATTAAAACTAGAATCACGAGATCCTATGAGACTAAAATTAGACATTTCAATTTGAGCCCAAGGATTTAACGGGGAGATGATGTGCACGCGCTGATTCCTTGTAAAATTGGCAAAAAAAATCTTGTGAGATTAATTTTAAATTAAATTGGGATAAGTTGGGAAAAGGTAAAATATTTTGTGACCTTTTTTAAGAATTAGCGTGCACTAAAACTAGAATTCCTGTAGACTAAAATTAGACTAAAATTAGAATTTTGCCCATGTTAACTATAACTGCCAAATTCCGGTAGATGCTTAGACGGCGGAGAGAGAGAGCGTCAAGCGATCGGAGGCCAATTCCGGCGGATTCATGTTCAGAGAGAGCGAGCGTCCGCGCGATCAAAACCTAATCGAACAGGCGTAATCATTTCATTTCTTAGCCACGCAGCTCAAACTAGATGAATAATGGAGAATTTGACAGCAACGTTTCGTTTACTCAAGCATTCTTCCAGAAACCTCTTTGATCGTCGATCAAGCCTTCAGTTATTCAATTCAATTCGTTCCTCCAATTCAGGTACTTATATAATTTACACTCGCGATTACTCAGCTTGATGCAATTATATGCTATCTATGAAACTTTGTGCTTGTCAATTTCTGAGATGTGAATATGTAGAATGATTAGCTAAATCTTCACACGCACATCAAGGTTTTTGGGTGAATTTGTTTTCAACTTCTTATATTATTAAGGAATGCTTAATTGATGTTACTGGTTTATGAAACGAGTATATACAAAACGGATTTCAAGAAAAATTGAACCTGGAAATATTGTATCCAATGTATTGCCACTTAACTGCATTTGATGAAGAGGCTTCAATTTTTTTTCTATATATACTAGTAATGTTTGCACTTTCGAGTTGTGTGTTTGATTATTATAATATTTGTAATATCAATAATCGTGTAATTATTTAATATTACAAAACTTCCTATAGCGTATCTGTTTGATCAAAATCACGGAAAGTGTAGAAAAACAATAATTTAGAACATGAGCAAATGTAGTTGGCTAAAGATGAATTGGAGTGAAAAGAAATATAAAGATGTTGAGGGAGAAGTTGATGTTGGACAGAGAAACAGAGAAGGATGGAATGAATGTAACGTCCTAAGGAGGAAGAGAGAAGAAAAATCTGCATCATGCATGTTATCGTGTAATTAATTGTCATGTTGACAGACCAAAGACATCAGTTAGGCCCTCGTGTAGATACAAATATACTAGATTAATGGGTTTGCCTCGTATGGGATCATTAATTTGGTCTTTTGGCGCACTTTGTTGAAGAAAATTGAAATCTCTGACCTCGTTGTGAGCAGTGCATGTCAAAAAATAAATAGAAAAATAATGAAATGATTTTGCCTATATGCTTCTTCATTGATGACAGGTCTTACTTATAACTGTACTAGAAGTTGTGAGCAGTTCACACGAGATGTTTGCTATCACAAACAGAATTTCTTGGCGCATAGCTGCTTATTAAGAGGGTCTGGTAATGGTAATCTGACTAATTTGCCTAGATTTGAGGGTTATGGTTTTCGAATTCATTGTAGAACCCTTGCTTCTGCGGCATCTACAACTGTGAGAAACCAGTCTTTTTCTTCGATTAATTCTGATGATATAAGCTATTTCAAGAAGATATTGGGAGAAAGAGGTGTGGTTCAGGAAGAGGAAAAACTGGACGATGCAAACACAGATTGGATGCGGAAGTACAAAGGCTCGAGTAAGCTTATGTTACAACCTAGAAGCACCGAGGAGGTTAGTGTCTTCTTTTAATTCCTCAACAAATTTTTCTGCATTTATGTACTTTATTGCAAACTATTGAATCAGTATTGTTCTCATGCAGACCTATTTTTCTGCTGCTAAAAAATATGATAACATTATTTTCTTTTGGTTGGAAGATCCTTATTTGCAAACCACTGAATCAGGAGCTTGTGTTTCCCTGTTGTAGGGAGTAAAAAGGATAATTAATTGCTTAATGATTGAGTACTTTTTATAGATGGTGGATGTTGCAACTCATACTTTCTTTTTTCTAATGATGATATTCTAATAAACTTTTCAGATGGATAAGGTCCTTTTGCATCCTAGCTACGTCTCTTTCTTCTTCACTTGTCAAGAAAGTCGTTTTTTTTCCTCTCTTGGAGGACACTCTAATGCTGCTGTAATTTTTGTTCTTTCTTGTCCTTTATAGGTTTCTCGGATTCTTCATTACTGTAATTCCAGATGCCTGGCTGTTGTACCTCAGGGTGGAAATACAGGTCTTGTGGGAGGAAGTGTACCTGTGTTTGATGAGGTATGGCCATATCTATTATTTGTGATAAGGGACTATCCAACCATCACATATTGGGTGCCTTTATTGGAGCACCATAGCCAATATTCTCACTTGTCATCTTATCTTCTGTAAACAAACATTAATACTCTTTTGCTTGCTTTAAATGGTGATACAAACTGCTTAAAGCCAGAGCTGTACATATAATTGTGTTTTTGTGTGTGTGTGTAAAGAGAGAGAGTTTTGAAGTTAATACAGTGATGCCCTTATGTTTTAACTTACTGCATATCTCCCTTGCTTCATCTGTCTCGCCCTCTCTTTTCAGGTAATCATCAATGTTAGCTCCATGAATAACATCCTTACTTTTGACAAGGTAATCATTCATTTTGCTAAGTGATATCCATTTACACCTTTTTTTGATGCAACTTACCAGAATAATCTGATATTATATGTTAAGGACCTTTTATCCCTCTTCATCTCTTACATATTTGTGTTAATGTTGATGGCTTCAAGCACTATTAGCCCTTCCGTTTTCAATCTTTGCTTCTTCTTTTTGTGCTTGAAAAATTAAGAAACCAATTCCTAATTTCTATCAACTACGAATTCTAAAGGAATTATCACATAAAATAGCATATTTATTGCCAATAACTTGCACTTGAGTTGCTGACTTTGTTTTTATTTATTTTTAGGATAGCGGTATAATGGTATGTGAAGCAGGATGCATTCTGGAAAACTTAATTTCTTTTCTGGATAATGAAGGGTAATCTTTTTATAATTCACAATCCTGTTTTTGAGGTCAGACACTTTGTTTAACATCATGAATCCAACTTCTACCGTATTGATGCTAATCAGCTAATCCAAAATTTCAGTTCTATGTCCTTTCTTCTCTCTTTTTCTGAATATAACATACTTATGTTTCGACTACTTCTTCCAAGCATGTGCAAGAGCCAAATTTTTTAAGTTAGTGTTGTTTAGTGTTAATCATATGAAATAATGCAGCTTTTGAGCTCACCCAGAAATTACTCCCATATTGAAAAAATAATCAGATCCAGACTTATTAAGGATCAGTTGACTTAATCATTCAATCATTCAGGCTTCAGAGTAATTTAGTGCATCAATAATTTGTTGACACAAGTTCAGATCCAATTCTCATGTAGTGAAGCACCCAAAACTTATGCAAAGAAACCTTACGTGTTTCTTTCTTCAGATATATTATGCCACTGGATTTAGGTGCTAAAGGAAGCTGCCAAATTGGGGGAAATGTCTCAACCAATGCTGGGGGCTTGCGCCTTATTCGGTATGGTTCACTTCATGGAAGTGTTCTTGGTGAGTTATCTTCAACAATGTACGTAACCCCCTTGCACGTGGTATCTTGTCTGGCTTGATATTGAATTTTAACTCTCTGACTTCTTGACTTTAATTTTATCTGAGTTCTTTGAAAAGACTCTCTGCTCATACTTACCTATTGTTAGTGAAAGGATGGAAGTGTTGTTCAAAAGAAGGGGGCTTCTGTATATAACTAATATTTTGCAAATTGGTCCATCTTTCAAGCACATTGCAGATTTCATGTCATATTTCAGATAAAAAATAGGAACCTTGGAAATGAAATTTCAAATAAAAAAATGTAAACAAATTATATGTTCAATAAGCCCACTAACTCATTTCAGTACCAGTATGATCTCTAATCTTTTACTCCGTATTTCACATAACAGATAATCAAAAGGATTTCTTTCAGACTTGCACATAATCTCTCTTTATTAAAGGGGGATTTCACTGATGGAAGTGCATAATATCTGATTGGGGCGGGGCATACACACAGTTTCTAAATTTTGTGGTGTTATATCTTTCAAAGGCATTTACGTGGTTTCAGTTTCTCTTTATAAATTTTCTTGAACAGAACATTTTTGGATGACGTTTCAGGTCTTGAAGCTGTTTTAGCAAATGGTACTGTGCTTGATATGCTTGGGACTTTACGCAAAGATAACACAGGATACGACTTGAAGCATTTGTTTATAGGTAAACAAACTCTTGTTAGTTTTTCTATTATGCTAACATTTAAGAAGTGCTCTTGGGTATCATATGGTCATTATCTACGTGTTGCAGGAAGTGAGGGTTCTTTGGGAATTATAACTAAGGTGTCCATTCTTACCCCTCCAAGGTTGTCATCAGTGAATCTAGCTTTCCTTGCTTGCAAAGATTATACGAGCTGCCAGGTAAAGTGTGAGTCTACAGAAATTAGGTAGAATGTCCATTGCATGTCCACAAAGGGCTGCATGAGAAAATGTTTGAGCACTTCTTTGCACTTATGAGAAACTTATATCTTTGCTATTTATTCATCCATATTTGGATTTTGTATGTTATTGCTGTTTAAGGTTTATGAGATCATTTATTATTCTCTGATACAAATATCTAATAATCTAAAAGAATCTTTATAATGGTATGGTGAGACTGTTTCTGAATCTATCTTATAAATTAGTTCTCTGTTCTCTCTAGAAACTCTTGTCGGAAGCCAAGAGGAAGCTTGGAGAAATTCTTTCTGCATTTGAATTTTTGGATATCAAGGCTATGGATCTGGTAAGATACCTGTAGAGGATATGAATACTTGAATTTCTACACTTGAATATACAGCCAAGTATTGCTTTCATTTCCATTGTCCTTACTTGGGGAGAGGAAGGAAGAGCTTTGTATCTGAGCCTCTTCTATTGTCTTATTAGTTCATTTCGCTTTGTAAGAGTGGGTTTATTTGTTCAATTTTCTATGCAAAGAAATTGATGGCTAGTTTTCTTAATGAAACAACTAAAGTTTATTTATTCAGCACATGCAAAACTTAATTAAAAGTTATCATGATATCATTGAAGGTGACATGGAATTGATATTCTGTTGGAAACAATTGTGTTAATGGTTGGCTTATTATAGGCGCTTTCTGACAGGTTCTGAAACATTTAGATGGTCTTCGCGATCCATTACCTTCCTCAATGCACAATTTCTATATTCTGATTGAGACCACAGGAAGCTCGGAATCTCATGACAAGTAACCTTCTTCCTACTTGATAGTAATAATCTTTCATGTCTTGATTTAAGTACCACTTAGTTCTGTCCTCTTTTCACGAGATTTGCAATAAACTAAGCTAAGGGTTCGGATAGTTGAAGCCTTTGCTTATACTTTGGTTTTTGGCAAAAAGATAGTTCTTTCCCAAATTTTAAGACAATATAATGTCTCTTGAATTGTGGTTCTTTTACTCTCTTTTCCTTACTCACTTTCTCACCTTTCATGGAATTGAGATTGCCCATGGGACTACTGAACACCTTTATACTCCTGTTCGGAGTAAAATGAAAGTTTGTTCCGAGTCTCCCTGGCACAAATAATCCAAAAATATTAAATTCTCTTTTTCCCGCAATCTGACTTTTTTTGCTACAATTGTAACTGGACATAATAGCTGTTTTAAGCTATATTCTGGTTGTTAACTCAAGCTGTCTCTGTGCTCACAACTTTTGACCTTAAAGTTCTACCCCAATATATCTAATGCAGTTTGTCTAACTGTTATTTCGAATCTGTACCATTTTCACACATCACCAGAGAGAAGCTTGAAGCATTCCTTCTTGAGTCCATGGAAAGTGGATTGGTAACAGATGGAGCTCTAGCACAAGACATAAATCAAGCATCATCATTTTGGCGAATACGCGAGGTATTTATTGACTTCGGCCCACTTTGGCTGAACCCAACCAATCACATAGCAAGTGCTATTACACTTCCCTTATGATTGATCACTCTGTTTTAATTGTATACCAATTATGTGTAATTCACTCGCTTGGGTTTGGCTAAACCGAGTCCAGGCTAAAATTTCCCGTAATATAGCTTCTGTCAGTGTTCCTAAATCTGGAACGTACCTGGTCCTTCTATTTCTCATGGATCATTCTTCGTTGATATATAGCGAAAAACTGAGTGAAAAGGGTCTGGGAGGTCTTCAGTTAAGTTGTAAGACAAAGGCTACATTTGATTTACTAATAAATAGTAAACTTTAACATGCATTTGCTGTTCTTTATTTCTTTCCACCTGAATGCTTGAATTGAATTTGTATGTTTACAGGGAGTACCTGAAGCTTTGATGAAAGCAGGAGCTGTATATAAATACGATTTGTCTCTCCCTCCAGAAAAGATGTATGATCTTGTTGAAGAAATGCGTGAACGTCTTGGTAAGTAATTAATCATAACTTTTTTAACATAATGTTTCTATAATTCTTGCTCCTCACTTGGCACATAAGGAAGATATTCCATTATTTTAGAATGATTAATGGAGCGATTTAAACGTTTTAATGAATCCTTTCAAAATACGGAACTTTGATTATCTAAGGATTATCTTCGAGCATCACTTAACCCCGAATTCGAAAAATTTCTAGGCGATGCTGCAAACGTAGTGGCTTATGGACACCTTGGGGACGGAAACTTACATCTCAATATTTCGACCCAACAATACAATAACAGTGTAAGTAGCTTGTTTCCTTCCCCTTTTGCAAATTATTTTCAAACTCTGAGTTGCTTTTAAATGGAAAATATTCTTCTCAGATATTATCAAAGATCGAACCCTTTGTATATGAGTGGACATCTAAGCAACGCGGGAGCATAAGTGCTGAGCACGGCCTTGGATTAATGAAAGCAGATAAAATTCATTATAGCAAGTCTGCTGAAACTGTAAGTGTAAAAAGAATTCATTATTTATTTAGGGATAATTACATGCACACCCCTTCACTTATTGAGTAATTACCACGAGCCTCTTGAAATTTTACAAATTAGCAAGACACCTTATCCCGACAACTCGAAAAACAAGGAGTGAAATTTGTACCGGGACCCGAAATTGTAATATGTTTTTACTGACAGGGGAAGTTATGGTAATTTCTCAAACTTGGGGGTGCTTTTCGTAATTAGGGTCTCCTGGAGGGGGTGTTTATGTAATTTATCCTTTTATTTTTTTCTACTAGGTTATGGAATTCATTAATTTAGGTAGAATGCAGCTTTTAGCTCTATCTTTTAAGAAATATATCTGAAAAAATTTCAATAATTTAATCTGCAGGTGCAACTAATGGCTGCCATCAAGAGGCTACTTGATCCCAATGGAATACTCAATCCATACAAAGTTCTTCCGATGTCAGTATTATCTCAAATTGGAGGGAACAAACCAAACAAGGAAGTTTGATTCAAATGGCAGGTGGGACCATTTGCTGTGTGTGTTTTGTCCTGGCAAACTGAGTTCTCTTCAACTAGAAAGAATGATAATATCTTAAAGCTTGTGTTGCCTAAATAAGGGATACTGTCATCTAACGATTGAGAAATACAATTGCCAGGCTGCTGTCAAGCCTAAAGGGGTGTTTGCTCTTAAATTAACTTATAAGATGTTTGAAAAACTATAAGATGTCATAATACATTTGATAAAAACTTTAGAAGGTTAGCAAAAGCTTCTTTAATTTGAATATCTAAAATTCTAATAAAAAAATTGTCATAACTAATTATTATATGAGCTTTACAATGTTATTCATTCAAAAAACTTCCGCAGCTTATTTACCAGGTTTGGACAGACCCAAGTAGTTTAATGAAAAGTACCCAAGTAGTCTAAAGAAAAGTGCAATGACGCTTGTCTCGTAAATATAGCTCTTCTAAAAGTTTGCATTGTCATATAGTATATAATGACATGCGATCACCTCGGTTTTTCCTGACCTAATCTAAGCTAAAATTTCTTAGGAGTGAGTGAATTTTTGTTTTTTGGTTTCCCACAACTGTCCTAACCCTTTGGCCCAGACTAATGTTGTTCGAGCGGGAACATCCACAGGAAGTGTAGGGCTAATTCTCCCAAGGAGAATTTTTTCTATACCCAGGGTTCGAACTCGAGACCTCTGGTTAAGGAAATTGAGGGGTCTTGAGTTAATTCCCTTAACTTTGGTTAGGAGTGAGTGAATGATACATAGAGTAAAGAATAAAAGTCATTATGTCGTTCTTCAACATCTAAATGTGTTGATAATAGTTTCTTCGAGGTAAACAGAAAGCAATGGTAGGCAAGAAGTAATATATTCTAACATCAACACAATGGTGGATGTACATATATCAAAGTGCCCTATCAAAGGGCTTTGTATCATTGTAGCAAGTATCCCAAACACCTTGCATGGCCAACTTTGTCATAGCCTCTGAGCAGCGTGGGTTTGCACGAACGGATTTCGTCGCTCTTCGTCTCACACAATCCTTCATCAAATCAGATAATAACAACGATGAGATTGCGATTTAAAAAAGAAATAAAAAAAGAAACTTCGAATGTGACGAAGTTAGTGGGTACTCCTGCAAAATGAGTTTCGCGAGCAATTACTCTGACTTTGATTTGGTATCAAATTAAGGGTGTGGTCAAAGTAGTACACTTTGAGATGCTCCAAAAAGTGTGTGCAAGGGATAGACCAAGTCCGATCTATAACACGACAAACAAGACCAATTACAGTTATTGGTGATTATTATTTTCGTGTGTGTATTAGTCACTTGTGAAATTTAATGGGCCATGAGCTTAGCATCTCATTGACACATCAAGCATTCAACTCTACTTTGTGCGACGTGGGTAAAATGAATGCGAAATAGTTGCTAGCTGAACTTTTTGCTGTGGGGCGTAACAAATTCTATATAAGAAAAACAGCCATGAATTCGTAGAATTCTCGGAATATTGTGATACCATGTTTGGATCAGCATTTATGGAAGCTTGTTAGTGAAAGAAACTTACAGGCTCATGACCTCGGAATTTTGCAAAACCACGTAAAAATTCTCTTATGTAGTGGCAATCACCACTTAGATGAGAAGCTCGAATCTGCCACAAGAAAAAATTCTGAGTAATACATTCAGTGACGAAGAATTTCCCGCACTTTTTCCGAAATGAAAAATACGAAAAAATCGAAGAAAAATGAGTGGAAGAAGAGTGTGAAATGAACCTCAGCACAGGCCTGATGAGCACAATTACGCCAGTTCAAATTTGCAGCACGACAATCATCATATGCATGGATGAGCTCATGAATCACTGTTTGAGTCACCTCATCTTGAAATCTCAAGAAATTACTGCATATTACTATCTACAATAATCAACCAAGAATTAGAGCATCAGTGATCACTAACAAGAAATGATGGGCACAATTGTCAAGTAAATTCTGAAAAAATATTGGGTAATATTTGAACTGTACTTGTATAAATGATTAAGCTGATATATACTAATTGGGGCTCCTTTAGTATTGGGGATGGGAAATTAGGAGATAGATTAAATGGAAAATAATTTATTGTTCATTAAGAAATTGTCTTTGAAAAAAGAAGGTTTGGAATAAAGTATTAAATTATATGTAATTTTGTTTGTTATCTGTTATAATATGGAAGATAACACTTAATTGTCGAATTTGCTCCTGGTTTTGTAAAGCGCACTAAGAAGTGAAGACTCCCCTGTAAACGCACTTCAATTTGTCTATCAAGAAAAAAACGTCAAAATTATCTCATACCCTTTTTCAAAATTTTCCAGATTGTTTCGACAAAAACCCTAGGGCGAGTTCGAATTGTCCAGGAACATCTTCTTCTCCAGCATTGCCACAAAAACAACGACGCATACAAGTGAGTACCTGTTTCATACTTCCTTGTTTGTAATTTTTTTTTTTTTTGTTGTGTTTAAGTTTTTCGAATTATTTTATTATTTCTGAGATTTATAATGTTGTAGATCTATGAAAGTACTTGAATAAATTGGAATGCTAGGGGTATTTTGGAGCTCAGAATGTATTTAATATGGGTAAATGAGTCATTTACATAAAAGGAGTAAATGCCTGAATTGGCAGATAAAATAATCTCACACTCACACTCCTAGCCTAGGTGAGATTATTTATCTGCCATTTGGGGGATAACTAACCGGGCCACTAATCATTATGGGCTTTTGACATTGTTACCAAACACATGATTACAGGAGATAAATCTATCACCTCTTTTATGCCATACCAAAGGAGCCCTTAGAAGATAAAGTCATTAAGTATTTTACTGCGGTAAAGTGTAATGTCTATTTAGGCCGTTTGTGATATGAGGACCCGAACTCCAATTTAGAAGAGAACTAACTTTAAATATGAATCTTTAGAGTAAGTACTCTATAATCGAATTAAATACTCATGATTGTTCACGGGACTGTCAATTGAATTATGCCTACTTGAAGCTCGATTGTTCGGCCCGCTTAAGTATGAGTCGGGCTGAATTTGAGCTTACAAATTGAATCCGCCCAATTTGTGAGTTGAGATTGAGCTTTGATAGGCCCAGCCCGAATAGCTCGAAGTCAAAATTTTCTCTAATTAATGTTTTGTCACATATAGTAAAATTATTTTTAACCTAACTTATATCAAACATATTGCAGATTTTTAAGTTTGAAGCTTACGAAATCGATGAAATGTATATATTAGTAGATACTTTTCGTCTAAATAGATTTTGGAAGAACTTTCAATTATTTTATGCCACCTCATATACATTGATAAAGATTCTAAATTTTCATAATCATTATTGTAGACTTTGTGACTTCATTAGTAAAATTTGGAATTATACATATTCATTAGAGTAAATATTTATTTAATGTACTATTTGAAATTACTCTCTTAATATGATTCTATTGGATGTCTTTTTTTATTTGAGAAAAATTAATGAGTCTGCCCAAAATTGACTCTAAACTTGTAAAAAACATGAGCCTGAGTTTGAGTCTATAATATTCAAGTCTAATGAGTTTAAGTTTGAGCTTGAATCACTCTAAACTCGACTCATAAGGCCCAATTGACATGCCTAATTATTCACACTCCAGTCGAACCGATACTCATAATTAAATTGCGATCAAACTAAGTTTTGACTAAAATTTCCCAACTATAGAATTTAAGCATGACTTATAATATGATTTCATTACCCCATTACCGGGGCTATAGGCCCCACTGCATCGCCGTACGCAACGGACGGCCCTGATGAAATTGCTTCCGATGGGGCATCCAGATTTCTCCAGTTGCTCCTTGAGAAACTTCACTTTTGGAGCTGCAAATGTACACAAAGATACAAAGATATATACTTTCTCGGAGAAATAAATATTGATATATGTATATATATATATATATGGAGGAAATTTTAAAAAATCATAATACTTTGGAGGCTTTTCTGGATCATTTTCCGGCATTCTTCCACCGTCATGCCGCCGTAATGCAAGCCGGCGGGAGGTGGTTGAAAATCCCAACCCCACCACATCTTTATTTTGTCGTACTTTTCGAACTGTGGTGGGACGAATTCCACCTTATTGTAATGATTTTTTGCTAGTATGTGCTATGTCATGCACTATGCATGACCTAAAGGGAAAAGAGGGTTTCAGTGAAAGGAGATTATTATTTTGTAATGAAGGGAGATTACATAAGATTATGGAACATTTGTCGGTTCATGAACTACTTAATGTATATCCATCGAGTGTATCATAGAATGAATAATAATTAGGAGATACAATCTTTTTTCTCTATTATGATTATTATTTATCTATTCATACAAGAGGAGATGTCAGGTATAAAATATCTTTTTAGAAATTGGAGAGATTATTATTTATATATATGTGCAATACTAACACGTATGAAAGAAGCAGATGGCAACGAAATTCAGTCCAAAATGCAATTTTCCCTCACTCACACGATATTGGTGTACTACCAACTCCGGGGTTGTTATGTCATTTTATGCTTCAGAAGACAGAACTCTAAGTTCCCTTTGATTTTTTCTTTTTTTTTTTTTTTGTTGCCCACCCAGTTCATCGGAACTTTTGCCCCGACTACATCCGGATCCGACCTTCGTCGCACACCTAGCAATGGTGGGTGAGTCTCCCAGCGGAGGTTTTCTGCATTCACAAGATCTCAAACCCAAGATCTTGTTTAAGCGAAACCGATCTGTTTACCACTCGGATCAACCTCATTCGTGTTCCCTTTGATTTTATTATGCATCTAAGTGCTGCCAATTCCAACCAAAAAAAAAAAAACGTTAACAAGGTATCGGCCCATTAGGGAACTTTTGGCCCGCCGTGAGCCCAACTCAGCAGTAGTGTGCTAAACCCCTTGCACTTCTCACTGAAATTGTAAATTTACGAAAATATCTGTTTTTGTTTTTTTCCTTTTTGAGGAAAGAAATATCTGTTTTTAATATTACAAAAAAAAGAGAGAGAGAGAGAGTTTAGCTTAATTACAAAGTTTACTAAACAATTGAAACAGTTGCATAATAAAATTACCTACTTTCATAGTACATTTATTAGAATTTTCCTAATTCAGTAAATAGAACATTAATTGCACCCTATACATAAGCAATTTCCTACACTGGGACGTAACTTTTTTACTTGAAAATGTTCTCTACTAAAAAACCACAAAATGATGCTACAAAAAGAATTACGATGATCCCCCCCACCCACCCAAACAACAAAAGAAATTAAATAAAAACTAAAAATAAAGATTATAAATCTTTCCTCCTTGCAAATTTCAACGTATTCAGCACATTCTCATACACAATGAATGTAATTGAAGCAGCAGGAGCATTTTTCAGCACATTTGCAGTTATACCCTTGTAAAAACCTCGAACACCCTCGAATCTGTAAGCCAAAGAGGGGGGAGAAAAAGCTTTATTCAAGCGTCCCAAAGTGTGACGAAACTCATGAAAAAGGTTCTTCCAATATATATTCTGTAATAGATGTACCGTCCGGGAAGGGAGTTGTAATCTTACTCTTGGAGGGCAAAATAGACATTTTAGTTCATGGAGGAATATAATTTTAAGATTTTGAATTCCACATAATTTATATACAACACCTATGTATTATTATGAGTTAGAAGAGGCACGGAACCATAAAGTGAAGTTCATCATTCTCACCGTGCAGTTTCTTTCACGACGTGCCAGCTATCCATGTACTTTGGAATGCCCCCAATGCTTGGGCGTTGCTACAGACGAAAGGAATATAGTTGGCAATTGAAGAGGAAATTAAATTTCAGGCCGTGTTTGGATTGAAAGATTTGAAATCTATATGGATTTCAAACTCATCGTGTGAATCCATTGAGCTTGTTTGAACAATTTCAGGTTACAATAGACGTTAGATACTCTGGACACATTTCTGAGCTATTTTTCTAGTCATTATAGTGAATATCAAGTATTATCCATATGCAAACCCTTCCATCCAAAATTAGAGATGTTTGGCATCGTTAGTTTAGTCACATGCGTTCATCTATATATATATATATATATATATATAGAAAGTAAGTACATAATGTTTTTCTTTACCTGCAATCGAGCTCGAATAACCTGTCAAGAAGTCATCCACCAACATTCATCAAAAAAGAAAGGCGAAAGTGTGAAATATTGTATTATGAAAGAGCGCTGAGATTATAAATTTTCAAATGGAACTTACCTGAAATGGATATGTGACAAGAATAGCAGCTAATTTTGAAGAAGCCCCTAATATTGCGTAATCAAATGAAGCCTGTTGAAACAATGCAAGAGAATCTAAATCTTATAAAACAATACACAATTAACCTCAGTTTTACTCTTTGTCGTTTAGAAGCAAATGAAAATAGCAAAAGTGCAGATGTCAATAAGAAATGAAGAAACTTTGTGAATATATACAATCCCAAAAGTAGATTCAGCTTTTGAAAGTTTATTTGAATTTTTTACCCCACTAGAATATCCCTTCGATGGTAATTTTTTAAGGGAAATTATGTAAATTAACATTATTAGTATTAGTACATTTTTAAGAACAAAAAGTTGGTACATATCCATTTGCTCACCAAAATTGTTTCTCTAACTGGTACATGATAAATAAACTATGAAATATAAAATAAAAGTATTAGCCAAAAAAGGGCAGATATTTGGGTGTGATGTCATTGTGAATTATAGAAGATATAAACATATGTATAGGAAATAAATTGGCTGATTTGGGTAAATTCTTCTATGTTCCGGGTGGGGAATACACCAACGGGTGTAGATTATGCCACATCAACATATAGTGTATGTCATTGATGATGCAGCAAAATCCACACACTTTTGGCGTTTGCGTTGAAGAATTTCCTTGGTTTTTTGAGACAACAAAAGTAATAATTGGTTCAGATACTTACCAATGAATCATCGGCATTGTTAGAATTTTTTCCACTATTTTCAGTCCTAAAATTGATAACCATTTTGCGAAGTTCCTCATACGCGGTAAACTGAATAGCACCATGCGTAACCTGCTGAAACAGCACCAAAAAACAGTAAATCCAGAGAAGATTATGCATAATTAAGAAGTCAAGCACAAGGAATGCTAAATGACGAGCATCATACATCTATATAACGGCAAATTAAGAAAAGATTAAACAAAGTACAAGAAAAAACTGAATACATAGCAATAAAAGGGGAAAC
The DNA here is from genome assembly GCA_019426215.1 of Buddleja alternifolia. Lineage (NCBI taxonomy): Eukaryota > Viridiplantae > Streptophyta > Magnoliopsida > Lamiales > Scrophulariaceae > Buddleja > Buddleja alternifolia. The sequence goes on along the minus strand of CM033393.1, from coordinate 1,020,788 downwards.
AGACTACCAGAAAAAGACCAGGTACAAGCCCTTTGTAGAGTGCTCTCCACCCCTCTTCTTTCAGTATGGTTTTTAAAGCATCTGAAATCCATCAGAAGGGAACAATTCAAAGATTTAGTGACTATAATAAATAAAGAAAAACTGGAAACCCCTAAAAAATCGATCTTTATGTTAAATATTTCAGGAAACAGATATGATTGGCATCAATTTTCCTGAGAAACAAAAACAATCTCTCACCAATAAACTCAGGAATCAAGAATATAGAGGACGGAATACGCAAAGATTACAAAAAAAACACTATAAACTTCTATGTAATAAGCACATGATAGAAGTTTATATAAGATCAGTTCAGACCATGAAAACCAGAATATGGACGAGCTTGATGAGGAGTCTGAAGCTGCAATCTTGTTTTCACCAGCCAAACAGGATTGGTGCAAAAACAAACCTGAAGTGGCCACCGATATACTTACATAAGCAAGACAGAAATCGGAATAATTTTAAGTAGAATCAATTTCCTTGGAGATACATATGCAGATGAAACCACACAATGAATCAAAATTCAAACAGCAATTGCACTATGGAATTAGTGCCAGCTCAATTCTTCCTATCTAGTTATGTGTTGATCTTAATTCTTATCAAGCAATAGAACTTTAGGTTATGTTTGTTTATGCATTTGAGTTAGAATTCTGAAAAAAAATTGAAAAATGCGTACTACGGAGATTCGTGTGAAAATGACGTGATTTGTGTTGTGTTTGTTTATGTTTTATAAAAATGATTGAAATTTGTAAAATGTGTCAAATCAATGGTGAAAGGTTGATGTATGATGTGTTGAATCATTGAGTAAGTTATTTAAATAATGATAATGTGAATAAAGAAATAATAAAATATAACTTAAAAATTGTAAAGTATGAAAAGAAAGAGAAATAATGATTGAAATAAATGATTTTGTTTGATGATTGTGTGAAATGATAGATATAGTGAGTGATAGGTAGTTATATAGGGGCTTGAAAAAAGAGTGAATTTAGATGAAAATAGTTTGTGTAATGATATTTTAGGATTTTGTGATCCAAGATCTTAAGTTTGATGGTCCTCAGATTATTAATGTTACAGATGAAATACACTATATAGCATTACTGACAGATTACTTAGCAACACTGGATTTGACTGTTTAATAACTCTCGTATAATGATCAAGAGTAGCGCAACTTAAGATTGGCCTCGTTTCAATAGTGTTGATATACAGTGAGTCCTTTATTTCAAATGGGATGATTCTAACTTTCTGCTTACGAATAATAGCATGTTACTAGCACCAGAAAATACATGCAAGATCTCGTATTTTTTATACAAACAATGCAATTTTAGGGATTCAATGAGAAAAAGCATGTATGTTAAAATAAAAAGCTAAATGAGAAGGTTTTTCAAATTAAACCTACATTCCTTCCATTTATTCAATAACTGGTAAAACCGGTTTAAGTCAATTAGTATACTTGACACCAGGTAACTGCAGTTCTGTTAAATTATAGGCTGAAAAAATAAGTCCAATCATATTTTAAGCATGAGAAGTTCAAACACTGACCAGTCCTCCAGCTTCAGCAGCTGATGCAAGATGAAGACCAGGGGTCAGCTCCTCTCTGCTTCTCAAATATCGCTGCTTGGCTTTGCTGTAGCTGTAAAAAGTGAAATGCAACCATACTTAAAGCTCAAAACACATACACAAGCTTGTGTGAATAGTTGAAGCAGCCTAACTAGCGCCAAATCTGATTGTTTAAACAACAGTAAACAAAAGGATAGGCAGCACAACTACAATAAGCAAGCTATATGTTCTTTCATGGTTATCACGCTAAAACACTCAAAAGTTCAGACTAAAAAAAAAAAAAAAGTGCTGTTAATAGCAAGATGAAAAATTTCATCAAATCCCACACCGAATATGTGCTGCATATAAATTTTACCCACAAGAGCCGTAAGGAATTAGGTAAGAATTTAAATGAAGAGAAGTTTCTGATATATATGAAAAGTTTAGAGCAGTTTCTACCGAAAAGTATGTATAGAAACACGTTCAATTTTGTCCACTTAAACAACAAGAACTAGTGTATATACATAGAAGTGAGAAGTATAATGTGCATTCAGATTTTAACAAGACTGATGAATAATGAGCTTACACATCAAAGGCTACTCATGCAGGTTTCCCGTATAGTCACAGGACATTCCCAGTATGAAACCCACAAGATAAAAAAGCATATAAAAAATAATCATCTGGATATAACTCTGAAAATGGTGCTTACAAGTAGAAATATAAACCCCATGAAATAGTTGATCCAAGAACAGCAGGGTAAAAGCCAGCATATAGCCCTCTAAGACCCTGAAGCGAAAAATAATATGATTATTTAAAGCATGCTGCAGTACCAGAATGAGAAACAAAAGTAATGAATCTTAGGGATGAAGAGACGAATTCAATAGGAGCAAAGAACTTAAAAAATCATGCGTTATAAAACGTAGGTATAACTTTACGAGTTGAATTGATAGAGTAGTTACATTCCTTACAGCAAGCAGTGCTACAATACTACCACACTTCAAACAAATACATCTTGTAAAAGGTAGTCGAACCATGATGTCCAAGTTTCAAGTCAAGCTCTCATAGATGCATCACTTCCCAAGGTGGCACCGAAAATATGGACAAGGATATGGTTCATTTCTGGTGTTTTAGGTAGATCATGAATTTAGAAAGTAACAAACAACGATCAACGTTCCTTACTATTTCAGGCAAATTCGATTAGCCACATGAAACAGTTTGATGAAGCAGTCAACACCTTTGTATCACAACACTAAAAAGAGAAGGAAATGGAAAAAATCGTTTCCACTTTAATGCACTCCAAATTCAAAAGGTTTGATCAATAAGTCATTTTCGACTCGTACCGGCTCCTATAACAAGCACCTTATGCACAGATCACAGCTTCAAACTACAAAGCAGCTTGTAACTAGCTCGCTATTTTATACGCCAATTGGAGAACAAGTATTCATAACTTTTGGAGCAAACACGAAAATAAAAACATAAAAAGATTAAACTGACACAACAATATACGTGGTTCGGCAATTGCATACGTAACATATGACAACAACAACAACAAACCTCGGTGCGAGCAATGGTGAACAGAGCGTGAGGAGTGTTCCTATAGGTAGGTAGGTTCGACAATCGGCCGTCGTTCACTAATCAACAACAGAAAAATCCATCAATGATTATTTCAAAACAAATTTGCAGGTTTTTTACGAACATAATAATAATGAGAATCAAATTAGACAGAAAACCTTGGAATCGAGTGCGGACGACGTCGAGTGGATGAGAGAAGGAGACGGTGGCGAGGCCGGCGGCGGCGCCGGCGGCCGCGTTCTCCCATTGCCACCCCACCGCCATTTATTATAGTTTCAGGCTTTGAGCTCCTCTTTCATTTCAGACGACGACGTTTTGCACTGCGGATGCAAATTAATTAAAAGTGACGGAAGAGAAAATGAATGAAAGAATAAATTTATCGATTGCTTGATCTTCGATTAAGGAATGGAATATCTTTTTATTATTATTATTATTATTATTCAGCAATTAGATGAAAATGAATTATTTTTTTAATTTTTATATAATTGCCACTTTAATTGAGGAATGGAATATCTTTTTATTATTCAATTAAAGAAAAAGAATATCTTTTTATTTGTGATTATATACATAATTGCCACTTTTGTATATTTTGATGAACTTTAAATGTGAAGTCTTTGACATTTTTTGGACTTTGATTTTTGTGAAGAAATCTTCATAAATTTTTTTTCTTTGTGCTATATGTTTATACCTTTTTTTTTAATTTTTCTTACTAAAATCAAAAGATAGCACTACTCAATGATCTTAGGAAATTATAACGGTGAGAACAGTGGTGATTTATCAAAAAAAAATTTGTTATTTTTTTAAAAAAACAATGTGCATTATTTTCTTATTCAGATATACCTATTTCTTTTTCTTGAATAAAACTATTCCATAGTCGTCACTTGAAAATATAAGAAATGCCCCGACATAATTTAGTAGTGGTAAAACAATTATACAAATAGCCAACTCAAACCCTTTTATTTTATTTTTTATTTTTTTTTGTTTCCCCACGGGATGTCCGGGCCAACTTTCGTGCACCTCGACTAATCCCCGCTCGCGGTGCGTGGTTGCCGCTGGCCAAGCATTATTTTGACAACGGTGATAATCGATCCTGAAAGCACATCAGGTCAATCCCAAGTTGTCCCAGTGGTAGCCTTATGCCACTTGGCCAAGAGGCTTGGTTCAAACCCTTTTATTTAGTTCCATCTTGCAAGCTACTAAAAAACCAGTCCAGCTATATAATCACAATTCGTACGAAGTGGGACTCTCATCAAGTCCACCATACCCAAGTGCTTATGATATATGGAACTTATAGTCTTGACACACAACTGGCTATACTAATCTCATAGTTGTGAAAAGAATTCTTCATCTCACAGCAGCAAATACACAAAAGCTCAACCAAGAATTTGTGCAGCAGCCTCCATAACGAACACAATCTCTTAACACAGCAATGAGCGAACACAAACGAGTAGGCCATCAAAATAGTATCAAGATACTTTCAGCCAATTATCCCCGAGTAGGCCAACAAAACCAGAAAAAAGAATCGAAATGTGATCATTCTAAGTTATTAAAAAGGTAAAAGCAGATTCTGCAAAATTCTCGGCATTATCAAAAAAGCCCATCTTTGCTTGTTTTGAGATACATCTTTATGTCTCCTAGTGTGATCTGCGTATACATAATGGCCCAGGTGCTCTATGATTGTTGTTGCAGTAGAAGTGGCTGAAAAGAACACAGAATAAACAATCAGTAGCGTAATAGGTTGTTTAAACTAGCAGTAAATATCTTTTTCAAAAAAAAAAAAAGAACTAGCAGTAAATATCAGAACCTATGATTGAGATCATGCAGCTCACGAGAAATTTTGATCCCAAACTCAAAGTTCGGAGGTCAGAAGGGAAGTGAAATTGTGTGTTTAATAAGATACTGGAGTAAAGCATATCATGCAGAGCCATTCTATCCAACCCCAGAACAAAAGGTTCAAATAAACTTGAACAAAATATGGCAATAGACGACATCATGCAACCCAATTAAGCCAAGCTGAACAAAAAGTCAACAACCGAATTAATGTATAAGCTCATGGGCCCGTCAAGGTTGAGGTGGGCACCAAGTTTATAGGCAACATGAGAGGATGCCTTCATGTTCTTATTTTTGAAATGATCCCTTCACAATCATGCTAAATGGGGGGATGTGTTGCATATGGCTTATGAAGGTGGTGTCAAAAGTCTAAGAAATAAAGAATACAAACACAACAAAAGAACAATATCAATATTTTGGGAAGGGAGAAAAAATCGATTTATATTGACAAGATTTAGAGCAAGCACAATCACTACATAACACATGAATCTCCAGCAGTGTACACCTGCTTTGAGTAAAAATAGATGAGAACTTCGTAACAGAAATACATGAAACAGAAAGTTCAGAGAAAAAAAATATATTAAAACGAAATGCTATTCACATATGATAAAAGTTTTAAATCCAATAACAAAAACACAACGTCAAAATGAGCTCTACAGTTTACTTTTATGATGTCTGCTGATGTTTTTAGGTTGGACTTTCTCAACAAAATTTTGAAATTACTGATTAGGCGTTCTTAACAACTTCAACACACAATAGATGTTTGTGCAATATACATCTAACAACCATTAAAATGAGGAAAAATGGACTTCAAGTTGATTTGTGGTCTACACATGAATAACTTGATCTAAAAAGAGACATAATAATAGGATTCCACAATTGGGGCAAGTTTTGATAAGCTTAAGATCTAAAACTAGTGAGAAACAGAACAATTTTACTGGAGTAGAAGTGAAGTTCTCAAACAATGAATACCAGTAAATTTTAAGTCCTGGTACATTTCTTCAGTGTGATGTCATTATTGACTACAGCAAGAATCACGGAGTAGATAGACCTCAACTTTTACCCTAACAAAGAAAACTTTATTTGCAATTGATCTCATTCGAGAAGTTAATTATCACTTAGCGCAAAACTAGAAAACTATCTTGACTTGGAATATGTAACATGTCATCTATAGCTGCTAAATGACTGAACTAATTGGAGCTTGCCAATGTGGATGCTTCATAACTATGCAAAACTAGTAATTAAATAACGCTAACACAATTTTTGGCTATTGTGTTAGCTTATTGTGTTATTTTTGGTTCAAGATCATTCCACATTCGAGATTCTTTACTTTTACTGAGTGCTTCGAATGGTACCTTAACTAAGAAATATGATACCACTAAAGCATCCCATCCCAAATTAAGACAATTTTTCCAACATGTTTCAAATTTTCAATAAGAAACCATTACATAATCACTGAATCAAAGAACTCTTCGAAATGTATACACACACCCCACTTAATCAAGCAACATTTACAAGTCAAAATCCAAAACAATAACTACAATCAAACATTTTACCTCACTCTATGACCACTTTAGCACCGATCCCCTTCATCTTCTCTATAATCTTCTCCGCCTCATCCTTCGTAACCCCTTTCTTCAACAATGTAGGCGCTTTCTCCACCAAATCCTTCGCCTCCTTCAACCCCAAATCCGTGCACGCTCTGACTTCCTTAATGATCTTAATTTTAGCACCTGCATCGAAACCTCCCTCGAGCCTCAAATCGAAAGACGTCCTCTCCTTCTTCTCCTCTTCCTTCGCCACGCCACCGCCACCTTTCCCCTTCGCCATTCCAGGAGCAAAGCCCATTCCAGGCATCATTACCGCCATCATCGGCATCTCCTCAATCCCCATTTTCTTCCTCAAAACTTCGGTTAAATCCGAGATTTCGAGCAATGTCAGACCAGAAAGTTCATCAACGATGCCGGATACTCGTTCGGATTGGGCAGGCTTGGATTCCTGAGCTGAAGCTGAGAATTTTCGGATGAAATTAGGGTTTTTTAATGGGGTTTCGATTTGGGGATTGGGTTTACGTAGGCGGGTAAGGGTTTGCGAAATGAGACGAGAGTAGTGGCTTCTCATTTTTCGAATGAAATGTTTGTTTAATTGACAAAATATCAATGAAATTGAGTGATCAAAAGAGAAAAAACATTGAGATTTTCAGAGGGGCGATGAAGAATCGAGGACGATGATCGGATTTTGGTGAAAATTGTAAACCCTTAACTCTATCGATTCGACGGGGTTTAAGAACTGGATTGGGGTTTTGAAATCTGGAATCCAATTTGAGACCCGATTTAAGGCCGTGTTTGGTTAGAGGTAGGTTCTGGGAGGAAAATAGAAATGGTTTATTTATAAAGGAAAAAATTAGAAAGAATAAAGATTTTAATTGTCTCACACATGAACATGATCTTAAATTTCGGTCGAAATTTTGGAATTTTCCTAAACTTCCATCGAAACCCAAATTTTTCAAAATTTAAAAATAAGATTAATTATTTTATAGAATATTCAACGAAATTTCAACCGAAATCTGAAATTTTTCGAAATTTAAAGATAATATTAAATTATTTATATTTGATTTAAATATTTATGTTTATATCATGTAAACAATTAATTTTATATATTCTTTTTCTTTCTTTGATACCACAATTATCGAGTATGAAAAATTAATGTAAGACAGAGTATAACGATTTTAATCCTAGAAATTTCATATGATTTCAAATAATATATCTTTATAAAAATTGTATGTGTTTTGTTTTAGTGAAGTTTTAAAGGTATTTATTTATTACTTTACTTCCAAATTCTACTTATTTTAAATTTTCGCCACAGATTAACAAAGCTTACTATATATACATTATACACACAATATTATTAATATAAAAAATGCATAATTATAAAAATTAAAGATACACAAAGTTTCATTTAAAATTTTCAATTATTTCTATAACTTTTCATGATTTCTCTAGAATCGAAATTATGGATATCCTCGAAATTGTCATCAACATTTAATGCCTCAAAATTTACAACGAAACCGATATTTAATACCTTGCACATGAAGTAGTGAAACTTTCCACACATGGACTCCAATGATAAACGATCATAAATTTCAGTCAAGAGATTGTAAGACACGACACATGACTCATTTATTGCAAAATTTTATTTATTTTGTATTTCACTTTACATATGCAGTGAATGTAAAAAAATAGTTTTAAAAATATAAATATGAAATGAATTATATATTTGACGTGCAATGATGTTATAAAATACAAAATGATATGTTATTCTGAGATATGAATTTGGTGTGCATGACATGACATAGTTAGATCATAACCTTGTTGATCTCAAAAGATGCAACGCGACCCTCAATCTCAATCTTATCATTGAAGAAGATTACTGGAGGCAAAAATTCACCTGTCGTTGGTTGATCGAGGGTAAAAGAAACACCAAATTTTTTCATTCCTTGGTTAAGAAAAAAAGGAGTAAAGCTAAGATCTACTCTATTATGCATAACAACATTAATTTCGAGAACAATGAGGATATCAAAAGCTCAGCAGTGAAATATTTCTCTCATCTCTTGGCTTCGTCCCCAGATACCCCTCAAGATGATAAACTTGATTGCTTGAGGAGAGTTGTTATGGAAAAGGATAATTCTGCTCTATGTGCTGCTCCGTCTCTTGAAGAGGTTAGAGAGATTGTATTTAGCCCGGACTCTGATAATTTGGCAGGTCCCGACAGTTTTCTTCCGTCTTGTTAGGACATTATTTCTAGAGACATCTTTGAAGCTACTAAGGATTTTTTGTGTGGTACCCCTCTACCCAGAAATTTCACGACGACTGCTATTGTCTTGATCCCGAAGGTAGACAACCTAGAATCGTGGAGTGACTTCAGGCCAATTAGCTTGTGCAATGTGGTTAATAAAATCTTTTCCAAGCTCATGTGCTCCAAGCTGGCTAGTCTGCTCCCTTCCATCATAGCGCTATCTCAGGGTGGTTTTGTTCATGGCCAGCTCATCAGCGTTAACATCCTTCTTGCCCAAGAATTGGTTCATGACATTGATTTGCCTCGTTCAAACCTTAATGTGATTTTTAAGCTTGACATGTCGAAAGCCTACGACTGAGTAAACTGGGATTTCCTATTCAAAGTTCTTAAGAAATTGGGTTTTTCGAATTATTGGCTTAGGTTGGTCAATCACTGTATTTTGATTTGTTGGTTCTCGGTCCTGGTGAATGGTGGAGTTACCAAATTCTTTAAATCTTCTTGGGATCTGCGTAAAGGTGACCCGCTCTTGCCTTCCCCTTTTATATTGGCCTCTGAAGTGCTTTCCCGAGTTCTTGAAAGGTCGTTCAACAATAATCCCCTAATTTACTACTCCTACAAAGGATCTCGGTTTCCCATCTTGCCTGTGCCGATGATTTTATCATTTTTTCTAACTCTAGAGAGAGCTCTCTCCAGAAAATTCGGACCTTTGTTGATCGCTATGCGAACATATCTAGGCAATTGATCAACTTCAACAAAAGCTATTTTATGGAGGGTAAAAACTGTCCCAACCTTCTCATCCAAAGGATCAAGAATGAAACAAAGTTCATGATGAAACCTCTTCCCATCTCATACTTAGGCGCGCCGCTTTTCAAAGGACATAAAAAGTGCATTCTAGACGAGGGATTAGTTTGCAAGATGCGTGCTAACTGCATGGATGGGAAGTAGCATCCTTGTCTCATGGTGGTAGATTAGCTTTGATCAAAAGTACTCTGGCCTCTATGCCTCTGTTTTTCCTTCAAGTGCTAAAACCTCCTAAAACAGTAATTTATACTATGGAGCAGATTATGGCAAGATTCTTTCGGGATTTGTTTGATAATCGCCGTAGGATACATTGGGGAGCGTGGAACAAAATCTGTAAACCTTACGCGGAAGGGAGTATTGGTATTCACAAGTTTGAAGATATCATTGACGCATTCTAGTTTAAACTTTGGTGGAGATTAAGATCTCACAATTCGTTGTGGGCTGAATTTATGACTTGGAAATATTGTGGTAGCTCCTCTCTCGGGTCTGTGACCACGTCATCAGGGGATAGCCCGATTTGGAGTAGTGATGATGGTTAAAATCGTCAGAGTATGAATGTCACGTGTTCAACCACGTGGGGTGGAAGAACCGATCCAACTCACGACAAACTAGGTTGGGGATTGGTTTATGTATAGACTGCACTCAAGTGTATCGAGCTGCCTACGTACCCAAGAATAACGGGATCAAGTCAGTTCGTAGTTCAATATTGGTTTTACTCTCATCTCTTGCCAGTATATTTTTCTAGGAAGAGTAGATAATGAGCCTTCCCTAGCTCCTCTAAGGTATTTATATGGAACTGGCGGTGGGCCATGGGTTGTGGGCCTAACTTTGTTAGTAACCCATCAGGCTTAATAATATACTATTCATTAACCCTTGGACTAATAAAATAGCCCAGACACTCTTAATGGGTCTTCAACCCTTTTGGGCTTGACTAGCATGTTAACCGTGGACTTTAACCCACGGGTGGAGACCCGACCCGAGCCGGGGATATGTTTTAAGGTAATTCATTTATTGAATTTACAGACGAAAGATTTATCATCTCTAGGGGATTAAATCCCCTTTAGGCCTGAATCCTCTGGGTCGTGCGCCGCGAAGTCGGATCTGAAGCCTCGGGGTCGAGTGCCGGGAGGTCGGATGTCTCGGAGTGCCAACGTGTGAGAGGTACTTCAATTTGGGTACGCGTTTCATGTCTTAGGGGAGAGCTCTTAAGTTATGAACCTCTACCCCACTAGACTGATTGCCTCAGAGGGGTTATTTAGTTAGTTGATGAGACACTTTGGAAGAATTTTTGTTGGTGAGATGTGCTTCAAGCACACCTCAATTTATGAGAGTGCAAGGTCCTTTGCCTCAAGGGGGGCAAAGTTCTTGGCTCTATGGCGAGTTGGCAAGATCCTTTGCCTTGAGGTGAGGGGGCAAAGCCCTTGGCCTCTATGGTGAATGGGCAAGGTCCTTTGCCTCGAGGTGAGGGGGCAAAGTCCTTGGCCTCTATAGTGAATGGGCAAGGTATTTTGCCTAGAGGTGAGGGGGCAAGGTCCTTCGCCTCTATAGTGAATGGGCAAGGTCTTTTACCTCGAGGTGAGACGGCAAAGTCCTTGGCCTCTATGGTGTCGCACTAGTGGTGTAGGGGATTGCTTGTGTTTTCACCAACACCCGCTTTATTTACTCTTTGACCCCTTTACTCTCATGGAGCAATTTTCTTTTTGGGGTCATCACGTTTCTACCCGGGGCGTTGAGCCTCATTTTCCCGGGAGGTGCTCTCGCGAAGCCTCCCGCCGTTCATGGGCGATTGGCCCTGTGGGCTCTTTGTAGGAGGCCAACTCTTGGTTTTATTTACATCATATGTTTACACCTTCATCGTGTATCTCACAATCATCTATGTGATTTTTTCTTTTCAGGTGTTGAGCGTTCATCATCGTCGTCAAGCGACGATAGCTCTAAGGACTTAGTGTCTAATCGAACCCCCTATTTTTCATAGGATTGGAGGGGCTCTTCTTTCTCTGCGGCTTCATAAGCTCTAGCAGGGTATACACTATAGATTCATGAGCACTAGGTCAATTGTTTAATTAAATTGTTGTGCCTCGTGGCTTCATGAGCACTAGCAAGGTGTTATGTGCCCCTTGGCTTCATGAGTGCTAGTGGGGTGTTTTGTACCTCTTAGCTTCATGAGCTCTAGTGAGGTGTCTTCATCCCTTGGATTTTTGAGCGATAGTGGCGCACTTAGTCATTTTTATGCGCCTTTAGTAGGATTTCATGAGTGCCAAGAGTCTTAGCCCTTCTGGCGTCCTGCCATACTCGAGCATCACTCGTTAACGTTTTACTTAAAAGATACTAGCATTTTGTTAGCTAGTTATTCAATAATTTTTTGAAAGCACTAGCATTTTGCTAGCTTGTTTAGACCCACCTCTTTAGGGGGTACTTTATATCGAGGCTTGTGTCCTACTAGGTAGACGTATATCCACACATAGGGGTTAAGACGATAGTGAACATTAGGCCATTTAGATAGGGGGTCGGTTAGTTTCGACCCATGAAATTGTGGCCACGCGGCAGCCGTGAGGCTCCTTTGCCTCGTGGCCTTAGTTGCCTCGTGGTGCCGCAAGGATCTTTGCCTCCCGGCTGGCTGCGAGGCTCCTTTGCCTCGCGGCCTCCTTTGCCTCGCGGTGCTGCGAGGCTCCTTTGCCTCGCGGTGCCGCGAGGATCTTTGCCTTGCATCTAGCTGCGAGGCTTATGGCCTCTCAGTGCCGTGAAGCTTGCGCTTCAAGGCGACTCCCGTGGTGCTACTCGGGTTTATAACCTAATGGGTTTTACCCGTGGCGACTTATGGTTTTTTATATGTCTTACGTATCTACCCATGTAGTTTATCTTATGGTCGCTTTTTAGCTTGTAGGACTATGAGCTAGTCGAACGTTACCATCATTTTTACTTTTAACTTAGTACATTTGTGACCTACTCATTGGCCCTTAGTAGGCTTTGAGTAGGTCTTTTGCTTTCCTAACCCCGTTGCCTCATGAGCTTTGTCGGGGAGTCAGCGGTGGCGTTATTTGTTAGCACCATGTGATGCGAATGGATGCCCATGGTGGCATTATTGTGCTCATGGTACATTTATTTTTTCCTACCCCATGATTTGATTTAGTGGGTGGATAATTTTTGCGGGTGGACTTAGCACCTCATAAGGTTCCCTGCCCCCCGTTCCTTAGGGAGTAAGGATTGTGCAGGGTAGATGTTATCTTTCGCTAGCGGAGGGCTAACTTAGAGCTTGGTCTCACCCTTTATTTATGCCTTTTGAGTAAGTGATGTTTGATTGTGTTTAGCAAGACTATCTTTTGTTTGCTCATTTTGCCATAGCACCTTGTGTTTCATGAGCACTAGTTTAGGTACTTAGCCTTTTTAGCACGTCGTTGGCGGGATTCAATGAATGATGGGGGCAATGCCCCTTGGGCATTTTTGCTGTATTCGAATTCGCTTGTTAGCAATTCGCCTTTTAAATGCTTTCAATTGTTTGGCCTTAGAATATCAAATTTCAACGGCCTTTGCATATTAGTTAGCTAGCCTTTGCATATTGGCTAGTTGCTAGCTAGATATTCATTGTGCTACTCCATTCCTACTTCTCCACTCTTGCCCCCCTACTCCTTAGTATGTAAGTCATACTCAGGAATAAGCTACCAAGTGGTATTTTGTTGTCACCAGGGGGTTAGGAGTGGTGTCATGCTGACAACGAGAGCTGATTTGAAGGAGGTGAATTTCACCGTCGCTTTGAAGGAGGTGAATTTCATCTTCGCTTTAAAGGAGGTGAATTTTCACCTTCATTTATGAGATGAGTTTTCTCCTTAGTTTTATTTGTATGATCTCGGTCCGAATTCCATGTCAAAGGGGGGGTTATTTTTACAGCCTCATACCCTCTTGGTAATGCTGGAGGGATCACAAGTATCTGTATGAGGTGAATTATCACCTTTGTTATGTTGGTATGACCTCAGTCCAGGTTCCATGTCGGAGGGGGGGTTGTTCTTACAACCTCAGACCCTCTCGGTAACACTGGAGGGATCATAAGTGTTTATATGGGGTGCGTTTCTCACCTTTGTTTTGAAGGTGTGATCTCTACCCAGACTTTATGGTAGGGAGAGGGGCTGCTTTTGTAGCCTCTTGCCCTCTGGTAAGGTTGGGGGGATCACATTCGTTTTATACTTTGCGGCTTGTGTTACCGCAACCGCACTTGTTTATTTTTGTATAATCTTGGTCCAAAACCTTAGTAGGAGGGGAGAGACCTTTTATTGATCTTCAACTCCTCTCGATATTGCTGGAGGGATTATCGGGCAGCATAATTTGGGTACTCGGGGGATTTGTGTTATGCCGTCTGTATTGACCTCAAATGGGAGCGAAGAAGAGCCCCAAGGGGTCACGTTAGTGTGTTTGTTTGTTTCCGATGTTGGTGAGGTAGCTACTAACATCGATCTTTTTCAACACATAATCATATAGTAAAGTAATCGTTGCAGTCATGCACATATTTGGCCTGTGCCCTATGTAAATAACTAACAAGATCCTCAGAGACACTAAACTTAATTACGCATTTCGTTAAGTAAAATACCTCTTGGTATGATCTCGATCCAGGTTCCATATCGGAGGGGGGGTTGTTTTTACAACCTTATATCCTCTTGGTAATGCCGGAGGGATCATACTCAGGGGACATTTATTGCTTCACCTATGTTAGCCTCAAAAAAGGGGATTTGAGTTTTATGATGTAGCTTAAAAGTTTAAAACATCCAACACTTAGTACGAACGTGCGAGGGTGCCCTTTGGCACCTTGGGACTTAAGTAAATGTAGTTGGCGCTGGTGGGCATCCCCACTCAACACTTGACTTGTGGCCAAATCGAGGCTGTTTAATAGTAATGTAAGAAATAAGATAGTTTTTATTACTTGTTACCTGCTAAGGCCTCATAAGGCTTGACGCCTTGTCAAGCTTGGGGGATGTTTCACATAGGAGTCATCTCGCCAGTGGTATCCACTGCCAGCGCGCCCGTCTCTTTGGAGTCTTGTCCATCAATGGCGGTTGTTATATTTTTGAAATAAGCATTGTCTTCTTGGGGTGGCATGTTGTGGCACATGTTTTCTTGATAGACATCTGACTGCTAGGATTTTGACCAAGTATGGATTGGTCTGACTTTGCCCCCCAAGTGGCTTTCCTCTAGCGAGATCAAGTTAATCACTAATTATTTTCCCTTGTCGATGTGATCCATGTCATTTTTCCTTTTAGACTTCTTCAATGCATCAGCATAGCACTCTCTTGCTATCTTCAAGTCACCAACAGTTTCCTCCGTTCCAACGAGTGTTGGAAATTTCGCCCTCATGTAATAGGTAAATACGACAATTTGGAATAAGTTTAAGCTCAGTCTCCATGAAATATCATGATATGTGGAGGGAGCTTTGACCACCAAGGACTTCACCATCTTTGCTGAGTGGGCTGCAAATGCACCCAGAGGTATGGGTAGAGACACCTCTCCTAATGCTTCCGGTATCTCACCCCTGAGTCCAGTGAGTGGGGTGTTCACCATTTGCAGTTGTGTGTTGTTCACCCCTAGTCGGGTGAAAGCATTGTAGAAGATGATGTCTACTGAGTTCTCGCTATTGACCAGAGTTGTCTTCACCCAAAAGTTGGAGATGGTCACCGAGATCATTAAGGAACCATTCACCAACAGGATGTTGTTTTCCAGGTCTTGTGGTCCAAACTCTTTGGTTTGCGTCGTTTGCTCCACTTGATTAACTTGCCTCCCCCGCGGGGAGTTGATGGCATGTTGCCCGATAGTAGCTTTCAGTGAAGCTTTCTTTATGATTCCACTCACTGGGAGGTTATCCATCTCTGAGTGTGCTCTCGGGGTATTTCAGTAGGCTGCATCACTAACATCGTACATGTCGGCCCTGTCGTTGAACTTGTCAACATGTTCCTGAGCGTCTCTAGCACCCTCGTATTCACTCGGATGGTACTAACTGCATGTTTTCATGTCGCCCATGATTCCCCAAACTCTCATCCTGTCGGGGAGGGAGTCTTCTCCGGCCCTCTTGCTTTTGTAAGGTCTTTTCAAGGGGCGAGAGTACACTATTCGCCTCTCTTTCTTTTGATGCTCCATTTACTGGGGAGTTGGACCGCCTTGATCTAATCTCACCAGGGATCAAAGACTCTCGACCTCGGCAGAGGGATTGGCTTGGCGCCACTTGGTGAGGGTGACCTCTGCTCTGGGGCTCCCGGCCCCTTCGATCCGACTGAGGTGGTGGATCTTGTGGCCCTTTTTCTTGTGGAGGGGCATCTTCTGAGTGTTCCTCCCTCTTGTTGGTTCAGGCGCAACTGGTGATGCGTGCGCCCGTGCATATGGTTGAGTCGCCCAAACGGCTGCACGTACAGAGGCGTCTTCAACTAAGGCCAGGAGTGCCTCTTGGGGGATCTCGAACACCCTGGTAGCAGAGGGTGGGATCACCGCTGGTATTATGGGAGGCACGTTCTGTTCGTTCACTGGAGGTGGTGCTTCAAGACCTCTGCCTTCAGCCTGTCTAATAGGGGAATCTTTTCCGCCTATTTGACCATTGGGCTGGTCTTTCGGCGTTGGGCTAACTTCATTGACCACCGTTGGCTGATAGTTGTTAATCACCCTATCACTGGTAGTCCGTGCTTGCGACCTAGTTTGCATATTCAGTGGCTGGAAAGCTGTTCCCACAGATGGCGCCAACTGATGATGGTCAAAATCGTCAGAGTATGAATGTCACGTGTTCAACCACGTGGGGTGGAGGAACCGATCCAACTCACGACAAACTAGGTTGGGGGTTGGTTTATGCATAGACTGCACTCAAGTGTATCGAGTTGCCTACGTACCCGAGGATAGCGGGATCAAGTCAGTTCGTAGTTCAATATTGGTTTTACTCTCATCTCTTGCCAGTATATTTTTCTGGGGAGAGTAGATAATGAGCCTTCCCCAGCTCCTCTAAGATATTTATATGAAGCTGGCGATGGGCCATGGGCTGTGGGCTTAACTTTGTTAGTAGCCCATCAGACTTAATAATATACTATTCATTAACCCTTGGACTAATAAAATAGCCCGAGTGCTCTTAATGGGTCGTCAGCCCTTTTGGGCTTGACTAGCATGTTAACCGCGGACTTTAACCCACGGGTGGCGGCCCGACCCGAGCCGGGGATATGTTTAATTACGGTAATGACCTTAGACATTTTTGGTGCACATCAAATAGGATGTGCGGGGTCAGGATTAGAGTGCAAAGTCATATTTTTCGGGGGTTTGGAGCAAACATTTTTTTTTCTGGCATGATCATTGGTGGGGAGATAATGTTTTAGCTCAGCTTAGTGGTAATACTACGGTGGCTAACCTCAAAGTGGGGGAAATTGCAGTTTTCGTCCCGTAAGTTGCCCACTTTTCGATTTTGGTCCCATTGGATAGGGATGTGCCACATTTAGTCCCATAAGTTGCCCACTTTTCGATTTTGGTCCCATTGGATAGGGATGTGCCACATTTAGTCCCATAAGTCAAATAAAATCTCAATGTTGGTCCCATTGGATAGGGGGTGCCACACTTAGTCTCATAAGTCAAATAAAATCTCAATGTTGGTCCCATGGGCAATCTGATTTTTCATCTTTTGTAAACCAATTTTCTAGCTCATTTCAATCCAAGACGTGTATTTTTCCCTCTAGTTACTATTCCTAACTGAAGTGTGCAATGCACGCGCCTTGTTCCATTTAATTTTAGACAACAACTTGCCCATGGGACCAACATTGAGATTTTTATTTGACTTATGGGACTAAATGTGGCACCTTCTATCCAATGTGACCAACATTGATATTTTATTTGACTTATGGGACTAAATGTATCACATCCCAATTCAATGAGACCAAAATTGAAATGTTAGCAACTGATGGGATGAAAATTGCAATTTCCCCCCTCAAAGTGAGACAATTTTGTAGGAATGGTTCTTGGAATTCCCACAAACTCAATGACGCCCTTCCTCAGCAATGGGCTAATGACATCGTTATAAGTTCCCCGTGCAATTCGAAACCTGACGTTATCAAATGGAAACACACCTCTAATGGAAAATTTTCATTGTCATCCCAATGGGAGATTATTCGCACCCCGGGCACTAAACACCAACTCTTAGCGAACATTTGGAACCCTTTCATCACGCCTACGATGTCAGTTTTCATTTGGAGGCTCCTACACAATTGGATTCCTGTTGGCGATAGAATGCAATAAAAAGGGTTCTTGCCAGCATCCAAATGCCAGTGTTGTAACCAATGTGAGACTTCCTCGCACCTCTTCATCGCCGGTAACCCGTCTCGTTTAATTTGGCAAATTTTTGGTATCAAGTTTAATGTCATCCATCCGAACACGGACAATTGTGCCACGATCTTGCATTCTTGGAAAAACCCATCTCCATTTCAGGTATCTATGCATATTCGTGTTATTATTCCAATGTTAATCTTTTGGTATATTTGGACGGAAAGAAAAGATTCTAAACACCTAAATAATGTCGAGAATCATATCTTTAATCTCTCACGTGGTAATATATTGAAATGGGAAGATTGGAAGGGTGATTTATCTATTGCTGCGTCTTTCGGTATCCATTATCGTCCCCTTCCCCAAATCCCCTGGTATGGTTATTTGGAATAAACCAGATAGAGGAATTATCTTCATCTATTGCGGGAGCTGGGGGTGTTATTAGAATAGAGATTTTAAAGGTAATGTGATTTTGGGTTTTCAAGATTTCCTCGGGTTGAACTCTGATACCTATGCCGAAGTATATGCAGTCAAAAGAGGCCTGGAATTAGCTTGGAATCTTGGATTAAGGCGTATTTGGGTTGAAGTTGATGTCACTGCTGCTCTTGAAGAGAATCATGGTCATCCGAAGATTTATCCTTTACTTGTGCAAATTAGGCATCTAATGAAGTTCCGACCGATGGATTGTAGATTCGAGTCACATGAATACTTTGAAAAAAAATTATAGAGAAAATTACTAAAACACCCTTTCAAATAAATTTTTATATCCAAAAAATTCATGAAAATATTTTTCAATCTCTAAAACCCACTCTACAAACTTTCATTCAAAAAAACCCAAAAGTTAAGATTAAAAACTTTTTGACTAAACTACCTTCATTTATTAAGTTAAGAATTGATTAATTGGTCTTTTTTATTGATTTTTTTTTGTTTTAAAATTTTCAATTCGATAAGTTTAATAATACAAATTTTAATTTTTAGTATTAAATATTTTATATAATTTATTTTTATTTTTATTTTACTATGAAAATTATCTAAAAAATATGACAAATTTAAAAATAAAATTATATTTAGTAAATTATCAATATACAATTGATTAAATTTTTGGTCTAGAAGGTTAAGGGCAATTAAGTCAATAAATTTATTAATCCTAGGTTTTGGGCTTTTTGGAATGAAAAATTGGTGAAATGGGTTTTTTGGATTGAAATTTTTTATCATGGATGTTTTGGATTATAAAATTTATTTTAATGTTTTTTTAGTAATTTTTCCAAAATTATATTATGGAGATATATCCTAAGCTTTAGTCTCGAGATAGTTGTTATGAGCCTGGCCTATATAGTATAGGTACTCCCTGATGTTAGTATTTGCATCTTTAAGTACAATGTTAACTGGTTTTAGGAGTAACGAGTTTCGAAACATCGTGGCCACCCAAAATCTACACATCAGTGGGTAGAATGTTTCTTAAGAACCAAACTCCTCTTCACAAACCTAAAGACACTAATCAAAGTGGCATCATGGAAAATTAACAGTAGTAAAAAAAAAAGAGAAATAGAGACATAAAATTCTCATTATCATACAACAAATTGCTTCTACATTTCACCAAAAATCCACACACTTCATACAAATTAACAACAATTAAACTTCTTCCAAATCAAACATAGAAAAATGAATAAAAGACACATATATAACAAGACATAATTTTTTTAGTTTCCAAACAACTCATTAAAATGTATCCTAATGATTAATCTTCCTGCAGTTCTTCCTGATTTCTCCTCTAAATCCTGTCAATGGAGAAATATTTCCCATTTTTACCATAGACTTTGCAAATTGCTCAAAGAAAAGCTCATTATTCTCAGCATATTTCTTCACTAACTCCAATGACACTTGATTTTTGGTGACCAAAACTTGGTCAGAACTCAAAAGTCCCTTAGAACACAACAAGTTCTTGAAGTAGCTATTGTCGAACTTTGTAGGGGTAACAAAGTCCAAAAAGAATAGATTCTGATCACCTCCGGATCTCGGGCACCGGGCCCGCAACTTGGCAGCGTAGGATTGGTCGAGAGTAAAGTCGGGTTGAGAGTTTCCTGATTGGTTATAGAGCCTTTGTCTGAAGCTGGTGCATCTCGAGTTTCCTATGGTGTGGCTTCCTGAAAGGAGAAATATTATGAATATTATTAAGTTGAAGCTCTTTCAACAAATTCTGAGCTTAAATACAATCACAATTATCTGTATAGTGGGACCGATGTAATTAAGCCGGGATTTTGAATTCTATTTAAGTGACCCTCCACCATAAATACGAATGCTAAGAAGTAACTACTAAGAGAACAAGGACGGAACCATGATTGTGTTGATATTTTGATTCATCGGGTGATTAATAATTTGAAATAGGATAAAGAGTTTCTTATATTTAATTTGGACATAATGTCAGATAACATGTTACCTCAATTAGTTAAGGTGAAGAGAACTTCTTTTTGTGATCAAACAATGACGTAATAAATGAGAAATTCTAGTACGGAGATGGTGTGACGAATTCAAGTGGAAGTGTGTAACTCATTATGTTATAAAAAGTTAAATAGTAAGCTACACTTAAGTGCGGTCGGTTCGGATTAGAATTTTCTCGTACTATACTATAAGTTATTTATAAAAAATGAAACTAGAATTTCAACTAATTTCTTACCAGATAATGCTACAAGATCAACAATGTCCAGTCCTTGCAACTTAAATTTAGTGAGGATAGTCTGGAAAGTGTTGTTAGGAGCCGGAATTTGATTGTTCGAGCCACTCAAACTTGCACCTACTGAATCCCTTCTTCCTAGTGGAACCACCCAGCTCGGACCACCCGCCTGCACAAAAAGTAAAACGTCTCATTCTTTGGAGCTCAGTCATGTTGTCACACAAAGTGGAACTCACTGAAGTTTGTAAGGATCGTTATAAGCAGTTCAAATCTTCTGTAACACAATCGTGTAACACTTTTTATTACGCACATAGATATGTGACAAACGTGTGATATTTTAGGATGTGGAAAGAGAGTTTTCAAAATTTTCTCCATAGACTTTCTCTACACACCTAACCACTGTTGTATACACTTGCACACATCTATACATGTATCATGAAGTGTTACACGATTTCGTTGCAAAAGATTTGAAATGTGTTATAAGTGGTTATACTTAGGAGCTCGCGAGACTTCGAGTCCAGAACAACCACAACTATCCAGGGTTTTTTAAATAATTAAATACTATAGTTTTTAATAATATTTATATAAGTAATACACAAAAAAATAAAAATTCAGAAATAGCACACTACGCCAATGGTAATGGCGTACCCACCTGAGCTACGCCATTACCATTGGCGTATCCTTTCAAAAAAAAATTTTTAATTTTGTTTTTTTTTTTAAATTGTTACTAGGTACACCAATGCGAATGGCGTACCCAGTCAAAATTAAAGTGACTGGATACGCCCTTGGCACTGGCGTACCCAATGTAAGATTAGAATAAAATTCTTTGTCTTTCTCTCTTTTTCCCCTCTCTTTCTCTCTTCTCACGCTCACAACTCACTGCACTCACTCTCATCTCCCTCACCATCACCATCCCTCTTCATTTCTTCCTAATTCAACAAAAATTCAACAACACAAAGTCGAAAATTCTCCTTTCTTTTTAATTTCTTCCAAATTTCTCCTCTTTTTTTCAATTTGAGGTAATTATCTATTTTAATTTAATTTGTAGTTTTATGTTTATGAATTTAGATATAATTTTTATAATTTATTTAGAATTTGTGATTGCTGTTTAATTTAGTAATTATCTCTAAAATTATTTTCGAATTTTAGTGTAGAAGTTAGGATTTTAGGGTTTATTGGTTAATTGTAGTATAGAAGGTCGAATTTTAGGGTTTATGTTTCAATTTTAGGGTAGAATTTTGAATTTTAGGTATTATTTTTGAATTTTTGTAGTAAAATTTTAGTTAAAATTTTGAGTAGTTAAAATTTTTGTAGTAGAATTTAGAATTTTTGTAGTAAAATTTTAGTTAGAATTTTAACAAAATTTTTAAATACTAGTTTGAATTTATTTGGTGTTCCACACTTTCAAATTTGCATGAATAATATTTAGTTATAATTTAGTATTAATTCTTGAATACACATATAATGTTTAGGTATTAGTCCGATTTTTAGTGTTTAGAATAGTGGCATATTTGTAAACATTTTTAGGTAAAACTAAAAATTATATGTGTATATTTGTAAACATTATATGTGTAAATATGTAAACATTTTTAGGTAAAACTAAAAATTATATGTGTATATTTGTAAACAGTATATGTGTAAATATTTGTAAACATTTTTAGGTATATCGACTTTAGTTATGTGTATAGTATTTAGTTATAATTTAGTATTTAGTGTTAATTCTTGAGTACACATATATATGTAGACATTATATATTTAGGTATGTAAAAATACTAAAAATCAGACTAATACCTAAACATTATATTTAGATATTTAGTTTTAATTATTGAACTTTGATATAATTTTAGACAAATTTGTAGGTATTTCTTCGAATTTTTGTTATAACAATTAGCTATGATTTTGAATTTTTATGTTTAATTAGTGTTAATTAATTTAGTCAAATTTTAGTGTTGATTATTGAACTTTGATACGATATATAATTTGGGTATAAATTTGATTTTTTAGTGTTTAGAATAGTGGATAATAATCTAATTAATTCATTGTATTCTAATTGTACTTGCTATATTTTATAAATGCAGGATGACAAATTTGTACAATCGTGATATATATGGCCATGTTGATCCTAGTGTGTTGATGGATCAGACAATCCATAGGTCTGAGTTAGAATTTTCAGGGGATGTTGGAGTATTGCGAGCAAGACAAGCAGAATCTCATTATTTTCAAATTCGAACATTTTGTTCCACCACATCCTCGAGTCTTACAAAAACTCCATCAAATGGGGTTTTACAGCTTTTACTTGTTAACCAAGTGTGGTCAGCTTAAAAATGATATGGCACTTGTGACTGCACTCAATGAGAGGTGGCGCCCGGAGACTAACACGTTTCACCTCAGAAGTGGAGAGGCTACTATTACTCTCCAAGACGTAGCTATACTATGAGGTCTACCAGTCGATGGTAGGGCATTAATTATTCATCATGCGTTTAATGGGTTTACGGATTATGCAGCTTTGGTTCATCAGCTTTTCGATTTCGAAATTGAACGGGGTGATTTTAAAAAAAGGATATGAGATTAAAAATAAAAAAGTTATGTCAATACATGAAATCGAACGAGGCAACAATCAGAGACGAGTCCCCTGATCATATGGTTGATCAAATAGCACAATGTTGGGCTTTTGCATTGCTTGGTGTCATGTTACCCATCAGCAACGGGGAAGTCATTTCGATTTTGTGGTTGAAGTTTTTAGAAAATATTAACAAAGTTTTTTGCTTAACGGTACAAATACGCCAACACACCACTCCCCCAACTATAGGAGTTTATCTCGTTAATATTTTCAATAAACTTCAACCACAAAATCGAAATTACTTCTCCGCTGCTGTCGAGTAATATGATGTCAAGCAATGCAAAAGCCCAATATCGTGCTATTTGATCAACCATATGATCAGGGGACTCATCTCTGATTGTTGCCTCGTTCGATTTCATGTACTGACATAACTTTTTCATTTTTGACCGCATACCTATTTTTTTTAATCACCCCATTCAATTTCGAAACCTAAAAGCTGATGAACCAAGGCTGCATAATCCGTAAACCCAAACCCATTAAACGCGTGATGAATAACTAATGCCCTACCATCAACTGGTAGACCCCATAGTATAGCTATATCTTGAAGAGTAATAGTAGTCTCTCCACTTCTGAGGTGAAGTGTATTAGTCTCCGGGCGCCACCTCTCAATGAGTGCAGTCACAAGTGCCAAATCATTTCTAAACTGGCCACACTTTGTTAACAAGTAAAAGCCGTAAAACCCCATTTGATGGAGTTTTTGTAAGACTCGAGGATGTGGTGGAACAAAATGTTCGGATAATTTGACCATTTGAAAATAATGAGAATCTGCTCATATTGCTCGCAATACTCCAACATCCTCTGAAAATACTAACTCAGACCTATGGATTGTCTGATCCGTCAACACACTAGGATCTACATGCCCATATATATCACGATTGTACAAATTTGTCATCCTGCATTTATAAAATATAGTAAGTACAATTAGAATACAATGAATTAATTAGATTATTATCCACTATTCTAAACACTAAAAATTCAAATTTATACCCAAATTATATCGTATCAAAGTTAAATAATCAACACTAAAATTTGACTAAATTAATCAACACTTAAAAATTAAACATAAAAATTCAAAATCATAGCTAAATATTATACCAAAAATTCGAAGCAATACCTACAAATTTGTCTAAAATTATATCAAAGGTCAATAATTAAAACTAAATATCTAAATATAATGTTTAGGTATTAATCCGATTTTTAGTATGTTTAGATACCTAAACATATATATGCGTAT
Organism: Buddleja alternifolia; assembly: GCA_019426215.1. Classification (NCBI taxonomy): domain Eukaryota; kingdom Viridiplantae; phylum Streptophyta; class Magnoliopsida; order Lamiales; family Scrophulariaceae; genus Buddleja; species Buddleja alternifolia. Next base: position 996,431 of record CM033393.1, on the reverse strand, counting down.
TAAAGAATTAATACTAAAGTATAACTAAATATTATACACATCACTAAAGTCGAAATACCTAAAAATATTTACACATATAATGTTTACAAATACACATATAATTTTTAGTTTTAAATAAAAATGTTTACATATTTACACATATAATGTTTACAAATATGTCACTATTCTAAACACCAAAAATCGGACTAATACCTAAACATTATATGTGTATTCAAGAATTAATACTAAATTATAACTGAATATTATACATACAAACTTGAAAGTGTGGAATACCAAATAAATTCAAACTAGTACCTAAAAATTTTATTAAAGTTCTAAATAAAAACAAAAATTCTAAATTCTACTACAAAAATTTTAACTAAAAATTTTAACTAAAATTCTACTACAAAAATTCAAAAATAATACCCTAAAATTCAAAATTCTACCATAAAATTCTACCCTAAAATTAAAACATAAACCCTAAAACTCGACCTTCTATACTACAATTAACCAACAAACACTAAAATCCTAACTTCTACCCAAAAATTCAAAAATAATTTTAGGGATAATTACTAAATTAAACAATAATCATAAATTCTAAATAAATCACAAAGATTATATTTAAATTCATACGCATAAAATTACAAATTAAATTAAAATAGATAATTACCTCAAATTGGAAAAAGGAGGAGAAATTTGGAAGAAATTAGAAAGAAAGGAGAATTTTCAACTTTGTGTTGTTGAATTAGAAACAAATGAAGAGGGATGGTGATGGTGAGGGAGATGAGCTCTGCGAGCGTGAGAGGAAGAAGAGAGAGGAGGAAGAGAGAAAGACAAAGACAAAGACAAAGGAAAAAGAAGTTTTTTAATCTTATCACTGGTAATACCACTAGCAAGGGCGTATTCAGTCACGTTAATTTTGAATGGGTACGTCATTTGCACTAGCGTACCCAGTAACAATTTATATAAAAAAAAAAAAATTTAACCAAAATTGAAAAAAACAACAAAAATTTGAAAGGATACGCCAATATAATGGCGTAACTCAGGTGGGTACGCCATTTCCATTGGCGTAGTGTGCTATTTCTGAATTTTTATTTTTTTGTGTATTATTTATATAAATATTATTAAAAACTATATTATTTATTTAAAATATCCCAAATATCCATGTGATCATGTACATGAATAATCGTGATTATACGGAACTTGAAATCTCGGAACTGATAATTTCTAATCAAGAATCACTCACAAAAACTGTGGAATCCCTAGCAGCAAGAGCCATTATATCAGCACAAGAAACAGTCTGAGGGCAGTGTTTCTCGAGTGCAGATTTAATCTCATCAATCACTTCAAATCCACGAACTGAATTCCTGTTAGGGTTTGATCCCTTCTCACTGATTAGGGTTCCGGTGCTGTCCAAGAGTATCGATGCATCGCAACCCTTCATATTATCAAGAGAATAATATATTTTATTAATTTATGCACATATTATCAAAAGTATAATGTTAGACTAAATGTCAAAAAAGTGAGAAATTAGGTTGACAAGGATTGAACCCCCAGAGGACTGAAGTTGAATTAATGGCAAATACTAGGACCAAAAATATAAATACTTCCCATGTAGAACATCAATATGAACTTCAAATATGAATGTACGTACAAACCTTAACAAAGCAGTCATGAAAATGAAGCCTCACGAGTGAAGCAGCCATTCGAGCTTCTTTGGCAACAGCTTTAGCAACGATAGACTTAACGATTTGTTGTGCTCCGGGGCAGGACCGGTCATAAAACTGCGGGTAAAGATAGCCTCCATAGTTTTTGTGACAAAAGCAAAGAGGTGCAAAAGCAAGAAGAGCTACAAAAGCCATGAAAAAGTTGAAGGGCTTATAATTCTCCATTGTATATATGTTTTAGCAAGGAAATGTGTAATATTGGGAGGTGAGGATTTGCTATGTGATGAAGTTGGAGATGAAATATTGAATATTTATAGAGTTTACTTCAAATAAATGTTGTTTTGAAGAGGTCTAAGGAGGAGTAAGAATAGTGGAGTCGGTGGGATTTTGGGAATTGAAATGTGTACTTTCTCTATGATAGGTTTTGAGCAATTGTTACCCTAATGTAGACAAAAAAAAATATTTATACAATCATGCGCGTCCGTTTTAGCAGTTTTCACGATACATCGTCTCGAGATAATTATAATCATAAATGTATTGAACGTTTGAAACATTTATGAAATTCACTGTACACTGATGATTAAGATTATACCGAGACTCTTTAAGAAAATAGGCGCCCCTTTAGAACATTAGCTTATATGTATGTTCTAGATGGCTTATTTCAACATTTATCTCACAAAATTAATTAGTTTAAGATGTATAATGCATGACAAAAGCTTAAAGATCATTTAGCTTTTTTCTCAATAATTGGAGCAAGCTTCTTTCTCAATAATTGGAGCAACTTTTATAAACAATATATACTTTTTGTGATAGGTATACTTACAGAAATCTCGTTGGTTCTCCAAAAGCAGTAAGCTAGTTAAAGAACTTTTTGACTGCCTTTTTTTAAATAAAAGAAAAAAAGAAAAAAATTGGTAGAAAACTTACAGAAAAGACAAGTGCACAGGGTACTGGGTAAAAGACTAAAAGTGAGTGAGAAAATATGAATAAAAAGCTTGATTAGAAGCACCTGCTCTTTTGACCCCCACCCCAAAAAAAAAAAGGATTGTCGGGAAAAAACGGTAAGAAGATTTAAGCTGGAGATGACATGGGATACTTTAACGCGGAAACCCTTTAATAAATAAATAAAATCTCTAAATCTTTTCTTTATATTTTTGGTGGGAAAAATTAGGGATTTTTTAAAAAAATAATATAATTTTTAATAATTTTTAAAAAAAATAGTACAAAAAAAAATTTCAATTCAGAAATAGCTGGATACGCCATTCCAATTGGCGTATCCACCTGGTTACGCCAATTGGAATGGCGTAACCTGTAATAAATATTTTTAAAAAAAATTCGTTAGAACTGCATACGCCATTCTTAATGGCGTAGGCAGACATATGTCTCTGCATACGCCAGACAAGTCTCCATACGCCATTCTTAATGGCGTATGCAGATACATATGTCTGCATACGCCATTAAGAATGGTGTATGCAGCCCGATCTTCCCCTCCCCCTTTTCTTTTCTTTTCTTCCTTCTTCCCCACTTCCCCTCTTCTTCTCTACTGGAAAACTCATCACACCTCACCTCACCATTAACCACTTCTCCTCTCCAACTCTTTCCAAGTTCAGGTAAATTTCCAATTCCTCCCCACTTTCCTAATTTATTTCGAAATCTTAGGCTCAACATTGTAGAATTTTAGGATTTATTTTCCTATATCTACTAATTTTAGAATTTATGTTTTAATATTGATGTGTTTTGTTGTGTGTTTCCAATTTTATCGTTAATTTGCACGATATTGATTTTTTATGGTGTTATTTTTGAATTTTACTATTAGAATTTTAGTATATTATTGAAATTTGTGATTGTTGCTTAATTTAGTAATTATCCTTATTTTTTTTCCCCTATTTTAGTAGTCATTGGTTAATTGTAGTGTAGAAGGTGTAATGTTAGTATCCATAATTTTATGGTTTATTTTAGTTTTTTGTTGTGTTGAAATTCGAATTTTATGGTATTATTTTTTAATTTTAGTAGTAGAATTTGAATTTATTGTTTAAAATTTGTGATTGTTTCTTAATTTGATAACTATCCCTATTTTTATTTTTATTTTTATTTTGAATTTTAGGATTCATTGGTTAATTGTAGTGTAGAATGTGTAATTTTAGGGTTTATGTATCAATTTTGATGTATTGAATTTCAAATTTTATGGTATTAATTTTGAGTTTTAGTAGTAGAATTTGATTTTATTGTTGAAAATTTGTGATAGTTGCTTAATTTGGTAATAATTATTATTTTTTATTTTTTTGAATTTGAGGATTCATTGGTTAATTGTAGTGTAGAAGGTGTAATATTAGGTTTATGTTTCAATTTTGATGTGTTGAATTTCGAATTTTATGATATTATTTTTGAAGTTTAGTAAAAATTTTGACGTAATTGTTCAATTTTTATAATAGAAGTTAGGATTTGTTACTAATTCATTGTATTCTAATTGTGCTAATTATATTTTATAAATGCAGGATGGCAAATTTGTACGATCGTAATATTAATATATATGGGTCTGCTGATCCTAGTGTGTTGTCGGATCAGGCAAGCCATAGGTCTGAGTTGGTATTTTCTGCGAATGATGAAAGAGTACGATCCAGACGAGCAGATGGACATTATCTTAAAATGATCAAAGCTAACGGGTTTACGCCACCACATGATCGAGTTTTTTGAAAACTCCATCAAATGGGGTTTTACCGCTTTTACCTGTTAACCCTGTGTGGCCAGCTTAGATTGGATATGGGACTTATAAATGCACTAATTGAGAGGTGGCGTCCGGAGACGAACACGTTTCACCTCAGAAGTGGAGAGACTACTGTTACTCTCCAAGACATAGCAATATTATGGGGCGTTCCAATTGATGGTAGGGCGTTAGTTATTCATCATCCCTTTAATGGGTTTAGTGATTATACGACGTTAGTGCATCAGCTTTTAGGTTTACAAATTACACGAGATGATTGTAAACCCGCGGGTATGTGCTTAAAAATGAAAACTTTATGTGCATTCATAAAATTGAACGCAACATCAATTGATGATGGGTCCCCTGAGCATATGGTTGATCATATGGCACGATGTTGGGCTTTTGCACTGCTTGGCGTCATGCTACCTGGCAGCATCGGGGAAGGGATTTCAATTTTGTGGTTGAAATTTTTCGAAAATATTAACGAGGTTTACTCCTACAGTTGGGGGAGTGGTGTGTTGGCGTATTTGTACCGTCAATTATACCATGCCTCCCTGAGGACTTCGAAAGGAGCATCTGGTCCTTTAATATTGTTACAGGTATAATGTATTATTTTTTTGTTGTTATATCTTTATGTAAATGAATGTTATAATAAATGTTTAACAAATGGATGTATTTTTATTTTTAACAGTTGTGGGCATGGTCACGAATATTTGTTGTGAGGCCAGCCCGTTTGCCACAGGAAATGGCAAACATTGATTCCTTAGGAATTGCACGCACGCCATTGGGAAACGGTAACTTATTTAATTAAGATTTTTAATTCAAAAATAAATATTTTTTTTAATTGTTTGCATTATTGATATTGTAGGTGGTGTCGTCCCGTGAGAAACGAAAGGACAACCACTGGCGTTGTAGTGACACCTAGAGAAGCATTAGATCAGATGACCTATCATCATGTGAGTAAAAAAATTTCTTTGGGTTGTTATGTTATAAAATTTTAAAATCCTTGCGATTTAAAAATAGTGGTGTTCAATTTTTTTATTTCAGTTTGTATGGGACTTATACAACTTCAATGAGCCTGATATTGCTGAGTTGCCACCTGAGTATTTGGCCCCTAATGTGTGGAGAGCATCAGTTCCGATGGTATTCCTCAACATTGTGGAATATCATTGTCCTGAGTATGTGCTTCAACAGCTTGGATTCCGACAAATGGTTCCACACTTATATACGCATCCACAATTCAATAGGGTTGACCGATCTAGGAGGGACAATGAGGATTGGTCCACTTTTAATAGGACCTTCATCGATATATGGAATGACCGATTAAATCATATTGTGGGAGGTGACGAGGGTACGGGCGCAACAGAGGATTACGGCTCCTGGTATGATAAGACCACGCGTCGTTATATTTCAAGGATGTTAGATAGGTCTAATGACGGCTTCCAAACAGGGTCGGCGCCTCTGTTGCATGATGTGGTTAGTATATATAATTGTTTGAGGTTAACATTACATTACATTTCGCCTACATATATGTTTTGCTTTGCCTTATGTTTTTTGTTTATCTTGTACAGAATCGGCAAATTCAAGAATTGCAAAGACTTGTCCAAGATTACCCTGAATCGTGCACTTTTGCCCGATTGAGTCAGGGTCTTAACCAGATTGCGGGCCAGGTCACATTTATCCGCCGTGATGGTTCAGCATCGGGTGTTAATTTTGATCAGCGCAAAGCTGGACCTTCAAGTCAAGTACCTCTCACCTCCACTTTTGGACCATCCTCTGCGACTTTTAATGCTCCATATGCTACCGGGGATTACTTTCCCCAAATGGCTGCTACTACACCCGAGTATCAGGGACATTATTCAATCCAAGATGAGGGGCCTTCATCATCAGCTTGGGCAACGCCCGAAAATTTGTGGGATCAATATATGGAGGACCCTCACACAGACCTCAGCCTAGACCTGTCGAACAATCCACCTCCCATATACAGGAATCCACCTCCAGCCTCTTTGCAATTTGACACGTCCGCAGTTCCGTTTAGCTTTGACATGAACAGAACAGAAAATGAAACGGAGCAACTTAGACGTTCAACTAGGGAGAGGCGTACGCCATTTTGTGGCACAGGGGGGCATCGCGGTCGGAATGCTGAGTAGATAGTCTTTTTCATTTGTAGTTTATAATTGTTTGCTTTTATTTTTCGAACATAATTTGTAGCATCTGTCTACTCGTCGAACATAATTTGTGGTTTATAATTTTTTTGCGTTTCTTTTCTTTTCATTTGCTTTTCTTTTTCGAACATAATTTCCATACTAAAATGAATGTTGACAAATAAATATACAGAAACAGGCCAAATACGAGCAAAAAAATTACAACAAATACCGTCAAAATAAATATCTCATTATCCAACAAATACATATCAATGCTCGATTGCAATACATAACTACCAATCCATCTCATTGGGAATTCGAGTAGTCACATTTCTGCCTACTCGATGTATCTTCGACAGAGGGTCATGGACCAACTCAAAATTAGGTACATCCCAAAAATGAGCCTCATGCAAAGGGAAAAATTTCCCTTCATATGTTTGTAAATACTCACTTGCCCTATAATACTTTTCAACCAACGGGATCGACCTTTTGTGCAAATCGACACATAACGCAATCGCATGTGAGCATGGAATTTTGTGTGTGCTCCATCTTCCACAAGAACAATATTTTCTCTTTATGTCAACGGCGTACTTTACAGAACGATATCCAAGCTGCGCTTTGGTGTTAACTTGACCAGTTTTGTCAAGATGATCAAAGTGCCTGACAGTGTGTGTCTCGGATGCTTTCTGTGATTCCGAGTACATTTGGTAAGCATAATCTGTCAGCCCCGAATTCCCCCCCATTGTCAAGGCATCTCGGTGTCGGTTATAAAAATAATCAACACAGCGATGAAATGTGCATTCCACAATAGCAGTGGGCGGTAGATGACGAACACCTTTCAAAACACCATTTAAGCTCTCTCCCATATTTGTTGTCATAATGCCTTCGCGTAACCTTCCATTGTGTGCAAGTGTCCACTTTTCAAATAGAATTCTGCTAAGATAAATGAAAGCATCTTCCTCCTTTTGTCGGATATCCTGCATGATTTTATCGAACTTTGAAATACTATGTGTCATGCCTGTCTGGTAACATAGAGTCTTCAAAACTTTATTGTTGAAACAAGTATTAAAGTTTGAAGACACATGTCGTAGGCAATATCGATGAGATCCATGAGGAGGGCAAAAAGCGGGTACAAGCTCAGAAGCATGCCGTATGCCGTGGTGACGATCAGAAATAAGGCACACACCTTCGTTCCTTCGAATAAAATGTTTGCTCACCAATTGCAGAAACCACAACCACGAGTCGTTTGACTCATTATCGACAATTGCAAATGCAAGAGGCAAAATCTGATTATTTCCATCAAGAGTCATTGCGATCAATAATTTACCTTTGTACCGTGCATATAGATGTGTCCCATCAACGCAAATAATTCTTTGGCAATGTTGGAATCCATCTATACACGGCTTGAATGCCCAAAACACATACATAAACATTTTTGGATTTTGATAGATGCTTTTGTGTTTCCATTCAACAACCGTGCCCGGATTCCACTTTTGGATAGCTCCCAAGAACTTAGGTAACTGTGGAACGGAATCCTCCCAAGTCCCGTCTACAATCTCATTTGACGTTGCAAGCTGTGCCAAGCCTTGCCATACGAAATCTGGCATTTCTATTTTTCATTTACCATTTGAACTATTCGTGCAACCTTAATTGACGGACCAATTTGAACTTGTCCCAAAAGTTCGTTGGCAATCAGATTCATGTCCAAATTATGGTGGTTTTTGTCCACATTTTCGAACATACACTCATGTGGCCCTTTATACTTTGATATCATCCAAAAATGTGTTTTCTGGCTAAAATGAGCTCGAAGTCTAAACTTGCACCCTTCACTTTCGTTTTTGTGTTTGCATACAACAACATAAGTGGTCGGGTTACTGATTTTCACCGTAAACTCTCGTTGTTCATGTGTTACGTGGTAGTCTTTCACCGTTCTTTGCAAACTTTCTTTGTTCTCAAATGTTAATCCCAAAACAAGATTGCCTATCTGATAATCATAAGTCATATCCCCAACTTCACGTGGCCGATTTAATGAGTCTCCTTGTAATTCTTCATATGATGTAGAGTAGAATGGGAGCACAGGATGAAGCCGTGGTTGATTCTCTGTTCGAGTAACATCTTCCTCAGCATTTTCCTCATAATTCGGATCGTTGTTGATATGTGCCTCTAAGTCCGTGTCTGAAAGTCCATCAAGCCAATTTCGACAAGCACTGTCATTCTCATCCTCAAACTGAACGTTCTGAGGTGGTATCGAACTGCTCGCCCCTCCATGATGAGAAAAATGAGCACTATAGTTGTCTTCGTCAAAATGCCCAAACTCGTGATGACTGTGAGTAGACATACCTACTTGTACAAAAAATTGAAATTAAATTAAAGCTTGTTATATTACATATTCATATAATGCAATGATAACGAATAAAATAAAATAGGACACTAAAATTATGCAAATGTATAGACGATTCATTATTACCTTCATCTTCATTATTACCTTCATCTTCATCATCCATTGCATAACTCCCTGAGTCATGAGCGGCCAAAGGGAAATTTGGCACATTTTCAACACCTCCAAAAGCATTAACCGATGTAGAACATCCTAAAAAGATAATCATAATAAAGAAAAACTATAAAAGAGTGATACAATTAAAACTTCTCATAAAAAAAAATTAACACAGTTATAACATTTATTTAAAAGTATGATGATACAAAATAAATATAAAAATAAAAATTACCTCCATACATATCGTCATTTGGATAACTTCTGATATTTAAATATGGTAATAGTGGTTGAGCACAAAATGGTGAGAATTGGTTTGGCTGATACGACGTCATCTGTGTTAACAGCGATGTGTATTGACCCTGAGATTGTATTGGCGCTTTTTCAATATAAAGATCCATTGTACTAACACCAGTATAAGGATCCAAGAAAAAACTTAAATCACCATCATTTTTTACCTCCATAGCTCTCTGCCTGAGCAAATTTCTATCTTCAAAGGAGTACTTCGAAAAAACTTTTAACAAGAATTCAGTTGGATTAATTCCTGTACTCTCATATACCTTATTTACCAATTCAACAAATGTGATCGAACGAGATATTCTCATGTACGTTGTTGCTGGAACACTATAACTCAACATATAATTCGCATCTTCAATTATTTGTCCATCCACAAATATGCAAACATCAACTAAGTTCTGCCTAGACATTTCTGCAAAATATCCATTATTAATTTATAGTTCGAAAACATAAATTATACCTTGTAAAAAATCTTAAAATATCATTCATAAACACAAAATTCAACATTACATCTCAAAATTATGCCTAAGAAATTATACATTTTATCTAAAATATTATATCAAAGTTCAAACCCTAAAAACAACTAAATATTATATCAACTAAATTGAAAATCTAAATACAAAATAAAAACTACATAATTAAATCAAAGTACATATCCTAAAAACAACTATATTTAAAATCTAAGTACAAGATAAAAATTATATAATTAAATCAAAATTTATATCCTAAAAACAACTATATTTAAAATCTAAGTACAAAATAAAAATTATATAATTAATCAAAATTTATATCCTAAAAACAACTATATTCCAAAGCTAAATACAAAATATAATAATATAGAATTAAAAGAATTACCTTGTGATATAATGAAATTGAGAGAGAGAGAAGATGGAGGAATTTTTAAGCAGCTGCAGACGGAGAGAAAATGAGGGAAAGAAGAGGAGGAAGAAAAATAGTGTCCTGGATACGCCATTAAGAATGGCGTATCCAGACTCAACGGCAAAAAAAAAATTATTAGAGGTTACGCCATTCCAATTGGCGTAACCATTTTTAATAATAAAAAAAATTATTAGAGGTTACGCTATTCCAATTGGCGTAACCATTCGAAATATTTTTTTTTTTATTAATGGTTACGCCAATTGGAATGGCATAACCAGGTGGATACGCCATTCCAATTGGCGAAACCAGGTGGATACGCCAATTGGAATGGCGTAACCAGGTGGATACGCCAATTGGAATGGCGTATCCAGCTATTTCTGAATAAAAAAAAAAAATTTGTATTATTTTTTAAAAAATTATTAAAAACTATATTATTTTTTAAAAAAATCCAAAAATTTGAAACTCATAAATGCATGTATTTGATTAAAATTATCATGGCACACAGTGGCGGATTTAGAATTTTTGGTCAGTGGGGACACCAGGAATTTTACCCAGGGGGCGAGATTGTTGTGATATAGTTATACAATTTGTTAAGGAGGGCCCCCCGCAGTACGGTACGCTATATTTATGGGGGAAAATATAATAAGAAATTAGGTTCAATTACAACTTTTGACATAATTTATACTCTTATATCTCTTTTGTTATAGCCAGTATTTAGGTTTTGGGAGGGCGAACTCAAAGTAAAGGGAGAAAATATGATATTTTTTTATCTTGAGGGGGGCGAAATTCAAATATAAAAAAATTTGTAAGGTAAAAAAATAATTTTTCAAAATTGAGGGGGGCGCATTTAATAATTTGAGTGGAGGCATTAATGTAATTTATGAATTAAAATTAAAAAATATCTATATATTAAAAAAAATCAGTGGGGGCACTGCTCCCCACCCCCCCTTTAAGTACACTTGCGTCCGCCCCTGACAGCACATGTAGAAGAACGAATAATTATACTATTAATACATAATTTGTAAAAGAAATTGACAGGATACATGACTAAAATTATTATGCCTCCTTCAGAAATTTGATTCAGTAACTGATAATGGTAAAATTTGTCAGTCAGAGAATATCACGTGAATTATCACGTGGGGTGAAGAATTTGATCCAACTCACGACAAACTAAGTTGGGGATTTATGAATTTATAGACTGCACTCACTTTAAGTGAGCTACCTACGTACCAGATAAATATGGGATCAAGTTAGTTCATAGTTCTATGTTGAAAATACTCTCAGTCCTAGCCAGTGAATTTTTTCTGAGAGAGTAGATAATGATCTTACATCAACTCCTTTCAAGTATATATATATATATATATAGCTGCTGGTGGGCCGTAGGGCGGGGCTTGATTATTGGGTCATTTGCCTATTTATTAACCCAATATTTGGCTATCTTATATTAAAATAACTTTCTTTTCTATTATGTCCTCTTAAGTATAGCAGACCGTATTCATAATGGGCCGCCAGTCCTTTGGGGCTCGCTTATTATATTAACCGTGGGCTTGACCCACAAGTAGCGCCCGGTCCGTGCTGGGTGTAGATTAATTACTGCAGTACCCCTAAACATTTTTGGTGCACATCATAATGCCCCAGCTCTCGGGTGTGCCGTATAGGATACCAGGGAGTAGAAATATGTATGGGTGTATGGCAAACTTTGTCGCCTTAGGGGGGTGTCTAACGAGTCACCCCTTTGAAGGGGGATATCTTAAGTGTTATCTCGAGGTAACGTAGGTGTTGACTTAAGGCAACACCCGTAGCTACCTTGAGGTCTGACGTCTCGGGGTCCAGCGCTTTGAGGTCGGATACCTTACAATGCCAAAGTGTGCGAGGTAACTCTATTTGGGTATGTGTTTCTTGTCTTAGGGGAGAGTTTTTAAGTTATGAACCTCTACACCACTTGACTAATAACGTCAAAGGGGTTATTAAGTTAGTCCACGAGGCGCTTTAGAAGATTTTTAGTTGGTGAGATGTGCCTCAAGTACACCTTTATTTGCGAGATGCGCCTCATCAAGAGGGGAGTGCATGCCTAACCTAAAGGGAGGCTACTTGCGCCTTACCCCTAGGAAGCTTGTTGTCTCGGAGGAGACTTAGAATCTTGAGGCCTCTATCCGGGACCTCAGCATCCCGGAGGGGACTTGAAATTTTTTACCTTAATCCGGGAATTCACACTCTGGAGTGGACATCAAATTTATTAAACGGGCCTTGGCCCCTAGGTATGGTGGTTGTTCTCCCTTTATTGGGGTGTTAGATTTATTTCCTATGGCCTTTTGCGCTTATTGGATGTTATCTTATGTAACACCCATGAAGTAGATAGGGCATGTCGAATTTGTCTTTCTCCTTAGGTAGGAGAGTACCCCCTTCAAGAAGGGGGTCGATAACGAGCAACTGGAGGTGTGCAAGGGAGACACAGGATTAGAGGTTTTAAAAGCTCCCCACCTACTTTTATCTAAGTATAGGTGGGTTGGTGGCTTTCACTCTCACACCCCTTCATATTCTCAGTCTCTTGGAATTTTTATCTTCTCTAGGAGCTCACTCTCTTAGTTCACCATGAGTTGAAGCCAAGATGACCAAGGTAAATTTGAGATTCTTAGTACTTGTTCCTTATTTTATAATGTCATGCTAATAGTGTGGAAAATTGCTTGTCTTTTCGCCAACACTTAATTGATTCAACTTACGACCTTTTCGCCTTCATGGAGCGCTTTTTAGGGGTCGTTGTCTTTTTTATCAAGGGGCGTCGAGCCTCACTTATGAGCATAGGGGCGCCGGGTGGCGATCCCAGGTTACCGAGTTAAACCTTGAGTTAAATTTGGACGCCTTTCAGGGTCTTCTTACAATTAAGATGTGTTCTACCGCGTCTTACGTGTATTTTTTTTCCTTCATCAACTGTTAGGTTCTTGGAGGATAACACTATCCCTAAGGGTAATTGGAAATCAAAATTCTTTTACTTTCTTTCCACTTGGGTATATCGACACCATTGCGTTGGAATGAGGACGTTGCACCTTACGAGATCACCCGTACTCTAAAATAACTTAGAGTTATTTTTAGCAAGACGGGCTTGTTTGACCATAAGTTCGACGTTAGCCTGTTATATACTCCAGGTATATATATATATATGTCTTTATTTTTTTTATTCATGGCTTCATGACCTCTAGTGGGGTGTATCTTGTGACTTCATGAGCACGAGGTCAATTACTTAATTGATTTGTTGTGCGCCATGGCTTCATGAGCACTAGCGGGTGTTTTTGTACCCAATGGCTTCATGAGCTGTAGCGAGTGTTAGGATTATACCTTCAGATGTGATAGGGGATAGAATGTATAGGGCATATATCTTGTATTGAACTTAAACTCTTCTTAAATAAAAGGCATTATTGAGTTTTCACTTAATTCTTATCTGCATCTATAAGTTGTGTAAAATGTTTTGTCCATGTTTTCAGTGCGATCCCTCTACTTCCTATGGGATAGGAAGATTTGCACTAGAGAGATCGATCTTGATTACTAAAATAAAGTTCGCAAGTAATATGAAGTCTTTAATGGACAAATAAAGACTTCGAATACTTGTACAATCTTAGCTCTGACATGGGAATGCCTGTCTGGTATCATGGGATGATAGGAGATTAAGATTGTAGACACGTCAGTGGAACTGATATGTTCGAACACAACTCGCATCGGTTCTGTCACATGGGTTTTCACTCTGTGACTGTCAATGATGGAACTGATTATGCGAAATAGGTATATGTGAACCTTTGACCTGAAGTATCAGGCTGAAGATGCACTTGTGACGTCAAGTCTTTCACTAGAGTAGTTAAACCCAATTCAGCCTTTGGTGGGGTCAACCTCGAAATGCGGACTTGATGGGCAAGTGGTAATCTTAGCAGATATCTAATATGGGATTTGTTCTCTCATAAGTGAATTAGTATGTATTATATGTAATTATAGATAAATAGAGATCAAAGTCTTTGGCCAAAGCAAACGAGACGATTGTGCTTGGCACTAAATCGATCTCAATGATCTCGAATTTATTATGATTTATACATATGGTCAAGTCCAGTGAGTTTGACATAACCATGACTCTCACTTGACCGGGGAACGTGAACAAAAGGTTTATACATATACGGTATTTACGATTGGAAGATTTCGGAATGATCCTATCATTCGTTTTCATTTGGATTACGAAGTGGGTCACGTAACTGGCTAGGTGTTACCCACTTCCTTTGGTTTTCTCTCATTGCCAAACGAAACGAACCTAAAGAGTCGCGCTAAAGGATTGACAAAGAAAAATGAAGAAAAAGGAATTTCTATTATTTTTTTTTGGGAGTTTTAATTTATTGAATAAATTAAATAATTAATTATAATGATAAGATAATTATTAATTAATTTTCTTGAGAAATATATTAATGAATTAGTTTATCTAATTAATTTGGTTGTTTAATTAATTTATTTATTTATTGGATAAAATAAATTATTAATTGAAATAAGAAATTTATTAAACAAAATAAATCCCGAGGCTAAATAAGGAGTCCAATTGGACACCTACTAGGCCTCAATGTGGCGTCTCTGAGAGGCCACATATTAAGGCTCTTTTGTTTTGACTTGTTCAATAAGTCATGAGGTATATAAGGACTCTTTGACTTAGAACAAGAAGAATAATACACAACTCTTATAACTCTCAAAAGAAAGAAAAATATTCCTCCCCTCCTCTATACCTAGCCGTCGACCATAGAGAAAGAAGAAAGGGGATTTTTCGTTTGTTGATCCGTGCATGACAATTTAGAGACGACGTATTTTTGTTGTTCGGATCAAGTTCAAGTTTTAAGAATCAAACCAAAGGATTGAACATTTAGAAGCTTCAATATTTCGAGTTTGGAGAAGAAGAAGTTTTTCTCCATCATCATATTCATATTAACGAGTAAGTTTTATTCGTTATACGCTTTTAGATTCAATTATGCGAATTAGAGTACCAATTGGGTTTTTGTTTTTAATTTTTGAAATCCCTTCCGCTGCGTTTATGCTTTTTCGAACGAAACCCAACAGCGAGGTGCTTTGTACCCCGTGGCTTCATGAGTACTAGTGGGGTATCATGTACCTCTTGACTTCATGAGCGCTAGTGGGGTGCTTTGTACCTCGTGGCTTCATGAGAGCTAGTGGGGTATCTTGTATCTTTAGTAGGATTTTATGAGTGTCAGGAGACCTAGCCTCTCTGGCGTTTTGCTATACTCGAGCATCACTCTCTAGGATTTTACTTAAAAAATACAAGCGTTTTGATAGCTAGTTACTCGCTAGTGTTTTAAAAACATTAGCATTTTGCTATCTTGTTGAGACCCACCAACTTGGGGGGTATTTTATATCAAGATTCGTATTCCCCTACGTGGGGGTTAAGATAAAAAATATTTGGGGAGGGGGGGAGGGGGTGTTAGGCCTTACCACCAGGGGGAGAATGCCGTGTGGCGACCCCCAGAGGGATTGCTTGGCGGTCGGTCGCGAGGTATTGTGCCTCGCGGCAGGCTGCGGGCGGTCGGTCGCGAGGTATTGTGCCTCGCGGCAGGCTGCGAGGCGTGTGCCTCGCGGACGGCAGCGTAAGGCATCGTTCCTCGCTGTGGCCGCCAGGTGTACGCCTCGTGGCTGGCACCTTGAGGCAAACCTTTTGCCTAACGATGGCCGCGAGGCGCAGCATTGTCCCGGGGCTTATTGTCCCAGGGGTCTTTAATGGGGGCGACTTAAGGTTTTTTTACAGGCCTTATGTATCCATGTACTTTATCTTACGGTCACTTTTTGCTTGTATGAATATGAGCTAGTTGAACGTTAGCAGCATTCTTGTTTTCGACTTAGCACATTTGTGAGCTACTCATTGGCCCTTCGTAGGCTTCAAGTAAGTCTTATTTTTCCTACCTCCATGATTTGATTTGGCGGGTGGACTTAGAACCTCATAAGGTTACCTATCCCCCACTCCTTAGTGTTTTTCAGTGAGAAATGCTTGGAGTAGTAAGATATCTTTTGCTAATGAAGGGCTAGCTTAGAGCTTGATTTCACCCTATATTTATGCCTTTTAAGTAAGTGGTGTGATTTATGACACTAGCGGCCACATTTTTATGTGGAGGGTTGGGTTGTCTCTCGTGTTTTTATTCTTGTATAATCTCGGTCCAGAACCTTAATGGGAGGGAGAGGTCTTTTTGTGGATCCTCAACCTTTCTTGGTATTGTTGGAGGGATTATCGGGTGGACTATCCTCATTTGAGTCTTTGGTAGCTCGGGGGATTTTTTCATGGATATTAACTATCTCTTTTCGCCTTTTACTTAGCTATCATAGTGTACCATTGACGTGATTTCATGAGTGCAAGATCAATTGTTCAATTATTTTGCCTTAGTACTTTTCGGCTTCATGAGCACTAGTTTAGGTACTTAGCCATTTAACGCTCCATTGGAGGGATTTAATGAATGCTAGAGGTGAGTGTATCTTGGGCATTTTTTGCCATACTTGAGTTTCACTTATTAGCAATTCACTTTATAAATGCTAAAAACGCTTGGCCTTGACCTTTAAATATTAGCTAGCTATGGCCTTAACATACTAGCTGGCCACTAGCTAGCTATTTGTTTGTATCACCGCTCCTTTCTCCCCTACTCCTTAATATGTGAAACACATTCAGGAGTACGTTACAGAGAGGTGTTTCTATGACACCAGGGAGTTAAACTTTTCTCATGTAGTCTTACCGAGGATGGGTATTTTTGCATAGCGTATGGTGTTTCGCTAATAACTAAAGCACTAGGCCCTATTTGTTAAATGTCGACTCTTGTGAATTTGAGGCCTGATGCCTTGAGACTTATAGCCTATGATGCACAGACACGGACACTGCACGGGACACGTTAATTCTTAAAAAATTAGAACATGGACACGGTTCGGACACATCTGCCCAATATGTTATAAACTTATGAGTAATTGAGCACCTATTAGACAATAATCAACAATTCAACAACTTATTAATTACAACCCATATATATATATATATATATATTCACTATTTGTATATGAGCAACCTATTTTTACACAAAATAACAACTTATTAATAGCAATCTTTCTGTAAACTATAAAACTTCATCTATATAAATACATTTATATTAAAAATACATTAAAAAATGCAAAAAATCAGCCCCGAAGTGTCCTGAATGTGTCTGAGCCGTGTCTCAATTTTATTTATTTATTTTAAATTCTGGACACACTTTTGTCGTGTCCACCGTGTGTCCGACACTGCACGGGGTGATTTTTCGGAGTGTCCGTGCATCATAGCTTATAGCCTTGCAGGTTTTTTCACTAGGGTGACATTTGTCTTTTTTGTAAACACTTTTGCTCCATTATTTGCTCAACTTATTTCATGGCTATTTGAAACATATTTATTTTTCGGGCGTGGGGGGCGTTAGTTTTGGTACTATTGGATGTCGTATGTTTGCAAGCCGACGTCCAATTTTTAGAGTTTTAGTGCCCCCCTCCCCCCCCCCCCCCCCCCCATTCCTTGAGATTTTTAGAGTTTTAGTGCCCCCCCCCCCCTCCCCTTCCTTGAGATTTTTAGAATTTCAGGAGGCTTGAATAGCCATAAGTGATATTCATTTGTGGCATGAGGTGAATTATCACGCTAGCCATATTGACATAATCTTGGTCCAGAGTCCATGTTGGAGGGTGGTAGTTTTTCAAACCTCATTCCCTCTTAGAACTACTGAAAAGGTCATAAGGTGGACTAGCCTCAACCGAGCTCTCAAGGGTTTGGGGGGCTTTTGTTGCTCCACCTATGCTAGTCCTCAAAAAATGACGCACAAGGGTTCCGAGGAGTGTTTTTGGGTGTTGTGAAATCACTCATTCATTAATGACGCACCCATTCATAAATGATGTGATAGCACGCTATCAAATAAAACTAACATGCACCGCAGTATAAAGAGAAAGGTGCCTCTTGGCACTTAATAGGCAGATAGCGAAATTTCAGAAATATCCAAACGTTAATGCAAACGTACGGGGGTGCTCATGGGCACCTCAAAATTCAAGTAAAGGTATGGTGCTTGTGGGCACCCTTACTTAGCTATTGGCCAATGGTGAGTTCTTACTTTCTACCTAGTGGCCTTGAAAATACTAGGTGGATCACTTAACTGTTTCCATGTTGCCTTACGGCACTGGTGGTGTGCCTAAAGCATTGTTCATGACATTTCCCACTAGGTGCCTTTTGGCTTTAGTAGGTTGTTACGGGTGCTTATGCTGCCCTCATGACATGTTTTAGTTTTCGGACGCAATAGCCTACACTTGCTTGCCCCCCACTCCTTAATGCCTTTTCCATGAGCAAAACATATAAGAGTAAGGTTTTTATGGGGTGATTTATTATGAGCTATTGTTGTTTTTTGTGTGAATGAATCATCATTATTAATAGTAAATTTTTATGTATAACCTCAATCCAGAGCGTATTTTGTATCGATGGGGGGCTTCTAGTTTATTAGAGTCTCTACCTCTTTCTTATACTCCTGGAGGGGTTATAAGATGTGCAATAGGGTCTCAACAGAAACTTCTTGAGCTCGGGGAGCTTTCGTCTTGCCACCTATATCAGCCTCTAGAGAGGGCCTTGTATTAATAGATTTTTAGCCTCGGTCAGAAACATTGGTTCTGATGAGCACTTAGTGGTGTGTTAAATCATTCAATGTTCATCATTGTATAAACGTGTATTATCGTATACACATTTGATGTTCAACATACATAGTGACATAGAAGGAGGCGCTCAAAGGCACCTCAGGTGTTTGACTTGTGGCCAACTCGATAGTAGTTCAAGGGAAGCAAAAATTAAAAGAATGAAATAAACTAACTTTTACTAGGTACCTCTTGATGCTCTATTAAGCATAGTAGTTTGTTAAGTTAGGGGGTATCACCAAGGGGTGGTTCTTTCATGCTTGGCCTCCAGTTTTAGCGCGCCCTTCTCCACTCTTGGCGCCCATGCTTGTGTTACTCGACGTACGTGGGAGGCTCCCTCCTCGGTGTTGGGCGCCAGGTTCTTGAGGTGGGCAGTGCTTTCTTGGGGTGACACGTTACGGTTCTCACCCTCTTCAAAGGTATCTGTACGTAGGTGTTGACCAAGTGCTAACTAGTTAGGTCTTGCCCCTAAGTGTCTTTTCTTTAGCGGGATGAAGTTTATCATGACTTGTTCCCTTTATCACTGTGGTCAATGCTATCATGCTTCTTTTTAGGCTCCTTTAAGGCGTAAGCGTAGAACTCTCTTTCTAATTTTACGTCACCAACAACTTCACCGGTCCTTATAGGCTTCATATGAAAGGTGGATATGACGGCTTGGAATAGGTTTAAGCTCCGCCTCCCCAAAATGACATTATAGGTGGAGGGAGCTTTGACCACCAAGAACTTCATCATTTTGGTAGAACGGGATGGAAATGCACCCAAAGATATGGAGAGAGATACCTCTCCTAGAACGGGCAATTGGTTAAACCATCTAAGGGCTCGACCTGATAGGGTGGTTCGAAAAATCTTACAGTAGGCCAAATCACTGACGTCATACATGTCAGTCTTAGCATTGAACTTGTCAACGTGCTCGTGAGGGTCTCCAACTCCCTAATGCTTGTTCAGGTGTGGTATCTTGAGCCCTTGAGGTAGTGACTCTGCCAAAATTATCGGGCAGAAAGGACTTCTCTTGGGGAGAGCTACAGTCAAGGGTACTAGCTACATATCTTCATACCTTCCACGGTTCTCCGAACTTTCATCCTGGTGGAGTTCACATCTACATCGGCCTTCACGCCTTAGCAAGGTCTCTTCGGGGTCAAGGATGTCGGATCTTTACGTGGTGACGTTGGAGGTGTTGGCCTTTGGTCTTTTCCCCTCGGTGGCCTGTCCCTAGGTGAAACCACGCTGATCTCTTCCTTTTTGCATGCTATCCCATTCACTGGGGAGTTGGACCGCTTTGACCAATTCCGTCTGGGGTCAAGGACTCTTTGCCTCGGCTAGGGGATTGGCTAGGGGCCACTCTATGAGAATGACACTTCTCTCGAGGTTCCTGGACCCTATGAACTGACTGAGGGGGTAGAACTTGAGGCCCTTTCTCTTGAGGTGGGGACGCCTCTTGATGACTTCTCACGTGGGGGTCTTAACCCCTGACAGCTGATGGAACAGGTGTTGCGCTGGACGGGTGTGTCTAGGCATATTACTGGACCGCCCGTGCTGCTGCCCTCACTGAAGCGTCTTGAATAAGAGCTAGTAATACCTTTTGAGTGATCTCGAACACCCTAGTTTGAGGGGTGGAATCACTGTTGGTGTTATAGGAGGCGTGTTCTGCTCATTCGTCGGTGGTGCTATTTCAGAACCTCCGCCGTCAGCCTGACCATTAGTAGGATCTTCTTTACCTACTTGAACGTTGGGCTGATCTTCAAGCGTTGAGTTAGGAATTTCATCGACCGCTATTGGTTGATTGTTGTTAGTCATCCTATTATCGGCCGTACTTACTTGAGACCTAGTTTGCATACTCAGTGGCTGGAGCGTTGTTCCCACAGACGGTGCCAAACTGATGATGGTAAAATGCGTCAGTCAGAGAATATCACGTGAATTACCACGTGGGGTGAAGAATCGATCCAACTCACGACAAACTAGGTTGCGAGTTGATGAATTTATAGACTGCACTCACTTTAAGTGAGCTGCCTACGAACCCAATGAATATGTGATCAAGTCAATTCGTAGTTCTATGTTGAAATTACTCTCAGTCCTAGCCAGTGGATTTTTTCTGAGAGAGTAGATAATGATCTTACATCAGCTCTTTTCAATTATATATATATGGCTGATGGTGGTCATGGGCCGGGGCTTGATCATTGGCCCATTTGCCTATTTATTAACCCAATACTTGGTTATCTTATATTAAAATAGTCTTCTTTTCTGTTATGCCCTCTTAAGCATAGTGGGTTGTATTCATAATGGCCCGTCAGCCCTTTGGGGCTCGCTTATTATATTAACCATGGGCTTGACCCACAGGTAGCGCCCCGGTCCGTGCCGGGGTAGATTAATTACAGCAGTGCCCCTAAACATTTTTGGTTCACATCAGTAACTTATGTTCATAAGAAGACTCTCCTGTTCACCAAAAAAAAGAAAAAAAAAAAAAAGACACTCCCCATATACTCGGATCTTTAATTTTTGCGGAAAATTATAAAAAATAAATATATTCTTCCCTTGTTTGGTTTTGAAAGAAAAAATAGGAAAGAAATGTTTGTGTGTAATTTGATTACAAGAAATGTTCACTATTATCCCATAAATGAAAAATAAAGGGGAAAATTACTAAAATTCCCCTGAAATAAATTTTTGTATCCAGAAAACTCATAAAAATATTTTTTATTCTTCAAACTTTTCATTCCAAAAAGCCCAAAAGTTAGGATTAACAACTTTTTGGATTAAATTTCCCTTCATTTATAAAGTTAAGAATTGATCAATTGATTTTTTTTATTGGAATTCTTTCATTTTAAAATTTCAAATAGATAAACCATATAATGCAAATTTTATTTTGTAATATTAAATATAGTAAATATTTTTATACAATTTATTTTTTATTTTAGTATTGTAATTATTTAAAAATACCTTTTTAAAAAAATTTAAAAAGATTAAAAAATTTGAAAATTTAAGATAAAAATCATAATTAGTATTGATTATCAATATAAAGTTCTAAATAAATAATTTTTTGTTCAAAAATACAATTGATTAATTTTTAGTCTAGAAGCATAAGGATGATTAAGTCTCTAAATTTATTAACACCAAATATTAGGGGTTTTGAAAAGAAAAGATAATGAAATGGGTTTTTTGGATTAAAAATATTTTCATGGGATTTTTGTCTACACAAACTTATTTTAGGGGAATTTTAGTAATTTTTCCAAAATAAAATTTTTATTTCTTCCGAAAGTGACATATGAAAGTATTTACTTTTTCCAAATTTCTGTATTAAGATATAGCTTAGGTTTTAGGGTCTTTGTGTAGCTCACAAACGACTAAGGTAACGTAAAATTGTAACTCGGGGTTAACTCATAAAGTCGATAAAGTCTGGTTTTACTGGTGAAGTTGAGATCTCAAAATATTAGAGATCTCACTGAAAGCGTGTGAGATGTTCTCTACATTGATAATATTTGTTAACTGATTGTAATAGTTGTTAGTTAGTTATAATTTATTGCAACTTGATATTCATTACATGTCTCAGATAACCAATTTATTTTAAAAAAAAAAAAAAGTGTAACTCGTAAAAGAATTGCTCAATTACATGACAAGTGTAATTCACTCCCCGTAAATTGTATATGGTTCTACCAAATTGAATCTAGACTAAAAATTTTCCTAGTGTAATATACAAATCATACAATAAATTTCATGATTCTTTTGTTAGATTTCTATCCTCAACTTTTACATTTGGTTTTTTCGAAACAAACAATTGATTGAACTAATCCTATCACGAGAAAGCTAACCAAAAAGGGTACGAATATTAGGTCAATCTGATTGATTCTGTAAATGATTTTTTATAGACAAAAGTAGGACAACAAATCCTCTGATTTCTGTTTCGTATCCTTTTTTTTTTTTTTTTGAGTAGAAAAGTTCAGATAAGATCGATTCCAGTCACCTATCAGGATTAGAGCATGTCTCAAGAACCATAGTTCACTTATATAGGTACTTACAAATTGCCCACCAACACAGTCTTCACGTCGGCAGAGAGAGTTACAACACACAACCTTCTGAGAGGAAATTATCCGTCCTTACCAACTGAGCCAACTTGTGTTGGCTCTGTTTCGGATCTTTAATTTCTCTCAACCATGGTCTATTTATTTGTTTTTTCTTAATTTACTGCATGTTACAATCTAGTTGAAAAAAGTACTCATTATTTTGCTTGAAATTGCAATCAATTTAGTATCAGTAACTTATTAGCAAATTGACTCCCGTTCGTGGCTCAGTCAGTCCAACACATTTATAAAATTTAGTCAAACTTTTTTAAAACGTTTCGTGTGTGTTTTGCTTTTATATAAACACACGTTTTGTTGGTTGAAGGATGAAATTGGATTGTAACCAAAAAAAAAGAAAGATGAAATTGGAATCCCGGCCCCAAGTCCCGAGATAATCACAACCCAAGTGATCAAGAGTTATTAACACAAGACCAGAAATTCCAAGATTTCTCAAGAATAAATTCCTTGAAAATCTAAGAAAATATGGGCTTAATTGATTTGCAAATTCACCTCGGAGAATTTTTTTTCACAACAAAAGTGAGAAAAATTATTTTTAGAGATAAAAAATGTAGTATTAAAAGTGTGTTTGGGTGAATTTTTTTAAGATAAAAACATGCAATGATTACAGTTGATGTAATATGTTTTTTGTTGTGAAAAATTTGTTAAAATTTGTTTTAGATATAATATTTCATATACGAATTTTAGTTAAATTCATCAATGTAGACATCACAAAATAGGCAAAATAGATCTTATTTTGCATCTTGTGTTATTTTGCATTAGAATATGTGATTAATTTTTCATTCGGCGTTGTGAAAAGCCAGATAAAACCTTTTTAATCGATGAGAAACTGTCAAATCATGAATAGTTTAAAGCTACTTTTTCTCTTTTTCTTGGAAACTTTTTTTAAAAAGTAAATAGAATTTTTTTTCAAAGAAAATTTGGTAACACACCAGCCAACCATATTTTTTGGAGTTTTTTACTATGAAAATTGATTTTTGGGGGTAGAAATAGCCAACCAATTAGGCCCATAATATAACAAAGTTCCAAAATTGATCAACACAAATAGAACAAATAGCAAGTTGTAGTTTTGCATATACCAGGCCAAAATTAATCTCAATTACAAAGGAAGTAACAATATAGGACAATTTATTGAAATTTTGTAGTTCTGAATCCTGCTGCAGCTGCAAATTATGGGTGAAAAATATAATATTGTGCATTTTGTCACTGTTCTAGAGTACTATAGAAAGGGTCAAACCAGAAAGATACATTTGCATACAGTAATAGACTGAGTCATCATCTTCTATCAATCTCCAGGGGTAAAAAAAAAACAGGAAAGAAATAAAGAATTCCCCGAGACTTACGAATACTTTTGGAGAATCATCAGAAAATGGCAGAATTGTTGATGCAGATTAAATGGATCCATATGTTTGTTCGGTTGTTCTCCTCGTTCCTTGAGTGGAAGGCGGCTGCGGGTCCCACGAAGCTTGATTTACAAAAGGATTAGTAGCAGCATCTGTTCTTGTATAGCTGTTAACACCTCCACTCGCCTGCACATTTTCAGTCACAAAAAGAAAAGTGAGACTAATGTCACGTAAGTCGTGAGCAGTGGGCTCACATTATGGCGTAATCATGATTAAAGGTATGTTTTTTACACCAAACTGTGAGGACGATGCCACGTAAGCAGTGGGACCCACATCGTGGACATAGCATGATGTTTGCGGTTTGGTGTTGAACCACCCGATGTGGGTAGTGTGCGCCCGTGAGAACATATGAATGGTGTAACATGAGTTTTCTTGGCCCTAAGTTCATCAAACTTGAAGGAGATAATTACATACACACCCCTTACTTATTGGATAATTACCACGAGCCTCTAAGATTTTGTATATTACGAAGCCCTGTCAAATCCTGACAACTCGAAAAATAGTGGTGAAATTGTAATCTGTTTTTCATGGACAGAGTTGAAATCGTAATATACTTTTACTGACAGATGAAGTTATGATAATTTATCAAATTTCTAGGTCTTTTCTCGTAATTAGGGTCTCACACATAAGGGAGGGGAGTGTGTATGTAATTTACCCAACTTAAAAAAAATTGCATTAATATTAGAGACTGCCAATTTAACATCCACAAACTCCACTTACAGTTTCCAAACATGCTGATAATAACGCCATTCCAGGGAGTGCATCAAGCCCACGCTGCAATTGTGGGTTATAAACTTAAATTGTTTGCACAAGAACAAGTATTACTGTAAATATAAAAACGGACAAGACAATTACTTTGAGCAAATGAAAGTAAATTAACTTACCAGGTTCCCTGCTCGTGTCCTATAAACAAACCCTCCACAACAGACGAGTGTCCCGATTACTATGAATCTGTTTCACAAAGCAACATCCGGCAATTAATGTACCCAGGGTGAAGTAGAAAGAGTTATATTGCAGAAAATGTGGGCAAATTATGCTGATATAAAGCACTACATGTTAGCAGATGAGTGCATATTTGAACATGTAACTTATAATGCAAAGAATCCCAAGATACAAATTGACATACATGCAAGATAGGATTCCAAATATAGCCCATCCTCTTGTAGCTTCTCCAACTTCATCTTGTCTGTGTTCTATAAAATTGAGCACGGGGTGGGGGGATGATGGTTAGGAACAAATCAAGAAACAGACAAAACAATATTGAAAGTAAAATTGCACACACAAAACACAAGATTCTTATTTATTTCAGAGTTACAGATTAAGAAGAGACATTGCCCATCTATTTATTAGTCTAGCGCAACGCTATTACTGTGAGTGTTTGTGTTTCAACAAAAGGATACAGGCTCGAGGTGGAGCCAAATTTTCTAGAACACACACACACATTGTTTTCAGTCATAACATGTGTGAGCTAATGAATGTGATGTCTATACAATGGTTTGCATAGACAAGTAAATTGAAGTAGGTGAAAGCGAAGGGATGTTGAGGAAAGAGATGCTAAATAATAGCAAAATTATACTCACCGCACATCTTTGCAAAAGTAAACTGAATTGGATCATAATTCTCCACTGGAATGGTCAATTCAACTTCATAAGGTGCATCACGAGCCTTTTCACCTAGAAAATACGTAATTTTAGACCATCAATAAGGACCCGAACAAAGTAGACCTAATACATCATATGGAAAGAATAATGAAGCTGTTTACATCTCCAATTCACGAGTATCATTGTGGGAGACAAAGTAGTTGGCGGGCTGCCATTTGCTCCTGAGCCGGACAATTTAACATCCAATCCTTGCTCCGGATTAATCTGGAAAAAAATGATGTCGGAAGAAAAAAAAATTAATACTAATATCCTGTAAGCATGCATTGATTCAAATACTTTAGGACATAAAAGAAGTAATGAACCTTAATAGTGGGTTTTTGCACTAAACCCGAGAGTGAAGCAACTGCAGTTACGTATAGGGTTACATCTCTTTGCTCCGTTGTGAAGCTGCAGCAACCATAGAGAATAAGATGCCACGTACAACATATTATAATTACAACAGATTATAATTTGGTGTAACGATAAAAAGCTGACTGATCAAACATGGATTAGGGGTTAAACTGAAACCATAAACACAAATCACGCCTCGATCCACGTCCTATTTAATATTGGCCTCGACTAGCCCAAGAATCATTCAAAACACAGACAAAGAAAATATATCAGATTCTTGAATTATAATTAGGAAACATAAAGAAAATGTGCTCGACAAATGCCCAAAATATGGGCATGAAACAAGATGAGTGCTGAAAATCATGTATTCATAATTATAATTATAAACACACTTGTGTAAAGAGTTAGAGTGGGTGGGGGTGGAACAGAATTTAAATGTTACAAATATATATATTTGAAGCACGGATTTTAACCTCTTCGAACATAAGTCTAAATGAAACTAAAATGAAGCAAAAGGTTTTTGAAAATATAAAAATTCAGTACCTGAATTCATTATAAGCCTTTTCATAACCCAATTGAGTCATGCCATTGTAGACCTACAATCAAGACATGAAGTAGGAAATAAAACATATTGAACCATGACATGATTGACTACTGAACAAAAAAATAATAATAATAAAAATATACAGAATACTCGAGCTACTTTACAATTTCCCATGACCGTGGATGAAAACCAACTGTGAAGCCTTCAAATACACGCAAACCTGGCTTTGCGCATGGAATGGCGAGATCAATGAGTACTCTGCTCAAGAAGTTGCAACCAGCCACATAATCAGAGAAATTGAAAATATAATAATAAAATTATGTGAAAGCAATACAGATGGAATCAACGAGTCATAGAAAAATAGAAGTATCTGTCAAGATGAAGTGCGAACCTATAATCTCATGAATAGCCAAATACTATACACTTTCTTTCGCATATCACCTCACACAAATTGGGGTGATGCCAATTTTTTTTTTTTTTTTTGGTACTCTGATTTAGCGCATCTTCACCATTCACTCGATGAGTCTCAGAATCATCTTTTATCTAATTCAAGAATAAAAAGCTGAAAACAAGCCCTATTTCATTGCTTCTACCAGATGGCTAAAAAGCATGCCTTGTTTTCTCACAAAAGGTCCACAACTTCTCTAAAGAGAGAAATACAATTGACTACAAGAAACATGATATTGTTCTTTTCCACTCACTCCAAATTTTCTAATCACATATTCACCCATTTCTCATTCATAAACAAGCTTACCAGAAGAACAATACGACCCTAGCTCCTATAACTTGTTATACTGGCTTCGTCGTAATATATATGTATCAAAAAGCGAGATGTTTGACACATCTTACGAAGGCTTGACTTCAGTCAGTGAAGAATTGAATATACAGTGAAAAGCCTAAACACCAGAATTATGAATACCTGCATGTAGATTCATATCTAACACTGCAGATGCATCCAAGTCCACCTTAGAGAAACACAAGAAATACTAAATATTAGAAACCTTAGCCACAAAAGTAAGAGTCTGCAAAGAAAGCATTTATGCGAGAAATTCACAATCCATCTAATTGATATTAAAAACTTAATGTACAATGAAGACATTTGCTCCTTGCAGTTTATTAATTGGAAGGGTGAAAACTAAATTGTATTTGCTTTCTCCGCTTGTTCCTCAAGTTATCTCTTATTTCAGAATAATTCATGAATAAAATGTACTGAAACTTGTTCAAAAATTTTAAGCTCATCAAGTACTGCACTGACTCAACTAAAGGGCCTAATACGTGAGTGGTGAGCTGTATCTCAACCTAAAACCACACAGACAAACATTGGGTCAATCTTCACTTAGAAGAATCAGGTTACAGAAGCTTGGAAGCAGGCTGACATAATCATGTAAAGCCAATCAAGGTGTAAGAATGTTCAACTTATCCCTTTCAAATCATGATACAAAATTAGAGAAAAAGAACAGTTCACATAGCTCGTCAAGAAGCAAACTCCGCTTTCTAAAATCAAATTTCCCAAAGCAATATATTATCTGGCTGAAACCTAGACTTCGTAAGAAAACGAACAACAGGGGTCCTATTTGCACTTTGTAACTTAAACATTAATGGCTTTCGGTGCTATGTATTCTACTGGTCTTGGATTCTTTAGGTCCAAGCCGAACCATAGTTTGCAGCAACATTAGCTTGCTGTAACTATTCATACATGATGTGTAGTTTAGTTTCTCTGGTAGTTAACATTGGGAAGTTTCCAGAAGGATTACAGAGTTTCAGCTTTGTACTTGTCCTTGTTCATGTTTCATTTCGTCATTGACGATTTACTTCTCCCTTGCCTATAGATTTAGATAGATCTATTCAACCATTTAAATCTTTTGTCACCTCTTCTTCACCAGTGCCAAACATTTAGTTTGTCGTTTGAATGGTTCACTTTTGACAGGATTGATATTGTTAAACCATCCACGTCAAAGCAAATAGACAATAGGTAGAGAGGCCATTTAGCCCACATACTAATTCGCAAGGTCATAATATAGTCTGAAACAAGATACCATATTTCGACTCGATCATAATTATCATACATGGGGAATATTAATTATCTACTCAAGTCCACTAAGAACGAGCAATTGCATTACAAGAAAATAACATCCATTTAATTACATAGGAGGATAGCTAATAGTTATTGAAATCAAATAAAGACACATCTTTCTAAGAATTTGAAGTTTCACATACCTACGCATTGTCCATTTGGACAATTTCCACAGATGACATTTATCTGAAATTGGGGTCAAGTTGCTTTAGTTAGAAATAATACGGAATGCAACAAAGCAATCAGAACTACGAAGTTAGCTGCGTGAGTCCACTCAACATCACCCTGAGAAAACGAACAAGCAAGAAAGAAGAGAGCAGCATGGACAGAATACGCATAACTTTTTTTAGGACAGTCATTCATCTGACCTGAGCAGTGCGTCCCAATTTATCGTAACTTTTCTCACAGTTCATTAGGTCACCATTGTAGTATTCCTGAAAATGTAGAAGGACGCAGTTAACTAACATTAGGGTGTTTAAACGTTATTAAAAAATATCTTCCTGGAGAAAAATCTAAGGTGAACTTTATTATCACGGAAGAAGTTCGTTTAGGTGAAATTATGAAAATACAAACCCCAATATTTCTGAGAGGATTCATATTGGCACTCTTATCCAACTCTGCCAAGTAATTTATCTCGATATGAGACTAAAAAGTAAATATGTAAACCATAAACCCCAACCCCACCCTAAAAGAAAGGACCAGAAAACAATTTGAGGAGAAAAAAAGAAGTGAAGGAATAGTGCAATAGGATGAATTAACTGATACAGGACATGTGCAATAACGAGTAATACAAGCATGCAAATGCATGGAAGTATTATAATAAATGTAACACTTAAAACAGGTTACTCAACTGATTTATCTCAAGCATTTCATGATTTTTTGAGTTTTACAGAAGTAAGAGCCTTCAAGAGAACTTAAATGCTATACCTGCTTTGCATTTGGTGCATCAATTGAAATTTATGATTATGAATAGAACTTACCTGAATAAAGTCAATGTGTCCAGAACCGGCAATAAAATAATTGAACTTATCAAATCTTCCAAAATCCACATATCCCTATTAGTTTAAGAATAAATGCAAAACAATTAGCATCACAACACATCAAGATGTACAAAATGAGAAGATCTTGCATGAATACCGGTTGGGATCTAGTCTCGACATCTTTGCAGAAGCGTACCACTAGATCAGGATCCTGCATGAATTGAGATGCTTATTAATCCAAGCATCAAGAAGAAATACATTCAGAAAGAAACTTAAGTCCATGCATTCATGACTTTAATTTTATAGAAGACATTACCTTATCAGCATCATACTCGAAAAGTTGTCCAATCAAATTACTCTAAGCAAAAACATGAGAGGAAACCATTTTATGTAAAATTGAGGGGAAAAGTTAAGTGTATTTCCTCAGAAGAAAAAAGTCTGTTTAAAGCAACTTAAGTCCATGTTTTCAGATTATTCATCTCTAATTAAGCAATACAGTTCACAAGATAAAAGGCATACACGTAACAGGATCAATAAACCAGCACATTTACCCCTACTCCCTATTTTTAATTTGCAAAAACAGAACACTTTGCTGTTTGAACTTGGGAAACATATATAGCATAATAAGGATACAAAATCATGAATGTGACTGGAGTTGTCGAGGGCGTAGCAACCAGAATTTGGTACAACAACTGATCCAGCTCCAAGTGTCTGAAAAACAACAGCTGAAATATGTAAACATCATTAGATAAACTTAATACGAACCAAAACTAACGAAATCGATAAAAAAAAATTCGAAAAGACACAGAAAATGACATAGTTAAACAGCAAATAATGATCGTAAATATGCTACTTCAAAGGTGCTGTAAATCTTTTACCTGCAATTACAGTAACTACGAATCCATGCATCGGATTAAAACACAAATTTCTCCAATCCAAAATCAACATGAGCTCATATATACAACAGAATCCTGTCAACAAAAATTTACAGCTTAGAATACATACCAAAACTCAATTGGAGCTACAATCAACTTACTACAATAATTTTCATTAAAAAAAATAATAATAACAATCATAGCTCGTTAATACTTTCGAACACTTGATTCAACAGAAAATGACATCAATGCAAAAAATTCCTTCGAAAAATGCAAAAAATTCGTTCGAATTTGTCTATGGCCTTACCTTTTGCGATTATCTTCCGTGTGCTACAGTACAGGAATTGATTATTGTAATGCGATGTTTGAATGAAGAGGAAAATTGAAGTGAACCTGAAAAGTGTAGGCAGGTCGTGAACGACGTCGCATTTACCACTTCAGCGATGCAATATGCATCTGAAGTCGGACCGTACTTGCGTCAGGTTAATGACCAAATTACCCTTATTATGATTACTTTTCATTGTTATTAAGCATATATTCATGCCCCAAGGGTTAGCCGAGTTGGTCTGTGATACGTATAGATGATACATGGCCCACTTCGAAATGGACTTTCTCCAGATTTGTGAAAAGAAAAGAGAAAGAGAATTCTCCAACAGAAAAGAAGAAAAGTTTTGCTTAAAGCAGCCTTTTCATTAATTCATTCTTCATATCAAATACAAGAGTCCTAATTAGGGGTGTAAGATGAGTCGAGCTGGCTCATGAGCATGGTGAGCCGGCTCGACTGGAGCTCAGCTCGAGCTCAAGCTCGAGCTTTTTCGTGAGTCGAGCTCGAGCTCACTTATAGTTGTTCATATGCTCGTGAGCAGGCTCGTGAGCTTTTAATATTAATTTTTATTAATTTTTAATATATGTCTAAAGATACTCGTATTTCATAAAAATAATACTTGCAATTTTATATACAACATAGTTTAATAATATTTAAGCTTTTTTTCCTATTTTGTTTAAATCGTGCAAAACAATAACAACAACAATTATAAGATTATATATTTTAGTTGATATGATATACTTTTCTATAAATAATTTAATGAAATCATATTTTCACGACACCTTCCTCTATTTTCTAAATACTTATTGAATATAAGATATTTAATTATTATTTATCTTAATAATACTTATTGTATATGTGAATAATGTATGCTATACATTATTAACGTATTGTTATAAGCTAAAAAGCAGAATATATTTTATTTTATTTTCTAAAAAAAATTAAATTATTTTTTACTTCAAGCTCGAGCTCGAGCTCGGCTCATCTACTTCGAGCTTGAACTCGAGCCCTAGAAAATGAGGCTCGTCGAGTTTGAGCTCGAGCCTGAAAATTTCATCAGGCTCGGCTCGAGCTCGACTCGTTTACAGCCCTAGTCCTAATCCTATTTATACTACTAGCTAATAATTAAATTAATAAAAGTAAAATAGAACATGGGATATCATGAGTTGTTAAGTGGGTAGTTAATTATCATGTGGTGCCTAAGTGGAAGATAATCTACTAGATCATACTAATGCTCGTATCATTCCTCGCCTCTTCAGAATAACCTTGTCCTCAAGGTTAAGGCTAAAGCCAGGCTCAAAGGCAGCTCCTCGTCAACATCTGGAGGATCAGGGGGGTCTGGTTTGTGAGGCAGCTCGTTGGTGTTATTCCACAATTTAAAGTTCTCAAGAAACTCAGCAAGGTTTGCAGTTTCAGTCTTCTCATCAAACTTCAATTGTGCGCTCGGTTTATAGTCAAAATATTTTGTAGTGTAAGAAGCAGACTTCCTCAAAGCCTTTGCAATATCAACCGTGTTGACCACATTAGTCTTGATGCCATTCCCACCACATTGAATTTTTCTTATAATTCTAGGCATCTTACATATGTATAATGCAACATCCAGGTTGGAGTGAGGGGCGGCAGCCATGGGGTTGGGTAGGTGACCGGGTTGCTTTTGCAACTTGTTCATGCGAGCGACGGATATGTGGAGGTCGTTCATAGTTGGTCGGAGTGCCTCATGATGGTTGACGGCAAATTGATGATTTGTGGTGACAGTTTGTTGGAGGACTCTGTCGAATTTTTGGTGGGTGTCCAAAATTTTTTTTAGTTTGACGAGTATATCTTTGACGGATGATTGAATCAACTGGATGGTGGAGTTGTAGTCAGTGGTGTTCATGGTTGGTGAAGAAGAAGAAAAATGAGACTCCAAAGAACTCTCAACGAGAGCACCGATGATACGAGGCCCACTTCAAGATGGATTTTCTCTAGATTTGTGAAAATAAAAGAGAAAGAGAATTTTCCAACAGAAAAGAAGAATTTTACTTAAAGCAACCTTTTCATTAATTCATTCTTCATATCAAATACAAGAGTCCTAATCCTATTTATACTACTAACCAATAATTAAATAAATAAAAGTAAAATAGAACATGGAATATCATGGGTTGTTAAGTGGGTGGTTAATTATCGTGTAGTGCCTAAGTGGAAGATAATCTACTAGATCATACTAATGCTCGTATCAGTCTGGTGGGGTATTCTTATCTATATATAATACAACACAACCTTTCAAATAAGTATACATGTGAATGGCGGCTTAATTGAACTTAATTTTGCCACGTAAGCAGTTGAGTCTTCCTTGACTTACTTCTATTTATTTGAATTTTGAATTATTTTGATGAAATGAATTTATTTTATTGTTATCCATGAAATAAAACATGTGCCAGTTAGAACTGATCCATTTTCATTGATTCGGAAGTTGATATATGATAGGAATTTCTAACTTCTAAATATACCATTCCTATTTATATTTGTTTGTTTACATTTTCTTCATCTTATTTGTTTGTTATCATTTTCTATTAAATGATAGGATAGAAATTTCTGATTTCTAAGCATATCATTCTTCATAATTTTATTTGTTCATTTATATTTCTGTGGTATTTTTGTATACTAATGATCTTTTTTAATATTTGAAAGCAGATCGTCCCTCTTTTGAAGTTCTTTAGATTAAGATCATATGCTTTTCTCTTTAATATTCTTTTCAGTTTGGTTTCTGATAATTTTGAATTTTTAATTCTAAAAGAATCTCTCATTTAGCTCATTACTTGCATAATTTTTTTTTTATTTTAAAACATTTCTTATAGTTTAAAATGTCTTATATAGATTGACCCAATTAGATCATGTCTAAATATTATTCAATATTTATTTTATTAAGTTCACCAATCATGTATTGTTATATTATTATTTTAACAAAACTAATATGATTTAATACATGTAAAGAATTTTTTGGATGATAATCTTTAAAATTGAATCAAATCTTTTAAATTTGCATTTTATAAATAAATTAAATAATTAATCATTTACATATATATATATATACATCTTTGATTTTTTTTTTTACTTAATTAGTATCACATGCCTTGGTCAGTGTTCTGAAAACCAGATCGGACAGCGAACCGGAAAAGTGATCGGGTCATCGGTTCAACCGTCGGGTCGAGCAAGGTCGAAACGGTGACGTCATAATTATGCGATAAATAATAATTAATATACTATTAAATATATAAAATATGAAAATATGAAAAAAAAAATATGTATTTCCTATATATATATATATCAAAATATGAAAAAAAATATATGTATTTCCTATATTTTGGGGGGCCAATTGCATATTTTTAGATTTTAAAGGGGTCAATTTCAGATTTTTAGAGTTTAGAAGGTTTAATTTCATTATTTTCAAAATTGTTCGGTTCAGAGCAGTTCTGACCGGTTTTGACCCCTGGACGGTTTTTTCGCATAACCGGACCAGTTTGATGGTCGGTTCCGGTTTTAACCGGTAGGACCGGCCGGCCTTGGCACAGGGTTACAACTAGTTGATCTATTAAAATCTTAACTATATTTTTTTTACGTTTTGAATGAATAATGTATTTATATATATTATAAATTATTTTATCTATTATGACACAAAAATATTTACGATAAAATTATTATTACTGTCTTAGTTTATATAAGATGACATTACCATAGGAATTCAAGCACTAAAGTTTTTTATCAGGTTTAAACAAAAAAAAAAAAAGTTTGCTCAGCAATGCCTGACTTGAAAATTGAAATCATATATGGCTCGTCCTGGCTTAAACATAACATCTTATTTTTATTGTACAGAAGTATTTATTATAGGACTATGATTACTCTCTTACTTATAAATGATCACAGTCCGTACAAATCAAGCACAGTCCCATACAAATCAAGCACTAAGGCTTGCTCTGGCTCGGCTCGATTTGGAATCATATTTAGCTCAACTCAAAAAAAGCTAAAGTTGCACCTGCAAATTTCGAGCCGACTTAAACGCAGTCTACTTGCAACATAGAACTTAACAAACCACATGCCAGTAAACTCGAACACTCAACAACCACGTCAAATCCAAAGATAACAATGATACACAAGAACAGTTCCTTCTCTTTATCAGCAAAGCACAATCCAAATCCTGTGTTGCACAATCGTGTAAGACTTCATGTTATACATACATATGTGTGACACATGAATATATAGATGGTTATTATATAGAAAGAGAAAAGAAGGTGATTCTCTCTATATCCTAACCACGCTTGCATACATCTATCACACATTTGTACATGTAACACAAAATGTTAGGCGGATACGTTACAAGGGATTTGAAGTGAGTGACGGACGCGATGCTTTTCTAACTCGATCACCAAAGAACTTATTTTAACAGTTTATGACCCTTTTTGTGGACAAAAACCTTCTAGGATAATATCTACAACACATGAAAATATAGAAGACGCTTTTGCAATAACGTAAGCTCTACATAATGAACATTACTCAGCTTTCTCTGTCAATAATACGCAAAGAAATTATGACTTTGGTCTTGAAGTGTCGGGTCCAGGCCTCGTCTGCTTGATATCAGGTTTTGTGAACCATGTCGTGTATAGAAATCGCTTGGTAGGCCCGACATGGTTGCATATTTGCTTTAGCTTTTGCCTCTCTCTCATCCATCTCATAACTATTTTCATGTGCCTTTTGCTTGTCAGCCCTTTTAACCCAACTTCCTGATCATGTAAAAGAATTTCATTATTACTGACAATTCAAAAGAACAAGTACTCGACGAATTAATCTAATATCCAATCAACTGGCGTCATGTACCTTATATTTCAACATGAGAAAAAGGATATACATTTTCCACGAATGTAACAAAATCAAACAGCCACACAGAATAAAGCTCTGCTCATCAGTGCCATTTAACATCGAACACTGAGGTTGCGTTTGGGTGGAAGGATTTGGAGGGATGATCTCAAATGACTCTTATCACGTATATTTCACAATACTTGAGAAAATAGCTAAAAATAAGTGAAAGGATTTTCAAACTAGCTCAAAGGATTTCTATTATAAATACGAAATCTTAGCTCTCAAATCTTTCGATACAAATGCAACCAAAGAGTCATATGGTCATTCGATACAGGAATATAGAATTTGGTATGAAAATATGAAAACACGAAGGTTTAAATGTCAAGCTTATTATATGTGTCTCATCAACACAAACAAGTGCAACTAAAACAAAATAATTGAATTCAAAAATCTAGTTGTTATCTAATTTACCATCCAATGGCAAAATCAAGAAAGTATAAGAACAATTCGTAGCATCTTTTGTTGAACTCAGTTCAAATTTGCCCGTACCCAGTACCCTTTTCGGCATGACATGAATTTCCTACAAGCTTCTTCAAAGAGCAGTAAAATGAGCAATTTAAAAATTGCACAAGTTTTCCAATTACAATATATTTTTTGCAGATGAAAGTAATGCTTTACTTCTAACTTATATGCAACAAAGACTTTTTACTTCGCATATGTGCATCTCAATTATTATGCATCATGTAAAACAAGAACTGGCTCAACAAGAAATCGAGCTTTATGCATCAGAATCATTACATAAATCATGCTTCTAATATCATGTTGTAGAAATATTATCAGCTAACTTCAATATAAATATTTAGCCCGGTCGCCCCCATTTCAGTTCAACCTAATTTACTTTAATCAAAGTTTGCAAATGGTTAAGGAACGATTACCTTAACATGTTCCCAAGTATCTGCAATAGTTAAAGGACCATGTTCCCTCAAGACGTCGAAAATGACCCTTGTGATAGTCTGCGTTTGCTCTGGCGGAGTTTTGAGCTCTATTGGTTTCATCTTGGGCTTTGGTTTCTTTGCCATATACCTGATTGCAGTAGCAAACATGATGACCCTTCTCCACCACCAAAATCTGACGCGTGCTATATCCCTTTCTCAGCTGCATTACAACACATAGAATTAGCTTCGACAACGGAACCCTAAGTCCCTAACTAACTAATTTAGGCGATTCTTCGGTAAAATTGAGAGAGAGAACTCAAATTTTATTATTTTATTAAGAAGATAACTCAAATTTTATTAAGGCGTTGCATTTCTAAGCAAACGATTTCTAAGACTTAATTCTCAACAAGTCGAGGCTCGAAACCAGTTAAGCATTTCATAACAAAATCTTTCGGCAATATGCTCGGAATTTGGCATAGCTTTTATAATCGAACAGTCATGGAAGCATTTCCTCGAACAGTTTCAATACATTTCGTATACGCCCATTAACAATCCACCAAACCAAACTGCGCATAACATGAGCGTGTGATATATATATATATATATACAGAGAGAGAGAGAGAGAGAGACTTACAAAGGTAAACTGATGGCTGAATGACTTGAGTTAAATGGCTGTAGAACCACCGCAAAACCAATTTCAGTTTTCTCTGAGAACTAGCTGATCGAGACCAGGTGAATTTCGGGCTGATACCGAGACATAAATTTCAACCCCACAAATTGTTGATACACGATCAAAAATAAATAAATAAATATATATATATATATATATATATATTGATGAATCTACACATATTTTAATACTGTGTGATTAAAATTCATCGAAAGTCTAACTCCCGATCTCATTAAGTATCACCCTTGAATTTCGGAAAAATAGATCTAATGTTTTATGAACTATCGAATTCGAATAATAATTTATTATCTATCTATAATCTATCTATCTATAATCTATAATAATATTATATATTTGAAGGAGGTATTTGACTAGTTTTGACTTAATTAAACTCAAATCCTAATTTTTTGGAATTTTGAGTTTTTTTAATGTAATGAAAAATTCTCATTGGTTAACTCCCAACATGTAAGTTTCTTAATTACCTATTATTTTTTAATGTGAAAAATGCAAATATCAATATGTACGCATTTAATCACTTAATGACTTTCCATCCTAATTTATCTGAAGATTCCGTTACTAGTTTTTGAAGTTTCAATTAACAAATTTTATATTTTTTCAAAATTTCCTATTCTAATGAAAACGTGATATCATATTATTAAATTTATTCCTTCTCATTTTAATAAAATTTGAATTTCAAATTAGCTTACTCCTTTCCATATTATTTACCCTACTCGCATTTAATACAGTAACATCCATATATAAACTAATTAATTCATACTTAATTCTTTCCAAGATTTCCCATGTATAATTAAGTCAATCAATTTATCATTGAAATTCTAACTATAAAAATGCTTTTTGATGTGGAAATTCGAAAATCAAATATATTTTTTTTTTGAATGAAACGGTTACATCATTACATCGAATATCGAATCAACAATCATAATCAGCAATTCCTATTACAAACTAGTAACAATAAACTACAAACTAGAAACAAAGAACTACTATATAAGTAGAGAAATACAATAACCCACACATCAGGTGAAATCGAACTCATGACCTCTAAATCATGGGGCCTCAGTCTTACCACTAGACTAAGACATCACGGGCGAAAATCAAATATTTAGAATACCAAAAATTGGCCTAGAAAGTTGGGGAACGTATTAGTGATTGGCGGATTGGAATTAAATCACTAGAAAGGTTGGGGACATATTATTGATTTTCTCTCTTCTTCACTCAATTCCTCTCCATCCTCACCCTCCTTTCCCCCCTAATATCTTCTTCGTCACTTTGTCGAAGGGAATTTAAAGGGTGTTCTATGTATCACTTTTTGTTCATATGTTACATTCGTGTATATGGTTTAAAATGTATTGTTTTTTTAATTTCTGAATTTTTAGTTGATTTCTTTTATTGTTTTTTATGTATTGGTTTTTATTTATTTGTTATTTTATTTGGACAATTTATTTTCAATATCATTTCGTTTTGTTATTCTTGATTGTGTGATTTTTATTCATCGGCATGTTAACCTTCTTTTGTTTTCTTCTTTTTTTTTTATCCTCAAGGATGGCTGAAGAGGTGATCCTCAATCTTTTCTACTTTTATTTGTATTTTTGCCAAAATGTCTATTATTTTATGTCTTTCAAACTTTTAAATCTTTTTCTTTTAGGAAATTCAAACTTCTAAATCTTGAATATCATCAAATAGTGTTTTCCAACAAATAGTATGGTCTTCTATCTATGACATGAATTTGGTTATAATACAACAATGAGTTTTGTCTGAGGCCAAAGGATATCTTTTCCTTTTTATTTCCGTTTGTGTTGCTTTTCTATTTTTGTACAACAATACGAAATGATGAGGTTCTAATTGATGTTCTTAGTTTTCGAGTAAGGTAGCTTGATTAGATGATATATCAAAATAATTTTAATTGGCAAACTTGCTTTTGAATTATACTACACCAGGAAAATCACACTTTTGGTCCTATAACTTTGGTCTATTTTGATTTTGGTCCCGTTTGTTACGAGATTCTCACGTTATATCCCATAACTTTTAATTTTTCTCACATTTGTTCCCATTGAAGGATTTCGTCCAATATTTAACCGTCAACTCCGTCAGTTAACATTTTGACCAAATTTTTCGGGTAGAATTTGAACGTGAATGCACTCACACATGGATTATATTCAATATCACGTGCATTCACACACGAATTCTGCCCAAAAAATCCAATTAAAATGTTGACTAATGGAGTTAACTGTTAAATATTGGATAGAAACTTCAAAGGGACCAAATGTGAGAAAAATTGAAAGTTATGGGATATAATGTATCTCGCAACGAATGATACCAAAATCGAAAAAGGCCAAAATTATGAGACCAAAAGTGCAATTTTCCCTACTACACCATTCATCTCCACCATAAACTTCCTTGCTCCCCTAAACATTTAGCAGGTCAATATTTATGTCAACCTTTTCTTTTTTTAGTTTGCATTTCATTTATTTTATGTTTTGCATTTATATTTGTGTGTCCAATCAAAGTTTGTAAAAATTACTGCATGGTTCGATAGATAGTTTTGCACACATGATCATGCATTTAGAGTAGTAGTATATACATCCTTGATGTCATGTATTCACCAATTTCTTTGAATTTGTTTCATGTTGTTGGATGGACTCTGTATTATGACGGGGTGGATTGAGGCCTTTATCGTCATTATTCATATCTTTCGTGAGTCACAATTGATAAATTAGCAAAGGAAGTCACAATTGTTATTACTAATTAACATTATTTTATGTTCATTTGAGGTGTGTTGCTAATATTATATTTTTGTATCTTAGGTTCATCGATTTTCTTTTTTATTTTAATCTAAACTTTTCTTAAATTTTTTTTATGATTTGCAAGTAGCTTGATTTTTCATGAGATTTTAGTCTCCTCCTTTCCAAATTTGCACTTACAAGTTTTTTTGTTTTTCAATATCTTTGATTAGTGGATTTCTTCGTTTTTTAGAATTTATTACCAATTTCTTAGTTAAGTTTTTCTACAATCTCAATAATTCTTAAGTTTTTTATTTAAAGTTTCATAATTTTTTAGTTTTATATTCTAATTGTTTTAGCTGATATTGCTATTTTTTTATTTGATAAATTCTATCTATCTATCTACTCAAATGTTTTATTTCCTTTTCTTTCCTTCACGTATTCCCTTTTTTTTTTTTTCCAGTTTCTATTCCGATTTTCTTTGTTAGATTTTACTATAATCTCTCAAATCTCTTTTTTCTTTTCCTGTTATCTTTAATATTTTTGTAATTCTCCAGCACATATATTTGATCAAATATCATTTTCTCAAATTTCTTATACATATTTGATTGATCTTCCTTTTTAGGTCAAGTATTTTTGTTTATTTAGTTTTTTATTCTCTTAACGTTTTAGTTAATACGTTTTCAATTATAGGAGTGATTCCAATCAAAGACTACCACTCAATTCCATACCCAAAGGTACATATATTTCAAAATTATTTAAATAGCACATTTTCTCATTATTTATATTTTGTTGTTTAGACATTTGGAAAACTAAGTTGTTCGTTGTATACATCTGTCTCATTTGAGTTTCCCCCCAAATTCTATATTTTGTCTCTTATAACATGGACTAAAAGGTCTAAAAATGTCTACAAGGATGGTACATAAACAAGTAATTACAATTATGTCATTGTTTATTTAATCATCTTTGCCTCAACAAAATATCAATAATGATAGGAAGAAATCCACTAATCAACGAAATTGAAAAAAGTATAGGAGACCAAGAAATTGGTTATAAACTCAAACGTCATTTGTTTTGCACCATTGACCTATAATTCTAAAATATCAAAGGATGGTTGGTGGAAGCCGAACGTTGACAAGATTTTATGCAATGTATTTTACGAGCAACACAAGAAGATATTTGAGATGATCAAGATAAATAGTTTTGAACATTTTGCTGGAATATTAGGGCACATATAAAAAGTGGTCCGTGGAAGATATTTTAGATGATCTAGACAAGTGGTTCATGCAAGAAAAATTCTTGACTTTTTGTGAAGGTTTGCGATAAGTTATGGTGTTCTCTCTTTGTTTGAATGAAAGTATGAAACTAATTAAATTATTATTTATTCTTATAAAAAGTGTGTGAAATATATTTTTTGTAAATTAATTCCGTGCGTAGCACGGGTTACACGCCAGTATGTTGTATATATGATTACTAATTATTAGTACTGATTAAATTATTAATTTGATAATTATATTCAACAACGAAAAAAATAAGAAAACACATTTGAGCTCGGTTTGTTAATGTATCGAATCAAACTTACAACTTTTTTATGTATTCAATAAACCTTAAATTCAGCTCGAACTCGATTCGATGAGTAGAAAACAATAAAATATGTCTAGAAAAATCATCTACTCGAGGTCGACTCGTATTTAGCTACATTAATAATTAAGTCAAACTCAAACACAAATTCTAAAACTTAAGTAATATTGCGGGGCAAATCTCATTTTTTGTCCCATAAGTGGGCACGAGTACACATTTAGTACCCCGCTTTATGAAAGTCTCATATTGAGTCCATAAATTCTAAAAAGTCTTACTTTTGGTCCCAATTGAATATTCCGTCCAAACTTACCGGTCAACTCTGTTAGCCAATATTTTGACCAACTTTTTCGCGAGATTTTGTGTTTGAATGATACGTGATATTAAATGAAAATATCTTGATATTGAATATAATCCATGTGTGAATGCATTTACACGTGAATTCTTCCCAAAAAATGGGTCAAAATGTTGAGTAACGGAGTTGACCGTTAAGTTTTGGACGGAATATTCAATTGGGAACAAAAGTGAGACTTTTTAGAACTTGAGACTTTCATAAAGCGAGAGACTAAATGTGTACTCGTGTCCACTTACGGGACCAAAAACGAGATTAGCTGTTATAATACATACAAACTTTAGAGTAAATTACATAAAGTTCCCCTCACTTTAGTGCGAATTACACAAAAACCCAATCGAGTCTTGTAATTACACAAACTTCCCCTGTTAGAGTGTGAGCCCTTACAAAAACACCCCCTGGGATTATTTTCAGTCCGAAAAATGCTAATATCATCCAAAAAATACCCATTTAACCCCATTTTGCTCCTGGAGTTGACCCAAACCAATTTTGGTCAATTTTTTCATGACGATAATACCCCTAGGGTGTACTTGTAATTAGGTAAAATTGAAGGGGTGTTTTTGTAAGAAAACACTAACTAGCTACTATTACTCCAAATAAAAGAAAATTAATGGAACAAGTAATAAATAATCAATTTTAAGTATCTAAACTATTCAAATAATTAGTTAAGTAAGGAGATAATTATTCTTTGATACTTTTAACTATCCAAATAATAAACTTATTATTTAAATAATCAACTAAGGAACTTTGTGTTGAATAGTGCTAATTAAATTATCTAACTAACTTGAATTCTTTTATTTGAATTATTTGATCACCTTAAACATTAGATAATTAATTAACCATTCAAATAATAAAATAATTATTCAAATAATCAATTAAATAAGTTTTTTCGTTGAATGATGCTTGTTAAATTACAATCACATAATTACTAACTAGCAACAATTTCAAAATGTTTAAATTAAAAAAATCTTAATTAAATAATAATTTAAAACTAACAATAGATTAAATATTTCGTTAATTACAGTAGTGATAAAAAATTCAATTAATTACTTGAGTCACTTTTAATCACCTAAATGATAGAACAAATAGCTAAATAGGTAAGTAATTAACAAATTATTAATTATCAATTGATTCAATATTTTAGTAATTATTATTTTTTGAATAATAATTCTTAATCAAATTTATTATCTTTTTCTCTTTTCTTTCTTTTTCTTTTTCCTTTTCTTTTTCTCCACTCTTCTTCTTCCTCACCAAAACCCTAGCCTCCACCATACCACCACCACCACCACCTTGGACTCGCCGACGTATCTCCTTCGTCCATTTGCTCAAAGTACAATCGCCACTGCCGTTTTTTACTAGTACTAACAATAGTAATTCAAATTACCAACAATTCCAAATCCCACAAAATCCTAATCTTTTCAACAACATTCAAAATTCATTTCTCACTTCTCTCCTCCAAACAAACCCCAAATTCCCCCACTCATCAAATTCTTCAATCATGGCTTCAAAATCTCATAATCAAAATTCATTTCAAATCCCATCAAATGAATTCAGCTTAAGCAATACCCGCCATCGGCAGTCGGCACCACCACAACAAAGCACCACCATCGCCCAAAAACTCGCTGCTGCCTCCGTCATCTCCACTCGCCGAGTCGAACCAGACTTGCCGTCACCTCCGTCCGAACACCCCCACAAGCTCCCCGATTCGAAGAGCTCCGGCCGCCTGTGTGTTTTTCGGTAAGAGTGGTGGCGGCGGGTTCTGTGTGCGAGGTGGTGGCAGGCGCCTGTATTCGGGTGAGAGGTGGTGGCAGCCGGCGAGTTTTGTGTGAGAGGTAGTGGCAGCCGACGGTTTAGAGTGAGAGGTTGGTGACGGTGGCGGGATTTGGAGGGTGGGTATTGGCAGCGGCGGTTTGAAGCAAGGATTGGCGGCGATTGTGGTGGCGATTTAGGACAACAGACTTGTGGC
The DNA here is from genome assembly GCA_019426215.1 of Buddleja alternifolia. NCBI lineage: Eukaryota > Viridiplantae > Streptophyta > Magnoliopsida > Lamiales > Scrophulariaceae > Buddleja > Buddleja alternifolia. The sequence goes on along the minus strand of CM033393.1, from coordinate 952,245 downwards.
GGCGGCGGCTGGAGTGTTGTTGACGGGGGATTCTTTTGTTAGGTGCGGGATGGTTATGGTTACAGCAAGGATTCTTTTGTCGGACATGGTTTTGGTGAGGATGAGGAAAGTTAAAGGAATTAGGGTCTTGGACATGGGGATGGTGTGGAAGAAGGAATGGTGAGGAAGGAGAGTTAAATGAAAATGGAAAATATTAAGTCAATGGTAAGGGGCATTTTAGTCCGTGCACAATATTTATTTTTCAATGTTTTTTTAATTTTTTTTTGTCAGTTTTTTGGAGGGCAAACATGTCATTTTACACGTTCTGGCGATGCCTTATGATGAGAGGGGGTGATCTTTTAATTATGACAAAAGTGAGGAAATGTGTATGTAATTTTTCTCAAACTTTAAGACCCCCTCCGTCCCAAAAAGAATATTCACTATTTTACTTTTATCTGTCTTAAAATATTTGTCTTTTAATGTATTTATTATTTAATTTGACTATATTATCCTTCGTTTAAATTGAAAGATGTACAATAATTCATATTTATTATAAAACTATAATTATATTTAAGGAAGATAATTCTATATATGGATAGAAAACAATAACAATAAATCAAATTAAAAACATGACATGTTTAGAAGATAACTTTATTAATTATCTTTTTATATTATGAAATGATATTATGAAAATTTGATACTTCCTTAAAAATAAAATAAAAATAAAAAGTCAAACAGTACATGGTTTTTTTGGGGATGGAGGAGTAATAACTTGTTCCACTATACACAAAAAACTCTTTTACCGCCCTATTCAACAGCCTAATCAACTGCTATTAGCTGCTCGGACATATCAAATACTTGTTTCACAACCTCAACGGGAAGTACTTTCCACTCTCTTTTGCAACTGAAAAAGCTTCAAATCCAACTCTGAGTAATGTGTAATGGTTTCACTCTCTAGGAAGCTAATCACACCCGTGATCAAAGCTTCAATCCCCATCCCCAAGCCCACCAAATTCAACCAAGAACAAACCCCATTCATCCCATTCTCTCAGCTGCAACATATCAAACACTTGGAGTCCCAACTCATTTCCACCCTCGAGAACTGCACAAATCTCCCCCAAATCAAGCAAACCCACGCTTACATAATCCGCAAATGCCTCCACCAATCATCCTACATCACGGCGAAGCTCATTCGAACGCTGTCGAAGGTCAATATACCAATGCAATCAAATGGTGTCTCTATATTCTCTCAGGTGAATTACCCTAATGCTTTTCTTTACACATCTTTAATCAGGGGATATATGATTGATAAACTGTTTAAAGAATCGGTGATTGTTTATAATTCCATGAGGAGAGATGGTGTTATTCCCGTGTCTTTCACTTTCACGGCGTTGTTGAAGGCGTCAGCGAGTGAAATGAATTTGAATTTCGGTCGGCAGATTCATGGGGAGAGTTTGAAGTTGGGTGGGTTTGGCGTTGATTTGTTTGTGGGGAATGTTTTGATTGATATGTACTTGAAATGTGGGTGGTTGGATTGCGGGAGGAAGGTGTTCGATGAAATGCCTGAACGTGATTTGATCTCGTTTACTACGCTCATTGATGCTTATGCGAAGGCTGGGGATATGGGTTCTGCAAATGAGTTGTTTGTTAAGTTGCCAGTGAAGGATATGGTGGCTTGGACGGCTATGGTGACTGGTTTCGTGCATAACGCTAAGCCGAAGGAAGCTTTAGAGTTCTTTGAAAAAATGCAGAGTGAAGGCGTGCAGACGGATGAAGTGACGTTAGTCGGTGTTATCAATGCTTGTGCACAATTGGGTGCAATAAAGTACGCTAATTGGGTTTGGGAAGTGGCTAAGAAATCGGGTCTTAGCCCTGCTAATGACGTGCATGTGGGTTCAGCGTTGATCGATATGTACTCAAAATGTGGGAGTGTAGAAGATGCATATGATGTTTTCAAGTGTATGCATGAAAAAAATGTTTATGCTTATAGTTCGATGATTATAGGTCTGGCAATTCACGGACGTGCAAATTCTGCTATAGAATTGTTTGAAGAGATGGTGAAAACGGATGTCAGACCAAATGATGTGACGTTTATTGGTGTTCTTACTGCATGTAGTCATGCAGGGTTGGTAGATCAAGGCCAACGCTTATTCAAAATGATGGAGAAATTTTATGGCGTTAAACCGTGTGTGGATCACTACAACTGTATGGTGGACCTTCTTGGCAGAACAGGTCGGTTGGAGGAAGCGCTTAAGCTTATTCAAAGTATGCCTATGGAGGCGAATGCTGGTATTTGGGGAGCTCTACTTGGAGCTTGTCGTGTATATGGAAATCCAGATATTGCTGAAATTGGTGCTACACATCTATTCGAGATGGAACCCGTAAATATTGGAAACTATATATTGCTTGCTGATGTGTATGCAAAAGCGGGAAGGTGGGAAGATGTATTGAGAGTAAGAAAATTAATAAGGAAAAAGGGCTTGAGAAAAAGTCCTGCATTTAGTTGGGTCGAAGGCGAAAAGGGTGTGATTCACGAATTCTATGCGGGTGATACGACCCATCCGAGGTCTCGGGAGATTATAGAATCACTTGAGAATCTTGTTAATAGACTAAAATTGAATGGATACGAGCCGAATTTGAGCTCGGTGGTTTATGATGTGAGCGACGAAGAGAAAAGGCGAATTTTGATGAATCATAGCGAGAAACTAGCGTTAGCATATGCGTTGCTCACAGCGGATGATGGCTCGGGTATTAGAATTGTGAAAAATCTAAGGATATGTGAGGATTGTCACTTGTTCATGCGCGGTGCATCCCGAGTGACCGGGAGGGAGATAATAGTTAGGGATAATATGAGATTCCATCACTTTCGTGATGGGATGTGTTCGTGTTGTAACTTTTGGTGATTGAATTGGCAATGTTGTGTGTGCTCAAGTAAGGTTGTGAGCCATTATATTATTACACAGGAGTTTTCACTACTTAGAATGTTTGCCGATTATTACAGTTAGTAATAACAATATTCCTGGTCTAATGATGTATGTAAGTTATAACATGTCATTAACTATATACAGTATACAGAACCGTACTGAGATGCTCCTCATTTCAATTCTTTCAAATTCATCGGTCCTTTTCCGCTTTCGAGAATCCCTTCCTTTTCCGACTCTGTCCCAAGAGTAACTAGGACTACTTTCATCACGTTAAGACATCCATATCTACAACATTTCAGAAAATTATTTTCGTCTGAACAAATTTTAAATATATAGCCCTTTATGAAGTACCAAAATGGTCAAAATTATTTGAATTACCAGATCAGATTGATCAGTTCAGGGGAAGGAAAGATAAAAATAATCGCCAACATCCATTAACTCAGTTGATAAAAAACGAGTCACTTCCTATCAAAATGGTGTTGGTTCAGTGATAAGGAACGAATCAATTTTTATCAGAAGGTTATGGATTCGATTCCTTCTACCAATGTTAATGCAATTTGGTAATCGTGTCAATTTTTTTTTTTAAAACTAACAGATGTATGCCAAATATGTAGTTATGATGTAATGTCATTGTATCGCTTAATCCATACCTAGTGGGGATTACTATCGATCTCGAACTAAAGTTTCGCAACATAACATCTTGGTTACAACTTTATGTCAAATTTGTAACTACAATATTAATTAAATTTAGAAATGTAAGCATAATCTCTCTAAATTTCTTAGTTCTTTAGATCGAAATTATTCATGGAATGCGCCATTTAACTGATGTTAATGCAATAGTGATTCTGATGCAGCCATTTAACCGATGTTAATGCAGTGGTGATGTACAATCTGTAGGCACCTCTGTGGGTGCGTTTGCCCGTAATAGATGACCAAAACTTATTTTACCCAAAAGTCTTTTAAAAAAAAAATCAATCTAGGAACTCCATACATAAAAATAGATGGCATCTATTCAACATAATATTCATCACTATCACACGTAACACAAACATTTAGCACTCCATACATAAAAATAGATGGCATCACAAAAACACACAGATATGCCTTCTCAGATGAGCTGAGAATGACTTATTACAACTACTATACATCTCACTCCCACAAAAACAACAAGAGATGATTGCATACATATAAATACATACATACATATAGATAGATAGATATACAGATATCTAATGGTGGCGGCCGGGAAGCTTCTCCTTGATCTTCTCCATCATCCCCTTCTTCTCATGTTCTACTCCGCCACCATATTCACCGCCGTGAGTTCCATATGCCCCAGTGGTGCCGGTGGGCCCTCCCTCCTCATCAGTCGGATAGGCTCCGGTGGTGCCGGTGGGGCACTGCTGATCAGTCGGATCCGCTCCGGTGGTGCCGATGGGTCGGCGCCCATCAGTCTTGTAAGCTCCGGTGATGCCGGTAGCGCCGCGCTCACCACTCATATAAGCTCCGGTACCGCCGCCGGTGGTGCCGGTATGTCCGCGCTCACCACTCTTATAAGCTCCGGTGGCGCCGGCGGTGGGTCCCATCTGTTCAGTAGAATAAGCTCCGGCGCCGCCGGTGGTTCCATAGGGATCAGTCATATGAGTTCCGGTGGTGCCGTACTTCTCAGTCCCGGTGGCTCCAGGCTGCTCAGTCTTGTAAGCTCCAGCGCCGCCGTACTGCTCAGTCCCATACGCTCCGCCGCCGCCAGTGGCTCCATACTGATCAACACCTCCTTCGGGACGCTGAATCGGGTTGCCGTACTCATCAGTTTGGCGGATGGGGTTGCCGTACTCGTCGGTCTGCCTCCCGTATTGTTCTCCGTATTGAGCCATATATATATATATGTATATATATCGTTAGCTTCAAAGTTCTCTGTTCTTAATAATGTTACAAAGTGTAGAATCTCAAATATACTGAAATTAAATTGTTTGAAGATTATGGTTTAGCAAATCTATGGAGCTGATTTATATTGGAGAGTTAGGGACGCAGTGACTCGGAAGTGGAGAGACTTACAAGTGTTGCATGAAATCAAATTATGAGATGCCACGTTAGGGTTCGAATTGTGTAACACGTACCCCTTTGTCGGCCGAAAATGAAATGGATAATGTTGTATCTAGGTCTCGAAATTCTAGCTCGTCGTGTTACATTTCGGTGTGTGCAAGTTATTACCCAATATATCCTTACAATTGGACATAAATGCAATATGATTTGCAGTAAAAAATTTCATTAATTCGAATAGTACATCATCAATTACATGCCAAGTGTTAATTATTTAGTAATTGATCACTCTTTTTAGAGTTTACACCAAATAAATGGCAAATATAATACACTTATCTTATGAAACCTTAGGTGTGGCTAAGTCGGGTGAGGCCTAGAATTCGTCATCTTGTAAAAGATCAATGTGTAGTGGACTAAGTGTATGGAGTTGGTTCATCTCTCACCATTGGATGATGCTTGATTATTTAGTGATGTTCACTTGACACTGATAAGAGGCATTTTTACGTGTTTTTAAGCCCCTTTGCGTTTATCTCTTAGGTTCATTTATCGCTTGATTCTTGCCACATGTGCGTTTAATTCGTGCATTAAGTGATTTCAGGTCTTAAATGGATACAATCAAAGAACGGGATGAAAAATGACGTATAAAACAAGTTTAGGCCAAATTGCTACGCACCCCTATGCCCAAGCGCCTAAAAACCCACGCCCAGGCGCCGAACAAGATGCAAATAACGTCAACATTCTGCTTTCCATGCCTAGGCGCCATCTTGTCCACGCCCGGGCGCCGTATCTACACCACTTTCCACGTTCGAGCGCTATTTCCGTATGTTTAGAGGCCGAATTGGATGAAGTTCCCTTCTACAATGTTGTAGAACTATGTGTTAGCTTCAAATGAGGACTTGAATCATCCAAATCGGAGTTTCGTGGAGAAAGTTATGAATGAAATACGATTGCTACGCAGGACACATTGCATTTAATTTCAGCATTCTGATAACGGCGCCCAAGCGCCGTAATGCCACGCCTAGGCGTGTCCACACCCGAATTTTGATTCTTTTCAGCCAAAAGCGATCATTTGATGGGGAAATGGAACATTTAAAGCCAAGAGGTCATCACATGTATGGGATGGATGTCATAAGTATGTTTCTTAGTAGATCTACTTTATGGAAGTTTATACTACTCACTTTAAGAGTAGTGGAGGACACCACTAGGGGAGACACACACTAGGAGCTCAGATTTTGGGGTCTTCTTAAGGCATTTTTCTACACACTGAGACCGATCACATCTTGGAAGAGGGGAGAGGGGAGAGAGAGGCATTTTGGCCATCACTTTTCACTCATCATCATTCATCACCATTCTTCATCAATTGTGGAGGGGAACAAAGAGAAAGGAGTTAAGGATTGAAGTTGAAAAGCAAGGATCCATCATCAATCAATTGGGGGAGTTTTAATTATTTGCATTTACATGTTTATTTCCATGAGTATGTATATGTTTATATTAGATTTTCTTAAGGCTTTGATGAGAGGCTAATATTGTAGAACTAAGGCCATGTGAAAGCCAATTTATGAATCAATATATGTGAAGTGAATTTTCGTATTAATTCTCATATTGCTTTGTGTGTTGATTTTGAGCGTTTATTTCAATCATGTGCTTGATCACCATATGCTTGCTATCTTGCCTAGTCTAGTCATTCGAGAGAAGATAGGTTAGGGTTCAAATGAATCAACACATCATCCGAAACTAATGTGAAATTGCTCCTAGAAATAGGTAAAGATTTCCGGGTGCGGTTAGCCGGATTTATCCGGGGAAACTCTAGAACGTTAATGCGTGGTTATTGATTAGATTCTCGGATTGACATATTTAGAGAACCATCAATTAATCATAGGATTATTATGTGCCGAGACATCGGGTAATAATTATCTAAGGAATTTCCACCAAAGCAATAGGAGTCTAATAATTCGAAGAGTAGCTCATCTATATTGACGAGTAGATTCGGTTGTAGCATGTGCCTTAGTCATTTTATCATACGTGAGATTTAATCTATAGTTCGTTTCTTTTTGGTTCGTCACTTGCTTACTCATTTTATTGCAATCTACTTTTGTCCATTTTCATTAATCGCAAACTAAAATTCAAGTTTTCGTGGTTCGACAACCCGGACTTTTTGTCCACTTATTACTACATACGTCTAGTGCACTTGCTATCATAGCACGTTAGCTTTTAGCGTGTCAGACACCTATAATATCAATAATAAAAAAAAACGTTAAATATAGGATGCCCTATGAGCTATTCATACTCTCGCATATATCATCTAAATCTTAAAAAGTATCAAAATGGTCTCACGTGAAAAATTCATGATTTATGTCCAATTATCTCATCCAAACACAACCGTATAATATCTAAGCACTATATTAACTTATTCGATGATTCTTTTTTATATATAGATATATGTATATAATGAATTTATCAAATTTAAGTCTTCAACATTAACATATCGTTTAAATCTTTCAATTTAATAATTAACAAATTATGAAGAAACATTATAATGATCCAAATCTTGTTTAATTAAATATTATCAGCTAACAAATCATTTAACTTATCATTTGTAAATTTATAACTTATAAATTCACAAAGACTCTAAATTAAATCAATAAATTAACAATTAACAAATTATAGATTTAAACTTATAAAATTTGTATTTCTAATTGTATCATATTCAATTATAATTTATTTGATCGATTAACAAATTCTATTTAAATCTTCAATGAAATTTATAAGATTTGCATTTTCTTACAAATCCTATAAATTCAATAAAAAAGAATTTAACCAAGATCATTTGGTGCTTAAATATTGTAAGGTTGTGTTTGGGTTGGAGGTTTTGGCATAACTAATAAATTTTCATGAGGACCTAGTTTGGTACCTTTAATTTAAAGTTTAAGGGGTACATGCTACAATAACAATAATTCATAGGACATTTTGTATTTAACCCAATAAACAAATATTTTTCATTATATATGTTGCACATGACCCATTATAGAATTATCCCTCATATATATTTATATATAAATATAAATAATAATATAATGATTATTACAATATCTATCATGACATATTTAATAACATAGTTGGAATATCTATATATATATATAATGTATATACTGATATACATGCATATTACACATATATGTCTATCATCTATGTATTGATTGACTATAAATTATGGGAAACGTGTCTTTTACATAATAAATGGAGTGCTTATTAGGTGTAACATGTGGAAGTCCTAATGGGGTGTGGGCCTGAAAAATCAAATACGTGTTGATTCTTAAGAGTCCCTCATACTCTGGATGATGTCCATCCCAGGGGCACCTTGGGCTTCACATGTGTCACCGAATCTGTTACGTACATTACATGAACTGCAACAATTTCTAGACCAGCCCACATCATATTCGATGCATGTGTATTGGTTTTTTTAATATTGATAATTAAACAATAAGTGAGGGGTCTATATGTAGATTTCCCCAATTGTTTTTGGATGATTTAATAGTGATTCTAGCTCCAATTACTGAGTGCATCTGTATATTAGGACAAAAGTAATGTAACTATATGTCACCAAATTGATATGCACATATTTGGACATATAGACTAAATAACTAAGATATCCCCCCGCCCCGCAAAATAATGATATTATCACCATACAGTCCAGGGTCCGCATGTTTTTAAGAGGGTCAGGTTGGGGCATCTAACCCACGAGCTATGACCCTGTTTTATGACCATAGGATCAAACCACGTGTCATAATCTAGTGACACCAAAGCCACTCTTACATCTATACACGGTGTATTTCCTCTATAAATAATCTCATTCACATCTGAATAAGGGTTGCACAATTTACTCTATGATCTTAAAATATTTCACTCTCGAGACATCATACGACCCTAGCTATCTTCGATAGATTCTGAGTAAGTTTCCTAAATACAAATTGAGGCTATTTCCGGCATGACTTAACTATATAAACTACGTTTAGGACTTGATCCTAACGATAAGAACGAAAACAACTAGAATATGTCCGAGTACAGCCTATAATTTATTCAATCTGAGCTCTGCCCGTTCCTATCTTCAAGTGACCCAGGTCGCTTTCCTATCCAAAACGACCAAAGTCATAAATGTTTTCATAAATCACGATAGAGATACAAAAGTAATTCAGAATGCATTCCTAATGTAATTATACTAGAGTTGACCAATTCAGAGCATTAACAAAAATGTTCCTTATGAGCTAGAAGCATGCATCTTTAAATTTAGCTTTTAATCTATTTTTAACGTTGCAAAAATTATTTATGTGCACCAACTATTTATTAGGGTTGTCCATCGGTTCGGTTCGGTTGAAAACCGAACCGAAAATTCGGTTAACCGACAATTTGGTTTGCCGAAAATGGGAACCAAAAACCTAACCGAAAAAATTCGGTTCGGTTCGATTTGGTTCTCGATTAACCGAATTTAGCTAAAAATTTAAAAAAAGAAGAAGAAAATTTCCGTTTTTTAAGAATTTTCGGTTTTCGGTTCTTAAAATTTGGTTATAACCACAAATCAGCCAACAAATTACTTTAAATCCACAAATTGCAAGAAATTAATCCACAAATAAGCCAACAAATTGCAAGAAATTAATGCTTGATTTGCATTTGGAAATCTTTACAAAGCATTAGGGAGGGGGAAATTGCAAAGCGGATAGGGAATCTTTACCTCTATATGTGCGGTCGGAGTCGGAGTCGGAGTATGCGCGGCGCGGTCGGTTGGAGTCCGCGGCAGAGAGGGTTTCACTTTCAGATTTGGTAGACGGGCAGGGAAAATTCTATGCTGGGCCGAGACCAATGGTCTCGGCCCAACGAGGGCCGTTGGATCCCCCCACATGGGAGGGTTAAATGGGAATTTAACCCCCCCTGTTGGGGGGATCCAATGGCTGAGCTGGGCCGAGACAGCATAGAACAGCCCGACGGGCAGAGTGTTGAGATTCTGAATTTGGGCCACATTCACGGTGCCACATCATGTACTGATGTGGCACAATATACACCACTTGATGTATGAAAGCCTACATCAAAGCCCCGGTCTATTAAAGAATCTTAACTATTTATTTCTAACCAGTTGATATGACATATTCGATGCATGTGTATTGATTTTTTTAATATTGGTAATTGAACAATAAGTGGGGGTCTGTATGTAAATTTTCCCGATTGTTTTTGGATGATCTAATAGTGATTCTAGCTCTGGTTACTGAGTGCATCTGCATATTAGGACAAAAGTAAAGTGTAACTATATGTCACCAAATTGATATGTGCATATTTGGACATATAACTAAATGACTAAGATACCCCCAAAATAATGATATTATCACCATAAGGTCCATGGTCCGCATGTTTTTCAGAGGGTCAGGTCAGGGCATCCAACCAATGACCTATGACCCTATTTTATGATCGTAGGATCAAACCACGTGTCATAATCTAGTGACACCAAAGGCTACTCTTACATCCATACACGGTGTATTTCCTCCATAAAAACTCTCATTCGCATCTGAATAAAGGTTGCACAATTCACTCTCTGATACTAAAATATTTCACTCTCGAGAAATCCATATGACCCTAGCTATCTTCGATAGATTCTGAGTAAGTTTCCTAAACACAAATTGAGGCTATGTCTGGCATGACCTAAATATATGAACTATGTTTAGACTTGATCCTAACAATAAGTATGTAGACAACTTGAATACGTCCGAGCGCAGCCTATAATCTATTCAATCTGAGCTCACTATAAAAAAATAATACATTAATGACAAAATACCAAGTGACAATGTTAAAGTTGTCACTAATTGTAAGATTTTAGTGACAAGATTTTTTGTTTTGTCACAAGAATAAGTTTTACATGCTTAATAGTGACAAGATTTGTGTAGATGTTATCATTCTTGATACTTAGTGATAGGGAATTTGTTGTCACTATTGACAATTAGTGACACACCTTTAGTGATAACTTAGTGACAACAATTATAGTTGTCACTCTATTTGTGTTGTCACTATACATGTGTCACTAATTGTCAATAGTGACAACTTTAAAAAAACTCTTGTCACTAAAAATTCTTTTTGTGACAAAGCAAAAATTATTGTCACTCATTATATATATTTAGTGACAATTTTAACATTGTCACCTCTAATTTTATCACTAATGTTACTTTTTGTTGTAGTGGCTCTGCCCAATCCGATCTGCAAGTGATCCTGGTCGCTTTCCTATCCAGAACGACCTAAATCACAAATGTTGATTTTATAAATCACGATTGAGATACAAAAGTAATTCAGAATGCATTCCTTACGTAATTATGTTATACCAATTCAGAGCATTAACAAAAATGTTCCTTATGAGCTAGAAGCATGCATCTTCAAGATGAAACATTTTAGCCCCAGATCCAGTTTGACAACACCTAAATATATTTTACAAGGAGATTGTATTACACTTGCCGTATAATTGGAGAGTTATTTTAAAAAATACATAAAGATTTGACCGAGTCAGGAGCGGACTAAAATTTTCCTTTTAAATTTAGCTTTTAATCTATTTATAGCGTTGCAAAAATTATTTATGTGCATCAACTATTTATATGATTGGATAACATTATATTGAGGAGTGCCTATTTAATCCCAATGCTCTCGGTTTCCTCACTCATCCAACCTACACTACTATGTTTCCGCTGATGTAAAAAAGAAAAAGAAAATGTTCCGACATATACAGATTAAGAGACCGTTTAGATACACTTTCCACTCTCAAGTAATAAGTTTATTTATATGAATGAACTTTCAAAAATGAGTATTTCAATAAGTATTTCTAGAAATCTTAAGTATTCGAATCAACTTCACAAATAATAAGTTCAATTATAAAATCAACTTTTCAAAATGAACATTTCCGTAAATACTGGTACTTATTATAAAATGGACTTTTCAAAATGAACATTTTCATAAATACTTGTGAAAATGTAAAATGATGGGTAAAATGGACATCTTGTGAGTTGAGGATTTTTCTAATTTTTTTTTTACTAGTATACACTCTAAAATGATCTTTTGGAGATATAATTTATCGCAAAAATTCATTAATTTTAATTTCAATAATTTATTTATTTCTTAAGAAAATGGAGAATTATATGAAATTAGTTGTGTTTCAAAATGAACATTTCCGTAAATACTGGTACTTATTATAAAATGGACTTTTCAAAATGAACATTTTCGTAAATACTTGTGAAAATGTTAAGGCTCTGTTTGTTTATGTTTTTGAGATGAAATTCTGAAAATTTTTCGGGAAATGTGTACTATATGGATTCGTGTGAGAATTGATGTGATGTGTGTTGTGTTTATTTATGTTTTTAAATAGTGGTTGAAATTTGTAAAATATGAGTTAAATAATTGAGTTAATTGAGTTGGTTATTTGTGTAATGATTATATGAATAAATAAATAATAGAATAAGATAGATAAATATATAAAGTTAATTTAATATTAATATATTTTGAAATTTGAAATTTGAAATTTATTATTAATATATAGTAAAAGTGGAAGATTAAATAGAAAAATAATGATTGGAGGAAATAATGTTGATTGATAAATGTATGAAATGATTGATATAGTGAGTGATAGGTAGTTATATGGGGAATTGAAAAAGTTCTAAAATTTAAATGAAAATGATTTGTGTTGAATTTTTAGAATTTTGTGATTCAAAATATTAAAAATGCAATTTGAAAACATAAACAAACAAGGCCAAAATGATTGGTAAAATGATCATTGTGAGTTAGAGGATTTTTCTAATTTTTTTTTTACTAGTATACACTCTAAAATGATCTTTTGGAGATATAATTTATCCCAAAAATTCATTAATTTTAATTTCAATAATTTATTTATTTCTTAAGAAAATGGAGAATTATATGAAATTAGTTGTGTTAATTATTCGTTTTAACTTATACGGTCTGTGCCAGTGTCTTACCAATTGTGGGCCTTTGAATTTGAATGAAACCCAATTGGGATGGATTGTTTGGATTTTCATCATTATCTTGAGGCTGCGTTTGGTGACCGATTACTTTCATTTTGAAACAAACAATATGAGAACAATCTAGTGTATATAATATATAATCACCATGTATATAACTATATATATTCATTGGTTGAACTTAGTACAAACATTTGGCACTCAAAGTACCATCATATTACAAAAACACACACAAAATGCACAAAAAGATATGCCTTCTCAGATAGTGCTGAGAATATATCGCCTTATTACGACTGCTATACTCTCATAAAAGCAACACGAGTGTAGCGTATACATACATACATACATATATGTATGTATGTCTAGTGGTTGCCGGCGCCGCCGGGAAGCTTCTCCTTGATCTTCTCCATCATACCCTTCTTCTCATGTTCTGCTCCTCCGCCAGGAGCGGTGGTGGTGGAATACTGAGGCTGCTCATCCTTATGACCACCCCCGGGTAGCTTCTCCTTGATTTTGTCCTTAATCCCTTTCTCTTTCTTTCTCCTCCCACCTTGCCCATCGTCCTCTGAAGACTGCAAATCATATATATGTATAACCATTATTATGAAATTAGTCCCATTGTCGGAAACATTCTAGCCCGCTCTTGATAAAGTGAGTGAACACGGACGAAGCCAGGGGTTTGATGCGAATATAAAAAAAGTAGGGGGAAAAAACTTAAAAATTCAAATTTTGGGGGAGGGGGCCAAAATGTCTATGTTCAAAAATTTTATAGGGGCAAAAATCCAGGGAAGGAGATAGCAAAAAAAACTTTATATGAGAGGTCTATTTGCAATTTCACCCCTACGATTTATCACCTACCTTTTATTCTGACTTACAATCCCATCAGACAATTTTATTTTTTTAAATTTAATCCCACTTGTTAATAAATGAACAAAAACCATTAAGTCACGTCACATGTTTTATACGTCATCATTATTACTTAATTTGTATAAATTTCATAAAAATCCTCTATATAATGTAAACCTTAAAAAAAAACTCAATTTTTATTAGAAGCTTGGGTTAGACTAGTAAAATTAAGGGGTATTTATGCAATTTATACAAAACCATCCTGAATGAATTAGATCAAAATTGCAACACCAAAAATTCCAATGAACTCTATTTGTAATTTTAAAAATAATAAAACTAAAATACAATAAACCCCATCCTCTGGGATTAATATTGTATAATTTCCTCTTTGTAAATTCAACAAAATTTTAGCATTATTTCACTATGCAAAACTTGCATACACAAAGGCCAATTCCAATTCGGATTCCCTACTGCAAATAGTATTAAATATCGTTTTGCATTCAATTCTATACTTGACAATATACAAAATTCAAATCATTTCTAACATTCAAATCAATTATATATTTAAAAAAAATATATACACATATCATGCATAAAATAAATACAATAATAAATGCATTAAAAAACGCAAACACCATTTTACAATAAAAAGTTATGTGTAACAAGGTCATGTATTGCTATTTGTTAAATATACACAAACATTTATATATATATATATAGGTAATTAAATTAGTTTAAACACCTACCGAGCTGCTTGAGCTGCCAGAACGGCGATGACCGGCGCCAGTCACCCCCGGCCTAGCAATCCCACCGCCGGTGCCTGTATGTCCTCCGTGCTGACCAGTCGCATGTTCTCCGGTGGTGCCAGTCTTCGTCCCATAAGCTCCGCCGCCTCCGCTCTTATGAGCCCCAGCGCCGGTGACTCCATACTGCTCACCGCCGGTGGCTTCAGTACGGTGGATCGGGTTGCCGTACTCGTCGGTCTGCTTCCCGTATTGTTCTCCCTGACGCGCCATCTTTTATAATTATTATAACTTCAAATATTTTTCTTATCTTTCAGTGTAGAATCTCTCAAAATGTAGAGGAAATATAGACTGCTGGTTTTGGTGTGGAAAGGGGAGTGGGATGAAGCTGGTTTATATAGACTGCTGGAGACGCAGTGAGTCGAAAGTGAATGTCAGGAGAGACTGACAAGTGTTTCATCAAGTCTCTAATAGTGAGATGACACGTCATGGTTTGAGGTGTGTGTACACGTGTTCCCTTTTATGTCGGCATAAATAATAATAATAATCCACTATAATGTTATTGAGTCTTGGGGGAGATATATATGTTACGCTCCGTGAACATGTATAGAGTGGTTGAACGTTCATGTTTTATAATTTCAATTATTGATCTAAGAAAATATGTAAAGTTCGTGTCTTGGGAGATATTAATTTTGCAATGGTTGGAAATGATATTAAGGTTCATAAAAGATTTTAAATATGAAAAGTTCGATGGTTTTATTTACGTACATTCAGAGGTAAGAGTTTTATCTAGTGATCACACTTAGGATAGGTCACATACTTGATCGAGAGGAGCCTTCAAAACTAAAAGGAAAATGAGATTCCAATATAATAGGGGTAGAAAGAAACATAAAAAATGAAAGCAAAGCTATGCACGGATGTAAAATGGGTTGTAATTGAAGTGTTCTAGGACCCAGATGAGCACATGCATGTCTCCGAATACTCAGAAGGGAAACATATTTTTATGATCTGGGTAATCAATAACTGACACTCCGAATCGAGACATATAACATTTATTATCATAATAAAGTTTCGTCTAATATGTATAAACACCAAATTCATATATGAAAACTAAAAGATGTTATATGTCATCGTTTTCGTATCATTATTTTTTTATCTCTCTTAATTTAAAAAGTATTAACGTATTAAATTCAATAACATTAATTAGTTGCAATGATTTCTTGTTAAATACAAAAAGGACGACATGAAAATGGTATATAGGTATGCTCGTAAAAAGAATTTCTTTAACGAGGGGTGCGAATGTGTTGTCATCCAAAGTGTGGTATCATCCAAATAAAACCATCATAATCTTGTTTAAGTTAATGGGAATACCTAACGGATAAGATGGGTTGTTACCGGTTATCAAGATTTAGCGTTGGGAAAAAGCAGAAAGTGACGCTTTAAGAGAAGCACAAAGACAAAGAAAGAACTGTTACGGGTCAAGATTTTCTTTTTGTACAGTGTGCATTGATATTATAACATGTCGACAAGAAGATATATATGGATATATATAAATATATATATATATATATATATATTATTTATTTACACACACATATTCAAGTCTTTTCAGTCACTTGGCATCATATCATTCAGTTTCCATATCCAGAGGTACTTTCGGCTTCACATGTGTGACCGACGATAAATAAATGATAAAAAATAAATCAAAACTATCACATAACTTGCCACGACCCCAAACTAGCCACATCTTGTTCATCATTCCACTGTTGGCTGCCCAAGTGGGTATTAGACCCGCAGGTTTTTATCGAGTAAGGACCGGATGCAAAGTTATTACTGTTTTTGGGTTCGGGTTGGTCCAAGCCTCAACCCCTATTGACTGGGTCCAGGCCAGGTCTCAAGGTCTTTCATAAGGTTTGGATATCAATATTACCCGCCAATGATAAGCATAGCGGCCAAATCGGGTTATGGTTGTTGGTTCTAGTCCATTATTTTCAAAAATGAGGTCATTGGTTTGAATGTATTGGCTGAGTTACTGTTGTTGAGTGCACTCTTCGTTCCACTGGTATTTTGGTAGTGTTATATAAAGTAATAGCTCTAGTCGATCGGGGTTGAAAAGGTAACCAACCTATTCGATATTTGGTTCCAATATCTATTGTTAAAAATTTGTTTGGATTTATTTTGTTAACAAACTTGTTTTTTTTCTTTTGAAAAGTTTAACAAACTAAACTTAAATAGCATTTTTTATCTCATAACTTTTTGAAGTATGAGTCTAGCAACGTGAGATTAGTAAAAAATGAAAATATGTGGAAAAGTTGTAGGTATTTGAGTGTGATTAATGTTCAACTTTCGTTTGAGTTTGATTTGATTAACAATCAAATCAAACTCCTATACACATTCTAAATCGATACTAATTTAGACTAATGAATAATAACTTGACTCTATTCGTTTTCGAACATTTCACAGCAACAAGGTATTCGTATCATCCTATCAAGAAAAACTATTTTAATCATCAATTATGTTATCATTTTCCATAAATGTATGTGGGAACATTTTGAACAGGCATCTATTATTTTATGCAAAATTGCAAATGCCTTGTGATCTACTTATGTTAATGAAGGGAGAATGCTTTCTGATGCGGGGTAAAATTATAAGTATGTGAAAGTGTCATGTGATTGCTATGTAGGGAGGGAATCCGACCCAACACAACAAACTAGGCATTAGGTTGATTTATGGTTAGACTGCACTCCCTATAGGCAAGTTGCCTACGAACACACTACGATGAAATCAAGTCTTTTTGTAATTCAACAATGGAATTACTCTCAAAGGATGCCAATAGATCTCTCTAGTGATCTTTTGTGGAGAGAGCAGATAATGAATTATCATCAATTTTTTGGGGTATATATAGAACTGAAGGTGGGCTATGAACCAGGGTCTAACTATCAGCCCATTTGCTTATTTATTAAACTAGTGAATATATACTTCATGTCTATCAGCTCAATTATTATTGTAGCCCACTTGCCGGATTGAGCTCATTTGATGATAGACCTTTGGTCACATGGGCTCAACCACATTAATTGTACCCAACTATACCGGGCATTGCTACCAGGGGATAATCTGCCCCAAATGAATTATAATTTTAATTACAATCGTGCCCCTAGAAATTTCGGTGCACATCCTAATGCCCCCCACTCCTGGGTAGGCTACTTAGAGTATTCGGGAGTACGACGGATAGTCCAACTGTAGCACCCAGCTGGGGAATTTCTAAAGGTGTAATATAGCATTAAAGCTTTTCACCTACCTCATTCTTTAATAAAAGGAGATGTGGGTGAGTACTTTGTACCCTCATTCACTTTACATCTCTCTTGCAAAAATTCTCTCTCTAGGCTTTCATTCTCTTAGCCAACCATGAATAGAAGCCAAGATGAACAAGATAAATTTTGAATCCCTTGTGTTTGCTCTTTATTTCATGATGCCATGTTAGTAGTGTGAAAAATTGCTTATTTTTTCTCCAACACCATGTTGATCTATTTTTTGACCCCTTCGCCAATGTAGAACGTTTTACTGGATAAAGCAAGTGATCTAGGTAGATGTACGTCTTTATTAAGATAGCTCATAGGCCGCAAATATATATCACGCGTGGCGGTGTCGTCTCGGGACGACGAGGGTGTCGTCTTAAGGCGACGCCCCGAGGGGTACCACCTCGAGGTGACGTGTCGCCTCGGGGCGGGGCTTGGAAGTGTGTCATCTCGAGGCCTTATCTTGGGGCCTTTGTCGGCCACTCTTTGTCGGGCGTTTATTCACTTTTCACGTGCGCTACTTCGTACTAATAGATTTGAGCGGTATTATGCTTGCGCCTCTCAATGCCTTATGAATTTTTTGGCTTGTGTTACCATTTATGTAATATCCGTTTTTAATCGGACCCCTTACTTCTCATAGGAATAGGGAGCTCTTCTCCCTCCGATAGTGAGGGTTATTCTAGTCGCGAGCATCTCGGATGTGCTTGTAGTGATCATAAGAGAGTTGCGGAGTGGGTTGACGGGTCTCAATCTGCAAACCAATATCGGGATCGCACTGTTGACCTCGTCACTTGTGATACTACCATAACTAGATTTGATCTTACCGCACTCTTTGAGGATACCGCAGTGGAACTTGAATTGCCAATGCTTATAGAGGGTTGGAGAATTTTAGGCCCTCCTGAGGGGCATGTGACCCTTTACTTAGAATATTTTCTTTCGGGGTTTACCATCCCCTATTACAAACTCTTTGGGAAAATCTTAGCCCACTGTCGGATTTAGGGGTGTAAACGAGCCGAGCTCGAGCCGAGTCTGGCGATTTTGCCAGGCTCGAGCTCGTGCCTTACTACACGAGCTCGAGCTCGTCGAGCTTGACTTTCTCGAGCTCGAGCTCGACTTTCTCGAGCTCGAGCTCGTTGGTTAAAAAACCAGCTCGGTTTGAGCTCACGAGCTCGAGCCTGGCTCGTGAGCTCAAGTCTGGATTTGGAAACAAACTTTTGCAACCAGTAAAATTGAATAGGAAAAAAAATCAGCAGCTAAATAAATCCAACAAAATCTAATAACACAAAATAAATCCCAAAAATCGATGGTGTATATCGTCAGAAGGTGGCTGAGCATGGCGCGTGCTTCGGCCGTGGTGGTTCGCGGCAGCGCGGCGCGGGGTGAACTAGGTTCACAGCTAGTTCACGGCAGCTGTGGTGGTTCGCAGTGGCTGGGTAATAGCGGTGCGGCCGTCGTGGTTCGCAGACGGTAATGTGAATGTCAAGGCAGGCGGACGGCAGGTTGGAGATGGAGGTGAGGCAGAATGGTCAATGGAGATTGGAGATGGAGGTGAGGCGGAGTGAGGGTTTTTCTTAGTGTGAGTATATGAGTTTTTTTTAATTGCTGAATGTGGTTATTGACTATTGGCATTTAAATGTCCATTTGACTATTGCCCAAAAAAATTATTGACTATTGACATTTAAAAAAAAAAACTAATATATATATATTTATAATTTCTATTTATATATAAAAATAGATATATATAAAAAAATAGAGAAGCTCGTGAGTGTAAGAGCAAATCTGGCTTGGGCTCGAGTGATCGAGCTCGTTAAGCTCGAGCTCGAAATGGGCTCTATTTGAGCCGGCTCGCGAGCCGCTCAACTTGCACCCCTAGTCGGATTTGCATAAGCCAATTAAGCCCAAACTGTTTTACCTTTTTTGAGGGATTTGTTCAACGATTTACCGAGCTGAAACTTGAGATAAGCTTAGATGCCTTCCAAGCTCTTTTCATGGTTAGAATGTGTTCTTCCGCGCCTTATGTGTATTTTATCCCTTCTAAAGCCATTAGGTTTTTGAAGGGAAACGTTAGCTTCAAGGGTAATTGGAAATTAAAATTCTTTTACTTTCCCCTTGACCACTTGAATATATCCACGCCATTGTGTTGTAGTGAGGGTTTTACTGCTCATAAGATTAACAATGCCCAAAAGCAACTTAGAGTTATTTTTGGCAAGACTGGCTTGTTTGACACTAAATTTAATGTTAGCCGGTTGTATACTCAAGGTATATGTCTCTATGATTTCGCCTTAGTTCATGACATAGCTTTTAAGCATTTTTTGTCATTATTATTTCGAATATTAACACTTGGTTTGGCATGTTTATTTTTTGTAGGTGTGAAGAAGGCCGCTAAGGGTGGCAAAGTAAGCTCCACCGCCCCTCCAAAGCCACTCAGGTTTTGGCACTAAGGGTGCTCAAGGCCCCCTTTTGGGCGTTCCAGCTAGACCTCAAGGAACGGTGATCTTGATAGAAAAGGATTCTAAGAGTGTGCACGGGGGTCCAACCAATTCCGTCTCTAAAAACTATCATGGTAAGGAAAAGGCTTCTCGATGGGGGGTCAGACATTTCTGAGGGTCGCGCACCTGTGCATTTTTTGCCCCCTATAGCCCCTCCTACGAAGTGTGTTCGTGACTTTTCTCTTGGGAGTTCTAGTTCTCCCTACCTTGGCAAGGGACTATTTAAATTTGTGGCGAATCAGGACCCCGACGTTCAATCTTTTTGGGATAATAGTGATTCTGTAACTCTTTAGTCTTTAATGAGAGTAGCTGTGACTAATCACGACTCCAATCGTTTATCCTTTCTCTCAATTGAACATATTGACCAAGAGATTTCTGCCGGAGTCGAACGGGTAAGTGTTTTCATGCATTCGTGCCGTTATTTATAGCCTATGTGCTTTTATGATTCGTCAAATTTTTGACATGCTGTTTTCTTCATTTCCTCAGTCAATTGAACTACCCCATCAACTTCGCTTAAAGTGCGAAGAATTAAAGGAAAAGTATGACGAATGTCGCTAAAAGAACCGAAAACTCCTTTCCAAGTCCTCTGGAGCTCAAGGGTTAGCTACCAAATAGGAGAACAAGTATAATGAGGTCAAGATGAAGGTTGAAATGGAAGTATCCTGTGGTAGCGGCTTCCTTGGCTCGGACGTTGGGAAAAAAACCTTGCACTACACCAGAAGGTCGGTGGTAGAGAAATTTTGAAGGAGCGTCGATTTCATAGATGAGTGTAGCAAGAGGGTATACGATATCATCAAAGGCTTTATGGCTAAGACAGTCCGCAAATGCCGTAGGGCTCTTTGAGAGAGTGGTCGTCACTTCGAGGATGATTTCAAGTGGATATATGGTGATATCCCCGTCATTAGAAGTGGGGAGGCCGAGACGGTGGGCGATCCCACGAGTTAAGGTGGTGGTCACCCCCTCAGCATCTAGCCCTTTGTTGCCTTTAGAATTTAGCCTATCTATTGGCTTTGTTCGCCCTTGCATTGGGAGGCTTTTACTTTAGACTTGACTTGTTATTTGTACGTTGTAAGACTTATTTTTGCTTGCCCACTTATTGGCTAGTCTAACTCTTGTATTATTTTCTTTTTATTTTCATCTTTGCAAATTGCACTTTTGCCTGTGAATTACCCAGTGGGCCTTCTTAAGCATTGACTAAATCTATCTCTTTTACCTCTTGGCTTCACGAGTGCTAGGTCAATTGCTTAATTATTTTTTCGTACCCTGTAGCTTTAGGAGCATTGGGGTGGTGTTTCATACACCGTGGCTTTATGAGCACTAGCAGGGTGTTTTGTACCCTGTTGCTTCACGAGAAATATGAGGTCCTTAATTATTTTTATGTACCTTTAGTGGGACTTTATGAGTGCATTTGAAACCATTTATTGGCGAGTCCTATCCTCTGGGGCAATACTTAAGCGTCACTTGCTAGCATCGTTATTTTCTTAAAAAACACTAGCTACAAATACTAGCTAATTACTCAACCCCTTCAACACCTACTTGCGTCCCTACTTCTTAATGTGTTTACTAAGAGTAAGATATTTAGGAGTAAATTCGTAAGTGGTGTTTCACCATATCTCATCAATTTTTATACTATTAGCTGTGTAGGAGGCTTGAATAGCCATGTGTGTTATTATTTATGGCGTGAAGTGAATCATCACATTAGTCTCATTTGTATAATCTCTGTCTAGAGTCTATGTTGGAAAGGGTAGTTCTAGAAGCCTCATTCCCTCTCGGTGCTACTGGAAGGATTATAAGGTGGACTAGTCTCAATCGAGTCTTCGTTAGCTCGGGGGACTTTTGTCGTTCCACCTATATTGGCCTCTAAAGGGGCCTTATATTGAGTGAATGGCTTTAGTTGGAATCATTGGTCTCGAGAAGCACTTATGAACGTTATCAAATCACCCATTATTTATTGTTGTATAGACAAAATCATGCATGTTGACAAATAAATCTAACATACTCAGCAGCATAAAGAAAAAGGTGCTCTAAGGCACTTTGCAAGCACATAACAAAAATTCAAAGTATCCAAAATTCAATGAAAAAACATACGGGGGTGCACCAAAGCATCTCAAAACTTTAAAGGGGTAGGTTGTGCTCAAAGGCACCCTTATTTAATGCTTGACACTTGGCCAACTCGATATTGTTCAATAGGAATAGAATTAAAGAAAAATGAAATAGTCGTTAACTTTATTTGGTACCTGCTGATATCTCACCAAGCATAGTACCTTTTCAAGTCGGGGGATATCCCTAATATGGGGTCCTCTTATACTTTCGACCTCTACTGACTGTTGGGGAAAATTAACCAAACGCAGCGGGAAATGAAATTTTAAAATTTTTGGATTTTTCCCATAACAAGATCAATACCGGGATTTTATCACACGTGTGTATGATAGGGTAAAATAAACTTGACCCGTTGTAGCGAAGTGGTTGACAATTCCTACGATCTTGAATTCTTCAATTCTTCGCGAAAATACTCCGGCTAAAACTTTGATGATTCAAGCAGTCCAATTGTTTTGCCTCTAAATTGTCTCGCCGAAAAATAGTTGATGAAAAATTCTTCCTCCTTCCTTGGCTTGAAACCGACGGCTAGTAAGAGAGATGGAGAGGAATTCTATTTCTTGTGGTGTGTTGTGTAATGCAACTTATTAGCTAGGCTAACTAATGTGATATTTGTACCACTTAAGTTATTACATTGGGCTCAAATTAAGCCCATAAATACTCCTAGTGGCTGCCCCCTTTAGAGCTTGGTGTGCCTCTTGGTGTATTAATTTGAGCTTAGTGTAATCTAGTATTTAATTAATTAACTTAATCCAATTAATTTTATTTCTCCAAGAAATATTATATTAATTAAATCATAAATGAATTACCTTATTTTCTCAAATAAATAATTCCATTTATTTAATTTTAAGTATTCAATACTTAAAATATTACCACAAAAAATATTACCACAAGAAATATTTCCATTTTTCCATCAAATTTTCCTTTTTAAGCGTGACTCTTTAGGTTCATCTATATTTGACAATGAGAGGATTCCATTGAATATGGGTCATACCTAGCCAGTCAAGTGGTCCATATTTTAACCCAAATAAGATGAAATGATTAGATCATTTTTACCTTTCCATTTGTAAATATCGTGTGAATACAAACTCTTTGTTTCCTTATCCCGGTCAAGTGAGAGTCATGATTTTTAGTCAGACTCACTAACTTGACGCTATGCTATATTTATAATAAGTTCAGATCAATGAATGCTTTAGCCAAAGACTTTAAGATCTAACTTACTCATAAATGCATAGGATAATTCCTCTTTCACTTACGAGGGAACGAATCCTATCTTGGATGCCAGTTAAGAATATTACTTGCCCATTAGGTTGCAGTTCGAGGTTGACCCCACCAACGGGTAAATTGGGCCTAACTACTCTAACGACGAACCTAATGTCACAAGTATATCTTCAACTCGATTCCTCAAGTCTAAAGTTCAAACACACCTATTACAATTAATCAATTCTGTCATTGACTGTCAAAGAGTGAAACCTATGTGACAGAATTGATGAGAGTCATGTCTGAGTGGCACTATCTCCATCAGTGCACCTATGATATGAGTTCTTCACTACTTCCTAGTGATTGACAAACACCTTTCTTGTCAAAACTCATATCATACAAGTCTTTACTATTCCCAATGCCCAATTGAAAATCTTTGACTTGCAGACTATTTTAGTACACAAGTATCAAACTTCTCTAGTGCCTTAGAGAGTTAACTCTTGTGTTCATAGACTTATAGATGATTACAATAAATAAATGTCAATATAAAAGTAAACAACTAAAATGCCTTTTATTGACTGATTAAAAACAATTACAATTTGATAATGTCCTATCATTTAGTAATCCTCTAGTAGCATTTGAGGACATTAACCTAATATTGGCTCTAATGTCTTTGCTTATATCCCTTGGCGTAAGAGGGAGCCTATCCTCTTGGAGAGAGGTGCGGGGTTGCTGAGGTGTACCGTGTCTCCTTTGGAGTGACTTATGTAGGTTGCCGACTTCCTTTAGGAAGTCAACCGCGGGTGTATTGGACAAGTGCTTCCTAGCTGGGTCTTTCCCCCCATGTGACTTTCCTCCTCTTGTGAGATTAGGGTTATCATGGATTGCTTTCCCTTATCCTCATGATTAGGGCTGTCATGCTTCCTCTTAGGTTTTTTCAAGGAATTGGTGTAGCACTTTCCTGCTACCCTCACATCTCCGACAGCCTCCCCCCGTTCGACTGGGGTCGGGAATTTCATCTTCATGTGGAAAGTGGATATGACCGCCTGGAAAAGATTTAAGTTCGGCCTCCCCAATATGACGTTATACGTGGAGAGGGCTTTGACTACCAAGAATTTCACCATTTTCGTCGAGCGGGCTGGGAATATACCCAAAGATATAAACAGAGACACTTCCCCGAGTGCATCCACTATCTCGCCCGTAAAACCAATGAGGGGGTGTTGACCACTTGGAGCTGTACATTATCAACTCCTAATTGAGTGAAGGCGTTGTAAAAGATTATGTCTGCTGAACTTCCACTATCCACCAAAATCTTCTTAACTCCAAAAGTTGGAGATGGTCGCCGATATCACTAAGGCGTCGTTCTTCAAGGGGACTTGGTTTTCCATATCTTGCGCTCCAAACTCGATACTTAGCGTATTTGGTTCCACCTAATGTACTTGCTCTACCTGCTGGGTGTTGATAGCGTGCAACCCCGTAGCAGCCCTCAACAAGGATTTCTTAAAGTTTGCGGAATCTCCCCCCGTGGGGCCTCCCAGAATCACCCCTATTATTCCATTTACTGGGGGTTCTCCATATACATGTCCGTCCTGGAGGGATTGCCTTTACCTCCTTCTCTATCCCATGGACATGAAGGGTCTTGAGGGGTCGATCTAGATGGTGCTACGACCTCTTGTAAGTAGCCCCTCTTAATGAGCTTCTCTAACTCCACTTGTAGATGGTGGCATTCCTCGGTAGTGTGACCTTTGTCTCGGTGGAACCTGCAATACTTCTTAGATTTCAGGTGGCTAGGATTATCCTTCATTTTTTTAGGCCATTGGACTATGCCTTGCTGCTCGGCGATGGCCAGAACCTACTCCTGCGGGACTGTAAGTAGGGTATACTTTGAAAACTCCAAGGGAGGCATGTGATTGCGCTCCTTAGGTTCTGGTACCTTATCATCTTCTCTTGTCTTTCTCTTGTTACCACTACCTTCTTGTCTTGCCGGCCGTAGAGAAGCGCTATATGTACTTTCTCAGGGACTCTCCATCTCATTGAACTACAGTGAACAAAAAGGAGGCTATCTTCGGATACTTCTTGTTCATGGAGAAATGGTTGAGGAAACGTCATGTCAGCTGCTCAAAGCCGGTGATGGTACCGGTGGGCAGTTGGTTGAACCAGCTAAGGGCCCGACTAGACAAAGTGGTTCGGCAAATCTTACAGTAGGCCGCATCACTGACGTCGTACATGTCAGCCTTCGCATTTAAACTTATCAACATGTTCTTGAGGGTCTCTAGCTCTCTCATATTCGCTAAGGTGTTGTATCTTCAGTCTCTGTGGTATGGACTCTGCCAAAATAGCTGGACAGAAAGAACTTTTCTTCGGGGGGTGCTACCGCTAAGAGCACGAGCTGCATATCCTCATATCTTCCCCTGTTCTCCAAGCTTTCATCTTGGCGAGGCTCTTGTCTACGCCGGCCTCTCGCCATCGGCAAGGTCTCTTCATGGGTCAAAGAGACTTTACCTCTATGTGGAGACCTATGGGGCGCTGGCCTTCTATCTCTTCCCTATGGCTGCTTGAAAGCACGTTGTTCTCTTTCTTTTCAAGCGCTATCCCGTTCACCGGGGAGTTGGATCGCCTTGACCCAATCCTGCCAGGGGTCAGGGACTCCTGACCTCGGTGGGGGGATTGACTAGGCTCAACTCGCAGGGGGCGTTCTTTTTCCTGAGGTTCCTAACCCCTATGCACTGACTGAGGGAGTGCAACTCGAGGCCGCCCTCTTAAGGTAGAGCTGCATCTTGAGGGTTCCTTACTTAGGGGTCTTGCCCCCTGAGAGCTGATGAAGCGGGTGTCGCGCGAGATGGGTGCGCCAGGGCGTATTGCATGACAGCTTAAGCTGCTGCTCGCACCAAGACATTTTCAACAAGAGTAAGGAGTGCCTAATTATGGGTGATCTCGAACACCCTATTGGTAGGGGGTGGAATCACTGCTAGTGTCACAGGAGGCACATTCTGCTCATTCACTGCCGGCGGTGGATCTGGATCTCCTCTACCGACTTGAGCGCCAGACAAACCTTCTTGCGGTGTGGGGTTGGAAAATCCTTCACCTGCTGCCGACGTGTTGTTGCTAGTCATCCTATCACCAGTGTTACGTGTTTGAGACTTAGTTTGTACACTCAGTGGTTGGACCGCTGTTCCCACTGCGGGATATAATTATAAGTATGTGAAAGTGTCATGTGATTGCCATGTGGGGAGAGAATCCGACCCAACACACGAAAAACTAGGCACTGGGTTGATTTATGTTTAGACTGCACTCGCTATAGGCAAGCTGCCTACGTACCCACTACGATGGGATCAAGTCTTTTCGTAGTTCAACAGTGGAATTACTCTCACAGGATGCCAGCAGGTCTCTCTAGTGATCTTTTTTGGAGAGAGTAGATAATGAATTATCATCAATTTTTTGGGGGATATATAGAGCTGAAGGTGCGCCAGGGCAAGGGCCAGGGTCAGGGCCTAACTATTGGCCCATTTGCTTATTTATTATACTAGTGAATATATACTTCATGCTTATCAGACCAATTATTATTGAAGCCCACTTGCAGGATTGGGCTCATTTGACGATAGACCTTTGGTCACATGGGCTTAACCACATTAATTGTACCCAGCTATACTAGGGAATAATCCGTCCCAAATAAATTATAACTTTAATTACAATCATGCCCCTAGAAATTTGGTGCACATTACTTTCATTTCCAAGCTTGATTGAGATTGAAGTTCTTAGACAAGATTACGTGTGGTTAAAATGAAATCAATTACTATAGATTTGGAGGAAGGCGCCTACTATTTTATAGATCGCACAGGTCAAGAATTATATAAACAAAATTAAATATATATATATATATATATATATATATATATATATAGGGTCAAGATCTAATACATACCCTATATTAGATAAGATATAAGATTCAATCTATACCATTGGATCCATATATCCAACAGTCCAAAAAAGAATCAAAAAACAGGTGGGAAAATTAATTCCAATTGGATCAGGGGTATAATAGTCAAATGCTGTCATTTTTCAAAGCCCACAAACCCACATCTCAGAAACTGAAATATTTCTTTCATCGTCTTCTCTCTCAGATGCTCACTTCTTCTCTGGTCTTTCACTGCTTCTCTTCTCTTTTCTTTTTTTCTTTTTCTTTTTCAATTATAAATCGAGCTCATAATTATAAATCGAACTCAAATTATCACTCCCATAATTAGGTTGGACGATGCTCTACAAATAATAATTCAAATGGATTTAGTAAATCTGAAGTTTATAACAGTTCATTACAATTAAAATTGATTTAGTGAGATATAACTCATTGTAATTTTACTAATTCAAAAACCACCATTTTACTTACTTCTGCAAAAAGCTACAAGTTGTAAAGCATTGATGCAGTTTGTATGACTTTAACTCTGTGTAAATTACAGTTGGATAGAGAATTCAATATGCACATACTGTATAACGGCTTATAAGATACTAATATACTGTATAGTGGTTTATAAGATTTTGTATTAAAAATATTCAATTATATAGTATCTTATAAGCCATTATACAGTAGGTTATATCCCATTATACAGTATATTATAACTCATTATACAGTATGTGTTTATAACATATTAAAAATATTCAATTATACAATATCTTATAAGCCATTACAGTATGTTATAACACATTATACAGTATATTATAACGCATTATACAATATGTGTTTATAACATATTAAATATATTCAACTATACAGTATCTTATAAGCCATTATACAGTATGTTATAACACATTATACAGTATATTATAACTCATTATACAGTATGTGTTTATAACATATTAAAAATATTCAATTATATAGTATCTTATAAGCCATTATACAGTATGTTATAACACATTATACGACATATTATAACTCATTATACAATATGTGTTTATAATATATTAAAAATATTCAATTATACAGTATCTTATAAGCCATTATACAATATATTATAACACATTATACAGTATATTATAACTCATTATACCGTATATTAGCCGAAGGATTATTCATTCATCATCCCATTACCTGTGCGTAGTCTCATGTGGCTAAAACTTTCACATAATAATAAAACTGAAATTATGTGTGATTAATTAATTTCCAATTTCTCTTTAGGAGCTTCCAAATTCAAATCAATTATTTAAGTAACAACAACTTCTTCTTCTTCCGCCATGGCTGTTCTTCGGCGACGCAGGTGATGGCTTGGCAAAGGGCGAAGCGGATGGTGGTGGCGCCCGGCGGCAGCTGGAGGGGCGTGTGACAGTTGGAGCAGTTCACCAGCATAAACATTTTCTTTTGATCAAGAATTGGATTTGAGAAATTGGGATATTGTGAGAGTTATGAGAGAGAGATTTATATATATCTATATATATATATATGTGTGTGTGTGTGTGTATATATATTACATGTGAAAAGGGGGAGACCTGTGGGGAAGAGGTCAATTCGGCTGGTGTTGGTGAAAGAATTGGAGTTGTTGGGAATGATGCAGGAAAGAGGGAAAGTTTCCCTATTGACTAAAATACCCCTATCATCATTAAATTAAAGATTAAAATCGAAATAATAGCTTTAATTATGGACCTTCGGATCAAATGGTTTAAATGGTTTAGATTGGGTCTTATATCTTACTAAAGTATAGGGATGTATTTGATCCATACCCTATATATATATACACACACACAATGTATATATATATATATATATATATATATACACACACACAATGTCAATAACTCGATCATTCTTTCTTTCTCTCTTTGGAAATTAAGTTCCATCCAAATTAAGTTTGAGGAAACTTTTTCACGAAACGAGCTATATTTAACAAACTAAGTACCTTGTCAAGGGTTTGAGGCGAAGCCCCTTATTTCGCAAAAAACACATTCCGAACGCATCAACCAAAAGAAATGAATTATTTACCTGGACAAAGTTTATAGATGATCAAAAAGGCTCGTCCTAGCTACGTCAACAATCAAACTCCATTAGACTATGAAAAAAGTTCAGCTAAGATCGATCCAAGTGATGAGAGTCTACGAGAAATAAATAACGCTTTCAATAGAAGAATTAGGGCTAGCATGAGAAACAAAAGTCAGTGAGAATAGCCAAGGAGACTGCCTGGTGACCAAACTTAAGACATTTTTTCACAATTATTTCAATAGCTAGTAGTGAAAAGACTATAATACCCCCAAGAATGGAGCAGGCAAGTCATCCTTGGCTATCAAACATGCTCTTTTGCCTTCATGTAAGACCTATCTTCTTACACTCATAATTCATTTTTCATGCAGACTTCTTATTTCCTGGCTTCTATTTATAGATCTAGCCGATCGGAGAATAGGATTCAGATTCAAATTCTGTTGACCTTTATCTATATCAATTTGACTCTGAAAAATCTTTTACCATTTTCAGCACTGGCATGCATGGAAAGGAATATGTTCTAAATATCAATTGCATGGATCTCATAGGAGGGAAAATCTTAATCAGTTTGGATCCTGGTCGAACTCAAATATAATTTATACGAATTACACTTATCGTATGACTGATTACAAAGCAAATTAATTACATTTGTGTTCAGCTAAAACCAGATTCGGGCTAGAATTCCCTTAAGAGAGATAATTTCAAAGTCATGTTATAATTATAATTATCTGTGTAAGTACATTCTATATATAGAGTTGTTTTGATCGACTCGGGACTCTGAATGTTCGTTATAATAATCATAAGCATGTCGAAGTGGATTTTGTGTGGTTCCCGGGACTCTAAATGATTATAATTATTCCGAGAATTTGAGCCCAAGAAATTCTTAAAAATAACCAATTTTCTATCTTTGCTAATTCAGTACAAGTAGAGCACCCAATACCATTCTAGTAGTACTGGATAGCTAGGTAGTACTTCACAACTTGCACGACGTACTACACGAGTTTAGCTGTTTCTAGGACGACTGCTTACTAGATGGAGTGGGAACAGGTTTTCCAATCAAATATACATTCAAATTCTCTATTTCAAAATAGCATTTCAAAATAGTGTCTCGTACTTTGGTCTTGTATTACATTTTTCATATCAAGGTCATATGCATAAATATTTTCCTTAAATATAAACATTGTTGTAAATGTCATATATATATATCTATAAAGTGAAATACGAAATGAAATATCATGTCGAAATAGATCTCTTATGATTTTTAAATTAGACTAATATTTCATTTATGTTTTCATGACCACAACGATAATAAAGTGCAAGGTTTAATATCATTGAGAATATTAATGGAAAGAGTTACTACAAGTCTACAAACATCAATACATTGTCAATTATAAATGACAAGCTGAAGTCCTTAAGTTTTTGAAAATCCAATATATTATTCAAGTTAGCTGATGAAGATGTATTTAAGATCCTACTGTTTTAACAAAATCCTGTAAAGTTAATTTCAAAGATTCTCATAAATTTGGAGAGGACAATGTTATGCCACCCCAACTTGTACACATTGTACCAAATGCTCATATTCCTCTATTTCCATTTTTGGAATTCTTTGATTAGCAACTTTTGATATTTGACTTCTATTAAAGGGAAGCACAAAATCTCTAGCAGATATAGTTGACTTCCAAAAGGTAAATATATAAAGCCTCACTGAAAGAATCCATTAGCAAAACCTGTGCTAGCTTCTGATTTTCATTCACTTTCTTCAAGCATATTGCCAAATTGCACATGCAAATATGCTTACCACAATTAGATGAACTTGTAAATCTTTAAATATACAAGCATATATACAAAATCATATAAGATAGATTCATTTTCCAATTGTAAAAATTATCATCAAGGATGGAAGACCAGTTCTCGGACTCCCAGTTTATATATAATCACAATCATTTATATATGATGGCGAGAACTCCAAATTCATATATAATCACAATCATTTATATATGATGGATCACATGCAAAATCCCTCGCGTAAATAGTTGTAATTATTTGGAGATCTGAGCTGGGAAGCTCCTAAGAATGACATAGGATGAACAAGTCCTCTTATTTCTTGAATAGAACATAACTTTCCCCGTGTTTTATGTCAAACCTAGCATATTGTGTTTTAGGCTTGCAATGTGGCTAAATTAACAAGGATAAATGAGCAGTTCTTAGGGCAAATGGGTCTTCTAGTGCAAATTTTTATTTAATCTCATGTTGCAAAACACGGATGACTCGTGAGACACATTTTCTTATTCCTCTACAAGAAGAATCTCTCAGACACGTGTCCCTCACCTATTCCGTGCAATAGAAGATGCAATAGATGATCATGTTTGTTCCTAGGGACATGCATTTAAGTCCCATTATAATCACAATCATATGAATATGGTGGACCTCTCAAACAGTTGCCTGCACATGAATGGTTGTGATTGCACATAAATCCGAGCCCTTGAGCTCGTGAAAATGACCCAGGATGAATAAGTCCTCTTTCTTCTTGAATAGAACAAAAATTTCCCTATGTCCTATGTCAAAGCTAGCATATATTGTTTCAACTTGCAATGTGGCTACCTCAAAACTAATGGGGGCAGATAATTAACTTCGAAAAAGCAAAAAAGCTTTATATCCTTTGTTTCTCCAAAAAAGTAATATAGTGTACTACTTATCTCCTCATGGATGACAAAAATAAACCTTGTAGTGACGTACATGACGGTGGGGATAGACTGTTGGCCTGCTCTAAAACTTGAGTTAATTCGAGTATTTGAGATGAAAACATGTAAATTTCATCGGCTTGATTCTTTCTCACCCAGTCTTCCAAAGTCCTGTGTAAATAATACAAGTCACACCGGCATCAGTTCCGAAGTAAGACCAAATCATCAATTGAATATCAGATATGCCATAAAAACTATCATATAAAAGATATAGTAATCTCAGAAAAATACTAGGCAAAATATATTTTTCTCAATTCAAACAACGCAACTTCTGTAATTTTTTCTTTTACTTTTTGACTTTTCACTTCTTTCTGTTTTTCCTAAAAATATCCTTGATACAAACATAGCATGAAAAGAAATGATTGCTTTCTATTGCAAGTTAATGAACAATTGTAAGCATAAACTATGAAACTGTACTGCATTGGTACTGGCAAAGCAAAATGTACCAACTTTCGGTAGCTCCCCGTGGTGTTCATGCATATAATACACAATAGGTAGTATGAGCTATTGAACTATCAACTAACCATACTATGTGACAGAAAGCAAAAGAATGCTGCAGCCAATTTTCACATAATTTATCTGGAACTTTGGAGATAATGGAGTAATAATTTAGTACCTCACCAAATTTGGAGTAGATTACATCATATAAAAAACTAGTAGGTATAACCAAAATTTCATCAACCAGAAAACAGGAAAAATGTCAAAGAAACGTACCTTGAATCAAATTCTTTGCCATGACTAGATGCAGAAAATAACACTTTGATACTGGGATTCATAACTAATTTCGTAGTTACTTCTGTAGGTTGCAAGCATCCAGCACAGCTCCACGAATTTGGATTTAGGAGAATAATTTGTAATGCCGGAGATTTAGTTTGCATATCTCTAACTATAGTCCTGAATGATAATTCGTCTTCTGCACTTTCCAGCAACTGACTAGTAAACATCCTCTCTAGTGTGTAGTCCCTATTAGCGGTGAAATTAACGCACAACTAACTGATCAAGATTCAAACTCCAGCCAAGATTTTCAAGTAGAGAGAAGAATTAAAAAGAAAAAAGCAAAACAAATGTCTTACTGCTGACTGTTCCTCTAAGTTCTCTTTTATAAAGTGACATCAGGGGCTATTTCAAATTTCACATTTAGATAATATGCAATTCATGCAAAAATTATATAACCAAATTATTGATTGATTACAACATGTTTTGAACAATTAAGGAGTTCAACAGAAAAGAAAGCATGCTTGGTGGGCTTTAGCCAATAGGTGTTAAAAGCAAGCCTTGCACCTTTTCTCTTTCAAAATAAAGAGCTTACGAGGAGAAAAGGGTAACCTATTACAAGAAAAACTTGCATTACATCCTTGATTTTACGTTTATTAAATGAAAATATCTCCTTTTGTCTTTTTCAAAGTAAAACAAAATAATGATATATTGTTATTCTGCTATCTCTTAGTGTGATTCTTGAGTTCCCTGATAAGCCATTTCATAAGCAACACAAACCAAATTAAGGATGTGCATACTTTATATTAAATATGGCCTTCATGAACACCAATTTTACCTTGATTTTCAAGATAAAAGTACGTATATGTGGGTGTTTCATCTCCATATATTTTTTTTGCTACAAAAGTTGACCCTATGAGAACTCTTAATATAAGGTTAGCTCGGATTCGTACTTATAATACATATAGTTAAGATGATAATTATGATAATGTAATGACGAAAAACCCAACAGGAGGAAATTTCTGTTTGTTAAGGAGCTCACCTGAATACATCATCTGATCCATCGCATGGCAAGCAAGTTGAAATATAGCATTTGAATAGACGAAGTCCACCATCTAACGGTACATTATCCTCAAAGCAAGGATATGCTCCAAGAAAACATGAGCATTCTGGGCATAAAAATTTGTTCCACTGAATATCTTTTGAAAGCCCTGAAGACCTAACCATGAAACCGTTTCCGAGATAACCATCTAGAAATACTTTCTGATTTTCAAGAAATACATCTGGAGTACAAAATCCCGTATCGCAGTTTTGAAGTTTTTCTTTCGTCAACCCTTTGTTTTCTTCAATTTGCAGTGCATGAAAGGTGTATGATAAACAATCATCATCATCGACATGTTTTAAAGTTTCATATTCCATGTTGGCCATAATTTTATCTTCAGTATGATTTCCACAGCAGACGGGGCTTATTTCCGTACGTATCTCATCTTGAGAAACTCTACTCAAACAGTTGTCAGTGGTTGGATTTAAATCAGGCTCAAAATTTCGCCTGGCCTTCACATCACGGAATTCACATCCCAGAAGATCATTTTTGCTTAAAAGAACAGAGGCAGTATTTAAGAGGCATACACCTGGATCACAAGTATAAGATTTTGCATATTTTGAAACAAGCTTCTCACTTACACCTCCAAACGAGCAACAGCAATTCCCGAACCAATTGTCAGCAGACTCTCGCCAGTTCGTTGACGGCATTTCCTCAAAACAACTGTAACATAATCCCAAGCCAGAATCGTTTAAGTCTTGCTGAGCATAAAAACCACTAGTACAAAAAAGAAACATTAAAGCATGTAACGAGACGAGCAAGACGATCAACACTAATAATTCAATCCAAACAATATGTTCTCAAGTCATTTAATAAGCATACTCCCATACAACAAAAGTTACAGCGAACAAAAGATGCAGGCAGTAACGTAGAAAGTAAGTACTAATCAAAATCTAATTGCAGGGGCAAAACACAAAAGTTACATTGAATAATTGAAATAATTATCAAAGAGAGATTAAAGTCTACCTGAGACCCTTCGTCAATTTAGATGAGCAATTTCTGCAGTAGAAGTGCACCTCCTTCATACAAGATAATTTCTTTATATCTAAAATCAAAAAAACATATATCCATACATAAGATAATTAGAAACATAAATAAAACGTATAAGCATAACAGTCAAAAGTGAACACAAACTAAAAACATACTACATTTCAATTAAAGCATTTTTCACAAAATGAATTCCAATACTCTTTAGCACACATCCTGTAGACGCTTAATCTTCACAAATGGGAGACAGACAGATAAATTTAGTCTCCAACGAATCAATATTAATTAAACTCACCAGAATCCACAGAAAGCGAAGTAAGCTCATCCTTATTTTCCTCAAAATTAAGGATTGAATCGAAATCCGAAACGAGAGGATGATCAACCGGAAGTAACAAAACGAGCTTAACCTCAATGTGATCTTCGAATGTCCTGAAATGCAGAGGCGATTCGTGGTCAATCAGAACCCTAGGTACCGGAACTTCAATCGAGGTCTCAATTTGAGCATCGCTTTCCAAAAACGACACCGTCAGGAGCGATTGTTGGTGCAGAAGGTTGAGTTTGAGGTCCCCGCACTGAGCTGAGGCCTTCGTGTTAGGGTTGAAGAGGAGTAATCGGAGAATAGAGGTGTGCGATTGAGCTTCCCATAGGTATCGCCACCAGCTAGGGTTTGTAGCTGCGGCGGCGAACGGTGGTTCAGCGGCTGTTGGTGGTGGCGGCATTTTTTTCAACTTTTTTTTTTTGGCGATTTTTTTGGGGATGTTTTGTGATTTGGCGGGTGATATTTGTGTTTTGTTAAAGGGTGTAGCTGGAAGATTGGGCTGGTGTGTTGAAGGCCCAACTGAAAAAGCCCAATCAATTGATATAAATGGGCTATTAAAAGTTTCCCCAAGACCCAAGTTATGGGGTTTTGTTTTTAAGAAAAAAATTAATTTGTAAAATATTGGCTCAAAATGTTCGATGCAAATTAGAGAAACAATTACGAATAGGGGTGTACATAAACCCGCGTGAACCGCCCGATCCGCCCGAGACCAGACAATTTTAAGTTTTTATTTATTTATTTTCATCAACAGTTTGATTTTTTGCAACCCGCTTAAATTGGGTCGGGTAACGGGCTTGCAACCTAAAATCCGCTTTCTACCCGACCTGCCCGCCATATGTATATAGCTGATTAAAATCCCTTTTGATATTTATATTTATACGATTTCTTTCTCTATCTTAACGTCATACACTGGGGAAAGCTCAGAAACTCCATCGACCTTTCCTATTCCATATTCCTTCCCTCATGGCTTTTGATTATCACAAGAACCCAACCAGTTTAATCATTATCTATTTAAATGTCTGTTACCATGTATCAATATATTCATCTCTCAATTTCTAATTTCCATCACTTTGTCCACTCTTCTGCAATAAACTAAAGACTGACTTTTTCCCCAAACACTTGGGCATTGTTTGTTTATGTTTTTGAGACAAAATCTTGAAAATTTCTCGGGAAATACGTATTATTCGTGTAAAAATAATATGATATGTGTTGTGTTTGTTTATGTTTTTAAAAAATGGTTGAGATTTGTGAAATGTGTCAAATCAATAGTTGATGTATGATGAATTAGATGAATGAGTTAGTTATTTGTGTAATGGTTATTTGAATAAATAAATAATAAAATATGATAGATATATATATATATATGTAATGTTCATTTATTATTAAAATATGCAAGATGAATAGAAAATTAATGATTGGAGAAAATGATTTTGATTGATGAATGTGTGAAATGTTGATAGAATGAGTGATAGGTAGTTATATAGGGGATTGAAAAAGTTAAGCTAAAAAAAGTTGAATTTAGATTAAAATAGTTTGTGTTATGATTTTTTAGAATTTTGTGATTCAGGATATTAAAAATAGAATTTGAAAACATAAACAAACAAGGCCTTAGTCACATATTGAGTAGTCCATTTGTGAAGTAGCTGCTGTATTGTAAATATAAAATAGCTCGATATTTTATGTAATTAGTTGTTACCTTATTTAGGTGTTTTACCTTGTATAGGTGTCTTAGCTTTGTATATATATTTTGCTATTTAGGGTTTTATTGTTTTACTGATGAAATTAATGGAAAAGCTTTCCTACGTCTTCTTCTTTTTCATTCACTTTACGTACCAGAGCAGATTCAATCACAAATCTGAATACACACCTCACCATAAAAAGCCCCGATCAAATATACACCCTATGATTGCTTTATAGTTATCATCATCGACCATGATGGACAAGAGGAACATTGAACCGTCTTCGCCTTTCTTCTTGTCATTGTCGAATAATTCGGGTGCAATGATTACGACGTGTGTTCTAATCAGAGACAACTTTGATATGTGGGAGAAGGCGATGGTGAACGCCTTGAGAGCGAAAAATAGACTAGGGTTTGTTGACGGAACCATGAAGAAACCGGTTGTGGGATCGATAGAGGAGACTAATTGGGTGGCTTGTAACTCGATGATGATATCATGGATTTTCAACTCCATTGATAAGTCGATTCAGCCGAGCATAGCATATGAAGAAACGGCCAAGGCCGTATGGGATGAACTTCGTGAGAGATTTGCCGTTGGAAAAGCGGCCCGAATTCATGAGTTGAAGGGAGAGATCGCGTCTCTTAGGCAACAAGGAATGTTGATAGTATCCTGCTACACCAAATTGAAAGGGATGTGGAACGAGTTGGCTAGCTATTCGAAAGTTTCGAAGGGTACTTATGGAGCAGCCAAAGAATTGATGAAGGAACAAGAAGAGAAAAAACTTCATCAATTTCTCATGGGGTTAGACGATGCGGTTTTGGGGAACATTTGTTCTCAAGTCCTCGACATGGATCCACTTCCCACCATTGGCAAAGCTTATGCGTTGATTACTTGTGAGGAATGGCATAGATCGATAGCTCATGGTCAAGAGAATAAAGTGGAAGCTATTGCCTTGGCTGCGCACACGACTCAAAGGATGAGGTCA
The DNA here is from genome assembly GCA_019426215.1 of Buddleja alternifolia. NCBI lineage: Eukaryota > Viridiplantae > Streptophyta > Magnoliopsida > Lamiales > Scrophulariaceae > Buddleja > Buddleja alternifolia. The sequence goes on along the minus strand of CM033393.1, from coordinate 914,151 downwards.
GGGCAATATTTCGGACAATCTAAGTCACGAGATGGTGTCGAGAAGAAGTGTGCGAAGTGTAATCGAAGTGGCCACGACATTGAGAATTGTTTTGAGATTGTTGGTTATCCCACTTGGTGGCGCGGTCCGTGAGGTCGGGATCAAGGAGACCCGACTCGAAAAAACTGGACAGAATGGTGGTAATGCGACGGGTCGAAACTAAGAACTAACCATGGCTTATCACGTGACTGGGATGCAGTCCAACACCTCACAGGGGCTACAATGTTTTACAAGTGAACAAATTCAAAAGTTGCTAGCATTGATAATGGATGAAAATATTGAAAAACTTTCAGGTAAAACTTATAGCGAATTCGTGTGGATTTTGAATAGCGGAGCGTCCAACCATATGACCAGGGACTTAGCTTTTTTGACAGAAGTTCGAGCTACTCACTCGATCCCCGTTCTGCTACCAAATGGGACTCACACGAGTGCTACCAAACAAGGCGATGTTATTTTGAATGAACATATTAAATTACATAATGTCTTATATGTTCCGAATTTAACTTGGAACTTGATTTCAGTTCGACAAGTGATTGTTGAGATAAATTGTTAAATCGTTTTCGCTAATGAGTTTTGTCTGATATAGGACCGCGCCTAGAGGACGCTGATGGAGTGGGTAAGCTTCGAAGAGGGGTCTATTTTTTGGTGTCGATGGGATCACACGCTACATTGAAGACTGTGAGAGAGGATTCTTTCGTGATTTGGCATCGACGTTTGGGGCATCAGTCAAACCAACACTTATCTTATATTTCTGAAATAGGTAGCGTAGGGAGTAAAGAGAATTTTATTTGTGATAGTTGTTTCCGAGCAAAACAAACTCAAACCGTATTTCCGTTAAGTAATAAAAATATAGCAAATGTTTTTGATTTAATGCATTGTGATTTGTGGGGGCCTTACCACAAGGCTTCGAGTAGTGGTGCACATTATTTCTTGACTATAGTTGATGATCATAGACATTTTGTATGGGTTTATCTTATTAAAGAGAAAAATGAAACAAGTCGTTGTCTTATTAATTTTTGTGCTCTCGTGAGAACACAATTTGACAAAATGGTTAAACACATTCGCAGTGATAATGGGACGGAATTTGTTTCTCATGTGATGTGTGATTTTTATAGTAGACATGGTATTGTTCATGAAACAAGTTGTACACATACCCCACAACAAAATGGGCACGTGGAACGAAGACATAGGAATATTCTCGAGGTGGCTCGAGCTCTACGTTTTCAGGCAAATTTATCTATCAAGTTCTGGGGCGAGTGTGTTTTGACTGCTGTTTACTTGATTAATTGTACTCCTATAGTGAAATTACATGGCAAATCGCCATATGAGATCCTATTTGGAGTCAAATCGAATTATGGCCACCTTCGGGTTTTCGGTTGCCTTCGTTACGCTATGTTGCACCGAAACCCACAGATAAGTTCTCATCTCGTAGTTGTCGATGTATATTTTTTGGATATCCACATGGCAAGAAATCTTGGCAATTGTATGATATGGATAAGTTTGAGTTCTTTTCGTCTCGTGATGTTTATTTTTATGAGGACGTGTTTCCCTTTTATAAAAACAGGGATTTATTGATTGTTGTGAATGATACTGGAGCACCCTTGAACACAGGTATTGATGTTGTTATGGATAATTCCAATTTGAGGGGGAGTGAGTCCCCGGAATTGATTGTGGATACGACACCTACATAGGCTGATGAAGCAGTTCCCGCGGTGGCAGCGATTAATTCCCGACCACGACGAGAGACACAACTTCCGGCTAAATTCAGTGATTATGTTGTTTATTCCACAATTACCGAGCCTTCTTGTTCTGAGCCAAAGATAGTTGAAGACCCCCCCCCCCCCTCGACAACCACCACTCCATACACGCTCCTCAGGTACGCGTTATCCTTTGGCGTATTACTTATCCTCTGAACATTTCTCTCAGTGTTACCAGGTGCTCTTAAATTCAATCAGCTCGATCACTGAGCCTAGTAGTTGCAAGGAGGCGGTCAAGCATGAAGAGTGGCAATCTGCGATGGCTCGTGAAATTACAGCTTTGGGGGCCAATAGAACATGGACTTTGGAGCTCCTGCCACGTCACAAAAAGCCTATCGCATGTAAATGGGTCTTTAAAATTAAATACAATTCTGACGGGACCATTGAACGTTACAAGGCACGGTTAGTGGCAAAGGGGTTTACCCAAGTTGAAGGGCTCGATTTTCATGAGACTTTTGCACCAGTGGCTAAGCTTGTGTCTGTTGACTTTTTCTATTTGTTGTCGTGGCTCGGGGAAGGGAATTGCATCAATTGGACGTCAACAATGCATTTTTGCATGGAGATCTCGACGAGGAGGTTTATATGCAGTTACCTCCAGGTTTTCACGATTCGATGGGGAGGGTTTGTCGGTTACGCAAATCCATCTATGGGTTACGTCGGGCCTCTCGTAATTGGTTCTCTAAGTTGAATGCAGCCCTGTAGCGGTACGATTTTGAGCATTCCCATGCTGATTATTCATTATTTACTTATAAACAAGGTGATGTGTTTCTAGGCTTACTCGTTTATATGGACAACATTATCTTGATGGGGAATGATCATGTTGCATGTTCGACTTTTAAATCCTATCTTAATACTTGTTTTCATATCAAGGATTTAGGAGTTTTGAAGTATATTTTGGGAATCGAAGTTGCTAGTTCTTCTATCGGCATCTCTTTGTGTCAGAGGAAGTACGCATTGAATATTCTGACAGAAACGGGACTCCTTGGTTGCAAACCGGCTGCTACACCTATGGATCATGGGCATCGACTCACCTTATCAGACAGCGAATTGTTAAAGGATGATGCTACGTATCGTAGACTCGTTGGTCACCTTATATATCTCACAATCACCCGCCCTGACATTGCTTATTCGGTCCATATCCTATCACAGTTCGCTCAAGCTCCACGAAAGGAACATCTTGAGGCTACATTGCGGGTTGTTCGATACATCAAAGGACACCCGTGGCAAGGGATTTTTCTTCGTGCTGATAATGACTTCAGACTACGCGCTTTTTGTGCTCAGATTGGGCCAGTTCTCCTATCACTCGTCACTCCGTTACTGGTTATTTTATCATGCTTGGACAATCTCCTATCTCTTGGAAGACTAAAAATCAAACCACGGTTTCCCATTCTTCAGCTAAGGCCGAATATCGGGCTATGGCTGCGGCTACAAGCAAACTCCTTTGGTTGAAAACGTTTTTGGCATCATTCGATATATCACATTCTGCTCCCACGATTCTTTTCTGTGATAGCCAGTCTGCCATTCATATAGCTACCAATCCGGTCTTTCACGAGAAGACGAAACATATTGAGATCGATTGCCATTTTGTTCGAGAACAAGTGCAATCTGGCGCCATTCTTACTAAGCACGTTCGAACTCAATGTCAGTTTGCGGACACCTTCACTAAAGCCCTTCCTCGTTCACAATTTTTATTTCTTTTGGGTAAGTTGGGCATCCACGATTTGCATGCGCTAACTTGAATGGGAGTATTGTAATTATAAAATAGCTCTATATTTTATGTAGTTAGTTGTTACCTTATTTAGGTGTTTTACCTTGTCTTGGTGTCTTAGCTTTGTATATATATTTTACTGTTTAGGGTTTTATTGTTTTACTGATGAAATTAATGAAAAAGCTTTCCCACGTCTTCTTTTTCATTCACTTTATGCCGAGTCATACATAGGGTGAGGCGAGCAGAGCAGAACCAAATTCTTTTGTGTGTTGGGTTATTCACGAGAACAGAGGACAAATTCTAATTTTATTTCATTGATAAAGAATAAATTTTGTTTAATGTATATTTTGCCAACCCGTTAACCCGCAAATCTGACCGCTAAAAAGCAAAACCCGACCGAGCCGAGCCGCTCGGTTTGGAATAGTATTTAACTCGCTGCAGTTGGAAATTTTGTAAACCCCATGCGGTTGGAAATTTTGTAAACCCCTTACTGTTGGAAATTTTGTAAACCCGCTTGTATTGGGTCGGGTAGATTTTTTACTACAAAATCGACCAAACCCTACTGCGTGCACCCCTAATTACGAATAATATCTAACATGATAATGAAAACGTCAATCAAGTCGAGCAAGTTGAACTTGATTTACTCTTAAATTTTAATATTTTTAACTTTTTTATATGTAGTAGATTCATTATCTTCCCCAATTAATAATTTTTTTAATTAAGTTGATGTATGCAAATTATGCGTTCTTTATTTTCTAGTTTTTAGTTGATTCTCTTGGTTTATTTATTTTCTGCAATGAATAAAATTCAATTTTAGTTCTCCTTTTGAAACCTAATTACTGTGGCAAGGTTTGCCACATAATCCAACAATGCCTCCTCTTCAGTACAATGTGATTGAGTGTGAGTTCTAACTTCTAACCTCTCAACATGAATGTTATGATTTCGAATTATGTTGATAATGTAAAATTCATCATTTAATATACGTATATTATGAGTTGATAATGGTCAACTTAATATTATTTGCTCAAATAAGAACTATGACTAGTTTCTATGTATTGATGGAATTGCGGTGATCAAATTGAGTTATATGTTTTAGCGAGTTTTGGAGGAACATTTGGAGACGGTTAAGTTTTCCTTGATAGAATAATCACTCAATTTGAATCATCTATTTTAAATAGCATTTCATATCGGATATCATTGCTCATATGCACGACATTGTATAATTGTGTTCCTTTAATATACGCATGACATGAATTTTATTATTTTATAGACAAATTATGAGTACATAAAATTAAATGCAAGGTGAAACACTATTTTAAAAGACATGATTCGCTTTTGATAGTCACCAAGTGTATCACCAGACCTAACCTTTTTCTCATAAAAAGAATATAGTAATGTTTTCTTTATTATACGTTTGAAAAAACAAATGCACTATAGTTAGATAAATGTTAGGTTTGGGTTTGATTAATTAATAGGTGTTTTGTGCTTAGCCTCATATGGGCACAGTTATGTGCTAATTGACATTAATAAGCAACCTCCTAACCCAAGACATGTTGGTTTAGTGATCTCCACCATCACTTTATGTGAGAGGTCATAGGTTCGAATCTAGACTGCCACAAGCTGTGGTTCTCCCCTTTTTGATGAAGCTAGAAAGACTCTTTATGACTCAAAATTATAACTTACAACCCTAGTTTATTCGGCTAAATATGTAAGACATCCCTTCCTCTTGAATTAAAAAAAATAAACAAGCTCCTTTCTACTCTGTAAAGCCATAAACGTGAGAAGAAAATGACAACTATTATGGGCTGATTAGATCTCATTGTTTATTCTATCAAGAAAAAAAAGATCTCATTGTTTGGATTCTTTTCTCTTCATTAATGTTAAAAGAAGAGCGACTATTAGTCGATTAATTAGTTCAATTTTCATAAAAATTAACAGGCCTGAAATAATTGATTTAATTGTTGTGATACTCTTAAGTCTCAACTTTCACGATAAGAATGAAAGATATATAGATGTGTGGCCAAATCTCATCAATAACCCTTTTCTTATATCATTTGTCCCGCTATAGTTTTTTTTTTTTTTTTTTCTATTGTGCTCAATTAGTCCATCTATTCTCATTTTCATCCCAACAAGATCACTGGGCTCAATTTTCCGTCAAATTCCGTTAGTGTTGGACGGAAAATTGAGCCCAGGGACCTTGTTGAGATGAAAATGAGAATAGAGAGACTAATTGAACGTAATTGAGAAAAGAGGGACTAAAGTGGGACAAGTGATATAATTTTCATTTATCATTATTAATTGTTTCTAGAATTTTATTTTCAAACACGTTAATTACCACACTTATCAACTAGCAGTATGTATATGCATGCTATTATTGTATGTTTAACCAGTAAAAAAAAATTTTAATTTGTAAATAACTTTAAGATTTCGGCAAAAATATGATTATAATAATTATGGGATTTTTCTTCTTTATTAATTTTACCCAAATTGATAAGTGGCTACATCTCTTTTAATCACATGGCTTTTGAATTCATTTTTCATTGCACGTGATAGGTCAATTTTATTTTTAATACAACACATTACATGATTTCAATTTTAGTCTCAATATTTTAAATAATTCCAATATTAGTGCCAGGGTTAAATAAAGTTAGTGACAGAGCGGAAGCAATTAATTGTGTAAAGATTGAAGATCAAGTCTCAAAACTTACGAATAAAGATTGAACGCACTCAAAGAATTTGCAAAAATAAAAGTTATATATTTATTTTGAATTATAATGACTAAAAAATAACCGCAAACACTTTAGTACCTTAAAATTCAAAACGACAAGAAACCTACAGGAAACGGGCCCATAAGACGAAACACAAATATACTAAAATTCGACAAAGTTTAACGAATGTCTAAACCATGAAATTTGGAGTAGTTAAGTTAATTGAATTTTGGCCTTTGTCTCAAAGCGAGCTGAGATTGGGTATGTCGTAGGTCCCGTAACTCCAAGCGGATAAAAAATTATGAAAGTTTGAAATTTTACCAACAAATCGCTCACTTTGACTTTGTTTTGCGCCTATCCAAGCTCTCCAAAAATGCATCCTCTTGTTCTACATCGGCCTCTTCGTTTTGGGTACATTTAATTTCTTTTCCACGTGATTGGTCATTTTATTTTTATTGCAACATATATAGTAAGTTATTTTAATTTTAATCTCAATATTTCAAAATAAATGCAATATTAGTATTAGAGTTAATAAAGTTAGTCATTTACTTATGGCCAAATCTCATCAATGGTCCCTTTCTTATATCATTTGTCCCACTTTAATCCCTCTTTTCTCAATTGCGCTCAATTAGTCCTTCTATTTTTATTTTCATCCCAACAAGGTCCCTGGGCTCAATTTTTCGTCAGATTCCGTTAGTGTTGGACGGAGAATTGAGCTCAGGGATCTTGTTGGGATAAAAATGAAAATAGAGGGACTAATTGAGCGCAATTGAGAAAAGAGAGACTAAAATGAGACAAATGATATAAGAAAAGGACTATTAATGAGATTTGGCCTAGATGTGTGCTTTTAGAATTTCTTCTTTTTGAATATGGGAATTTTGCATTTTTCTTCTTTCATTGGATAGAGCCATAGAGGTTAAGTACCTTTGTCATAGAACTTCAGGGGTTCTGAACATTAATCCCATAATTTTAAAATTATGACATTTGGTTAGTGTTATATGATTTTGAGCCCAACATGATATGATCATTAATTTCCCATGAACTTTTTTCCATCAACTGATGGACATTTTTTACTTTGAATCTCTCATATGTCTTTCAAATGAGTTTTCTCATCCAAAATCAGCATAAAAACGGTTTCGTGAAGCCTGTTTATTTGATGAATAAAATTCATGTGAAAGGTACATGAAAATCTAGGGGTCATTTTCCCATGAACTTTTTTCCATCAACTGATGGACATTTTTTATTTTGAATCTCTCATATGTCTTTGATGAGTTTTCTCATCCAAAAGCAACATAAAAACGGCTTCGTGAAGCCAATTCATCTAAAAATCGAGGGTGTGAAATAAATATGCAATAATCTTTAAACTATAGGGCTACACGTGCCGAGTTCGTAAAGCTCTAGATCGAAATTTCTCAACCTCTATCCAATCACACAAAAGAATTGCAATTTCGCCAAATAATATTAATTTCGTTCACATTTTTATGCTTCTGCGACTGCGCGCACACATTTAGTATTTTATTTGAAAAAAATAGAGGTTAAGTAAATAGTATCCTTTATGAGGTTTTGTATTTTTGCCATATGTGTAAGTTTGTATCATTAAAATCTCTTATCCGACCACTAAAATGTAGAGGTCAGCATTCAATTATAGAAGATCATGGGATTTTATTAATTTATTAAATTCCAAATTATGACCAAAATGGAGCAGCTTTTGTCTCTTTACAAGATGAAAATTATTTTTAAGTGATTGTTGACGTCAAGACAATAGGTTTCATCTAATAAAGAATAGTAAATTAATATTTATGGTTTTGCAAGTGCATGATTGACTGTAAGATGATCTAAGCAATTAAAGAAAATTATCAGTGTTTAATTTCTTTAATCAGTTGAGTGACTTGCGTGGTATATACTCCCTCAACACAAACACACACACACACACACACACACACACATATATATATATATATATATATATATATTGTGCAGAACAACAGCAGAACTGGTGAGATTCATTTTCTTAACTTTTTTTATTAAATTTTTTAAAGTGGTTTCCTTAATTAGTATACTTAGTAATTATTATATTTTTTTAATTAGGCCTCTGGGCCAGTGCGCCTTCTATTAATTTTCCAGAAGCCTTGACAAATATGAGCTATTGAGCTATCTCGTGACATATAATAATACTATATATATTCATCTCTATTATGAAAAAATCTCTATTATTATAAAAAATATCTCTAATATCTGTTTTTTTTAAGGATAGGAAGGAAAATCGAGACAAGGCATTCTCATGCTTGATTTATAAACTATTCCCAAAAAATTATTCAAACACTTTTATGAAAATAATAAACTCTAAAACTCGCCCAAACTCCCTTTTAGTTTTTCTCACACCAAACAAAACGAACATGAAGAAGTATAATATTAAAAACCAGCTTAATCTTTATTTGTTTAATTTTTTAGGCATATTTCATTTTGTATAATTTTTATGGATATATATACAATTATATCTAAGATAATTCAAGAAGTGATGGGAAACACACAAACATACACACATATATTTGTGTGTATATATACTCATTGTGCATGTGTACGCATATGAAACACTTGTTTTTGCTGTGTTATATTAAAGAAAATGCCAAGGATACAATTATCAAGAATTGCATAATTGAAATAATTGAGTTTGTGGATTTTGTCCTACATATAAAGGGTCAAGATCTAATACATACCCTCTATTAGATAAGATATATAAGACCCAATATACACCATTGGATACATTAAATCCAACCGTCCAAAAAATAATCAAGAAACAGGAGAGATATTAGGCTCCAAATGTATCAAGGGGTATAATAGTCAATGACATCATTATACAGCATCAAACTACCAAAAATAACGGTACAAAATCTTTCCTAAAATCTCTCCATTTGAAACTGCCAAAATCTCCCCTACAATATCTCGATTTGTTGCCAAAATTAAATCGCCGAAAATTAAGAAATATCAATCTGAAATTTTAGTTTCACTAGAATCAGTGTTGATTGAATTAAAATTTTGAGTTTTTGGAAAATCGAGATTGAAAAAACCAAAATCTGAAATATTGAATTTCTGGAATTTGTGTTAACTCGTCGACTTCAATGATCTTCCGAGAAAGGCGGCGAGACGCGCCGCTGTGGGAGGCGCGACGAGCGGCGATGTTCGCCGCTATGGGATGGCGGTGATGTCGCTGCTCGAGTCGCTGGGGAAGACGACCGGAAAATAGCCATGAAGATGACAGATTTTCGCAAACTGAAAAGTCGATTGTGAAATATCAATCTCCCCTATTGTATATTTGTTTATTAGCTATTGTATAATGTTTATTAGCTATTGTATTCACTGTATAATGGGTTATATGATTCTGTATATTGGCTTATATGTTACTGTATATTGTGTTATAAGATAATGTATAATGGTTTATAAGATTGTAATTGTATGATGTATAAACACACACTATATAATGGGTTGTAAGATACTGTATAATGTGTTATAACATATTGTATAGTTGTTTATAAGATACTATATAATGGTTTGAAATCACTAATTGTATGTCACTAATCATACACTGTATATCACCGTTGTATTTACTGTATAATGGTTTATAAGCTACTGTATAATAGTTTATAAGCTACTGTATGATGGTTTAAAAAATCACTAATTGTGATGTCACTAAATACCACACTGTATATCACCACTCATGTACTCTATTTTGCTTTAAATAAAATAATTAAAAAATATATATTTTAAATTTTCGAAAGGCAAAAACTGTTTTTGGAATTTGGCCCCAAGCTCTACTTCAATCTTGAAGGAAACGTCGTTTTAAAAACAACTCAGAATATGCTGAGCACCACCCTCTCGGGCCCAAATTTCATCGTTTTACTAGGTTTTTTTGCGTTTTTGTGTTTTCAGTCGGATTTTTATTTTTGTTCATTTTCATTATTTCCGTACTTTACCTTGTTTGTATTTACTGTATATTTGTTTATTAACTATTGTATAATGGATTAATTAGCTATTGTATTCACTGTATAATGGGTTATATGATACTGTATATTGATTTATATGATACTGTATACTGGGTTATAAGATACTGTATAATGGTTTGAAATCACTAATTGTATGTTACTAATCACGCACTGTATATCACCGTTGTATTTACTGTATAATGATTTATAAGCTACTGTATGATGGTGTATTTGTGATTTACAAGTTAATGTATACTGAGTTTTTAGTGTATAATACACTAATATTTGCTGTATAATAGGTGGTCCATGAGGCCATATAACATGGCCTCTCTGTACAACAATTTTTTCAAGATGTTTGTGAGAATGTATAGCTCCCATGTTCTGCGGAGGTCACCAACATTGAACCTTACTATATCTTTCTAAATTGCCATTACTACTTAAATTAAAAGAACAAAAAAAAAAAAAATGATTTGAAATTGGGATGCCTATGAAAAAACAGAGGAATCACATAACAAAGTTGAAATCTTTTGCATAAGATTTTGTATTCACGATTGATGATGATGAATTGACGATGATGATGAATCGAGCTTGATGATTACTTGAGTTTGATGATAAATAACGTAAATAAGGGGGATTTGATTTCTGTACATACAATTAGTGATTTCAAACTATTATACAGTATAATATAAACCAATATATAGTATATTATAAGACAATATACAGTGTCTTATAACCAATTATACAGTGTGAGTATACATCATATAGTTACAATCTCATAAACCATTATACATTATCCTATAACCCAATGTACAACATCATATAACCAATTATACAGTGTGTGTTTGCATATCATAAAGTTACATTACACCAACTAATTTAACAATATACAACATGTGTATTGTTAAGATATTATGTTCTGGAGAATACAACATTATTATTAAGATATTATGTTCTGGAGAATACAACATTATTATTAAGATATTATGTTCTAGAGGACAAAATGCGAATTTCCGGAAATGATGAATTGACTATGATGTTGAATCGATCTCGATGATTACTTGAGTTATGTGCATCATTCCTTAACTTCTATGTATCAATTTTATGTTATTTGCATTCTTTGCGTCAATACGCATCAATAGTTCTGTAAAAAAATTACATTCTTTAATTGGGAAGAAGAGACTTAATTGGGGGGGAAATCTGTTATGGGCGGATATAGTGGGATTTGATTTGATCTTACATGTTATTTGTATGAGTTTGTTAGACCTATTGACCAAAATGCCCCCATCATCATTAAATTAAATATAAAATCCGAAATAATGGCTTTAAATATTGATATTGGGATCAAATGGTTTAAATGACCTAAATTGAGTTTTATATCTTACCTAAATTATATGAATATATTTTATCCATACCCTATATATATATATATATATAGCTCGTCAATTCATCACTTGCCAACTATTGAAATCTTGATGTCACAGCTCAAGTACTACTATTTTTTCAGCAAATCCAAAAGCCATTGCTGCCCTCGTATTTTAATAAACCACAGAATACTTCACCAATAAACACCTACCACCCAAATATTACACCGAGAAATTCTATCTAGATCGAATTTGGTCATAACAATATGTATGTTGTAACACATACTTTGTGATTGATAATTTTCTTCAAATTGTATATATACTAATTGTCCAAAAAAAAAAAAATAGTATATCGTTTAATTCATTTTTAGTGTAATTGACTTAATTCGACAGAACTCGGTCCAAACTAGAATTTTTCGTAATATACAAATCATTATTGGGAGGCCCTAAGGCCTTTTGATCCTGAAATGATCTCCACCATTCCTCATGTATATAGATCCCACGTATATGTATTTATATATACCATACATTCACTTCCACTAATTAACCCAAACAAATACATCCAAGACTTGCATATGTACAACACCATTCAATATTGAATAAATTCCTCAATCATGATGTGAAAAATACAAACTTTCTACACCAAATTGTAGCAATATATCACACCACCATATTGTGGGTTCCAATACTGAATAAACTTGTCAATGATGTGGAAAACACAGAGGTTCCACATCAAGTTGTGACGAGACACGACATCAGCATAACATGGGTAACGTAGATCCTCGCCTTTTGACATGATTAGCACATGAAGACATCGGGAGAAGCCATGATTGGTTGACTAACATGAGTCAAACTCCAATGATACAAGAAATCATCATTGTAATTCCCACTAATCATATGATCATAATCATCAAAGTCACCCTCAAAACCATCACCAATTGAGTTCATGGAATTGATAATATCAATGAGAGCTTGCAGCCTGTGATTCAACTCAGACATCTGAGCCCTTAAAACTGAGTTCTCAGACTCAACATTCATATAGAGATGAGTCACAATACTCATATTAGTGAGAATCTGATTGTTTTCATATCTGAGATGAGTAATCTGACCCGTCAGATCATCCAAGTGCTTCTGCCTCCTCATCCTTGATCTTTTCGCGGATTCGCGATTCGATATCATTCGCTTACGTTTCCTTTGATCTGTTAGCTGATTTTCTTCACAAATCTGAAGAGAGCATGATCCTGATGAAGCCATAGTATATGTGTGTCTATATATGTATGTATAAATGCTTAAATTATATCAAGAAATAATATATAAATATATATATATATGTTAGATTATATATAAATGGAGTATTTATTCAAGAGAAAACATAAAACCAATAGAGGAAGACTACGGAGAAGGATTGAACAAGGTGGGAACGGCGATGGAGTGATGAATTTATGGTTAATCCAGAAAGGAGAATTTCACTAAGTACAGGCGACATGAATCTTGGATGTTGATATATTTTTCCACATGAAAAATATATATATATTTGTAAAAGGATTTGAATTAATTGGAGAAAGAAAGAAAATGAAACAAAATAAATCAAATTAGACAATGAAGAGAATTTGAGAAACTTGAGGATGTGAATAGAAGAAGATAGAGGGTTTTGGTGGTGTTGGAGGGTGGAATTTATACACATAAAAACATTTAATAAAGGGAATAAATTATTTGTTGATTATGTGAGCAATAATTGAGATTAAACAATTGTTTATGTTGTTTTATGTAGAATATTATTATTGTCTATTCTGGGAATAAGGTTTGGGTCTAATATACAACTTAGCCACATTTCTCGCGTTATATGTCTACCTCACGAATAAAAACATATAAAATTTCTCAATACTTAATTCGAGATCAACCACTTTAAGACTCGTTCGAGCTAAATTTGTTGAACTTAAATAGTCAAGTTTAAAACTTTTTTTAATTTTGTTAGTTTAATAAGATTTAAAGTTTCGTCTCGAACTCAAGACTAATAAAAATGTATATATCTCAAGCTAGTCGTCTAAATTGACTGATATTCTACTAGATTAAAGTTCATTCAAACTCAATTTCGTTACAATCAAATCAAGCAAAACATAATTTTTTAAGTTTGATGGAGTTTCAAGATAACTTGAACAATAACTTATTCGGTTGAATTTAGTTATTTAAGGACAATATTTTCTTTTATGTTTCTCTCTGTATCAAGGATAATATTTTCCCATATGTTTCTCTCTCTTTAACTAAGGTCAAACAGAGCTGCAATGATAAACAATAACTAGTATATATGAGAACCAAAATCTTGATACATGGAATAACTAATGGATACGTCTATTATTATTGTTGAATTCACAAAATGTCAACAAAGTGGCTGTAGTTTAGTGGTAAGAATTCCACGTTGTGGCCGTGGAGACCTGGGCTCGAATCCCAGCAGCCACACTTTAAAAGTTGTGTAGATTTTTTGCCAAATTTGAGGAGTTTGTTGGTCCATATTTGTGTCCTTATTTAAAACATTTATCTTTCGATTAATTTGTTGAAGATTCATCTGGAAATTTTCCACTTAAAAGAATTACTATAATACACTTTTTTTTCTCAATATAAACTTCACAGAAATTATATACACTTGACATATAAATATAATATAGAATATAAACTAAAACCCAATGAGACTAATTGAAGTCCATATTTATATGTATTATTCATAATAGTGGTTCACGGGATGAAGCGTAAATATGTATTAAAAACTAGCAATTTGTGTTATTTACATTTTTCTTTAATTTTACTAATTTTTTTAGAATTTTTGGAGCATTTTATAATGCTTTTGTATCGTATCGCCCGATAATATCCCTATACGCCGTGATCGATATGGAACAGTACCCCGGATATTATCACCTATACCGCGACTTTGAACCATGGGAACAACATAACTCATCATTGATTGTTCATCAAAAAACCATTCTACAAAAACCTGCATCCTTCTATTTACTCACATTTACACCATTTTTCTGCTCTTGCTTCCTCAGCTGCCTTCTAAACTTCACAAAGGTTCTAACAGTTCTCCCAAACCTCCTCCTCTTCACCTTCTCCACAACTCCCTCTCCATCAATACCTACATTCTGAGCTACTCCATCGCTCTCTTCTGCCATTTCGCTTTTCTCTTCTACGATTTCACTTTTCACCTCTTTTTTCTGCTTCAACAGATCGACAACACCTTCGAGAGCAAGATCGACGTCCTCGTTTCTCATCAAGTGTTCGGCGATTTCTGCAGGAGTGATCTCGATTTCTTCGATTAGGCCTTTTATTTGGGGGAAGAGTCTCGGGTGATCATTGATTCCCAAGTAATTGAGAGCTAATACTTGGAATGCTTCTGGAGTGCAGTATCCCATGTGAATGTGCATATCCATTCGACCGGGCCGGAGAAGAGCAGGATCGAGCTTTTCCTTGTGGTTTGTGGTGAAGATGACTATTCTTTCGTCTCCGCAAGTCGACCATAATCCGTCTATGAAGTTGAGTAATCCCGATAGTGTTAACTGTTGCACCAAACACATCATATCATTAGTAAGGGCGGTAAAAGCACATTTTAAAATAAGTATTGTAATTTTATAAATTATTTATAAATAAATATATATTACTATTGACTTTTTGATAATTGATCATTTTATAAAATTATCCAGAAATTTATAAAATTATTCTCGGGTGGTGTCGAGCAAGTGTTGGACAGGACACGCCTCCAACACACATCCTTCACTTGTCGGACACAGCTAATATGTGTCCATGGTTAGAAATTAAAAAAGCAATTTGGACACGACTAAATGCATGTTCGACACGGTGATGAAACTGTTGGCAGTTTTTCTAAGAAATTAAAAAATGCGTGGGGTTCCAATTGTAAATAGAAAAATTTCAAAATTCCTAATTTTAATTCTTGAGCATTTGATATTTTGATTGAATTTGTAATTGCTTTGTAATTTGTGGCTGTTTATATTTTTATTTTGCATTCGTTATTGACTTATTGTTGATAAATAGTTAAAAAAAATTCAAATATATAGAGATTTATAAAGAAGCAAGATAAATACAAATTTAACAGTAAATAAGTAAACAACATTTTCATAGTTTATTTTTCTAACAATTATATTGAAATTAAAATCAAAATCTAATTTATGTTATATATATATTTGGCATTTGTGTCCGAGCGTGTCCTACTCTTTTGGAAAGTGTCGTGTCCCGTGTCCGTATTGTGTCGTGTCTGTGACACGTGTCCGTGCATCATAGATAATGACATTAAATATGTAAAACCTTGATAAGAAGTATTATCTTATTTTATTTTTCTAGTCTTCAATCGCTTAATCTCTCGTACATTTTTATTTCTCCATCTTTCTTAAACTTAGGTGTGAATTGTAATTATATTCTATCTCTATCTCCTTTTCGTTTCCTAATTTTCTTGCTTCCCTCGCATTTTTCTCAAGTTCAAAATTTTATCCATTTTGTTCACATCCGGCACTAATTAATATATATAGATATAGATATGCATACAGGTTGTTACATATAGACTGACCTTTGTGTTAGACGATTCCTCCGGCTCCATACTCCGATCTTGCATCTGCGCACTGCAATCAATATCCTCAATCACAATTATCGATCTGTTCGTGGTGCACAGCAGAATCCTCCTCAATTCCTGGTTGTCATACAAGCTCGTCAGCTCCAAATCATACACATCAAACCTCAAGTAATTCGCCATCGCCGCAATCAAGCTCGATTTTCCGGTCCCCGGCGGCCCGTACAGAAGGTAACCTCTCTTCCACGCCTTTCCTACTTTCTTGTAATAATCTCTCCTCCTCACGAATCGATCCAGATCTTCGATTATCGCGTGTTTCAATTCCGATTCCATCGCTAATTTATCGAACGTTACTGGATGATCGAGGTTTATGCATCCCCAATATCCGCCTCCCTTTCCGCCGCTGTCGTCGTCTTCCATGTTGTATACGTAATCTCTCGTGTATAATTTCACCGCTTTATCGCTTTCTTTGATTTGTTTCGCTTTTGATAGAACAAACGGCAAGTAATCGTTTAAAATTGTGTCTTTGTACGGTTTACCGAAGGTGAGTTCGAAGTATTTCTTCTCCCGTTGGCATTGGTCTTTATTCGGCTCGATTAGCACAAACTGCCATTTCAATTTGATGCCTTTGTAAAAATCGATTACTTGTTGGTCTTTCTCCATGCTGAGGTTGATTTTCTTCTGCTTTGTAGTTTTGTTCACTTTTAGTCTCTCTGTGTCGGGGTTGATCTTCGTGCGGAGGTAAGTTTCCGTGGCGTCGTAGATTTCGTTGCGCGCGATTCCGATTTGCTCGTCGACGACGATTGTCATTTCAGTCGAAAGTTTGTTGAAGAAATTGCCGAACAAATGTTTAATAATATGACTGAATAGAGATTGGAGAAATGATTTCACGGATTCGGGGATTATATCGTTAGCTAATGATCGGAATAGCATCATGGATGCCGCCATTGATGCATAGGCCGAGAAAATGTTCGTCGTTAAGGATTGCATTTGCCCTAACGACGACATTTTCCAAGCTAGGTTGATCTCAAATTCTCCTTTCTCCTCCAAACGAAGAAAGGGAAATTGAGATCAAAATCAGAAGGGTGAGTGAATTTGGATTCTGGATTTTGGATTCTTGATTGTTTGTTTATATACAATAAGATTAAATGATTGAGACTGAATTCTATATCTTTCTGCACATGTGAAGACTGCAAAAACCAAGACAGGTAGCGTGGAGAGGGATCGAAATCGGGTGTGATATCACTATCAAGAATTATGTCGGTTTGCAGAATGAAGTAAGGTGAGAATTTTCTTGTTCAGATCTTCAGACAACACAATCTCTTGATTGTCTATTCTATTTCTAGGAATGTTAGAGAAGTAGAGTTTATAGTAGGTGTTTGGTTTGGACTCCTACATTTGAGGAAGTGATACGCAAATTCAGCGACACGGATACGATACAATAAGGTGTGCAAATATTACGTACGGCAGAGGTACCACTAGACATGAATTATTGAATTTTGTTGGGAGTGGTTGTCAAATACATATATAAGTGAATTAGAAAAGGGAGAATATAAATCCTTAAAAAAGAGTAAATCACGGTTGTCCAATATATGTTTTACGGGTAAATTTTTCATTGTTTCATCACCCTCCAATTTAATGTTAAGTTGCTTAGTAGCTAAGACATTATTTTGGCGTGGTTGATAAGTGCATTAAAAATACAGAATAAATCTTAAAACAAGAGTAAACCACGGGTGTTCAATTAATATTTTATCGGTCAGTATTTCACTGTTTCATCACCTTCACTAGTTCTAATTTTAGGGGGACTTAGTTGCTAAGTATAAGATAATTGAAATGCTAGGAATTAGGAAATAACCCAATTTTTTAAATATTTAAGTTAAACAAATGGGCTTAAGAAAAATTGAATTCCCCCTCTCATTGTTTGTGGCTTTGTGCATCTGTATTCTTTTATTTGGTCCTAAATGTTTGCTCATCTTTATTCTTATCTCGATTCTAATCATATTTTCTTGTTTTATTTTTAGACATTTTTCTTTTCCTTTTTATATATTTTCTCGCTAAAATCCTCGTCTCGAACATAGCATATATCTTATTAAATTATGTTATAAAACAATTTGATAGTATCAAATTGTACTCTAATTCAATATGTTATTAACGTACTAATTAGGACTGTCTTATCTTTAACAGAAAGTGTTGAAATGAGCAAGTGTATGAATTAGTGATTCAACTAACATGATCGAGAAAACATATATATGTTGTGTTTCCAGAAAATGCAAAAAAAAAGAAAAAATTACTGTCGACAATTATACTTAGAAATTAGCATTTATCAACAAATCCAACAAATTTTCATCATCATCATTGATTGTTCAATCATACATTATTTAATAGATTTTTTTTTTTTTTTTGGTTACATTTTACTTAGATACTTTGCTCATACTACCTCTACTTCCAAATTTCCTTAAACTTTTCACAACTCTCCCAAACTTCCCTTTCCTCTTCTTCTCCTCAACTTCATTCTCATCATTCTTATCTTCCTTACATTCACTGTCTTCTACAATCACAGCCTTTTCATTTTTCTTTTGCTTAAGCAAACCAATCACCCCTTGAAGGGCAAGATCAACATCTTCATTTCTCATCAAATGCTCTGCAAGTTCTGCAGGAGTGATCTCCACTTCTCGAATCAGCCCTTTTATCTCCGGAAAAAGCTTGGGATGGTCTTCAATTCCCAAGTAATTCGAAGCCAAAACATCAAATCCTTCTGGGCTGCAATATCCCATATGAATATGCATATCCATTCGGCCCGGGCGTAACAATGCAGGGTCAAGCTTCTCCTTATGGTTCGTCGTGAAGATAACTATTCGTTCGTCTCCACAAGTCGACCATAATCCATCGATGAAATTGAGTAATCCCGACAATGTCAACTGTTGCATGAAACACAATAAACCATTATTAGATTGTAGTTTGTTTGCCGTATAGAAATGTTCTTGGAATTCAACTAAACCCCTAGTCAGTAAAATTGGGGGGGGGGGGGGGGGGGAGCAAAAAAAAAATTGTATGAGTCATTGATTGAAAAAGGAAAGCAATTGTTAGTTATACATATAATTTTATAGGAGTTTTAGTTCATCAAAGAATTTTTCAATTGTATGTACGACATATGTATTATTTAAATATGATACGAGTTTTTTTTCCCTGAATCAAAATATAATACGAATTTTAACTAAAAGATAATCGACCTTAGACGAATCCGTGTCGGGCTGTGAATTGGCTTCCCTGTCGTGCATCTGTACACTGCAATCTATATCCTCAATCACAAGTATCGATCTGTTGGTCGTGCAAAGCAGAACTCTCCTCAGTTCCGAATTGGAATACAGACTTGTCAGCTCCAGATCATAAACATCAAATTTCAAATAATTCGCCATGGCTGCAATCAAGCTCGATTTTCCAGTCCCCGGAGGCCCGTACAGAAGGTACCCTCTCTTCCACGCCTTTCCAACTTTCTTATAATACTCTCTTCTCCTCACGAATCGATCCAAATCTTCGATTATTGATCGTTTCAACTTCGGATCCATTGCCAATTTCTCGAACGTCACCGGATGATCAAAATTGATACATCCCCAATATCCACCACCATTTCCACCATCATCATCGTCATTGTCGAACGGACAATCTCTAGTGTACAATTTCACCGCCTTTTCGTTCGCTTTGATTTCGTCCGCTTTCGATAACACAAAAGGCAAGTACTTGTTCACCACAGTGTCTTTATTCACCTTTTCGAAGGTGAGCTCGAAGTACTTCTTATCCGGTTGAAATCGAGATTTATCTTCGGGCTCGATCAACACGAACTGCCATTTCAATTTGATTCCTTGGAAAAAATCGACAACTTCATGATCCTTCTCCATGCCTAGGCTGATGTTCTTCTGCTTGCTGCTTTTGATCACTTTCAATCTCTCCGTTTCTGGATTGATTATCGTGCGGAGGTAGATTTCCGCGGCGTCGTAGATTTGGTTGCGCATTATTCCGGTCTGTTCGTCGACTACGATCGTCATGTTGGGGGAGAGTTTGGAGAAAAATCTGCCGAAAACGTGTTTGAAGAAATGACTGAATGTAGTGATGAAGAATGTTTTGACGGATTCCGGAACGACGTCGTTTGCCATCGACCGGAAGAGCATCATCGACGCCGCCATGGATGCGTAGGCGGAGAAAATATTTGAAGCCATTGACGGCATTTGCCCAAAAGGATCCATTGTTTTTTTTCTTCCGAAAGTTTTTTTTTTTTTTTGGCCAAAAAAAACACGAAATTTGAGCTCTGAATTAGGGTTTTATTGAGCTATGAAAGTGAAATTTTGAGATCTGATTTTGTGCATTGATGAGAAGTGTTTATATAATATAATGGTGTGGGGTTGTGACTGAGTATTCTGTGTTGACTTGCCAAGAGTGTCAAAGCTTCGCCAGCAAGAATGACCAAAGGGTTGTTAGGGAAATTCTATGCTGGTCGTCTCGGTTCAGCGAGAACAGTTAGATCCCCCATATGGGGGGTTAAATTACTAAATGACCTCCCCTAGTGGGGGATCCAACGGCTGAGCGGTGCCGAAACTATTGGTTTCAGTCCAACATAAAATAGCCCGAGTTGTTATATATGAAGTGTGGTTTACTTTTCATGAGATGGTTTTGGTTTACTTGCGTGTAGGGTTATAAATAAGTCGAGCAAGTTATTGGCCAAAATTTGTTTGAATTACCGTCAAAGGACGAGGTGAGCTCAGATCAACTTTAATTGAGCCGAGTTCTAGTTGTTGAATTTTATCGCACATATTTTATTATTATTTTACTAATCGAGTCGAGTTTATTTTTCAGTGAGATTGGTTTGGTTTGCTGATGTGGAGGATATTAGAAGGTTGTACATGTGGGAAATGGTAGTGGACGTAGGGAATTAAAACTCGGCTTGGCCATCACGCTTACAGGGAAATAATAAGAAAATGTGAGGGAATCTTCGCTCTGTGCTTTCGGTTCTCACATGATAAGGTTTGTGAGTATTTATGGACTATTCTATTCTCTTTGGAGGATTTTATTTTCTTTTTTAAGAAATTGGACACGTATGAAATGCGAAGACATTGTGTTGGGTGACGAGTAGACACATCGAATTGAAAAACGAAGTAAGTAATTGGGTTTTAGTTTGATATTAATAGTTAAAAAATTGTTTACACACAAATTCTTTGAATTATATAAACATTGATGTGCACCAAAAAATACTTAAGGGCACGATAGTAATTACTTTGTCTCTAAGTTGGGTCGAGTCATCACCCGCGGGTGAGCAACCATGGATAACCCGCCATACGAGCCCAAAAAGAGCGGAAAACCCACCAAATATAATTGGGTTTTATTATTATGTTTCGGATAAAAACAAATTGAATAGGGAGGAATCAATATGATTGATTCGAGTCCCGTGATAATTTTTCACTTAAAATTATCTAACAACCTCCGCGTTCGAATTCGATACGCTAGACGGTGGTTCAGATTTTAACACTTCGTCGTATTGTTTAAATTTGTTGTTCGAACCGCAATTCTTAATTATTGATTTCGAATATGAAAAACAGTGAATCGAGTTGATTATTATCTTCGAGTGCAATAATAAGATGAAAGATAAGATTCAAGTCCAGATAAAAATTACCTATCCGATACTTAAATCTGAATAAAAGATAATTTTATACCTCCATGAGAATCTCTCGATCGAATGTATTATTTTTCAACCCCTGGGTTGGAGTCGCATTAATTGAAGTTGTAGTTGTTCATTTCGAATATGAGAATGACGAATGAAAAACTCAAGTCAAGATACAAATTATCTATTTGAGACTTAAATTTGAATAAAAGATAATTTATACCTCCATGAAAGTCTTCAATTCTGAAAAATTACAAGCAAGCGAATGCTAATATATGCCTTGAAGGCAAATCCCATCGAGTCTAATACTAAATTACATTACAGCTACTCCTAATTTACGTTATGATCTACTCCTACATTACGCTAGAAACTACTCCTAAGGCTAGAGCTAATTCTAAGAGAATTGAAAATGTAGAAGTCTGATGATCTTGTAATGTCTTTTTCTTTCTTTCTCTTCGCGCTTATATACTCCACTTCTTTTGTCGGTTTCTTCGCTACCTCCACGTTCTCCTCTACTTCTGGAACCGCTGTCAACCGTCCTCAACTGCTCTTTCAAATCTTTTCAACTTAGCGCGCCTCTGCAGATGATTGGCTATTTGGCTTTCATTTTATTTTTCGAATTCGATTCTTGGGCTTTTGTCAATTCAGCCCATGTTTTTTGCCATTTTCTAAATTCAATGGGCCTTGTTCTATTCATTTTCGGGTCTAACTTCCTTCTTTTCGAATTTCTATAGTTTGGGCTTTGTAATTCGAAAGCCCAAATTATTTTATAGTATAAACATATTAATCTAAAGAACCATAATTCAAGGAGATTAAACCTAATGTGTTATTATTAAGTTCGTAGCTCACTATCAGTTCCCTATAAATACCTTAGAGGAGTTGGGAGAGAGGGGGATCTGCTCTCTCCAGCACTCCCCCAGTAAAAATTCACTGGCTATTGAGAGTAACCTCAAAAAAGAACTACGAATCGACTTGATCCCACATACATTGAGTACGTAGGCAGCTCGAAGTAACCAAATGCGATCTTTATATTATCCAACCCTTAACCTAATTTTTCGTGAGTTTGACCGGTTCCCTTACTCCACGTGGTCAATCACGTGATAATCAGTTGGAAAAAATTCTAGCGCGTAATGGGCGGTGTTTATGAAGATGCAAAATGATAATGATATGTCGAGGCAAGGGTTACCTTATTTTCTTAAGACAATATTGCCCTGCACTTGGTGGCCACGGAATATGACAATTGTCTCCCAAGATACAACGACAAACGTGTCGAAAATAGTACCACTACAAATTTCCGAGCCTAGCGAACAAAATTCTTGTTCCAAACTCTCTCGATGGACACAGATGAATTAAATGTACATCTAAACATTTAATATGCAAACTTATTCTTACAATATTAAAATAATATTTAAGAATACTTAAAGTACTCAAATTAGTACTAAATAATTCTTAAAATAATATTTAAGAATTTCAAGAATATTTTAAATGCTCAAATTTAGCATTTGATATTCAACACTATTCTTAAAATATTAAAATTAATATTTAAGAAACAAAAGAATATTCAAAGTACTCCAAATTAGTACTAAGAATAAAAGAGAGAAGAGAATATGATATTGGTGTTTTTAATTCCAAACTATGGGGGTCTATTTATAGAGAATGAAAGGTTTTGGATCAAAAGAGACAACTTTTCGGACATCTGCAGAAGGGCCCAAAAATTGTGTCTTTTGGACAAAAAGCCCCCTGATTGAACCTTTTCGGACTTTTCACATTAGCCCCAAAAGTTGCACCTATTCAAAACACCCCCTGAACTAAAAGACAAAAGGCGCCTAACATTGGCTCGGAGCCGATTGCACCCGCCTTTCAACCAATAAGAAGCCACCTTGTCCGGGCAGTGGTTAGGTGCGGCCAGTTGCACCATCCGGCTGTGCAATTCAGCCCCTATCTTTCCACAAACTTTAATTTTGACCCCAAAACTTTGAATCTTAATTCATTAAGTCCTTTCAAATTGGTCTCTCAATTTTTCAATTTGAACATTTTAGACCACGAACTAAATGAACTATTTCCTATACGACCGCGGCCGTCGATCGTATGATTGTGATCATTTAATCGCCTTTGTTCATATCAATTTATTGATTCAAACCACGTTTTAAGTGACACATTTTGTTAATAAATTTTTCATTCACCCAAAATCGGATTTGAGTAATTAAATACTCTAAATTTATCTACTTGAAACGTAGATTAATTTAAGCCAAAGACATTCCACTTTCAACATGTGGAATTCACTTAAAATCTCCAATAAAATCATGTTAAACACAATTTACTCAATCAAGATTTCCAACATACCCACCATGAATGAAATTAATGCAAATGCAGACTATGCAGACGCAATGCAGACACTGAGAGAGTTCGGGCGAAAAGCTATTGCATCAGGAGAGGTAGCTTGTGGCTTTGAACCTTCCTTAGTGAAATACCATCAGATTTACTTGGCTACCCAATGAACGTGATGTCTTGAATTGGCCAGCCGTTTGTGTAAACCAGGACAATGATACTCACACAATAACTTCTCTAACAGATTTTGTTCTCAATTGGGTCCATTTTGGCCATGGAACACCATCTTGGATTCATAAGTGTTTACTATATTGAAGCGGCCCTCACTTCTCACTTACATAGGTGATCTCCTATAAAGAGTACCCTGCTGTACCCCACTTTGTTATGTCACACATTTAGACAGTATAGGAATCATTAAAAGCTACTTGCTTAACCTCAGCTACGCTCTGCAAGTTGCACTTGTTTATCCTAGGAATGGGTAGGAGTTTTAAACTCCTCAAGTGCATCACTGAATCTTCATAATTTCGTTCTCCCATTGAACCAAGATCTTGGGATCTCCAGTCAACAAGGTTGGGTTTCCACTAGGTCGATTCTTAATTATGTAGGCTTTAGGCCCATTCCCATCGATATGCAGTTTATTTGATCTTTTAAGCATACATTTGGATCCATACATTCGCATTTGATTTTACTCAATCAATAGAGACAATGCCACTGAAGATCACTGCTAATGGTTTTATATCTTCGACATATGTGTCGAGACTACCACTTTACATGCTATTTTGTGCCCTTCCGACTGTTGACTATTTTGTACAATGTAACGGAACATGTGGCATAAAATCTAGCCAATAAAGAGTATCTAATTTTCCTCAGTGTATTCCATCAGTACACTTGGATATGAGTAATCACATTTCATAGCATATTTTATATATCTACGAACTCTAATCAATGCCTTTAAAAGGTCATTACGTCGATTACTCATGATAATCAATACATCTGCCTTTCCAGCTCAGATGTATGTGTAGCACCGGTGTCGACCCACCATTCGCTTAGTTACCTCCCATAATAGGTGTTAGATACTACAGTCGAGAGCGTAAGGTCCGACCACCCACCATTTGCCTAGCTTGGTTTTAGTGATTTAATCACCCACCATTTTGCCTAGCTTAGTTTGTCTTGACAATCACTCACCATTTGTGTGGTTTAGATTGTCTGTGACGAACACCCACCATTTATATGGTTCGGTTTGTCCTCGACGGTCACCCACCATTCACATGGTTTGGATTATCTATGATCAACCATTGTCTGCGTGGTTCGTTTTACCATGTTTGTGTTTATCCACTCGGAACAATTTTTCTTTATTCTTATTTCGACTATTGTCAATACACCAACTATAATTTGGTTTTACCAAATTGTCTATATCCTAAAGTCATTTTTCCGGATTTAATTTCAGACGTTTAATCGACTTTCTTGATCTCACTCCGACAATTAACATCCGTTATTCTTGACCAAGTTGTGTACTTTGTACAATATGTCGTCCACATTTCTCTCTTCGGAGAACACGTTTCATAATATGAAACAATCGAAAAATTCTCACTTAGCAACCTTATAGGTTCATAGTGACGACATTCCACATTGTCTATTTTAATTTTTTTTTTTAAATAGACTCGATTTTCTTTCGCTTAAATGAAACCACGACTAGTTTAGCCTCTACAACTATTTCACTTTTACGGTGAAAATTGTAGACTACAACTTTAAATAATGCAATAATTATTTTTAACACAAAATTGACTTTTTTAAATAAACATCACTATCACGTGAAAATAACATGCAAATAATTTAAATCAATTATTTAAATGATACATTTCTTCATTCATTGTGATCAAACTTTATACTAGAGATTGTCAAACATAGTGAAGAATCACACTTATTGCATTTATTCATAAGTCGAAAGGAAACTACTAAACAATTACTTCATGGATGCATAGCAAAATAAAGTAATGCAATTATTTATTCTTTAGACATGGACCAACAAATCCAATTTTATGTTTCAGGAATAAATAGTGTATCACTTCAGTGTACACGACCAATACACAAGCATATCAATTTGCATGTATCATAATTCTTAGCAACAGTATTGGTTTAAACACATTAATTACTTATTCATGTATATATGTATCCAATATATAAATTTAGCATGGCTAATATAAATCTCTTGTAATTGTAACTGATGCAATTACTATATCACAAACCAATACTTTTAGGACGTGACGGAAGGCAGAGTATATATTTTCACTATGCACAATAATATTGATCCATGCAACATGACATTTTGTTATATATCCATTCACATAAACTTATCTCAGAAGTTATTCCATGCATTGTTGCTTAATATCCACCAAACAGTGCATCTTCGTCTCATCTATTTGGCAAAGAACTCCTCTTATTCACCAAACGGGGCACCTCTTGGTCCAGAACCACGTTTTGTACGCCATGCACAAGAAAAATAAATTAAATTGTCAATGAAAGCAATTTAATATAATTTGAATTAAACAAAAATTGAGTTGAACTCCCCTTTTGCTAATGAATCTGATGTCTCGTATGGGCAGAGATAACTCGAGCAAAACCATCTTCATAATACACTCTAAGTATTGTCTTAAGATGTTGGGAAAAATTCTAGCGCGTAATGGGCGGTGTTTATGAAAATGTAAAATGATAATGATATGTCGAGGCAAGGGTTACCTTATTTCCTTAAGACAATATTGCCCCACACTTGGTGGTCACGGAATATGGCAATTGTCTCCCAAGATACAACGACAAACGTCTCGAAAATAGTACCACTACAAATTTCCGAGCCTAGCGAACAAAATACTTGTTCCAAACTCTCTCGATGGACACAGATGAATTAAATGCACATCTAAACATTTAATATGCAAACTTATTCTTACAATATTAAAATAATATTTAAGAATACTTAAAGTACTCAAATTAGTACTAAATAATTCTTAAAATAATATTTAAGAACTTTAAAAATATTTTAAATGCTCAATTTAGCATTTAATATTCAACACTATTCTTAAAATATTAAAATTAATATTTAAAAAATAAAAGAATATTCAAAGTACTCAAAATTAGTACTAAGAATAAAAGAGAGAAGAGAAAATGATATTGGTGCTATTAATTCCAAACTATTGGGGTTTATTTATAGAGAATGAAAGGTTTTGGATCAAAAGAGACAACTTTTCGGACATCTGCAGAAGGGCCCAAAATTTGTGTCTTTTGGACAAAAAGCCCCCTGATTGAACCTTTTCGGACGTTTCACATTAGCCCCAAAAGTTGCACTTGTTCAAAACACCCCCTGAACTAAAAGACAAAAGGCGCCTGACATTGGCTCGGAGCCGGTGTGGCGGGTGCACCGTACACCCGCCTCTCAACCAATAAGAAGCCACCTTGTCCCGGCAGTGATTAGGTGCGGCCAGTTGCACCATCCGGCTGTGCAATTTAGCCCCTATCTTTCCACAAACTTTAGTTTTGACCCCAAAACTTTGAATCTTGATTCATTAAATCCTTTCAAATTGGTCCCTCAATTTTTCAATTTGAACATTTTAGAACACAAACTAAATGAACTATTTCCTATACGACCGCGGCCGTCGATCGTATGATTGTGATCATTTAATCGCCTTTGTTCATATCAATTTATTGATTCAAACCACGTTTTAAGTGACACATTTTGTTAATTAATTTTTCATTCACCCAAAATCAGATTTGAGTAATTAAATACTCTAAATTTATCTACTCGAAACGTAGATTAATTTAAGCCAAAGACATTCCACTTTCAACATGTGGAATTCACTTAAAATCTCCAATAAAATCGTGTTAAACACAATTTACTCAATCAAGATTTCTAACATAATCACTGTCTAACGACTTTTACGATCATCAAACATGCCTCCGCTAAAGTTTATAGTAAGGATGTTTAAATATATATGAGGTGTAATCAGGTGTTTCTCTTTTTCCGTGAATTTATTTTTATTTGCTGATGTGGAGGATTTGGGAGGTTGGATCCGGAAGGTTGTAAATTGTTAGAAATGGTAGTGGACGTAGGGAATTAAAACTCGGCTTGGCGATCACGCTTGCAGCAGCGAAATAAGAAAGAATCTTCGGTCTGTGCTTAGGCTTTTACATTTAGATTATTTTATACGTGATAAGCTCGTATTTTACACCTTTTTAAGCGTCTCTTTTCTTGTATTTTGATGAGTTCTTGAGTGTGTTTATGCCACATATGCTTTGATTTTGTGATTGGTTGTGTTTTTATAGGTTATTTGAGAATTTGAGAAAAAATGAATGAAAAGATCAAAGAAGTTTTCAAAATACTCCTCTAGCCACAGATATGAAGACCCTTAGCCATGGTGATCATGAAGGAACCTTTGTACTTTGAAGACATGAAGTTACCAAGGCTAAAATAGGCAAAAAATGTGAACAGCAGATTTTAGCCGTGGCTACCGTCTTTTTAGCCGCGGCTAAGGGCCGATTTCAGCATCTATAAATACGCGCTATTAGGTCAAAATTCGGAACTTTTGGCCACTTTTGAGGGTTTGACACTTTGAAACACACCAAGAGGGTTGAGAGAAGTCTGGGGAAGAAGAAGAACGCGAGGATACTCCATCTTTGTCTACGAAGACGGAGAATTCAAGCAAGATCTATCAAGAAACGTTATTAGGGAGTTTTAATTTCATGCTTTTAGATTTGTTTTCATTGAACATGTCTTTCAAGATGAATTATTGCTTTTCTTTTACAATTATGACTTAATTTCCCTTTGATTGAGGCCATGTGAAATCCAATTACTATGTTTGATTTATGAGTATTATTTTTCGGATTAAATTTGTTTTGGGTTATGTGTTTAATATTTGTTTTTAATGCTTATGATTGCTTAGCTACTAATCGTATGAATTTGTGCTTAGTTTTGAGACCGAGAGGAGATAAACTAGGGATGCATCTAAGTATTAAACACCACAACGTAAAATTGACTAGAGATAGATTCGATTTCCTTGTGTGTGCTTTCCGTGAAAACGGGAAATTCCATGAATCTTTGTAATGCGTTTTCATTAATTCGAATTTCATATAGAGATATAGAAATCGTTAATGAAAATAGAATTGTTATACCAAGAGATTGGATAGTAAGTAATTTAGGGAATTTCGCCTTAACCTAATCAATCTAATAATCCGTTAAGATAGAATCATAGTCAAATTGAATAATTGGTTGAATCATGTGTCTTAATCACTTTTCTCATTGATTTAAATTCAAAGTTGATTTCTCTCATTAGTTGGTAATTGTTATTTAGTATTTTAATTCATAATTCACATCTTTATCTCTTGATTTAACTTAGAATTAGATAACACAGTAATTTCAGTACTTAAATACAATTGTTTCTAGGGTACGATAATCCGGACTTACATCCACTATATTACTTGCACGACCTAGTACACTTGCTATGATTTTGTGTGTCAATACGTGTTTACACTATAAAATAATTTGGGCTTTCGAATTACAGAGCCCAAATGGCCCAAACTGTAAAAATTCGAGAAGAAGAGAATTGGATCCACGGGTAGGTAAAATAAGATCCAATAAATTCAGAAAATGGTAGCTCGAATCAAGAGCTCGAGCTCTCCAGCTCAAGCATTTCAGCTCGAATAGATTGCTTCGAGTTAGAGCTTTTCCCAGGTTGTGCCTTGCGAATTTTGCACAGTCCACGTGGCATCTAATAATGTTTTGTGGCGTTAATTGAGGCTTCTTGTTCTTTGTTTTTCACTAGCTTCCTCAAGTTGTCACATCACTTTATTAGGCTAGACTTTAAAGTAAAGCTAGATTGTAGAGTAAAGTTCTTTAAGAAATTATATATATATATATATATACATATATATATATCATTAGTCAATTGTATTAAAGTTTTTATGACCATTTTTAAATAATCTGCAAAGACGCGCTAATTTGAAAAGATTTGAAAGAGCAGTTGAGGACAGTTGAAGACGGTTCCCGAAGACAAGATATATAGGAGCCGCAAAGAAAGAAAAAAAAAATGATCACAAGATCATCAAACTTCTGCATTTTCGTTTTCTTAGAATTAACTCTAATCTTAGGAGTAGTTTTAGCGTAATGTAGGAGTAGATCGTAGCGTAAATTAGGAGTAGCTGTAATGTAATTTAGTGTAGACTCGATGACATTTGAATTCAAGGCTTGTATCGGCATTCGCTTTCCTATAATGTTTCAGAATTCATCGAAGAATTCATGGAGTATATCAATGTTTAAGTTGTTAAGTGTTGATTAATGGCTTAAATTTCAGTATATCTTCCTTAGTTGTTGAGATATATTTTTATTTGGGCGTTTAAGTGTTGATTAAATTGCTTGAATATTACTATATCTTGATTATTTTCTACATCACGTACGAAAGTTATTTGCAAGACTTAAACCACCACTAGCTCATATAGGCAGGGGTTGTTAGATAATTCTAGGTTGTGAATTATCGCGGGGCTTGGATTGAACATTCGAAATCCTTCCCTAGGCTAGTTTGTTCGAAAACACGAAACAATACGCTTTGAAAGATTTTATTTTCCTTTTTAAGAAATTGGACACGTATGAAACGCGAATTAAGTTGGTAGGTTTTTAATTTGAAATTAATAGTTAAAAGTTTGTTTCAGCTATGTTCGATAACGTAACAAACTAAATTTGAATACTTTTTCTTACTTAGTAAATTTTGAAGTTTCGGCGGATTAGTAAAAATGAAAAATTACACACGAATTCTCTCATTTCTTGTTAATTATCAAATTCCTCATTTTTTTGAAAATTACGAATATACTTCCTTAATGGGTCTATTTGTAAAATTTACATGAGTAAAATTATAAAAAAAATTAGATACGCATGAGTTTAATTATAAGAAATGTCTTCCCATGTAGGGCTGAAAGACGAACCAAGTTACTCGAATACTCGACTCGAGCTCGTTTGAGCTCGGTTCGTCGGTGTATCAAACCAAGCTTGAACAATCTTTTGTGTTTGATAAGTTTTGAAGCTCAGCTCGAGCTCGACTCAATTAGTAAACATTGATAAAAACATGTATAAAAATGTCAAACTACTCGAGCTCGACTCGTGTTCGGCTCGATTAAAGCTCGTTTGAGCTCGGCTCGATTCACAGTCAAACAAGCTCAAACACAAATTTTGAATCTCAATTGTAATTCAAACAAGCTTGAACAACAACTCGTTTGGCTCGACTCGACTCATTTACACCCCTATTCCCATGAGAGGAATTTTATGTAATTTCTAAAAGATGAGGAGGTTTTGGTAATTATATAATAGGTGAGGGGGTTTGTGTGTTTTTCCTAGTAAAAAACAATAATTAAATATGTGCAAATATATCAAGTTACTTATGTTCGATTCATGTTTGATTTGATTAAAGTTATTCGAGCCCAAATCAATATGCAATAAAACTAACCTCAAATACAAAATATTAAAGCTCGCTAACAATTGAAATAAATGTAAACGTATCTTGTTATGATCGACTCAATTTATGTAGAGTCATATCAACACATCTATAGTTGTTGATGGTAAAAAAAAAAAAACTGTATGCAGGGACGGATCCAGAAATTAGGTTTTGGGGGGTTGGGGGAGGGGGGGGGGGGGGAGAGGGAGATAAAAAAAATAATTTAAGATTTAATTGTAAGTATATAGTCAAACTTATTTTTGTTTTAATAGAAAAATAAAATAACAACTACCATTGCATAGAAAAAGAAAAAGAAAACTAACTTTTATTAAATTTAGTAGTTCCGGAATATACAAGCAATTCTTCTAAAATCTTATCAAAATATTATAATCATATTGTATCTGTAGTGGTTAAACTCTAAATATTTAAATGATACATGTCAAGTTTATGTGACCAAAAAAGTTTTCACAAATATGATGACACTTTCTCAAAACATTATAAATTAAAAAGTGCAGAAGAGAAGTTGAAAAAAGAAAACTAAAATTAACAATTACATATGCTATGGTAGAAAAAACTTTAATGGGGAGGGGGGGGGGGGGAGTTGCGGCCCCCCTTAAATTCGTCCCTGATTGTATGTGAAGCAAAGGAAATTCATGCACAAACTCGGTTGTGCAAATCAACTAAGAGGGTGTTTGACTAAGTTTATAAGTTCTTCTAATCATCTTATAAAATGTTTTAGATCTTATAAATTTTATAAATAAAATCAATAAATTTGTTTGGTAATTTTAAAAAAAAAATAGTTTATAAGACCAAAAAATAAGATGTCTGGGTCTTATAAACTGTTTTTAAAAAAACAACTCAGCCCAACCCACTTTTTTTAAACATCTTATAAGATGCTATATCTTATAAGCTCATAAAACATCTTATAAGATATAGGAGCTCATTAGATGTTTTGGATAAGCTTAGCCAAACACCTTTTAAGTTTGATTGTTCCAAACACTTCAAAGATTATCTTCCTAAAAAAAATAAAGAAAATTAAGTTGTATACCAAAAATATCCCAAGATCATATGTAAAAAAAGAGAATTTCATAAGCATATTGGATGGTGAAGATAAACAAACAATGTGTGAAGATAGAAAAACAGATAGGAAATGGAGACTTTTAACGAGTTTTTTTAATACACTTTCATACTTTCAATTTTGCTAATTTTTTGCTGTGGGCTTGCATTAAAATTACCAATGTTGCTAACTTTGCTAGGTTAATTGGTTTGAATTTCAGTAAGTACTCTTTAATGATTTTTTTTTAATTCAAGACAAAGGAGAATATCCTAAATATCTAGCCCGACTAACCCTGGTTGATAGTCATAATCTTGAACCATAAAAATTCTATCTAGCTCTATAAAGGAGGGGAGATCTACAACTTGTAGCAATTTGGATTCAAACTCAGGACCTCTCACATAAAATGGAAGGTAAATACCACTTGATCAATAAATCTTGGGTAATACTTTTTAATGATTTAGCAAGAGGAATTCTAAGGTTTATTTGATCTACAACTAAAGTAATAAAGTATAAAATATGTATTTGGTTGAAATACCAACAAGCATTTACGGGCTTCTGAGTTCTGAATGTGTCAACCAATATCGAATGTGCCACGAGCCCAATAAATGCTTCTATGGTCTCAGACACATACCAAGAATCATGACTAAGGCATATGTCGTGTCGAGCCAACCAAAATGGAATGTTTCCATCAAACAAAAAAATGAAAAAATGAAAAGTTATCGAGGATAATATGTGTGTTGACTCCAACAGCCTCTTAATTTTGTAGGGGTTGGAAGAATTTATCCGGGTCTTTTTTCCAACTTCCAAATCTGTAAACAAAGATTATGTGTTATTCGATCATGACATAACAGGAAAAAATATAGAGGTTTTAAGGGGTGATACTTGTTGACTTCCGGAGGACTCATGGAATGATCTACATTATTCATATGGATATACATATGAGGGCTCTATGTAAATATACACATGGTGAATGATGTAAATTCACTAGGAAGTATAACGCCCAGGAGTCACCAAGTATCATCTGATTTTAACTCTAATCCATCCAATTTTCTTATCATTCAGCCGGTTCTTGACAAAACTCCATGAAATCTACCAAGCTACTAATACTTTGTTTGGTTCAAGGAATTTGGTAGGGAAAAGAAAAGAGAATACAAGAAAAGAAAAGAGAATACAAGAAAATCATTTTCCTTTTCAACCAAGTATTGGTTCAAATTAATATTAAATTTTCTATTTCATTTTCTTTTTCTTTTCATTTTCTCTAGTAATCAAACAATGGAAAATAGTTTTCCTTGTGTTTCGAGATACAAATTGACTAGGGAAGGATTTCGAGCAATCGATCCAAGCCCCTTGATAATTCACAACTTAGAATTATCTTTCAACCCCAGCTTATGTTTGCTAATGGTGGCTTAAGACTTTAATTAATTCTGTTCTACAATTCACAATAACTAAAGAAGATACACAAAAATTCAAGCAGTCAATTAACACTTAAAAACTTAAATAGAAATATACCTCTATAAGTTCTTCGATAAATTCTTCTGGATACAAGAATGGAGTGGTTGAATATAAAGTTATCACACTAATTCACACTACTAACTACGGGGTCTAGAATTAAAACTAAGCCTAATTACGCCTAAGATTGCTAAAACTACTGAAAAAGATTACATAATTTGTCTGATTGTTTTCTGATGCCCCTCTTCTCCTTGATCTTCTCCTCTTTATATATGACCTTCTTCTTTTCAAGCTCGTAACTTCCACGTCCCCTTTTCTTTAGGAAATCGCTGTAACACCTTTTTCAAATTTATCTCGATTTGGACCTGAATTTTGAATAAGCTACCAATTCCGGGTTTGTTCTGATTTTTATTTGTGATCTTCAGCCTTCAATTCGATCTGGCCCGTTATTTCGAAAGAATCCAGACATAAAAATATTGGGCTTTTATTTTGTAGATGCTCGAATCTGATGGGCTTGCCTCTTTACTTACAACCCCAATTTTCCTATCTTTCGAAATTACCACATTTTGGGCCACTTGGGCTTTATAAAAAAGCCCAATTATTTTGCAAGTGTCAACAAATGCCCCCTAATACACATGAACGTTTCGAGTTCATGTGTATTAAAAGCCATGTCTTCTCGTAAGAGATTCTTCATGTTTTTTGTGGGTATGGAAATACGTGCCTTTTAAAAAAAACGTCTGAGATTTTTCATTTTCCTTACCCTATAGTAGGTGCGCCTTTTTGTAACCGGACGCTTGAACCCTATAAATATCTCACCATCATCTTGCTGACTTAACCATATTCAAAGAAAAGCTTTCCTTTCTCCCTCCTTCTTCTTCGAGCATCTCTCTATTATGCTTCTTTCATCCGCCGTCATGCCTTTCGAGCAACCAGAAATCGCAAAAAAATCCTTTCTTTCATTTTCTTGAATTACCCCTTCGATTAAGATTCGATTAGTGGCACATCCCCGAACGCTTGCCCTTCATGACCTGTTCCATTTAGTTCCTTGAGCACGTATCTTGGATTGAGAGGATGCCCAAGATTTGTACCAAATAATCAAGGATTTTGAGGTATTTTATCGAGATACGAAGGTAGCATCTCTTGGCTTCGTCCATGTGGTTCCTCCATGGGCTTCTGACCGTCGGGGTCAATCACTCAACCACCTTGGTCCTGGGCCACATTTTGAATCTATTGCATTCAAGCCCTCTACTAGCGGTTAGAAAACGATAACCCCCGGTTCCAGTGTAGAGTAAGTGATAAATTTGCTTGGAATAATATGAGCAAGCCTACCAATGACTGGATTGGGGCCATTGATGTTTTCCCCTGGTTTAATCGATTGCGCCAAATTCACCAAAAATGGGAAGGGAATCGAATTATGGGGCTTGTTCGAATAGCATGTTACCCCATCCTTCCTTTTCGAGCAAGTGGTATCGGATGCCTTAGCGTACTCATGGCATCCTTCTTACAATTGCTTCGTCTTGCCCCGAGATTTTCAGACATTACAATTATGGGGCCTATCGAATTGGCCCCTTTGGTATTAGCCCACTTTTACCGGATGATGTTCCATTTACACCGCGATCTTTCGAATGTTAATAGATTGTCTGGCCCACTTTGGTTATTGACGTGTTGGGTCTTTTTGTACTACCCTGAGTTATTAAATATTAGGTCAAACAAAGCTCTCGGAAAAGCCATTCGAGATGAAAACCAGCGTCCCCCAAAAAAAGCTATTGGGCTTCAATTTAAGTCTATTTTAAGTTGGATTTGCTATGGGGAGGCTGCTATTAATCTACGGATCCCCCTCGAGAAGGCATCCTACCTTGTGATTTTAAGCGCCATTTACAATCCCCTTCATGTTTCTACTTGGTGCCCTTTTTTCGAAACAAGGCATGACCAAGAGCGGACCCATTGGGCTCATTTCGCTTTCCCTGAGTGGTTGAGGACAATCGACTCCCTCCATCTTTCAACTGATGATCAATCCTATTGGAGGTCCATACTCTTTTCTCGAGATCTCTTTTATGCCAATAACAATCCCAGAGTCGAGGTATATAATCCTCAGGTGATACTTATATTTCTATTTTTTCTTTTCAAGCGCATAGATTTGTTTGCTTGCTTATTTATTTTGATTATACTCTGCCTCTCTTTTTTAGCTTTGCTCAAGGTAATTTGGCATCAATCAATGCCTCGCTCTACCTTCTCTGGGCACTTTGAACCGCCCTTGGTCAGACAGGAAATTTCACATCTCTAATACCCAAAGGGCCAAAGCTGAAGCCACTATTCAAAATCAAGTCTCTTGCCAGATACTCCTTCCTTTGTTCCTGCTTTTTGTAGAGTTGTTCAAGTGGAAAGATGCTTCATTGACTTCTGGAATACTCTCTTGAGGCGTTATTACTCGAGACAAATTATTCAAAACTAAATCATCAATATTACAAGACTTCTTATCGGTTCAGAGGACATAACCCAATTATCAAGTTTTCTTTCGAATGAGGTATTTTTAAATTTCAAAAAAATATTCGATTTTGGTTTATCTAGCTAATCTATTTATTTAAGTTATCCCTTTTCTTTTATAAGACAGAGATTATATCATCTCGGATGCTTTAACTTCGGGTTGGAGATTCGAGCGGGATGTTTCCCAAATCCAGGAAGCTGCCGAGCTTTTCCAAGTTCTTCGAGCACTAGACCCGGCGCCTGAACCTTCTATCGTCTCTACCCCCGTTTCCCAAAAACGTGGTGCAATCACCATCAACGAGCCTCAAGTCCCAAATCCCTAAGTTGACGAGGATGAAGAAGGTGATGTGGACCCGTATGCCCTTTCTTCGAGGAGTAGGAAACGTTTGCGTTCACAGGGTAAATACTTCCCCTTTTGTCAATTCGTATCATTTTTTGTTGATTTCCTTAGATGTCTGTATTTACAAACCTATTTAATTATTTTCAATAGACTCTTCGAGTGAGGCCACTGTTCTTGGAACGCCTCCTATTGAAGAGGACACTCCCGTGGTCGAAGCAGTAGACACTCTCGAACTCCCTCCAGAGACTAGTCTTGTGTCTGTGGAGCTTCCATTCGAGCTTCCTTCTGAGATTCAAAATGTCCATACCGAGGAGGAGGTTATCGAGCTCATAGATGAAGATTCAGCAGGTGTTTTTACTTTTTGCATTCTTTTGAAAGTATTTTTAATATTCCTTAGTTTCTTTATAAAACTGTAATCTTTTCGAGAAAACGTTACAACTGCTATCGTTGATGTTTCACCTCTTTCTCCCACTCGAGAAAGTCCTCTCCGAATGGAGGTTCAACATGTTATCAGGCCTCTGAGGACTCCATCGTCAGGTAATTTTCATATTATTCATTTATTTAACTTCTTTTATTTCGAATCTTTCAAAATTTATTAATATCTATAAAATTTCTTTCAGGGCCAACTCTTGTCGAGAATTTAGCCATTCCTAGATTGTCATCTTCGATAAGGTTCTCTTTTGGCTCTACGACTGGAGTGTCCACTATATTTATTGATTCGTAGAGGTCTTGGAGTGAACCTCGTAGGTGACGTCCACTTTCGGCCCCTTCCTGGGCCTTCTCAAACTGCTCGTACTTCAATCCATATAGAAGAAATCGAGGGTGACCAGGCTTCGATCCCTCTTTCCAAACCAGTTTTAAATCCATCTACTTTGAGTTCGATGGTCCTTGCGGTGGCTGTTCCACTCGAAGGTAAACATTTAACAGCGCACCGCAACTTTATGCATATCTCTTGATTCCCTACTTAAACTATTATTCCATTTTTTTAGGAGATGAAGCGCCTTCAATATTCTCCTAGATTAGGTTGAACAAGGCACTTCATGACATCAGGCGCTATTCTAATGACCCTGCCTTGTTGGAAAAGTTGCGCTTCCTTCTTGATGAGGCATCTTCGAGGATGGCTGAGACATGGTTGCTTATGTTTCAAATGGCGTGTGAAGTATTCGAAAACATCCTTATCAATCTTCATGCTTCAATTGATCAGGGTGTCAATCCTTTCGAAGAGGAGATGTCTTTCGAGCATACTCAGCAGATGAACCAACTCCGAAGTCAGGTCCCTGTCCTTGAGAATACTTGAGCGGACTATCTACTCCAAATCGCTGCAATAGACATTCAGATTGCCAATCCTCAAATCGAAAAGGAACGGTTCGCCAATCTGAGAGATTGAGTCGAAGAAGATCTAGCAGCCCTGGATGACCGGATTGTTAAGTTAACCTACGAGCTCAAAGAGGTGGTCAAACCCGCCTTGCTCGAAAGAGATACCTTCGATTCTGCTCTGGATGTCCTAGTTAACTCTTTATATTTTATCAGGTCTTAGGATATTTTCGAGCAATATATTTGTTACTACCTAATGTAAGAAATTCTTACCTGTTTCGGGTAACCTTTTAAATATAATTGTCTCGTTTACTTTCCACCTACTCGGTGTGTATTTTTTTAAATATTTCGCATTTAAAGCTCTCCCATATTCGGCCCCATCTAAATGCTGAAGTTTATATGAAGTACCTGACAATTTATTTGTAACCAATAATGGTCCTTCTCATTTTCTTGACCCTTTTCCATAAAAATGGTCATTCGAACCCTCCGGCAAGATCATTTTCCATACTAAGTCTCCAATTTCGAAAGATCTTTCTTTTATTCTTTTGTTATAGCTTCTTTCGACCTTCTTTTTCTGAGATTCAATTTACTGCAAAGCCATTGCTTGCAACATTTCATGATCCAATTTCTCAATATTCATGTTTTCAACGTACTCCTTGGTTGTGAGATGTGTTTGTTCGAGAATTCTTCTTGACTTTACATTAATCTCCATAGGGATAACAGCTTTGTGACCATAGACTAGCTGAAAAGGAGATACTCCGAGACTATATTTTTTAATTGTTCTAAGAGCCCATAATGTGTCGATTAGAAATTCATGCCAGTCTCGTGGGTTGTTCTTTATCATCTTCGAGATACATCCTTTGATTAACTTGTTGGACGATTCTGCTTGCCCATTTGCTTGTGCATAACATGGCGTAGAATTTAGCAGCTTTATTCTATATTGAGTCAGAAATTCTAGCATTTCCGTACTGTTGAACATTCTAGCCTGATCAAATGTTATAGATTCGGGGATTCCAAATCTAGTTATGATGTATTGATGAAGTCTACTACTTGTCTTGAGTTGATGCTTTTGAAAGCTTTGGCTTCGATCCATTTCGTGAAATAATCTGTGGCTACTAGGATATAACTGTGCCTTTTAGATAAGGCTGGTTTAATTTCACCAATGATATCCATAGCCCATTCTCGAAAAGGCCAAGGTTCGATCGAATTTAGCTCGGTTGTAGGCAGCCTTAAGACTTTGCCAAACCTTTGACATTGCTTACAACCTTTAGCATAATTTATGCAATCTCGCAAGACTGTAGGCCAATAATACCCATATCTGTTTATTAGCCATCTCATTTTCGGACCTTCTTGATGAGCCCCACTAATGCCTTCATGCGTTTCTGCCATTACAATTAAGGCATCTTTTAAGTTGAGACATCTCAATAATATTCCTTGGGAATCTTTCCTATATAGTTCCTGTCCATCATAAAAATAATGATGAGCCATTAATTTTAACTTGTTCGAGAACCCCCTTCAGATGGATTCTTGAGGTAATTGATGATCTCGATTCTTGAGGTAATTGATGATCTCGATTAGCCAATCATCCTGTTCTTTCATAATATCTATTTTATTTACCTATAATCGTCTCTTATCGAAGGGTATTAAAACTCTTGGTTCGAGTTGGATCACAGATTCGAGTAAATAGGGGTCAACCCTATATCCTCATGTTAGTTGGGCTAAATTATTGGGTATTTAATTACCTTCTCTTGGGACATAAGTAATCTTAACAGTTTCGAACTGCTTGAATAATTCGTGGACTCAAGCAAATGAGGCTATGGCCACCGGGCTTATGCATTTGAATATTCCCTTTACTTGATTTATGATTAGCTGGGAATCGCCTTTTATTTCAATGCTTTTGGCATTCATTTCGAGCAATATTTCCAAACCTAAGATAAGAGCTTCATAGTCCGCTCTATTATTTGTGTAATCCCCTTCGATTTTTGCGTACATCTTGGTGATTACTTTATTTGGAGATAATATATATATATATATATATATATATATATATATATCCCAATTCCTGCGCTATCTCAAGTGTTAGAACCATCAAAATATAAAACCCATGATACTAGGTTTATAAACCTAATTTCGAAACTTCCAAGCGTTTCTTCTATCTTCGAAGGGTGATCAGCTAAGAAATCAGTCAATGCTTGTCCTTTTACAGCCTTTTGAGGCACGTAGATCAAATCGAATTGGAGTAAACTGAGACTCCATTTACTTAAGCGACCTTTCACTAGAGGTTGATCTATCATGAATTTAGTCATATCTGTGGGTGATACAATCTCTATAACATACGCAGAGAAATAATGCCTTAACTTTATAGATGCGAAATAGAGACAGAAGCATCACTTCTCGATTGAAGTGTATCTTTTCTCGACATCATTTAATAAGGTGCTCAAATAAAAGACTGCTTGTTTGAATCCTCTATCATTTTCTTGTACTAAGAGACATCCAATCGAATATTCTGCCGCTGATATATACAGCTTTAGTTTTTTCCTTTTCGAGGATAAATTAAAATGGGAGGCTATGTTAAATATCTTTTTATCGCCTCAAAAGCCTCTTGTTGTTCTTTTCCCCAAACAAAATTTTCTCCATTCCTTAGACGTAATAGCGGGTAAAATGCTTCGGCTTTCCCTGCTAAGTTCGATATAAATGTTCTTAGAAAATTCACTTGTCCTAAAAAACGTTGTAACTCGTTTTTATTTTCGGGAGGTTTTGCCTCTAGGATTAACTTGGATTTATCTTTAAATTAAATCGACTCATTCGTTGAAAGACTTCGACTAAAGACATTATGTGTTCTTGATGAGTTTGGACCTTGATTACAATGTCATCGATGTATACTTCCATTGATTTTCCAATCAAGGGGTG
Source organism: Buddleja alternifolia (assembly GCA_019426215.1). Lineage (NCBI taxonomy): Eukaryota > Viridiplantae > Streptophyta > Magnoliopsida > Lamiales > Scrophulariaceae > Buddleja > Buddleja alternifolia. Next base: position 873,030 of record CM033393.1, on the reverse strand, counting down.
AAACATCTAGTTTATGGTCCTTTGATAAGTAGCCCGGCGTTCTTTAAACCAAAAGGCATTACTATCCATTCGAAAGTACCTATAGAACCTGGGCATCGAAATGCAGTTTTATTTCTAATGATCTCGGCTATTTTCAATTGATAATGAGTATCCATCCATGAAAGACATGAATCGAAATCGAGCAACTTCGTCGATCAAAGTATCAGCCATTGGCATTGGATATTCATCTTTTGGTGTAGCCTTGTTTAAGTCTCTGAAGTCAATGCAAACTCGTACTTTGCCATTCTTTTTAGTTACTGGGACTATATTTGCTAACCATTCACATATCTGGTTGGCCTAATGAATTTAGCTTCGACCAATTTCTCAATTTCTTCTTTAATCGCACCCATTAGATCAGGTGATAACCTTCTTGGGGCTTGAATAATTGGTTTAAATCCAATTCTTATGGGCAATTCGTGCCTGGCTATAGACATATCTATCCCTGGCATTTAGTGATGAGCCCAGGAAAAACAATCTTTGTAATCATGCAATACTCTAATTAATTCTTCCTTCTGGCTTTGCTCTATCTTCGAACTAATATAAGTTAGTCGTGGTTCTTCAAGTGTACCAAGATTAACCTCTAACAAGGGATCTTGGATATCTTGTCTGATATTTTTATCAGATTCCAAGATTCCTTCCTCAATTATATCTTTCATCTCTTGATTTAACTGTTCGGTACAGCTCATATCAATCTTTTCAATTAAATTAGATTAATAAAGATGCAAGTTCGAATCAAGCTTTTCGATTACCGATTTTTTGAAAATAATGTCGATGACATACGAGTGTTTAAAACTATCCATAAATACAAATTCAAAATATAATTCGAAACATTAAGATTGCCCCATTTCGATTTGGGCGAATTTCTCCATTACTCTTTCAAATGAGTCTTCAGTTTCTTCTCTTCCTTCTTCGTCATCCTCCCCTTTTGCCTTTTCGATGACTGGGATAGATGAAAGCTCCTTGTCTTTCAAGTTGAGGTCTTCGATGCAGTACCTAGCATTCACAATTCGGGTATCAAAAAAATAAGAATTACATTCAGCTTTGACTACTTCGAATTTAACACCATTCCAACATATTAAAAACTGATGCAAAGTCGAAGGCAGACAGTAATTTTGATGATTCCAGTCTCTACCAAGCAAAGCATTAAATGATGAACTCGTTTTCACCACAAAAAATGCAGAATAAGAACTTAAAGATCCTACTTTGATCTTACAGGGCAGAACCCCCAACACTTTAATTGCTTATCCCGAAAAATCGTAGACCACCACATCGGCAGCCACTAAATCCTTCGAAGACTTGCCTATTAGAGCTAAAGTGCTTTCGGGTAACACATTGACAGTCGCCTCATTATCTACTAACACCCTGTTAATTTTAATACCTTCAATTTCAGCTTGAACATATAATGACTTCATATGATTATTATTTATTGTTTCTTTCGAAAATAATAATTCTAAAAAATACTCATTATCATCTTTCTTTTTATTAGATTCATAACTGATGAATTCGAAACAAGGTGGGTTACTTCCCTTTGGAGTAGTTAACACCTCCAAAGCTCTTTCTTCTTCATCTAATTCTCCTAATTTCGAGGCAAACTCTGCCGGCAGAACAATTACCATGTTGCAATCCTTATCCTCTTCGAAATTCATGGCCCTTCGAACTGAGGCCTCATTTGTTGTTGTTTCCATTTTATCTGCTGATTTGTCGTCCATCCTATCGTACAAGAGGATATCCAAATCATCCCTTGATTCGAAATCCCTTAATTCATCTTCTCCAGCCATAGCATTCTTTTCCTGAAGGTCCGCATCTTTCATCTGATCACTCAACTGGTCCAGCTCTCTTTCAAAGTCATCTTGGCTCGACTTCCCAATTATTTTTTACTTCATGATCCCCTTAGCCAGAGTTTCCTCCTCAATTCTTAGGTTGACAATAGCATCCCTCAAGTAGGTGACTTGCTGGGCCATCGAGCTCATTTTACTGTTTCTGCCTTGCTTGAAATTGTCGCGATAGTTGTTCCCTCTCGAGTGATTATGCGGCAAACCTCGTCCACCACGCCAGCAAAAATGCCTCTGAGAAAACATTGGGCCTGGGATTCTATTGCCACTATTGCCAAACTCTTGCCTCGGCCTTTTATTCCATTTTTTTGCCTTTTGATATGCAGGAACCCAGTTCGGATCATTCGGGATCACCTGCAATCTTACCAACTCGGAATAGAGTGCATCAGCGCACCGGTTGCATAATGCTCTCTGCAGTTTAGTCAGATTGTTCACCACTCTCACTGGAGTTTCGTATATGGTTTCACACAAGGGCATTTTGAGCACTTGTTTATATGTTTTTTCTTCGCCACTTTGCCTTTCCTTGGGCGGTTCAATTTTCACCCATTTTTCTTTCAATTTCCCGTTCTAATCTAGACCCAAAATCCTCTTTTCAGTTAAGGATAGGCTAATCAAGTTTCGCTCGAGCTGCTTTGCCACAAAACGCCTAATGATCTGGCATTGATCAATAGTATAAGGGTGTTCATGTGCCACCTGCATATCCCTTCGAGCCCTTCGTCCTTGACCTTGGGGAAAGTCAGAATTCCCTCATCAATCAGGCGGTTGAAAGTTCTGATTGCCACCTTGGTTTCGATAGTGACCTGAGATATAAAACATTCGAGAGTGTTAATTTCGAGACTCATAACAGGAAATAGATCTTCTTCTATGTTAGTTTTTTTAATATCAGAAAAAATGAGATCCTTCGAGTCTATATTCTCTTGAATTAGATTCCAAAATAGAATGCAACCATTCGTGTCATGTGAAAATGCATTATGCCATTTACAGTATGGTTTCCCTTTTATTTCAGCTTTCAAAGAAATTCTGTGTTTTCCTTTAAATTTTAATTTCTTATTGGCGAGTAACCAATTGAAGATTTGCTCGGTTTTTGTTAAATCAAAAGTATATTTCTTTTCTTTTTTAGCTTGTAATGAGCCCCTGGCCACACATTCTTTCTTTTCGAGAGCTCCACATTGGTAAGGGGCCTTTTCACAAATTCTGCTAAGTCAACTTCATAGACTTCCTCGAATACATATGGAGTTCCTATTTTGAAGGCATTAAAGCCTTGGTGTTTTCTATTGCTCTCTTCCTTAAGTATATTTTCATATCTTATAGCACTTTCGGCCAAACTCCTAAAATCAGCAAAAGGCATACCATCGAATCTTAGCCTATATTCAAAAGACATATTTTGTTGTGCTAATTGGACAAATTCAGATTCGGGTATATTAAGGTACATTTGATTCGAACCTTCTTGAATCGTGAGAGGAATTCTTCGACCGATTCCCCCACATTTCGTCTGATTTTGGCAAGATCATTTATCGAGATCCCTGGATCTGTTCGAGCTAAATGATTTATAAAGTGGAACTGCATCTCGTCCCAATTATGTATAAAGTTGGGGACAAACTTATATACCAATTAAAGGCTGATCCCGTTAGTGAACTAGGAAAAAGCCTTAGTTTAAGAAAATCTTGGTCTGAGGCTTCTCGACATTGGCAAGTAAACCTAGATAAATGTTCGAGGGCAGAGACATGGTCATCTCCCGAAAATAAAGTAAAATCGGGAATATTATAGTTTCAAGGAAAAGGAAAGTTTCTATCTACCCAATTAGGATAGGGTTTTCCCGAAATTAACCTATGATTCCTTCAAAAATTGGGTTCGTACATCCTTTCAATGATCGTTTCGATCTGATCCTGGAAAGGATCAAAGAACTGTCCCCCAATATTTCCTCTTATATGGGCATTGGGCACAGCTTACCCCCTGTGTATGGTACCTGGATATTATTTGGGAACACGAGAATTCCTTGATTTAAGGGTACCTTTGGGAAACTATTATTTCCCATAGTAAAATGAGCGTTCGAGACTCCAGGATAGGCTGGTAGTTGGCCTTGTCCCCCGATATATTGCCCTTGGGTAAAGCATGGAATGGCTTCGAAATTATTAAAATTATTGTTAGTGGGATACCCTGTAGGCACTTGTCCATAACTGACTGGTGGTGTAGGAAAGCACGGCCTCGAAGGCTATGACTGAAACGGACTCGTATTCAAATTTTGAGGAATATTCATACGATAATGTATGTTTTGAGTAAAATTTTGTTGTCCCATTCCTGTTTGCCCCCCAGGCATTGATAGATTCAAAAAAATTTGTTCATTTACAGGGGAGGAATTTGATGTTTGACCGATTTCAAAACGGTTATTCCTATTCCTGGTTTCCCTAAGGTAACCAGGTGGTGGTTCTCCTGAATTTAAGTGTCTAGTTTGAGTCCTAGATTCAACTGACACTAACTGAGATACTTTCTCTAATAAAACATTATGCTTATTAATTAAAGGCTCGAGTACCAACACTACCTGAGCATTTATCATACCCGAGAATGCGTCACAGGTTTGATTAAAAATCTCCCGTAATTCTGTTATCATCCGAGTAAATTTTCGAGCGAGGCTTTCTCAAGCACTCACAGCAATATCCTGCACTATTGCTGTAAATATTTGAGCAGACTCTTGAGCCAATGCTCGATATTGATCGTTGAATTCCCTTCGCTAATCTTCTTGATCACTTACTAGAGTTTGCTTCATAACTCGAACAAGCTGTTTGTACATTTTATCAGCCCTAACCTTGTGCTTCGAGACAGGTTGGGTGTCTAGATCATCCCCGAGTTCATCTCTGGCAGAATCTTCAGACATTTTATATCCTTAAATCGGAAGTCAGTTATATAAAAACGACTTCCACTGTGGTCGCCAAAAATTTATTTCGAGATACAAATTGACTAGGGAATGATTTCAAGCAATCGATCCAAGCCCCTTGATAATTCACAACTTATAATTATCTTTCAACCCCAGCTTATATTTGCTAATGGTGGCTTAAGACTTTAATTAATTTCGTTATGCGATTCACAATAACTAAAGAAGATACACTAAAATTCAAGCAGTCAATTAACACTTAGAAGCTTAAATAGAAATATACCTCCATAAGTTCTTCGATAAATTCTTATGGATACAAGAACGGAGTGGTCGGATACAAAGCTATCAAACTAATTCACACTACTAACTACGGAGTCTAGAATTAAAACTAAGCCTAATTATGCCTAATCAGAAAAAAATCAGACAAATTCGATAAATTTTGATTGATTTCGATTTACGTGAGAAGGATGATGCATACATTATCCCTTATTCACTTACCTCGGGGTGGAGGTTCGAGAGGGATAATCCCTTGGTCCAAGCGCACGAAGGGCTTTTCTAAGCTCTTCGAGAGTCTGAGGCTTTGGCGGTGCCTCATCTCAGGGCTATCCCACCTACCCGCCCTTCAAGGGCAGACAAAGCGAAGGCCCCAGTCACTGCTACATCTCCACCTGTAACTCGAAGATGTAGAACTGGGGGCATTACCATTCGAGAGCCTTCTTCCCCATCTCTTCAAACTGCCGCAGAAGATGAAGACGAAGATGAAGATGCGCCCATCGTATTTCAAAGGCGTAGGTTACATGGGTCTTTCGAGGCTGGTAAGTGTTTTTCCTTCATTAGTATATGAGTTCTCTGTATCTTTCTTCGTTTACATTAAACAGCGTTTGCCTACAGGCCCTTCGAGTGAGACTCCTTCTGAAGTGATTCCTCCGCAAGAAGCCATACATATTGAACCTCTAGTAATTGAGATAGAAGATGAAGCTGAATTAGATATGCCATTACTGGCAGAGGCTCCATTCGAGGTGCCTTCACATGATATCCAATCCCAGTTAGAAGAACGCACGCAAGTCCTCGAAGACCACTCCGCGGGTATGTACTTTTTACTAAGATTTTATTATTTCTGCTTATACGGTAGTGTCTTAACTGGAATTTTTACAAATCCTTTGTTTTGCAGATTCTTCAAGTGAAGAGACCTCGATCAAGAAGCCTGCCCTGGTAGGAGCAGAAGAAACCGTTGCTGAGGAAGCTCTCGAGTTGGGTTCCTCATAGCTTGTTGAGCAAACTGCTGAAGCCACACCATTCGAAGGTATGTTTGTAACAATGTTAACATTTCCTCGAAACGTCTCTTATGATTAAATTAGTCTTTTATTTTCTTAGGTGTCAAACTTACCCCTGAGGAAATTCTAGAAGATCAAGTTGTGGCTCAGTCTCTTGAGATTCGAGATACTCCATCTACTTCGAATGCAGCGGTACCTTCAATCGAAGGTAAGTATTTTTACTGAGTTACCATACCTCGTTAGCATACTTCTCTACGTTTATTGTCTCATTTCGTTTACCATTCTTAGGGAGTGTTGAACTTCTATCATTTTCGAGGGCTGACTTAGGCGAAGCCCTTAATGTGATCAAGCTGAACCTGATTGACCAAGCAGGACTTGAGAGGCTTCCAGCGCTCCTGGATGGTGCAACACCGAGGATTGCTTTTCAGTGTCGCCCTATGTTCGTTATGGCGAGGCAAATGTTCGAGATTCACCTGAATGTTATTCAAGGTTTGATTGATCAGGGCCTTACCCCTTTCGAGGAAGAGATTCACCCTGCGGGATCCCAGCAATTGGGTCAGCTTCAAGACCGAGTTTCGACTTTGGAAGGTACTCAAGCAAGTTATCTGGCCCAAGTTGCGGACTTCGATGCCAGAATTGCTGGTCTCCAAGCCAAGAGGGACCATCTTCTAGACTTAGCCAACAAGACTAATGAAGAATTAGCCGTAGTTAATAATCAGATTGCTCTCCTTACCCACGAATTCGAAACAGTGGTGAAACCGGCATTGCTCGAGAAGGATGCTTTCATATTAGCTATTAATGTTTTGATAGACTCTTTACGTTTTCTAGAATAGATTTGTAGAGTAGCATTCTTTCGAATAGCTTTTTATACTCTAATTATTATTTATGAACAAATTACCAGTTTCTGGCATTCTTTCGAGTATAATATCTGCATTTTCATGCCATATACTTGGTGTATATTTCTTCAAATATTTTGCATTTAAACTTTTTCCAAATTCTTTTCCATTTAAATACTGGAGTATAAATGAGTTTCCTGATAATTTGCTCGAGATCGAAAATGGCCCTTCCCACTTAGGCGACCATTTTCCATAAAAATAATCTTTCGAGCCTTCTGGTAATATCATTTTCCAGACTAAGTCCCCCACTTCGAAGGTTCTTGTCTTTACTTTTTTATTATAAATTTTCTCTACTTTTCTGTTCTGGAGTTCGATTTGCTGTAATGCCATTATCTGAATCATTTCGTGATCTAGTTTTTCGATAGTCATATTCTCGATATACTCTTTTCGTGTGAGTTTCGATTGCTCTAAAATTCTTTTGGACTTAATGTTTATTTCCATTGGTATAACCGCTTCATGACCGTATACCAATTGAAAGGGTGTAACCCTTAGGCTATCCTTTTTAATAGTTCTTAATGCCCATAAAGTATCAATAAGCAATTTGTGCCCGACTTTAGGATTGTTTTGTATCATTTTCGAGATGCATCCTTTAATCAATTTATTTGAGGATTCAGCCTGTCCGTTTGCTTGAGAGTAACAAGGGGATGAATTCAACAACTTTATCTTAAATTGACTCAGAAATTTGAGCATTTCAGTGTTGTTGAAAACTCTAGCCTGGTCAAAAGTTATAGACTCAGGAATTCCAAACCGAGTTATAAAGTGTTCCTTGATAAAGTTGACCACTTCTTTGGAATCGATATTTTCGAAAGCCTTGGCTTCAACCCACTTTGTAAAGTAGTATGTGGCTACTAAAATATAACTGTGCCTCTTCAAAGAAGCTGGTTTTATCTCACCTATGATATCTATAGCCCATCCTCGAAATGTCCACGGCTTTATAATTGAGTTAAGTTCAATTGTGGGGCGCCTTAATATTTTTCCATACTTTTGACACTGTTTGCAACCTTTTGCATAATTTATGCAATCTCGAAGGATAGTGGGCCAATGAAAACCATATCGATGTATCAGTCATCTCATCTTTTGACCAGCCTGATGTGCCCCACAAATCCCCTCGTGGGTTTCTGCCATGATAACCAAAGCGTCCTCTAGATCGAGACACTTTAATAAAACCCCTTGAGGATCTTTTCGATACAATTCCTGCCCATCATAAAAATAATGGTGGGCCATTAGTTTTAACCTATTCGTGAATCCTCCTTTGGCTAAATTTTTCGAATATTCTATAATCTTGAGACGCCAATCTTCTTTTTCTTTGAATATATCAATTTTGTTAATCTGCAACAACCTTTGTTCGAAGGGTAACAAAATTCTTGTCTCGAGTTGAATTGTTGACTCGAGTAAGTCAGGATCGATCCTATAACCTGACGCCATTTGGGCTAAATCATTCGAAATTTGATTCTTTTCCCTTGGCACATATGTAATCTCTACTGACTCGAAATATTTTAACAATTGATGTACTCGAGCATACGAGGCTATTGATACTGGGCTAACGCATTTAAAAACTCCCTTTACTTGATTTATGATCAATTGAGAATCTCCCTTTATCTAGATATTTCCTGCACCCATATCGAGTAATATTTCTAACCCTAATATGAGGGCTTCATATTCTGCTCTGTTATTTGTGCAATCTCCCTCGATTCTTGCACACATTTTGGTAATCAATTTCGATGGAGATATGATATATATCCCTATTCCAGCGCTATCTCAAGTACTTGACCCATCAAAATACAAAATCTAAGGGACCTTGTCAATGAAATTAATCTCGAGATTTTCAAGCACTTTATCTTTCTTCGAAGGGTGATCAACCAAGAAATTGGCTATCACTTGACCTTTCACTACCTTTTGCGGCATATAGCACAAATCAAACTGAAGCAGATTGAGACTCCATTTACTTAATCGCCCCCTCATCAATGGTTGATTGATCATAAACTTAATCACATCCGTTGGTAAAACTACTTCGATCAAATAAGACATGAAATAGTGTCTCAATTTGACTGATGCAAAGTATAAACTTAAGCACCATTTTTCAATTGAAGTGTATCTTTTCTCGGTATCATTTAACAGCTTACTTAAATAGAAAACAGACAATTCGTAGCCTCCATGATTTTCCTGTACCATAAGGCAACCAACTGAATAATCAACCGCAGATGTGTACAACCTTAACTTTTTTCCTTTTCGGGGAGGAATCAAAACTGGTGGTTGGGTTAAATAGCTTTTTATGGCTTCGAAAGCCTCTTGCTGTTTATTTCCCCAAACGAATTCATCCTCGTCTTTCAAACGTAAGATAGGCGAGAATGCTTCTGTTTTTTCGGCTAAATTAGCTATGAATCTTTGCAAGAAATTGACCTGCCCTAGAAAACGCGACAGCTCTTTCTTATTTCTTGGAGGTTTAGCTTCCAAGATAGCTTTAGCTTTGTTTCGATGAACTTCTATGCCTCGATTATGAATTAGGAATCCTAGAAAGTTTCCAGCTCCCACTCCGAAAGCACATTTCAATGGATTCATTTTCAACTTAAAATGTCTCATTCGTTCGAAGGCCCCAGTTAATGATTTCAAATGGTCTTGATAGGTTTGAGCTTTGACCACTATATCATCTATATATATTTTGAGGGATTTACCAATCAGGTCATGGAACATATAATTCATGGTCCTTTGATATGTGGCCCCGGCATTTTTTAATCCAAAGGGCATAGCATTCCATTCGAAAATACCTATGAAACCTGGGCACCGAAATGCTGTTTTGTTCCTATCTACTTCGGATATTTTTAGTTGATAATATCCAGAGTAGCCATCCATGAAGGACATCACTTTATGTCTTGCAGCTGCGTCGATCAAGACATCAGCCATGGGCATAGGATATTCATCTTTAGGTGTAACTCTATTCAGATCTCGAAAGTCAATACAGATCCTTACTTTCCCATTCTTCTTGATTACTGGGACTATATTTGCCAACCATTCGACGTATCTAGTTGGTCTTATGGAATTGGCCTCTACCAACTTTTCAATCTCTTCTTTGATTGCACCCATCAAATCTGGAGACAATCGACGAGGTGCTTGTATTACTGGCTTAAAGCCATATTTGATTGGTAATTCATGGCGAGCTATATTCATATCTACCCTAGGCATTCCGTGATGTGCCCATGCGAAACAATCTTTAAACTGATATAATATTCCTATCAATTTTTCCTTCTCGAATTGATTTATCTTCGAACTTATATAAGTCATTTTTGGATCCTCTGTAGTTCCAAGATTGATTTCCTCTAGAGGGTCTTGGATATCCTTCCTGATATCCTCATCAGGTTCCATAACCCCTTGTTCAAACATATCAATCGAAAAGTTACCTTTGGTTTCTAAACATTCAATCACATTACTATCATCAACTGTATTAAATTCTTCGGTTAAAACAGAATTGCAAGTAGACAAACTTGAAATAACTTTTTCGATTAGTAGTTTCTTTAACAAACATTCGGGTACATCCTCATAGTTAACTTTGTCCATCAAAACTAATCAAAAGGAAATTACAAAATCCCTACTTCGACTTAGGCTAACCTATCATCTACTTTGGTTGTAGACTGGTCTTCATTCTTTCGAGCCTCGATGCTTGTTTCTTCGGCTCCTTCTGTTCCTGCCGTTTCGATGGCTGGAAACTCTAAAGCTTGACTATCCATCACTCCGGCTCCTTTAGCCATGTACCTGGCATGGACAATGTGAGTATCAATAAAATAGAAATTTTTCTCGGCATTGATAATTTTGAACTTATGCCCATTCCAGCAAACTAACACCTGATGTAGGGTTGAAGGGATACAATAATTCTGATGTATCCAATCTCTCCCCAATAGGGCATTAAATGATGGTGAATTCGTATTCACCACAAAAAATGTTGAGTATGAACTCTGAGTCCCAACCTTTACCCGACACGGTAGGACTCCGGATACTCGAGTGGCTTGTCTAGAAAAATCATACACTGAAACATCAATAGTGACTAGGTCTTTCGTAGTTTTTCCTGATCTTATTAACTTTTTTTCGGGCAAAATGTTAACAGTAGCACCATTGTCAACTAATACTTTGCTAATTTTAATGCCTTCGATCTCGGCTTTTACAAATAAAGGTCGCATATGGTTATTATCGATCTTCTCTTTCGAGAATAAAAGATCAACTAAATTTTCATTATCTGTTTTTGTCTCCAATAATTCGTTGCTAGGAATTTCTAACTTCGAAATATTACCTGACTCAGAGATGGTCATCATCTCAAGCGAATTCGATTCTTCATCCATTGCATCTTCTTTTGCGGTGAATGCCCCTGGCAAAACCGTCACCATGTTCACATCTTTATCCTCTTCGAATTGTATAGCTCTTTTGAGAGACGCTTCTTTTGCTTTCAAATCGGCTTCGTTTGCCGATTCCTCATAAGCAGAATCCCCCAACAGGATATCCAAGTCATCTCCTGACTCGAAATCATCCAAGTTTTCATCTTCTTCGAACCTTGCGCTCTTCCCCTTCAAGCTAGCATCCTTGAATTGGTCACTCAACTGGTCAATGTCTTTATCATATTCATCTTCTCCGGGTTTTACTCCAGCCTTAGCTTTCAACATACCTTTGCTCATCGTCTCTTCTTCGATTCAAAGGTTGGCTATAACGACTTCCTGTTGCATCTCCAAAGCCACGACAGCTGGAAAATAAGCCACCTGTTGCTTGATACTCTTCTGGCGGCTATTTCTCTTCCTTTCGATATGCTCACTAGTTTCACTTAGTCGGCTAAATGGTGAATCCCTGCCTGCTGATGGAGGCATCCCATAACCTCTGTCTCCCCTTCCTCGAAAGTGCCGATTGTAGGGCTGGAAATTGAAGTTGTTGTTCTCGTACCTTTGCCTCTTGTTCCACTCCCTTTGGTAGGCTGGCACCCAATCGGGATCATTCGGGATCACTTGTAACCTTACTAACTCGTAGTGCAGGGTGTCAGCACATTGACTGCAGAGCACTGCATCTGGGTAAGGTTGTTCACAACTTTCAAAGGGGTTTGATAAACGATCTCACACTTGGGGGTCTCGAGTGCCTCCTTGTATGATCTACCTTCAGCCTTTTAGATGGGAGGAGCCGATTCGATTTGTGACTCCTTTTCCTTGGGCTTCCCGTCATGACCAAATTTGAGAATTCGTTTGTCTATCCCAGATAAGAATATCTTGCCCCTCTCGAATTGTTTGGTAACAAAACGCCGAAAGATTTGGCATTGATCAGTGGTATGCATCGTATTCATATGCCATCTGCACATGCCCTCGAGCCCATCGTCAATGACTTTCGGGAAGGTGAAGACTCCTTCATCTATTAGCCTGTTAAAGAGCTTGTTCACCAGTTTAGCTTCCTTTGAGACCTGTTCATTCAAAGATTTATATAAAGTATTAGAACGTTCAGGTAACTCAATTTCCACAATATTGACTTCGAAATTTAAAACAAGGAAAGGATCTTCCTCTATACTCGTTCTCTGTCTATCAGGGAAGGTTATTTCATTCGAGTCTAATTTTGATTGTATTAAATTTCGGAACATAACACATTTTTTAGTTTCGTGGGTAAAGGCATTATGCAATTTACAATAAGGCTTTCCTTTGGCCTCCGCCTTAGTTGGGAATCGATGTTTCCCTTTAATCCTTAATTTCTTATTAGCTAGTAGCCAGTCGAATATTTCTTCTGTCTTTGCTACATCAAAAGTGTATTTCTTATCTTCCTTTGACTGTAAAGAACCCATTGCTTCACACTCTTTTTGTTCGAGTGCTCCACATTGGAACGGGGGTCCTTTTACGAATTCGGCGAGGTCTACCTCGTAAGCATCCTCGAATACCCATGGTGCTGATATTTCGAATGTGTTAAGCCCCTGGTGTTTTCTTAAGCTTTATTCCTTTAACATTTTCTCATATCTAATCGTACTCTCTACCAGACTCTGGAAATCTGGGAAAATCATCCCATCGAATTTTATTCTAAAATCGAAGGACATATTTTGTTGTGCTAACTGCACAAATTCGAACTCGGGTAAATTCAAATGGCACTTGATCCGAGCCTTTTTGAATCTTGATAAGAATTCTTCTATAGATTCTCCTATGTTTTGCCTGATCTTGGCTAAATCGCTCATGGATATCCCTGGATCCGATCGAGCGAAGTGGTTCTGAAATTGGAATTACATCTCCTCCTAAGTATGTATTGAGTTTGGAGATAAATTAATGTATCAATTAAAGGTTGACCCTGTTAGGGAACTAGGGAATAACCTCAACTTGAGATAATCTTGATCTGCCGCTTCTCGACACTGGTAAGTAAATCGAGATAAATGTTCTAGAGCTGATTCACTGTCATCTCCGGAGAACAGTGTAAAATTTGGGACTTTATATGTCCTAGGGAAAGGAAAATTCCTATCTACCCATTCAGGGTATGGATTTCTTGGAATTAACCTCTGGTTTCTTTGAAAACCGGGACCATACATTCTTTCGATTATTAATTCGATTTGATTTTGGAGTGGGTCTTGGACTTGTTGCCCTAGATTACCCCCCATATAGCCATTGTGACCAACTTGCCCCCCAGCAAATGGCACTTGGAAGTTATTTGGAATGTTGGTAAAATTCGGATTATTTTGACCTCCAAGGAAATTCTAATTCCCTATATTCACGGGGTTATTCGAAACCCCTGTAAAGCTTGGCCCTTGATGATGGTTTTGCCCCCCCCCCCCAACAAAATATCCCTGAGTTAATTTAGACCCGGTTTCTAGGTTTCCAAAGTTCACGTTTGGCGGATATCCCACCGGATTTTGTCCCACTCCGTTCAGTGGTACGAGGCCATTAGGTCTTATATTTTGAGTATTATTTGCATTCGAGCTAGCATTATAAGCATTAAGATGTGGTGTTTGGTTATGATTCACACTTATATTGTGAGGATTAAGATTGACATTATTATTGCCCTCGAGAGGTGAAGGTCCTGAGGTCTGACCCATTTCGAATTGATCATTTTGAGGCCCGTTTTCTCGAGGATACCCCAGAGGAACCTCGTTTGGATTAATGTATCTATTCTGAATTCTTGGTTCTACTAACCGTGATACCTTTTCGACTAAAATATTATGTTGGTTGATTAGGGGCTCGAGCGCCGTCACCACCTGAGCATTTATCATGCCGGAGAATGCGTCACAAGTTTGATTAAAGATTTCTCCTAATTCTGTTATCACTCGAGTGACCTCTCGAGCGAGGCCTTCTCGAGCACTCACAGCAATATCTTGCACTATTGCTGTAAATATACGAGCAGACTCCTGGACCATTGCTCGGTATTGATCATTAAATTCTTTTCGCTGCTCTTCTCGAGCATTTATCAGAGTTTGCTTCATAACCTGAACAAACTATTCGTACATCTTATCAGCCCTAACTTTATGTTTCGAGATGGGTTGGGTCTCCAGATCCTCACCGAGTTCTTCTTGGATAGAATCTTCAGACATTTTATACTTTTATCGGGAGTCAGTTAATCAACAATCGGCTCCCACTGTTTCTGGATAAAAACAAATTGAATAAGGAAGAGTTAATTTGATTAACTCAAGCCCCGCGATAATTCTCCACTTAGAATTATCTAGCAACCCCCGCGTTCGAATTAGATACGCTAGACGGTGGTTCAGAATATAACACTTCGATGTGTTGTTAAAACTGTTGTTCGGACCGCAATTAACACAAATAAAGAGGAAAGGAAGATACAAGTCCATATATAACGTTATCTACCAAATACTTAAATCTGATAAAAATGATAAGTGTTATACCTCCATATTGATCTCCAATCACATACAACACAGCTTGTTCCAGCAAGAGATATGGCTGGTGGTAATTCTTAATCGTCGGGATCAAAGCTACTGTACTAATTACACTATACTACTACTAAGATTACGCCTACTCCTAGAACGAGATAAAAAGATATGTCGAATGTTCTGATTCTCGTCCTTCCGTTCTTTCTCCGCCTTGCCCTTTATCACGTACCCACTTCCTTTGCGGTTAGTAACCTCCTTCAACCGCGTTTTCAAATTATTTGATTGGCGCATCTCTGAATTGGGTAACTCCCTTCTCTTTTTGGGCTTCTTTCGGCGGGCTTCTAACTCAGCAGCATATCCAGTTTGGACCTATCCATTATAAAATCGGACTGAATTGCTTTAGGCCCTTTTCTCGATCTTAATTAGTCATCGCATGGGTTATTTTGGGCTTTCTCACTTTAAGCCCATTTCTCCGTACTTCTATAAATAAGGCTGTTTGGGCCCTTCAATTTGAGCACATTTCATTTTAGGTATAAACAAAGTGGATTCATCACTGATGACATATAAATAAAAATTAGTATAGGAAAAAGAATGTTGAATGCTACTATATTGAGCTGAAATTCTCTAACACAACTTAGTGGGAATGTGTACAACTTAGGAGTTCGGCTGAAACACTTTTAATCCCAAAAGAATTTTTTTAACACATCTGGTCCCATTTGGACTCAAAATATAACACTTTTGGTTCTAACCGTATATTTTTAGATGAAAAATACCAGCGTGAAACACACACTCTATTAAAACAAGTGGAATATAAAATAAAAATTCCAATTAAATTCATTTTTGGTCCCCAATCGTCCAAAACACTTGCCATTTTTCGTCAATTTTTTACCTTTTGGGACCAAAAAATGTCTCATTTTGAGTCTAATGGAACCAAAAGTATCAAAAAATATTTTAAAGGACTAAAAGTATTTTGACCGAACTCTTATGGAACTAAAAATGAATTTTTCCCATATATAGATAGATCATCAACACTTTTTTGTAAAAATAATGGCATCATAGACTTATTAAAACAACTGAAAAATATAATTAAAGATAGTATGAAATGCGAAATATTAAAGCGGCTAGAATAAATGAGTTATTAGGCATTTGACGTTATCGATCAATTCCTGAAAACAAAAATGTATTTTGAATTTTTAATAAAAAAGTTTGAGAATAATTTAAATGGAAATAAAAGATAAGAAATAGATACAGACGTTATGTTCACTTGTAGAACACAATGATATATGAAGAATTGAAGATGTAGAAGGAGACGTCTGATGGCAAAAATAAGAAAATAAATAATAACACTTTTTAGGTGTTAATAAAAATTACTCCACATGGATGTTTACACAGAGATGTTTAGAGAGTTAAACAAAGGAATTAACCCAGAAAACAACCTCAATACACCTACAATGGTGAATCTCATCAGAAGAAGAAAGAAGACATTCCTTTGTTATCAGTTACCCTCCCCTCAAAACAATCCTTCACCTCAACGACTGAATTGACGGAATTGAAGCTGCAATTCATAGAGGTCATTCCACGAACTGTCTCCCTCCGCTATGTTAAACCACTTCACAGGCACTTGCGTGATTGCTCGATGGTTCCTCTCTACAAGTCTCATGTCAAGAATTTTTTCAGGTTCTAAAACAATGAGTTCGTGTGCAGTAAGTGATATAGGTAAATTTGGGTGGCATGTGTTTGAACCAATCTTCTTTTTAAGTTGCGAAACTTGGAATGTCACTACAACAAAAAGTAAAGTCACTGATAAGATTGGAAGTGACAATTTTAAAATTGTCACTAGATATATATAATATGAGTGACAATAATTTTTGTTTTGTCACAAAAAGAATTTTTAGTGACAAGAGTTTCTCTAAAATTGTCACTATTGACAATTAGTGACACATATATAATGACAAGACAAATGGAGTGACAATTGTAATTGTTGTCACTAAGTTATCACTAAAGGTGTGTCACTAATTGTCAATAGTGACAACAAATTCCTTGTCACTAAGTATCTTTTTTGGATGACAAGGGAAACCCGCAGCCGCTACCCTTAGGGTGCGTACTAAGTAAACCCCGCTCCTGTGCAATAGCCTGCAAACAACACAAGAGAGATAAGTCAACCTAGGTTGCCCATAGCTGACAGGCTCACAAAAGAGGAGGCCAATGGGCATTCCCTCAAGTGGAATCGAACTCGTGCCCTGAGGCACAAAAGCTTAGCTGCCCGACCAACTCCG
The DNA here is from genome assembly GCA_019426215.1 of Buddleja alternifolia. Classification (NCBI taxonomy): domain Eukaryota; kingdom Viridiplantae; phylum Streptophyta; class Magnoliopsida; order Lamiales; family Scrophulariaceae; genus Buddleja; species Buddleja alternifolia. Next base: position 856,031 of record CM033393.1, on the reverse strand, counting down.
CTTGTCACTAAGTATCAACAGTGATAACTTCTATACAAATCTTGTCACTATTACACATGTAAAACCTATTCTTGTGACAAAACAAAAATTCTTGTCATTAAAACTTTACAATTAGTGACAACTTTTACATTGTCACTTGACATTTTGTCATTGATGTATTATTTTCTTGTAGTGTGTAGGATGTATCTTAGTGTTAGCAGGTACTTCCAAGTGTGTAAGGTACCTTCTCAACCATATGTAAAACGATAAATGGACCAAAGTTTCTTGGGGATAATTTGTGATAAGAATGAGGCTGCAAAGAGAGTTGCTTGCGAGGCTGCAACCTCAGGGAAAATTATTTTTTTAGTCCGTTAACTTGGTTTCTCTTGCGTTTTAGTCCTTTAAGTTGACGCATTGCAAAATTGATTTGTTATCTTTGCACTTTTTGTAATTTTAGTCTTTTTGTGCTTATAAAATTGGTAAATTTAGTCTGTGGCATAGTCCCCCTCAAATGGTATCCGGAAGACGATCTAACTCGTAAAAACGAGGACTTGGAATATCCGGTGATACGGCGGTCAAGCAAAGGTATGAATTTATGAAAGTCGAATTTTATTTCGAAAGCATGTTGGACCTGATTTATTTGTAGGGACTATGTCACAGACTAAATTTACCAATTTTAAGCACAAAATGACTAAAATTACAAAAAGTCTGAAGATAACGGATCAATTTTGCAATGCGTCAACTTAAAAGACTAAAATGCAAAGGAGACCAAGTTAACAGATTAAAAAAATAATTTTTCCTGCAACCTCACATATATCCAGCTATAAGAAGCCAACCAATGAGACTTTTTGTTGGGAATGAAATAATTCAAAATTCTAAGAAAATAATATTTGGCTCAATTGCGATCAAAACCAGGCAGATATCACTATGCTATTTCTATATAGATATTATAGTAAGTAAGTATTTACCGAATATGCCACGAATTACCAATCTAAAAGTTGAAACTAAATTATTTTTGATAAAACATGGTGATATTGCACATAAAATTAAATTTTGTTGGTGGATAGAAACCAATTAATAAATGAAAATCGATCGCTACGCATATATTAAATTGCAATGCATAGATTATGTTATCCTTTTAATTATTCAACAAAAGTTTTCATGAATATTGTATTTATGATGAAATTAATCGTGTTGTTAAAAAAAAAATGTTCTTCTTTAAACAAATTATTTTCCAGTGAAGTTTGGTGATGATATGGCCAAAAAAAAAATCAACTCTTTTAGTTCTTCGAAAAAGAATATGATATTTTTGCGAAAATGAAGGAATGCAATTTATAGCTTCTAACATAAGGACTTAAAATGCACGTTGTTAATTAGATTAATTTTCTCAATGCCGTATAACTAATAATTTAAGATTACAAATTTATAATTATAAAGTAAGTTTTGCTCGAAAAACTTATAATTTTATAGTCTTGAATCACTTTGATACTTTAACATTGTGTGACTTCAAAGAACAATAAACTTTTGATATAAAGCATTTTGAATAATGTCTTTTAATTAACAATGTTTTAAACTTGTACACGTTGGAGTTATAATTTTTTGTAATAAATAATACTTTTTCAAGTCATATTTTACATACTTCAATTATATTTTACTAAGTAAAATCTATAAAATATAATCATTGAAATATAATAAATATAGTAGGAAGTTTAAATAATACACATGAAATTTAACACTTAATAAACAACTAAAGGAAAACCGTCCCAAACTGCTCCAACTCAAATGGACTGCAAAGTGCTGTTTTGCTGTTTGTCGGGTTGGACTTGGATTAAAAACTGCTAGACAGCAAAACATCGGGTTGTGCTGAAAAAATAGAAAAAATTGCCCAATACGCACCCGCTTACACTCCTACCTCGAACTTCTAATATGAAAAATATTAGATTGTCCTAAACCAATATTACAACCTTATCCCCGATCAAATTAATATTTGAAAGCTAATTTGTCACAAGTTCAACATCACTTCCATCAACAATAACAATTCTTTCACTTTCGAGTCTTCATCCGCATCAACATTCCAAAATTTCATTATCCCTCCAGGCATCTCTTTTAACATTCTTCTTGCTCTCGAGAAAATTAAGTAGCCCATCAAGCGCAATGTCAACATCATCAGTCTTCATGAGTTCCTCAGCAACTTCAGCAGGAGTAACTTTCATGCTCTCGATTAGATCTTCGATTTTTGAAAAGTTCGGGTGTGGGTCGTGGATCCCTAGGTAAGTGGAGGCCAAGAGTTTGAACCCGACGGGCTTGAGATAGGACATGTGTATGTGCATGTCCATACGGCCCGGGCGGAGCAATGCGGGGTCGAGTTTGTCTCTGTTGTTAGTTGTGAATATGATGATTCGCTCGTCGCCACAACTTGACCATAGCCCATCTATGAAGTTTAGTAGTCCAGAAAGCGAAAACTGCAAGGGCAAATTTGGTAAAAGAAATAAAATATTTTTAAGCTGTTTGGATCACAAACATTATTACTCACCATTCACCAATTGAGTTTAATATTAATCATTAACATTGATCATTTAGGATTTAATTTGAGAAAGAAGATCATCCCTGAAGTTCTTTTTCAAAGATTTTAAATGGAGCCAATGAAATTTAGCTAGGTTTATTGAATGATATCCCAATGAAAAAATTCCTTTTTACGTGACATTATTACATTATTAGTGCAATATCATGTTCTTTTTTTTTTTTCTATTGGTGGATGAAAAAGTGACTCAGAGAACTACTTTTTCACATTATAAATAAAAGATAATTACACTCACACCCCCTCAATAATAGATAATTATACAAACCTCCCATCACTAATTGATAATTACAAAAACCTCCCCTCGACCCATTTTCGAGTAGATTTGTCTGCCCGAAAAGATTAAATGACTTGTTTGCCCCCTCAATTTTTCGGAATTAAAAAAGTAAAAAAAGTACATGAACAACAAAAGACTAAAATACCCTTCTACTTAAAATATTACTCCATCAGTCCCCAAAAAGAATGTTCCTTTTAACTTTTCTTAGTATTTATCAAAAATTCATTGTTTTCCTAAATTACCCTTTCCATAAAAAAAAGACAAATAATAATATTACCTTCTAAAATATGTATAATTTTAATTTAATTTATGGGTATTGTCTACTATTCATGTATAGAACTATTTTCCTTAAATATGATTGCAGTTTTATAGTAAAAATAAATTAATTATATATTTTTCAATTAAAATGAAAGGTAATATTATCGGATTAAACAATAAATACACATATAAATAGTAAGGAATAATTATTTTGAGACAAACAAAAGTAAAACCGTGGACGTAAGTACAAGATATTACATTCATATATAAATCTATCTATCCATATCTATATATATATATATATATATATATATACACACACATACATACACATCACACACACACGTATCGCATAAGGTAAAGTGACGAAGAAGAAGGGGGGAAAGAAGAAGAAAAAGACGACGACAGACAAGAAAAAGAAAAGACAGAAAGTTTTTGGCAAAAGAAGAGGAACTAAACGGATATTTCCGTATAAATCTTCTCTGCCGCTGCCGCTGCCGGCGGCGAACAGCGATATTGGTGTGGCTTCGAGGGGTTGATTAGGGGTAACGGTGGAGGGTTGTTGTGGGCTGAGCGGCCGGTGGCCGGTTGGTGGTGTACTGGTGCCGACTGTGGTAGGTGGTGGTGGCTGATTTTTAAGGAATGGTATTTTATGTGCTTTCGGATAATTTTATGATTAGAGCATGGGTATTTTGGAAAAAGTCAAAAAGATATTTGATGCCATCATCAAAAATCTGTCCCCAAAAATTGACAGGGGTGGCTCGTGTAATCCAAGATATAATAGAGAGGAGGTATTTATAATTATCAATTAGTGAGGGAAATTTTGTGTAATTATCCCATTATTGAGGGGTATAAGTGTAATTATCCCTAAAAATAATTTATTATTTGATAGAGCTTGAAAAAGAGTGTCGCCTCGATACGTGTCTTTCAGAAAAGGTAAAAAATTACTTGATTGAAATTAGAGCTTGAAAAAGAGTGTTGTCTGCATATGTATCGATACGTGTCTTTCAGAAAAAATAAAAAATTACTTGATTGAAATTAGTGCAAGAAATCAAGTAGATTGTCCCAATTGATACGGCGGGTAATATTAGGGAATCAGGAGTGTTGCTCTCGATACATTTATCACCACATACTCATAAGGTGGGGGCGATTTTCATCACCCATTACCCATAAAAAAATCCCCCCAAACTCTTGAATGTGTGGCTATAATACACCGAGAATAATACTCTCATAGTATTTTCTCAATTATGGCCAAGACACGACGCAACAAATCAAAAGCCCCGCACTTAATCATTCAAAATATTTATCTAGAATTATCTTCCAATCAGTCTTAATCCCATTATCATGCCACTACAATATTAAAATTAATTTTCTCCGAATTTTTATTATTATATATAATACATATAATTGGATGTGACTGTAGGTGTGAACTACGAAAGACTTTTTAGTGAAAGTGCAGCTCGCACATTAACCTGTTGATAAATTTACAAACAATTTGTATGTGACCATGGTGAAAACACACTAACCTGCTGATCACGCGATCGGTAACACTGTCCTCCGACCCCATCTCCGCCACTGGTCGCGGCCCCCGTCCTCTCCGGGATCTCCACCGTGCAGTCGATATCCTCGATCACGAGAATCGAACGGTTCGCAGTCCTCAGCAACATTTTCCTCAAATCCGAGTCACGTTTAACATTAGTAAGCTCCAAATCATAAATATCAAACTTAAGATAATTAGCCATAGCAGCAATCAAACTTGATTTTCCAGTTCCTGGAGGACCATACAGCAGATACCCCCTTTTCCAGGCCCTCCCAACTTTTCTATAAAACTCTTTCCTCCTCACAAACCGATCAAGATCATCAATTATCCCCTTTTTTTGCCCTAAATCCATCGCCAAAGTATCGAACGTCGATGGATGCTCGAGATTAATCGAATCCCAAACAACTGAAGATCCGTAATTAGCCGAACAAGCTAAGGTATGTAATCTCACAATTTTCTTTTCATCTTTGATATTTTTGGAACTTTCGAGAACGAAAGGTATGTATGAATCGAGGATTCGATCTTTATCTTTTTTGTCGAAGCAAAGCTCGAAATATCGCTTTTCTGATTGAAGAATAATATCATCGCTATCTTCATCGATGATTTTCGATGTTTTTTTCCGTTCTTCGAACATGAATTTCCATTGAAGCTCGATTCCTTCGTATGAATCGAAGATTTTTTCGGATTGGGCGAATTTGACGGTGACGGCGGTGTCCTTGAAGTGTTTGCTGATTTTGAGGCGATCGATATTAGGTCTGATTTTGGCGCAGAGGTAGATTTCAGCGGCATTGTAGATTTCGTTGAAGCCAAGTCCATCTCTTTCTTCGATGATAATTGTGGAACAGTTTTGTTTTGGTTTGAAGAAGTTGTGGATGATGTTTAGGACGTAGTTTCGGAGCTGACGGGGGACGAGTTGGTTTAACATGGTTTGGATTAGCATTATGAAAGCTGAAATCGAGGCGTAGGCGGCGAAAACCGACGACGGCGCCGGCATGCTGGAGAAGGAGACCGCCATGGTTTGTGATTTTCTTTTTTGTTTGGGTTATTACTATGATATTTGCACAATATATATGTGTATATATCTATATATATGATGATGAAGAAGAAGAATAGGGTTTGGTTTTTCACATGTTACGAGGGGGAAGGTATTGTTTTGAAGTTTGAACTAGGTAAGTGAGAGAGTGGGAGAGGGAGAGGGCGAGGGAGAGGGAGACTATTGTTATTTGTTACATACATATGTGTATATATTGAGGGGATTGTATTTCCTTTCCTTATGGGAGGGAGGGAGAGAGGGAGATGAAAATATAGACAATTATTACATACATATATGGAAAAATTTAGGTTGGATCGAATTCATTAGTTTTAGTGTTTATTTATTGGATGCGGTTTTCACAAATATACTTGTGGGGTAATTCTATATCTGACCGAATCTAATAGTTCGGTGTAAATTCTGTATCTATCTTTTTCATATCAGTGTGTGTGGAAATCATACACAATACATTTTACTGTGTGAGAGATATAGATACTAGAACTATTGGACGCAATCTAACATAAATTTTTTCACATTTGTGTGAAAGAAATAGACACAAAATAAACACTCGAATCATTGAATTTACTATGACATAAAATTACCTTACATATATGTATATAATATATATTTGGGATAATGATTTTTTACCCCATATATTAGTCAGAAATTGCTAAACACCCCCTCCTGCTAAAACAATAGGTAAAAACATTCCTCTGTTTATGTAAACCCAATACGAAACTCTTTTTCCGTTAGAAACTTTATAAAAAAATAGCTCTTAAAGCATCCCTATACTTTTGTCCTGTTTGTAGGGTTGAATTCACTACAAGGCAAAGGTATAAGGATGTTTAAGGGCTATATTTTTATCAAGTTTCTAATGAAAAGGAGTTTTGGGCTGGATTTTACATAAATAGAGGGGTGTTTTTGCCTATTATTTTAATAGGAGGGGGTGTTTAACAATTTTAGACTAACACAAGGGGTAAAAAAAAAAAACCCTGTATATTGGGGACGGTTGTACTTTCTTTCTTAATGGGAGGGTGAGAGAGACACGAAGATATAGACAAGGGTGAGAAAGACATGAAGATGTAGACAATCTTTACATACATGCTAGTAAGTGCCCGGTGATTCTGATAATTGAATAATTTTGTTAACCATAATATCCATTTCACTTGACATGGTAAAAAATAGAATAAACCAAAAAGAAATGCTTTAATTGTTTTTGGAGAAAAAAAATCTATTATTCAATAAATAGGAAAAAGGAATAGATTAAAAAATTGTTAAGTGTCATTTTAATTATTATATACTTTTTAAAATTAGGATAAAAAATATTTATACATTACCGTGAAAATGAAGTGCAAATGATAATTCTCATAATAATGATGTCACAATTGCATCAAAGTACTATATCAAAGTTATAATACCAGCGACAAAATGCATCAAATTCGTATTAGGCTTGAAAGAGAAAAGAAAAAACAAATTAATGACTATTTCACTTTTATTTTAATTTCATCTTTAACTAATGTCTGATAAGAAAAACTTGCTCATATTGTGATTCTTCAGTTCAAAAACAATAGAATGATGAAAAATGATCTAATCAGCTTTATGAAATTAAAGTTGCAGTAGATTAAAATATATAAAATAAGATAGTAAAAACTTATTACAAACATTGAGAATAATTAAATTGAAGATCGATCACTCTCAATCAAATTCTTCTATAATCAACTTCACTAAATTGCTTTTTATTCTTCCTAACTATTTCAATTTTCTTTCTAATTTCAATGCTTTGCCTCTTCCGTGGAACCGAATTTTAAAAGAGAAAGCAACAAACTCAAAGTATCAAATCATAAGAGATTATTAAGAAAATATTTATTTTCTTTTTCTTATGCACAAAAGTCTTGCACCTTCCTGGAATAGAGTGACGGGAAAATGATCAGAAAATATATATAGAGCAAATGATAAAATAAATGGGTAAAGGAAGTAAAAAGGGGGCATTATCGATAACGAATGGCTAATCGTGATACCTTTTGAATATATAAGATTTAAGAAAAACATTATCAAGATAATTAAGGAGACATTATAGGAGTTATTGAATGGAGGAAATCATTAGAGGATAGATTACAATGCAATACAATCAAGAGCAAATATGACTAATTGGAGAAAAGTTCAAACTTGAATATTGTCAGTTACATTCTAACAATATGAAGAGTAACATTTATCATATTTAAATTCACATAAATCAAGGGACTATTACTTCGTAAGTTGGATAAGATTATGTTGCTTAATATTGACAATTGATTTAGCCACACATGATGAAAATTAAAGAATTTTATTGTAAAATGTAATTGAAATGTAAAGTAGTGGATATTATATACCTACAACCATAATTTGTTAAAATGTATTGATGCCAAGGTAATACATAAGATTAAAAGATAATTATACTTGTAGATTAAAAGGAGGAATAACACGATGTAATGTCTACAATTGTAAGATTCGAATAGAGAATATCATAATTGAGCTTAAAGGGCATAAAATTTAATAAAACATTCATTTCTTCAATTTAATCGGTTAAATACTATTATCATCATATACACAAACTCCATAGTATACCAAATTTGTAATATTAAAGTTTTTTCGTCTTTCTTCCAAGTTGTCTAAGCTTTATAAGAGACAATTTTTTGGTGCAATTTTTTCATATAAAATGACCTCATAACAATACCAAACAAATTTTATGTTTTCCTTAAGTTGAAAAACCAAAAGTCGCTAAATATTAAAAGTTACATAAAATTATACATACACCTCAACAAAATAGTATTATCACATGAAAAATGTAAAAGGGCCAAAAATGGTTGCTCATAATGGAACTTCAGAAAATTTTGCTAACGTCAATTATAACAAAGAATACAAATTAATAAAATAAGGAGTAGAAAATCATAAAAATAATCCAGCTACTATTTTTTTTTTTTTTGTTACAATCCAGCAACATATATTTATCATTTTAACATCCAATAGTGAATTAAAATATATTACATTAACAGTTTGATCAAAATCCTAACTTACAAAAGGTTAAAAATTTATTTTACTGCAAATCCACGACTTCAAAATTTATCTTGTAAATTACTTTCAGAAAAATCACAATTAAACATATCAGAAAAATTTATAAACACGACAGATACATCTTCAAATAGAAAATAAACAATTACTCACCAAAAATATGATAGTACAAAGGTAGAGAAGAAAAAAGACAACAATTATCTAAGCTAGGGATGTAATTTGAGCCGAGCCAGCTCACGAGCTTTACTGGCTCGGCTCGAATGAGCTCGACTCGAGCTCGAGCTTCACAAGCTCGAGCCGAGCTTCACGAGCTCGAGCTCGAGCCTCTTTCTCTCTGCTCGCGAGCTTTTCAATTTTTTAATATATATTTATTTTTATATTATAAATATTAAATATTAATTATATATATTAAATATATATAATATTCAATAAAAATAAATATTAAATATTTAATATCTTTTCAAAAAAAAAATTAATATTTAGACTCAAGCTCGCGAGCCTGGGCTCGGCTCGAGCCGAGCTCATTTTTTAACTGTCGAGCTCGAGCTCGTGAGAGCTCACGAGCTCAAGTATTCAGGCTCGAGCTCGAGCTCGAGCCTGGCAAAATCGTCAGGCTCGGCTCGAGCTCGGCTCATTTACATCCCTAATCTAAGCAGTTAAATAGAGAAAAGAATAAATATTTTAAATTATTGGATAGAGCAACTGTAGCATAAGTGAAGGATACTCACAACTTGAAGAACACAAAGTGGAAAGAAAGGTTGATTATATAAATAATGTGTGTTTTTACGTGTGCATTTAGGTGATATAACTGAAAATTGTAAATGCGACTATGTGAGCTAGAATTAGGGGCCTAATGGTTGGCATTGATTGACTTTTTTATAGCATGTGCATAATATGATTTAGAATCAATATTTAAATTAGTAACTATTTTTAAAAATTAAGAAAAAAATTCTTGTATTTTTAAACCAAAGATTAGATAATAATATTATAATGGAAACCTTGTAACAGTTAATTAGAGTAAACCAAATTAATGGATATTTGATTATGAAAATATTTAAGGGTATTAAAGCGGTGGTTATGATGTAGATTTAAAGGAGGGAATGAATACTTGCTACAGGCGTTTAATTTAGAATTTTGATTTTCACATTTTTTACAAAGGGCAGTGGTGAGTGGGCGGTTTTTAAGGAGCTAGTTAAGCTTTAGAAATTCAAATGGTAAAATAACCTTGTTAGTATATTTGCATATGCATACGATATATTACACATTATATAGTAATAATACATAAAATAAAAGTTGTTAAAATATTGTTCAATAAGATTGGCCTGTGCATGAATACTAAAAACCAGTAATAAAAAAATAACTTAAAGAAATTAACAGTGATTAGTCTGAATATAATTATAGAAAGATGGACTTTAATACATAAATAATTTGTAATAAGAGTGAGCTATAATCAAGGAAGTAAAAAAAAAAATACAATAATTATAATTATAATTAATATATAGCAACTCTAATATATAGGGAAAACTTAAAAGAATAAATATGGAAAGATGTAAACATGGCAAAATGGAGCAAAACTAACATATCCATCTCATTGTATACATAGAAAAGAGATAGACTCTAAATTCATTTTAAATATTATAATAAGATATGTATGCATATTGAGGATATTTTCGTTCCTTTGTAGGAAAGTGAGAGAGGGGAGAGACATGAATATAGATATGGAATGTTTAAGTGGGGGTCGTGAGACATTGAATGAGATAATTTTTAGATGCACCGGGAGTAATATTTATTGACGAGTAATGTTATATACCACCTTTTATATATCACTGATTTTTTACTTTTTTTAGTTTTGGTAGGAAATCACTTGTAATTAATTGATTTTAATGGATTTAATACATTCATACTTTCTAAATCAAGGGGCGGTGAAAAATCGGTGGTATAAAAATAATAGTATATAACATTTTCCTTTATTGAATTTAAGAGCATTAAGTTGATAGGTCGCAGATATTGAACCTCACTCTCTTACTCTAATGGTGTATAGTGTACTAAAAGTGTTGCTATCAGTGGCATCACATAACAATTTGTTGAATGAGAATATACTGATGTCATAAAATAATTACATCTTGCAATGTCATTTAAACAGTATCCGGGTGAACATGATGAAATTGATTAAAATATAAGCAAGTGCTATATATAGATCCGAGTGGGACACGATGAAATTGGCTAAGATGCAGACACTATATATATATATATATATATGTATGTATAATTGAGGGGTTTACTTTTTTTCCTTTGCAAGGAGCATGCCTTTGTGGGAAAAATTTATGGTAGATGGGGCTAAGTTTATATTTTTCGTATAATAAAATATATTATGTGTGATCTTTTTATATACTTGTGTGAGATAAATGGACAAACAATTCACTTAGTCCATCATAGAGTTACCCATGCCTTGTGTGTGAGCTGTCCCAAAGCAGAGTGGACAAAGGGAAAGCACTTAAAACTTGAAAAAAGTTTTTGTCCGGATGCAATAATAAAGTAATTTGTACGTGGAAATACAGCCAGGACTTTCCTTCTTTATTTTTCCTTTTGATGTCAACAAACACATTGACAGAAACCTAAGTATAAAAGGTCACTTCACTTAAAAAATTGACCCTACCGAGTGGTTTGGGGGGGGGGGGGGGGGATCTGGATATGCTGTTTAATTTTGATCCGTTGGATTTGATCTGCAGGATGAATTTGCTACCTATGAGTGACACCTGTCTTAATTACCTAAATAAATTTGGATCTTGAAGTGGTCCAATTGGTCTTTGGGAAACCATTTATCATTTGTTTTCTAAAAAATTACTATTTCTTTTTGTTTGATTGATGGTTTTATTTCAAAGAGGAATCAATTAGGGACAATCTTATGAAGATCTTCAGAAAGTTATAAGACCCAATGAGGTTTCTTGTAGGGGCATCAAATAGCAAAAAACATTTTACCCAAAGAAGAATGGGGATAAGACTTTCACATCGAGAAAATCACTTGGATGTACAAGGGAATATTGGTGGCCCTAGTTATGTGTCACTTTGTTCTTTGAGCTTATATTTGCACTATTTGGAGGGAATTTTTTTTTTACTAATGGCTTTTTAACCTTTTTTATGCATTTTATGTGCGTAACAATTAACATTCTCATTCAAGTGTCGATATATGGTTACAGATTATGATGTACGGATACGAAAATATGAATACGATATAACATGGATATAAGACAAGGTAAATCTCAAAATTTTAGGATACGATACGCGAAAAATACGTCTATATATATGCATGTATAATATATATAAAAAATTTGATTCGATAAATTCATTGATACAAATAAAATTTGTCTAGTTCTGTAAAAAAAATTGTCATTTATTTAATTTTTATGTGTTAATTTTTAACAAATCTTGTTTTAGTCCAAAAAGTATTTTATAATATTAAACAAATATTCTATCTGGTATCCAAAACATATCGGATAATTCAAATTTTGTGTCGGATACGGTAACCAGAATTTTTTCTTTTCTTTTTATTTTTGGACACTTCAAAAATGGTCTGGACACAGTATTCGAGAGTATCTGTGCCGGATACGGATACGATACTATACGGAGTCGATTTTAGAAATATTCATGCATCATAAGTTATAGAAAATACATCTTGTTAGGTGGAAGAAATAGATAGCAGAAGTATTGCAACCCGTTATTGTGGTTGGGGTAGATTGTTTTGAATGACTTTTCTAACACTCTTGGACGGAACTTCTATATAGTATCGATCATCTCATTTCGAATGTGTTTTACATATTTATTTCTGTCATACAAGTGTCTATACAAATCACATAAATACATCTTATAGTATGAAAAAGATGGATTCTAATAGCATTGCATCCTGTTTCGAATAAGTTTTTTCCATTACTTGGGCCCACAGGATAGATTGTTTGAATGATTTTTCTGATATTCTTGGATAGAGTTCATAGTATTACCGATTACATCACTTCTCGTGTATTTTTTGTGTTTATCTCTCCTATATCTCATTATACACAAAAATTTGTTCGCTGAAAGAGATACACAAAAGGAGCATTGCCCTAAGTTCGGATTAATTTGTGGACGGAGGTCGATTGTGTTCAATTACTTTACTGAATCTTGGAACAAAGTGCAATTAAATAACGAAAATGGATTATGGGGAGAAGTTAGAAGAAATGATTGGTCAATGAGTAATATAAATACGAGAACACACTAAATGCGGTGAAACAAATAGTAACATTACTCTTTATCATATGAATTGTATAAAGGCAGTGCAAATTATTCGGCGGGTGATTCACTCGCCTCTTGACACGTGGAGCTCTTTTTAGTTGTAGTGTGAAATTTCATCTCGCTTTCAGTTCGGTCACACTCAACTCAACTGTATTTTACAAAATGAATAACTAATTATACAACTAGTATAATAGATTCTCTTTATAAAATATATTTGGGTGTGGCCGAGCTGGAAGCGAGCTAAAATTTTCCATAGTCTATAATCATCTAAGTAAGCATCTACTAATAATTAAATCAATTAGAATTATTAGTGAAGCTCAAGCAGTCGAGTCTGTTTAGACTCACGTTGTGTTTTATACTATAGAAGGTTCTACTCTCGAACTTGAATCTTTTCCACAAAATAGTTTGATTTTTAAAAGAATGATAAACTTTATATTGAATTTGAATCGATCCATTATATTTTGTTCAAATCGTAATGAGACTCAGACTCGATATAAAATTAACAACTTAGATGTGAAAAGTATCAAGTAAGCTTGCAACAGATTTGCTTTTTCATATAATATAATAATCAAAAAGAAAGAAAAAAAGGGTAATTTTATTTAAGTTTATTTGAGTGCGTTACATTTTTCAAGGGAATCTGCCATTGTCAAAAATAGTCCTTTATTATAGTTCTCAAAATTGCCTGTTTGGATACATGGAATGGCCAGTAACCCCCAAAAGTAGTAAAACTTGTACCTCAAAAAAAGGAGTGCGTGTCAACCATTCTAAGGGTCTTGTCGATGCCGCATAAAGTTGACATCTATCAACCATTTCTCTTTTTTATTTTGTTTTTAAATTTTTTTTCTAGTTTATTTCTTTTAGTCATTTTATCAGAAAATTTTAAAAAATAATACAAAATTAAATCGAAATTAAGAAAATAATACACAAAAAAAACAGTGATCAGAAAATAGCACATTCCGCGCGAAATCTGCCAGATTCCTCACCACGTAAGCGCGGAATAGAAATTTTTTTTTATATTAAAAGGCATTTCGCTCCACGTCAGCGCGGAATGCTGCCATTCCGCGCTTACGTGGAGCGGAATGACAGTCTTTTTCTCTTTTCACCTTTTCTCTTTCCCCCTTCTTTTTTCGACTCATTTTTCTCCATTTTTCGTGCGTTTTCGGGTTTCGACTTGAACATAAAAAATGTAGACTTGAGCATAAACTACTTTTTGAAATAAGAATTGGGTCGTTTCGATACTCGAGTAAAGAAATATGGCAAGACGAAAAAAAATAATACCAGATTATTCATTAAAAAAAACTGGTATTATTTTTTTTCGTCTTGCCGTATTTCTTTATTCGAGCATCGAAACTACCCAATTCTTGTTTCAAAAAGTATTTTATGCTCAAGTCTACATTTTTTATGTTCAAGTCGAAACCCGAAAACGCACGAAAAATGGAGAAAAATGAGTCGGAAAAAAATAAAAAGTCATTATTCATTAAAAAAAACTGGTATTTTTTTTTCGTCTTGCCATATTTCTTTACTCGAGCATCGAAACGACCCAATTCTTGTTTCAAAAAGTAGTTTATGCTCAAGTTTACATTTTTTATGTTCAAGTCGAAACCCGAAAATGCACGAAAAATGGAGAAAAATGAGTCGGAAAAAAATAAAAAGTCATTATTCATTAAAAAAAGCTAGTATTATTTTTTTTCGTCTTGCCACATTTCTTTACTCGAGCATCGAAACGACCCAATTCTTGTTTCAAAAAGTAGCTTATGCTCAAGTCTACATTTTTTATGTTCAAGTTGAAACCCGAAAACGCACGAAAAATGAAGAAAAATGAGTCGGAAAAAAATAAAAAGTCATTATTCATTAAAAAAAACTGGTATTATTTTTTTTCGTCTTGCCATATTTCTTTACTCGAGCATCAAAACGACCCAATTCTTGTTTCAAAAAGTATTTTATGCTCAAATCTACATTTTTTATGTTCAAGTCGATACCCGAAAACGCACGAAAAATGGAGAAAAATGAGTCGGAAAAAAATAAAAAGTCATTATTCATTAAAAAAACTGGTATTATTTTTTTTCATCTTGCCATATTTCTTTACTCGAGCATCGAAACGACCCAATTCTTGTTTCAAAAAGTAGTTTATGCTCAAGTCTACATTTTTTATGTTCAAGTCAAAACCCGAAAACGCACGAAAAATGGAGAAAAATGACTCGGAAAGAAAATAAAAAGTCATTATTCATTAAAAAAAACCAGTATTATTTTTTTTCGTCTTGCCATATTTCTTTACTCAAGCATCGAAACGACCCAATTCTTATTTCAAAAAGTAGTTTATGCTCAAGTCTACATTTTTTATGTTCAAGTCGATACCCGAAAACGCACGAAAAATGGAGAAAAATGAGTCGGAAAAAAATAAAAAGTCATTATTCATTAAAAAAAACTGGTATTATTTTTTTTCGTCTTGCCATATTTCTTTACTCGAGTATCGAAACGACCCAATTCTTATTTCAAAAAGTAGTTTATGCACAAGTTTACATTTTTTATGTTCAAGTTGAAACTCGAAAACGCACGAAAAATGAAGAAAAATGAGTCGGAAAAAAAAGGGGGAAAGAGAAAAAGACTGTCATTCCGCGCCATGTCAGCGCGGAATGGCAGCATTCCGCGCTTACGTGGAGCAGAATGCCTTTTAATATAAAAAAAAATAAAAAATCTATTCCACGCTTATGTGGCGCGGAATCCAGCAGATTCCGCGTTGACGTGGCGCGGAATGTGCTATTTTCTGAACACTATTTTTTTGTGTATTATTTTCTTAATTTCGATTTAATTTTGTATTATTTTTTTAAAATTCTCCGTTTTATCACTCCATTTTCTTTTGTTTCTTTTTCTTTTTTTGGGTGAATCTCCCTTTCCTTTTCTATTTCAATATTCGGTTTTAAAATTTTAAGAAAATTTTGAAGACGATTCCACATCAAAAAAATCCGAATCGACATGATAGATCAAAAATCAAAATGAAACTAAATAATTATACATTAACATTAAACAGTACAGGTATATCGTATTGCATTATATCTTAATTATATTCGCTCACAACTCAAATTATTTAATTTTTCAACTATAAAAAATAATGATAGTAAATTATTAAGCTCAGTATTATTCAAAACATCAAATAATTTGAGTTGTGAGTTAATATAATTAAAATATAATTTCACCCTATCTACCTAAATCATTCGATTTGAAGAAATAATTTTTTTTCGATTCAGTTAATTTTTAGTTCATTCATACCTATCGAGCCTGATTGAATTGTTGATAGAAAATTGACTTGCTTATCGAGTCGGCTTGAATTATTGAGACGAATTTGTCCAATTCCAAAGCGTGTACACTATCCAACTAATTCTTTCTTCTAATGTTGTGTAATTTCACTCTCTAATAGATGAGCAAGAAAAATATACCTTCATATATTTTCGAAACAAAAGGCAAAAAAAAAAAAAATGAAAAATGGATTAAAGAAAAGTCAAGACAGAAACTGAAAAACTAAAAAAATAGAGAAAAAGTAAATAAGGTGATAGTTGTCACCTTTTGCCGCACCCGGTGCGGCATCGACTAAACCCATTTTGAGGTTGGTAATCAAGCACAAAGAAGAACAAATCACAAGGCCAAAAGTAGGGGCATCTCTCACTGGGTGCGGCATCGACTAAACCCATTCTAAGGTTGGTAATCAAGCACAAAGAAGAACAAATGCAAGGCCAAAAGTAGGGGCATCAAATAGCAAAAAACCTTTTACCCAATGAAGAATGGGATGGGACTTTCACAGGGAGAAAATCACTTGGATGTAATAGGGAACATTGGGGGCCTTATTTATGTGTCACTTGGTTCTTTGAGCTTATTTGCACTATTTGGAGGGAAATTCTTTTTTTTATTATTGGCTTTAACCTTTTTGTATGCATTTTATTTGTGTAACAATTAACATTCTCATTCAAGTGTCCGTATATGGCTACAGATAATACATCTTGTTGGGTGGGAGAGATAGATAGCAAAAATATTGTAAACGATTTCAGATAAGATTTCCCATTGTTGTGGTCAGGGTAGAATGTGTTGAATGACTTTTCTAACAATCTTGGACAGAACTTCTATATAGTATTGGCTCATATTATTTCTAGTGTGCTTTACATTTCTATATCTGTCATATCGTTGTCTATACAAATCACATAAATGCATCTTATTGTATAAAAGAGACAGATCGTAATAGCATTGCATCATGTTCCGAATAAATTTTTTTCATTAGTTGCTGAGGGTAGATTTTTTGAATGCTTTTTTTATGATATTCTTGGATAGAGTTCATAGTATTATTGCTTACATTACTTTTCGTGTATCTTTTGTATTTATCTCTCCTACAAAAATAACTATGCTCATCACACACAATGCATCTTGTTCGCTAAAAGAGATGCACAAAACGAGCATTGCCCTAAGTTCGGATTAAAGTTCTCCTTGTTTGTTGTCGGTGGTAGATTGTGTTCAATTACTTTACTGAATCTTGGAACAAAGTGCAATAAAATAACGAATATGGATTATGGGGAGAAGTTAGGAGAAATGGTAGGTCAATGAGTAATATAATTATGAGAACACACTAAATGCGCTTAAACAAAGAGTAATATTACTCTTTACCATATGATTTGTATAAAGCGAGTGCAAATTATTCGGCGGGTGGTTCAATGGCCTCTTGACAAGTGGAGTTTTTTTTTTTTTAAGATTAGTGGAAAATTCTAGCTCGCTCTTGGTTCGGCCACACCCAACTGTATTTCACAAAATAACTAACTAATCATATGACAAGTGTAATACATTCTACTTATGAAATATATTTGGGTGTGCCTGAGTCGGGAGCGAGTTAGAATTTTCCGTAGTCTATAATCATCAATGTGATACTAGCAATTAAATCAATTAAAATTATTAGTTAAGCTCAAGCAGTTGAGTTTGCTTTGGCTCACACTGTGTTCTATACTATACAAGTTTCTATTTCGAACTTGAATTTTTCCCACAAAATGCAACCTTAGTTTGATTTTTAAAAGAATGATAAGCTTTAAATTGAGCTTGAGTCGATCCATCATATTTTGTTTAAATCGTGAACATCGACTCATACTCGATATAAAATTAACAAATTAGAAGTGAATATCAAGTAAGCTTGCAATCGATTTGATTTTTCTTATATAATTATCAAAAAGAAAGAAAAAAAAAGTATTTTTATTTAAATTTATTTGAGTGTGTTACATTTTTACCCAACACAAAGAGTGAATGTATATGATATAGAAAGGTGTTACATTTTTTACCCAACACCAAAGAGTGAATGTATATATGATATAGAAAGGGAATCCGCCATGCGACTGTCAAAACAGAGTCCCTTTTTTTGTAGTTCTCAAAATTGCATCTTCGGATACAGGGAATGGACCCCCAAATGTAGTAAGACGTGGGGGAAAATTGCAGTTTTCGTTTCGTAAATTGCCCACTTTTCGATTTTGGTCCCATTAGATAGGGATGTGCTACATTTAGTCCCATAAGTAAAATAAAATCTCAATGTTGGTCCCATTAGAAAAGGGGTGCCACATTTAGTCCCATAAGTCAAATAAAATCTCAATATTGGTCACATGGACAATTTGATTTTTCATCTTTTGTAAGCCAATTTTCTAGCTCATTTCAATCCAAGACGTGTATTTTTCCCTCTAGTTACTATTCTTAACTGAAGTGTGCAATGCACACGCCTTGTTCCATTTAATTTTAGACGACAACTTGCCCATGAGACCAACATTGAGATTTTATTTGACTTATGGGACTAAATGTGACACCCCCTATCCAATGAGACCAATATTGAGATTTTATTTGACTTATGAGACTAAATGTGACACATCCTAATTCAATGGGACCAAAATTGAAATGTGAGCAATTTATGGGATGAAAATTGCAATTTTCCCTGAGACTTGGTAATCAAGCACAAGGACGAACAAATCACAAGGCCAGAAGTAGTTGTAAGTAGCTTTTGTTTGTGAAAACTTGTGCTTTTAAACGACTGTTAAATTTAAAAAAACAGTTCTAAAAGTGGTTGAAAAATTAGTATTGGATTTGTTTGTAAAATTTGCTATAAAACACAAGTGTTTATTTCTAATTTTTTTCAGAAAAACAAAAAAAATAAACAGCAAAAAGTAAACTAAATTCAGTAAAAAATCTAAATACACTTTTTTTCCAATTTTTTCAAAGAGTTTACAATCATAGCTCAAAAAGCTTTCAAAAAAAGCAAGAAAGAGGTCCGAGATTTTTATTTATTTTTGGTAAATAAAAGAGGTCCAAGGTAAATTGTTAGCCGGTCCACACCATTTTAAGGTCCTCCTTGGTACCTAAAAGCTGAGAAAATTCTAGTACCATTCAATTATAAGATAGAGATGTAGGAGATACACAATAACACATGGATTTCTCGTAGGGGAATCATGTAGGGGAATCATGAAGATCTAGGGTGTGGGACCTTGGGAAATGATGCCTCTTTTATTTTTTTTTTGATCAAAAGGAAATGATGCCTCTTGACTATGTAGAAAAACGGGGCTATTTTATGTTGGGCCGAGACCATTGGTTTTGGCTCAGCTCAGTCGTTGGATCTCCTTAATAGGGGCAATCATTTAGCAATTTACCCCATGTGGGGGATCCAATGGCTCTTAGTGAGTCGAGACCACTGATCTCAACCCAACATAGAATTTTCCTATAAAAACGTGTGGGATTTAAATGTACGGTGGAGAAGTTTCAAAATGATAGATTTAAAGCTCCTAAGAATAATGACCATTTTAACTACACAATTATGTACTTTCAAATAGATTTGATTTTGAAAATGACGTGTGAATGAATTTGATTTGTTTATATTGAATGATTTGAAACTATGAATTTCAAGCTCATTTTACAAACTCCTTTGAGTTTATTTTGCTTATTTTCGAGATACGAGGGCTCTATATGATTGTGTTTTTGGAAATAAATTTTGAGTGTTTTTTTGGAGAATATGTATTATAAAAATTTGTGTGAAAATATTGACTTTATTTGTTTGTTTGGATATGTTTTTGAGAAATGTTTGGAAATTGTGTAGATGTGATATAAAGTTGATTGAATTAATTATATATGTAATAATGATAGATGAAAAAATTAGAATAATATTTTATTTATGATAAAGTAAGAAAGAGAATGTGTTGAATAGTTGAATTATATAATTAATAAAGAGAGATAATGAAGTGATTGGAATAATGGGTAGTTATATAGGAGAATGTGTAATAAAATTTAAAATTTAAGTATTTTCTGTAGAATTTACTTTGGAGTGTGCATTTTTATTTTTTGATGATCCAAAAAATGAAAATATTTTTAAAAAACCCATCCATACAGAGCCGATGGATTTCCACCGTTTATTAATCATTTTGAGTTATTTTTCTCAGAATTCCCTTTAGCAACATTTGAGATTAATTCTCCGGATAATTTTTTCAAATCCAAGTTATTCTGATCGAATGCAACCTTAGAAGACTTTTGCTTGCTGGTGAGACAATATCACACCGGGCAATAATCCATGAGAATGACAGTATTTGCTACTTTATGGAATTACATTACAAATTCAACAATTATTGACTTGTAACATTTTGAGACAAAAGGTACTAAAATTTATTTTTTTGAGTGTTTGTCTGGCTATTTTATTTTTGTTTGTCTGGCTACAATAAACAAATTGAACTGCATATTTCATTGAGTTTGGACGGAAGAAATGCTCCTTAATGGTTACGTTTGATTTGTTGAGGTAACCATGACCAAATCCTTTGTTTTTCAATAAAGGACACTTTCATTTGTTGAGGTAACCATGACCAAATCTTTTTTTCTTAATAAAGGACACTCAAGTGTATTGGAAAATCTCTTTGAATTTACTAAATGCAATGTTGGAAAATCTCTTTGAATTGATGTTTAAAATTTGTGGATCCCACTTTGTAATGTAAATATTTCATTTTCTTTTTCTATTTACAACATTATTTCCGACAAAACAAAATTGAATGGAAAAAACAAGAAAAATAGGGATTGCTCTGTTTTTACTTTTTAAATATTTTTGTTTCGTTTCCTCACACAATTTGCTTACTTGCCTAATTGATTTGGAATTCTCTGTTTTTAAATATTTTTGTTTCGTTTCCTCACATAATTTGCTTGCTTGCCTAATTGATTTAAATTAACTACGTTAGTAGAGATGGGGAATCTATTTGCCTAGGATGGATGGATACTCCGACAAATTATCATGTGCATTGTCAGAAACGCGCCGAACACGGACACACCACAGACACGGCGGGCCTAATTTTGGCATTTAAAACGGTTTAGGGGCCAAAATAAACAAAAAGGAAAATTGAAGTATCTTCTCTCACCTTAACATTCACAGAGTTGAGACTTCTCAAATTCTGAAATCAACCGCTCCCTTTTGCATTCACTTCTCTCGCAAATCACTTACTCTCATCGGCAACTAAAGACGAGGTACCAGCCGCCCTTCTCTCAATTCTGAGCTCCCCAAATTGTATCCAATTCCCCGACTTTAAACCCTAAGTATGACATTTTATGATTTTAATTAGGCTACTTAGTCATTTATTTTACAATATTATTGCTATTTTGTTATGATGAAGCTTTACAGAATTATGAACAACACTTCTTATTTTATGTAATTTTTTCCTACTTCAATGAATAATATATGTATAATATGGTCAGTCCTGTCCGAGCCGTGTCTTGTCCTAAATTTTTAAGAATTAACGTGTTCCATGTTAGTGTTGTGCCCATGTTTGTACATTAGATGTGTTCATCGGTTCGGTTCGATTCGATTTTCGGTCAAACCGAATTTTCCAAAAAAAAATACTAGCCAAATTTGAATTTTGACTCTCGTCTTTTTTTGTATAAAGTCCAAAAAGATTAATAAAAATTAGTTTCTTTCTTTTCCTATAAATTGTCACTAGAAAACACACTTTTTATAGTTTTGGGGGAAAAAGACAAAAAACCTCCCAAACTACGGTGTTTTTTGCACTTTTTTATATAAATTTTTTTTTTCACTTTGCCTCCTCAACTATACGGGTTTTACAATTTCTTATATGAAGGAATATTCTGATGGAATATTCCACCGAGATTCCATCATGTGCCTGGCATGTGCACTATTTAAGGATAAATTTGCATTTAAATAATTAAATTTTTTAATTAAATAGTTATATATTAAAAAAAAATCAAAAAATTGTTGTTCTTCTTTTTTATTGCCTCTATGTGTGTATATATAGGCCAAATCTCATCTTTAGTCCCTTTCTTCAATTATTTATCTCACTTTAGTTCCTCATTTCTCAATTGCGCTCAATTAGTCCCTCTATTCTCATTTTCATCCCAACAAGATCCTTGGGCTCAATTTCCCGTCCAAAACTGACGGAATCAGACAGGGGGCAAAACCGGTGTTTTGCATCTCAGTCTTGACTCTTGACCTAGCTAGCTCTCGTCTTCATTACCATTCTGCAACAAACCTACATACATTATACATGCACCAATCAAATTATATATCCATCCTCTCTATCTCCATCTCTCTCTATGTCTGTCTCTCTAACATGAATATACATACAATAATCACTGATATACCAAAATACCAATCTCGGAGATTTAATCTTCGTTATCTCGTATTCATTAAATGTATAGGGTCGTTAGGCTCATACTGTGCCTCGTATACGAGGATACAAGGTGGGTTTCTGGTCCGGTCCCTAAAACAATATTATTTGCATTACACTCCAAGATCCACGTGTTATTATTATTCAGGTAGGGTCGATCCATGGCCCGACCTGATGAAGATCGAATCTGTGCCACCCATCAAACACACGTGTAAAGGATCCGCAGGCAAGACGTCTTATCAGTTATTCACTCTACAGTGCAGAACGAAAACTCTATAAATACCGTCATTTATGAAGTTACAGAGGACGGATAATTGGAGCAATAAATATTACGAACTATCTATCGTATTGCTTGAATTATTCGTAGACCTGAGAGTACGATCCTAGAATACAAATAAGAGAGTTCTTCGACATACGAACCATAACGAATCCAACATCTTTACTTGAACTACGTTTAGACTTGATTCTGAAAAGGTACGTAGGCAGCTCGATATCGTTCGAGCGCAGTCTATAATCTAGGGAACGTGTTATTTGGTACGTGTTCGAGGCCATCTTGACTGAAATAGTGTGGGGTAAAATCCGTGCTAGATCAGTTTGGCGCCGTCTGTGGGAAACTACTCGAGGGTCGCTGAAGTCAGCTTCAGAAATAGAGGGAGATGGTCAGAAGGATAAGCAAGTTTGCGCCGAAGATTCTGTATCCTCAGCACCAGGGAGGAGCGGTGGCGGTCATGGTGATGAGAAGATGATGATAACAAAGGGAGAGTTGGACAAGATGGTGCAGGAAAAGGTGGATGAAGTTTTGAGTCGTCTGAGGGCGTCGGGACCAGTGACTCCGAATGTTCAGAAGGCTCCTATGGTACCCTTGGCGCCTAGGAGGCTGTTTCAAGAACAGGAGGGGATGAACCCAGAGCATAGGAAGAGAGAAGAAGTGGAGGCACAGTCTGATGAGGAGGTCAACAGTAGGGACGATGTGCATTTGGAAGTCCGACGAGGAAAACAGCCTGTGCAGGAAGAAAGACCAGTTTTGTCAAGGGCTGAAATTTATGATATGTATGAAAAGCTTGGCAGGGTAAATCATAAACCCGAGGCTCTTCGACCGAAAAGTAGGCCGGTTTCAGCGCTGATGGCTAGAAATTCACTGTTTTGTGAGAGTATAATGTTTGAAGAACCTCCAAGTTCGTTCAAAGCTCATCTCTTGCCTACTTATGATGGGACACGTGCTCCGGGGCCGCATTTGACGACTTTTAAACTGTTGATGTCATTATATCATCAGTCGAATGCGATTAATGCAAGGGTCTTTGTGACGACCCTGGTCAGGCGGGATCAAGATTGGTTCACGAGTCAGCAACCCAGTTCGATAGTATCATATGAGCAACTCATTAAGAGATTTGAGAATCATTTTGCAGCCAACAAGAACGCCAGGAAATCTGTGTCTTCCATGATGGGATTCAAGCAGGGTCCTAGTGAGAGTTTGAGGGATTTTGTTCATAGGTTTAATCAGGAAGTTTTAGAAATACCTGAGTTAACTCATGATCTTATTGTAACATTTCTTTTGTTGGCTTTGAAAAAAGGTACTTTGGCGTCCGCCTTAGCTCGACGCAGACCAAAAGATCAAGAAGAATTGATGCAGTTGGAAGAGTAATGCATCAACGAGGAAGAGATGAATCTATCAAAAGATTCCGAGGCTTGCAAGCCTGTAAATGATCGAAGAGATCGAAAAGATAATAGCTATCGACAAGAAGGGTCGAGGTCTGAAAAGAACCACGAACGACCCCCTCGATACGCAAAATACGAACAGTACACCCCCTTGAAAACATCAAGAGAAAGAGTGTTACTGGCAGTGCAGCACATAAATGCGATTCGATGGCCAAAGCCAATGAAATCAAAATCCAGAGCAAATTCGGACAAATATTGTCAATTTCACAAGGACAAAGGTCACGATACCGAAGAGTGCTACCAGTTGAAAGATGAACTTGAACGTCTAATAAAAGATGGTGTTCTGAACGACTTCATTGATCGTACTCTTGCAGAAAGTAAGAGCCCCAGAGGCCGACCGCGCTAAAGAGATGAGACGATCGCGCAGTCGGTCACCGGATCGGTTTCAATATAGAGGGAATGAAAGTCGATATGACCGTCGGGTCCATGACAATCGCCCGTATGATCGGCCTCGAAATGATGAATATCGTCGAAATGACAATTATCGACAAAATGATGACAAGAGGGAGAATAATAACAGTCGTAAAGGAGATCGACGTAAAGAGCATACCAATGTGGCCAGAGTAGAGATACACACTATCGCGGGAGGGCCAACTGGCGGCGATTTATCCAGCGCAAGAAAAAAGCATAAGAAGGAAATGCGTGGCAATCACTATCGTCAGGAGCCTACGAGGGTCTTCTCTGTACAGAATCACGACCAACCAATAGCTTTTGACGATAGAGATTATGAGGGCATGATTACTCCCCATAATGATCCGATGGTGATAACGATGGATGTCGCAAATTTTGCTGTACACAAGGTGTTGGTTGATACCGGTAGCTCAGCAGATATAATTTTTTGGGATGTGCTGCAAAAGATGGACCTGCGAAAGGTAACTCTGCGAACGTTGAATACCCCCTTAATGGGGTTCAACGGATCACAGATTATGCCGAAAGGTTCAATTGAACTTGATGTATCACTAGGAGTCGGCTCCGAAGAGGAGGACATTGCGCGTAACGTTTTTGGTTGTAGATACCCCTTTTGCTTATAACATGATTGTGGGTAGGCCGATGTTAAATATGTTTGGGGCTATAGTATCGATTCCTCACCTGAAAATGAAGTTTAAAACCAGGGATGGTGTAGGTGAAGTGAAGGACAATCAGTTGGAAGCTCGAGACTGTTACACTACCTCGTTAGTGCCAAACTCGAGCAAGAAGAGGAAGAGAGAGGTTACGAGGGTAAATGTCATTGATGAGGATGTCGCTATATTGATGAAGCAGTTGGATAAGAAGCAGAAGAGAGAGGATACGAGGGTGCAGCCTGTGGAACACAAGACAGTTCAACTTTTTGAAGGTGATGCAGAGAAAACTACGAGAATTGGGGGGCAGTTGAGTCCTACGATGGAATCAAAACTGATAAAATTTCTCAAAGCTAACAATGTTATTTTTGCGTGGAAAGCGGCCGACTTCCAAGGCATTAATCCCGAGGTGATAGTGTATCGTTTGAATGTTGACCCAGAGGCAAAACCAGTTCTTCAGAAACGAAGAAGTTTTGGCCCTGACAGAGACACCATTATTAAAGAAAAAGTGAAGAAGCTGCTAGAAGTAGGCTATATAAATGAAATTTAATTTACTGAATGGCTAGCCAATGTAGCTCTTGTACCAAAAGTCGAAAACAAGTAGCGTATGTGTACTGATTTCACTGATCTAAACAAAGTTTGCCCTCGGGATCCTTATCCTTTGCCTCGTATTGATTTATTAGTAGATTCAACTGCAGGTGTTGTTAAGCATGATGGACGCCTATCAAGGTTTCAATCAAATTATGATGGCAGAAGAAGATAGGGAGAAAACCTCCTTCATCACGGCACAAGGTGTATATTGTTATAATGTGATGCCGTTTGGACTTCGGAACTCCGGAGCCACATGTCAACGATTGGTCAATTCGATGTTTGAGAACGAGATAGGAAAGACCATGGAAGTCTACATTGACGATATGCTCGTCAAATCTGTGGACGGATCGGACCATTTGAGTCACTTGATGAAATCTTTTGAAAAAATGAAACGATATGGAATGAAATTAAACCCTAATAAGTGTTCCTTCGGAGTTCAAGGGGAGATTTTTTGGGATATATGGTAACCGAACGAGGTATTGAGGCCAATCCTGAAAAAATCGAGGCAATTTTAAATATGAAATCCCCCTCAAGTGTGAAGGACGTACAAAAACTGACGGGGAGAATGGCAAGCCTGAATAGATTTATATCTAAATCGGCTGATAAAGGACTTCAATTTTTCAAAATCCTACGAAAGGTAAAAAACTTTACGTGGACAGAAGAATGTGAAAAAGCTTAAAGAATACTTGGTCTCTCCTCCCCCCGCCCGTTGCTAACAAAACCTGTCTTCGGGGAGGCTCTATTCTTGTACTTGGCTGTTTTTTTAGCAGCCATTAGTGCAGTTTTGGTTCGAGAGGTTGAAAACGAACACAAACCAGTATATTACGTCAGTAAGCTGATTCAAGGGGCTGAATTGAATTATTTGGAGATTGAAAAATGGGCACTTGCTCTAGTAACTCCCGCTCGTAAGTTATGACCATACTTTCAGTCCCATCACATTGTAGTACTAACGAACAAGCCACTGAAGCAGGTGTTGGCGAAGCCCGATGTTTCAGGAAGACTCATAAAATGGGCCATTGAGTTAGGAGAATTCAACATTGAGTATAGAAGTCGGGTGGCGGTGAAAGCGCAGATAATAGCAGACTTCGTTGTTGAGATGACGACGGAGTCAGCCCATGAAGTGGCCATAACAGAACCAGCAAAACCATGGCTATTGCATGTGGATGGTTCGTCAATGATGAAGCGAGGAAGAATTGGAATTTGGCTACAAACACCGGATAAGCTGGATATGGAATTTGCAATTAAGTTAAACTTTGATGTAACCAATAACGAAGCAGAGTATGAGGCCCTCGTTGCAGGTTTGAGAATGACAAAAATCTTGGAGGTAAAAATGCTGATGGTTTATACAGATTCGCAGTTAGTGGCTAGACAGGTTTCCGGGTCGTATGAAGCTAGAGAGAAAATGATGATAAAATATTTGAAGAAAGTGAAGGAATTGATGTTGGAATTCGAAAAAGTTGAGTTGCATCAGATCCCAAGGGATGAGAATGAACGAGCAGATGCACTGTCGAAGTTTGCGAATCAAATTGTGAGTTTGAAAAGTAGGAAGGTAACTCTGTTGGTGGCTGAACACTCGGAAATAGAGTCAGTAACCTCGGTAGTGCCAGTTTTGGTTGAGAGTTCGTGGAATGATGCAATTATGGATTATTTAATAAATGATGAGCTACCTAATGATAAAGTTGAGGCTAGGAAGGTCGTTCAAAGAGCAACGAGGTTTGCAATGATGGATGGAGAGCTATACAAAAGGTCAATGGGGGCCCCACTGCTACGATGCTTAACTCCATCAGAGTCTGAATATGTTCTAAGGGAAATTCATGAGGGGAGTTGTGGAAATCATTCTGCGGGAAGATCGTTGGCCCAAAAAGTTACGAGGCAGGGTTACTTTTAGCCTACCCTAGTTAAGGATGCATATGAATTCGCTAAGAAATGTCGGGAGTGTCAAAGGCATTCCAATGAAATACATCAACCGGGGGCCCCTATGGAAGCAATAAAAATTGCATATCCATTTGATCAATGGGGAATTGATATCTTAGGTTGGAATATTTAACCTTATCGACATACCTGTTGTAAACCAACGTAAAATGCAGAATCATCTGATTATTAAATTTGTATGCAAGACCTTTCCCTCCAGCCCAAAACCAAAAGAAATTTGTTATTGTGGCAATAGAACACTTCACGAAGTGGATAGAGGCAGAGGCTGTGGCTCGTATCACAGAAAAAGTCGTTATTGACTTTGTATGGAAGAATATAATATGCAGGTTAATTAACCCAGACAAAATTGAATAAATATGAATAATTCTGAAGTTGTTCTCATATGGAAGAATATAATATGCAGGTTTGGCATACCGCGGATATTGATATCGGACAATGGCACACAATTCAATGGAAAAACGATCACGGATTGGTGTGCGGAACTAAAGATTCAGCAAAACTTCACCTCGGTGGGACATCCGCAGGCCAATGGATTAACAGAAGTGGCAAATCGTATACTCCTACAAAACTTGAAGACGAGACTTGAAGGTGAACGAACAGGTTGGGTTGAAGAATTGCCTGGAGTGTTGTGGGCGTATAGAACCACACCTCGGTCGTCGACGGAAGAGACTCCTTTTTGTCTCGTTTACGGCTCAGAAGCAGTTATAACAACTGAGATAGGGATGATGACTCATAGGGTTGGGTCGTATGAACCAGAGGAGAATCGGTCTACAAGGGAGTTCGAATTAGATGTCATTAATGAAGTACGAGACAAGGCGTATGCCAATATAATGAGGCAAAAGAGCACAATGGCAAGAGCATACAACAAAAAGGTGAAGGCTCGATTTTTTTCAAGTTGGAGATCTCGTTTTGAAAAGGGTGGAAGTATCGCGGCATGTGAAGAAGTTGGAAGCAAACTGGGAAGGACCATTTAAGATTGTAAAAATTACGAAGGCAATGACCTATCGATTACAAGATCTCAAGGGTAAAGACCTACCACGTCCCTGGAATGTAAATAACTTGAAAAAATTTTATGCATAAGAAGCATAACTTTTACGTTACTGTTATTTGGATATGCGTTTGTAGTAAAACAAAGCTGGACAAGTCCTTGTTCGTTTGAAAAAACAAAATTAAAATTGACATCAATGTGAAACGATACAAAAAAGAGATACTAAATTTGGGTCCACATAAAACATTGTTTTAAGCACAAAAAGTTATACAGAAGCCTCCCAAAATCGGGTAAAAACAAAACAATCTTTATACAGTTAATCCTTAATTATCTGAGGCTCATCAATGGTAGCGGCGGTTTCTCCCTCTTCACCTTGTCCGTCGCCTCGATCAATTGTTGCTTCTAGTTCTCTCTCGAATTGGATAATGGTTCCAGATTCGCCGATCACTAAGGCGTCGAACTCGGGGAAGTAGGTATAAGTAGCGTTGTCTGGGGGGGTGGCCGTGGGTCGTTTGATGGGAGCTCTCAGATAGGCTTGGGAAAACTCATCCTCTTAGAAAGTGGACGGGAGATTTCCTATCTCTTTCATGTAATCAATTGCCTTGAAGAAGCCGTCCTGGACGTCGTTCATAGCTTGATCGAGCAAACGATCGTCAAATACAGTGGAGCATAGCATGTCACGAGCCCCACCTAAACGAGCCTCTTCAATTTGACGCCTGAAGGAGGACGATTCTTGGAACTCCCTGCGACCTGCGGTTTTACCCAGGGCAAACTGACGTCGTTTCTCGGCCTCGGTACCCTCTTGCAGTGTACTCAATTGCTGACAAAGCGCAGCGTTGTTTTGTTCAAGCTCTGCCATTTTGAGCTTGTCCCCATCGTACGATCGGCAAATAACATCAAGCTCCGTCTATGATTGATGAGAGTAATGTTTAGATTATGCAAACTGTAATTGAAATAAAATACTAGTAACGAATTCGAATTTACCTGTAGAGAAGCGGCATTTTCCTTATCTTCTTGAGCAGTAATAAGCT
This sequence comes from Buddleja alternifolia, assembly GCA_019426215.1. NCBI lineage: Eukaryota > Viridiplantae > Streptophyta > Magnoliopsida > Lamiales > Scrophulariaceae > Buddleja > Buddleja alternifolia. Next base: position 826,086 of record CM033393.1, on the reverse strand, counting down.
CAGCCTGGACTTGCCCTTTATAGTCGGTGAGCTCTTGTTGAGATCGCCTTAAGACCTCCTTCAAGCTCGAATTGTTGAGGGACAATTGGTGTATTAAGAGTTTCGTCTGAAAAGACATAATGTCAAACGAAGTTATACAAAATCGAGGTATTTAAAATATCGAAATACTATGAATCATAACTGATGTACCTTTTCGAGATATTGAGCTGCTTGCTTTTCAACAACCAGATGAGGCTGATCGAGGATAAGAGCCTTATGCCTGGGCAATAACGTGCGATGAAATGATTCAATCACAGTATTGCCGCTAGGATCCTTGATTATTCTGCTGTCGGAGTATATATGCCAGTCTTGGATAAGTGGTTGTTTGTCGGGTCGTTGAGGGGCGCGTTCAGTAACCTCGCAGTCGAGGTAGTCTTTAAGCAGTAGAGACTCAGCCTGGTTGAGCAGGTCGTAATCACGAGCGTCAGGCTCGTCAGTTGTTTCAGCTTGGGGGGTCGGAGATGCAGGCACTGCTGGAGTGGCCTAGGAAGTACCCTCTCGGTGAGGACGCTTCTCTGGACGACCATAGGGAGCACCTGTTATCTCCACGACCGGCTCGTAGCATCGTAGACGAACGAGAGAGCCCTCTTCGCCCGCTGAGTCATTTGTAGGGCCTGTGCTTCGAGGAGGACGAGGTGTAGTTGTTGCGGGGCGGGGCGGCTGGGCGCGAGTGGTCCCCTGGTCTTGGGGATCACCAATCCTTATTTCGGATTGTCCCTAAGTTCATCCGCGCCCTCGACCCCGGCCAGTACCTCGACCAGCTGCAGCAGCTGCCCGCTGGGCTGCCTCTGCTGCAATTACGGCTCTTTTGTCCAGACGAGCCTGTCTCTCTTCCATACCTGCAAATGAAGAAAAGAATAAGCACCAGAGATTAGATACATAAAACATAATATAGTACGAAGTATAATAAATGATGGAATACGAGTATGAGTTTTTACCAAGATCCTCGACGACAGGCACGTTAGCGCTACTTAGCCCACACGTGACAAGCATGGATTCACTCATCACGACCTCGGGCTTGAACAGCCGTTTGAGGATACGTTTTAAAGTTCGTCGAGGTATCGTGGGTCGACCAACGTTGCTTAGGTCAATGAGGTCCATACCCCACGGACGAGGTACATTCCACAGCTCGTTTACCGGTGGAGCGATGAAGAAAAACTTTTTCTTCCAATCTTTGAAGGAAGATTGGGTTCGAGATTGCAAACGAAAATGACGCTGGGGTGCTAGGAAGAAAAAACCTTTCTCCCTAGATTTAGTGCATCGATGCACTGACAGAAAACCGTTGAAGTTTTTGATGTTCGGATGAACTCCATACATCCTCATTACGACTATAAAAAAAATTATATGCCTATAAGAATTTGGAAGTAATTGAGTGGGGCTCAAACGAAGGTGGAGAAGAATGTTTACTATGGCAGGATGTAGAGGAAACCTAAGCCCTGAAGCAAGATGGGCTACGTGTATGGTGCGAAACCCTAGTGGGGGACGATGCATCCTATCACCCTCGTTGGGGACTATAGTACGATAATCATGAGGGATATGATATCTCGCCCTAATGTCTGCAATATTTGACGCAGTTAAAATTGAGGGATAACCTAACCAAGGGACTACTCTACGAGCCCTATCCATATTAGGAAATAACTGGGAATTAACATCCTCGTCTCCCTCGAGATTTGGATATGGAGGGGGAACATCAGGAGACTCAGGCTCAATAACGATGGGGGAGTCGTTTATATTGGGCTCAAGAGATGTCTCAGGACTGCTAGAACTACTATTTGACTCACTATGACCAGACGAGGTGGTCTCATTTTCCTCGTCAGAGACACGGGGTGAGGCACCCACACTAGAGGTACTCATGAAAATTGATTGAAAAATGCAAAGTATTGGATAAATAAAAGAAAGAGAGAGAGAGAGATGAAGCCTATACCTAGCGGGAGAAAAAAATTCGGATTTGAAATAGAAGATGATCTCCAAGTCGCAAGAACGCCAGAAGAAGCTGCAAAATTTTTCAGACTCTTGTGACTCGAGGGTAAATATTGCTGAAAGTAAAAATTCAAAATGAAGGGTAAGTCCTGCATATATATACTATGAGAAAATTTGAAATCAACGGTACGGATCAACTAGTTAAAAGTTGTATCCAACGGTGGAGAGACGTGACGCTTCGAATTCAACTTGCGTCTCTCGGAATTCGAAAGGATAGAGCAACAGATCAGGCACGTCTCTCGGGAAGCGGCGTGTCAGAATTAATGACGTAAAACGACTGCAATGTAATGATTACAAGGGATGGATAATAAATAAAATAAAAACAAAGAAATAGGTGCCCCAAAAAGGTAACAGTTGCATTAATTTGTACTTCGTCAGTTATAGGTCAAGGAATAGAAATTAATTTCTCCATCACTCACGAAGTGGGGGATTTAATGATATACCAAAATACCAATCTCGGAGATTTAATCTTCGTTATCTCATATTCATTAAATGTATAGGGTCATTAGGCTCATACTGTGCCTCGTATACGAGGTGGGTTTCAGGTCCGATCCCTAAAACAATATTATTTGCATTACACTCCAAGATCCGCGTGTTATTATTATTTAGGTAGGGTCGATCCATGGCCTGACCCGATGAAGATCGAATCTGTGCCACCCATCAAACACACGTGTAAAGGATCCGCAGGCAAGACGTCTTATCAGTTATTCACTCTACATTGCAGAACGGAAACTCTATAAATACCGTCATTTATGAAGTTACAGAGGACGGATAATTGGAGCAATAAATATTACGAACTATCTATCGTATTGCTTGAATTATTCGGAGACCTGAGAGTACGATCCTAGAATACAAATAAGAGAGTTCTTCGACATACGAACCATAACGAATCCAACATCTTTACTTGAACTACATTTAGACTTGATCCTGAAAAGGTATGTAGGCAGCTCGATATCGTCCGAGCGCAGTCTATAATCTAGGGAACGTGTTATTTGGTACGTGTTCGAGGCCATCTTGACTGAAATAGTGTGGGGGTAAAATCCGTGTAAGACCAATCACCATATCTTTAATCTTACTCAACATTACAACCCGAAGTACTTCAGTTCATTTCTTCCCAAAAATGTATCCTCAAATCCACCATCCCTAATCCCAAACGCCACAATATGGGACGATTTTAACAAGCTCGCCGGCTGCCAAAATGGCCAAAAACTCGCCGGCGTAGCGAAACTCGAAAAATACTTCGGCAATCTTAACAAATCTTACGTTGATTTCTCCGACAACTTCGACGACTACCTCGAATCCACCGTCAAAACCTATCAGCTCAACTTCAACCTAATTTTCACCGGCGAACTCGACGTACTAACATTAAACCACGTTATACAACCTTGATGTGGCAATCCGGATGTCATCAATGTTACGTCGACGATGAGGAGATCGTACAGTTCGAGATCCACGATCCATACGGTGTCGCATTACTTGTTCAAGAAGGAGCAAAATACCGATTTTGCCCCTTCTACCTAACAATTCCCATCAGTTTTGGGGAAAATTGAGCCCAGGGACCTTGTTGTGATAAAAATGAGAATAGAAGGACTAATTGAGCGCAATTGAGAAAGAAGGACTAAAGTGGGACAAATGATTGAAAAAATGGACTATTGATGAGATTTGACCTCTCCATATATATAAATATGTGTGTGTTTGTGTGATCGAAAAATATCATGTTTTTTCCTTTATTTTGAGTCCCCCCCTCCAACTCCAAAATCCTAGCTATAACGAAAGAGATATAAGAGTATAAAGTATGTTAAAAGTTGTAACTAAACCTAGTTCCTTATTATATTTCCCCCCTAAATATAGCGTACCGTACCTCGAGGGGCAAGCCCCCCATACCCCCCCTTTGAATCCTTCGACTATCTGGTAAAAAAAAAGATATATCTATATCACAATAATTTCGCCCCATATCAGTAAAATTCTTGGCTCCGTCCCTATACGTGTGTGTGTGTGTGTGTGTGCGATTTTGTGTGTGTATATATATGTGTGTGCGTGCGATTTTGTGTGAATGTGTGTGTGTGTGTGTGTGATTTTGTGTGTGTGTGATTTTGTGTGTATATATATATATGTGTGTGTGTGTGCGCGCATGTGTGTGTATGTTTGCAAGCTTTTGGAAGAAAATCCATGGAGGAAGATGAATAGTGATAAGAAATTTGGGGGTTAAATGCAAAAAAACCCCATGTCATACAACTTTTTTGCTAAAACCCCTTTGTGATCACGAAATAGCCTAAAAACCCCCTCGTGTTCTTAAAAAGTCTGCAAAAAGTCACTTTTTGTCAAAAAAAAAACGAGCGTGTTTTTCATGTTTTTCACTTTTATTGACATGCTTATTTGTCATTTATACACTATCCAAACAATATAAAAGGAAAAATAGTATTATTTCACCCAAAAAACACGTATTTCTTTCTATTTTTTTAACAAATAGTAACTTTTTGCAGACTTTTTGAGAACAAGGGAGGTTTTTAGACTATTTCGTGATCACATGGGCTTTTTAGCAAAAATGTTATATCACAGGGTTTTTTTTTGGCATTTAACCCGAAATTTGGGGGAGATGAAGTGGAAGAAGCAAAATCAAATGTGGATGAAACAAAAATCAAGTGTGGAAGAGGTAAAATTAGGTTTGGAAAAATCAAATAATGGCAAAATAGTAATTACACCAAAAGTCTCACCTTAAGTGACTAATATGCCCTTAAAATTGATACATGCATGGCATGTGAGGAATTTTAGGCAAAATGTTCCGTCGGAATATTCCTTTATATAAGAAATTGCAAAATCCGCACAGTTGAGGAAGCAAAGTGAAAAAAAAATTATATAAAAAAGTGCAAAAAACACTGTAGTTTGGGAGGTTTTTTGTCCTTTTCCCTAGTTTTGATCTATATTATACTATATAAAATAAAAAGAAAAAAATTAAAAATATATATAAAAAATTGTTTTCCGTTAACCGAACCTCATAATCGAAATTGAACCGAAAATCGATTTTAAAAAAAAGGAACCGAATTTTTCAACCGAATTCTCAGCTTTCAATTACGGTACGGTATGCTATATTTATGGGGGAAAATATAATAAGGAACTAGGTTCAATTACAACTATTGACATACTTTATACTCTTATATCTTTTTCGTTATAGCCAGTATTTTGGGTTGGGGGGGAGCGAACTCAAAATAAGGGGAAAAAACATGATATTTTTCGATTTTGAGGAGGGGCGAAATTCAAATATAAATTTTTTTGTAAGATATAAAAATAATTTTTCAAAATTGAGGGAGGCGAGCGCACCCTCCAGCCCCCCTGACTCCGTCCCTGCATGGGAGAGTCGTATATGGCAGCTACTGGAAGTGTGAAGAAGATTCGTGGCGGCTTGTGATTTTTGACACAAAAATTATATAATATACTAAAATTTAGAGGGTTGAGTTGCTATTTTCATTTGGAAAAATTCTAAAATGGATCGGATCCATCAAAATCGGGTCATCTAACACCGTTCGATAGATGTCTTTCATTTGGGATAAATGATAGCCCAATCAATTTTTAATTAATTATGGGCTCTAGATAAATAAACATAATTTTTAGGAAAAAGTTGTGTTTTATACATATAATTATATAAACAATGTCTGTGTTGTGTCGAGTATGTATAGAAACTAAAAACGTGAAAAATTACATTTGACTATAAAATAAAGTGAATTACAATTATAAAATTTTAATAGAAAAATAGTTAGTCGCGCCGGAGCCTATGTAAGTTTTACATCAATTCATATAAGTCGAATAATAATTAGTGACTGATGAGACTCTTTGTTAGTTGTATGTCGGGTTAGATGCAATTTACCCCCTGTAATTACAAAATTGGGCACTTACCCCCAGTGAAAAAGGAATTCACAAAAAACACCCTTGTCATTTCAATAAAGATACTCACCGGCCCTGAACGACTTTTGCATGTGACTTTTTTCGTGAGGACCCAAATGCCCTTACATTTAATTAATATTTATACCATAATTTACCTATTTTATTACATATTTTTATAATTATTTTAAATCTATATTTATTTTTCCTTTTTTCTCCCCTTCTTCCCCAAACTCCCATACAAAAACTCTAATTCACTTTACCCTCACCACCACCATCCCAACCTCACCAATAACCACCACCATCCATCACTGTCGTCTCCCAGCAGCCTCCCATCACCGCTGACCTCTACAACAACCAAACAACCAATCTATCACACCGCCGCCGTCACCGTCTTGAAACCATCGCCGTCACCAGTCACCACCATTCATCCCTTCTCAAGAAATCCCCGCCGTCACTGTTGCTCTCGCCAACAACACCCCATCACCATCGCGGAGTTAACTTCCCACCCCCATCGCAGATCTATCCGCTTCCACCATATCCGCCGCAGTTAACCCCAAACCCGACCGCCCCTTCACTGGTCCTTGTTCAACACAGTCGATTTGCAGAAGGGACGCGACGGAGACAAGCTTCGATTTGTAGAAGGACGGCAGCATCGTTTTTTATTTGCAGAAGGAGCGACGACGATGGCGTTGTAGAAGGCTGAGGTGGATGTATACGGCGCCGCAAGGATGAGTGGTGGTGTGGGGGTGGCAACTATGTTGCAGGTATACATACATATACTTATGTGTGTATATATATATTATTAATATATCTTTATAAATTATAAATTAAAAAGTATATATTATATATAAAATATGTTTTTAAACAAAATAAATAATATGTTCAATATGGACCGTTAATATCTTTTAGATCTATGAATGTGATTAATCAAATCTAAACATTATATAGATATTAATCTAGACCGTCAATTTTATCTTATTTGATCCAATGGTTGTTAGATCAGGAGCAAAATTGTCCAAAAAGGTCAAAAAAATAATAACCAATCGCACTACACGCGAGTGAGGCGCGTAGGGGGTTAAATTGTCTCTTTTTTTTTTCATAAGTGGGTGTTTTGATAAAAAAAATCACGGGGTGTAAGTGCCCAATTCCATAAATCGCAGGGGGGTTATAAGTATTTATCCCATTGTATGTCTAATTTCGAATGAACTAAGAGAAGTTAGGGGCAAGAGAGGAAAATGTACAAGTTGAAATAAGACACTGAAACGAACACACTAACATATTTTCAATAGAAAACGAGAAAAAAGACTTTTGAACACAAGAATACAAGGTTCTGAAACCTATTAATTCAGAATTTACCAGAAATCAGACACACTATTATTTATGCCAGTGGATACTTCTTCTGTATAAGAGAACCGGAACGTGTCCAATTGGTCCGAAAGTGTATTCTTTGTCTATCTCTTATGGGACCACACACAATACACCTTAATTTGTGAGAGATAAAAACACTATGACCATTGAACTTGGTCTTGTGTAGAATTTTCTGAGAGAAGCAATGTAATACAAGAAAAAAAAAATACAAAAAAAAATAAAATAAGACTTGTAAACATTTAAGAAAGTAATAAGTCAAGTCATAGAAATGGTTTTGTACTGTTGTACCGTAGCTGTTATCGCTTGTTCAACAGGAAGCCTCTCCAAACTGGATGCACCGTAAAATCCATGAACTCCTTTAGTTCTCTTCAATACATATTCTGCTTCCTTTGAGTCAGATATAGGACCTGCAATTCAAAGCAGAAACATAAGAGAATATTGAAAAACTCGAGGGACGAATTTCTTTTATAATGAATCCGAAAGATTACAAATAGTTATCTTCTACAGAATTTAATCCTCTAGCATATTCTCAAGAATAAAGTAACCCAGATATTAATCGAAGCAGTTTTTAACAGAGATCAGCTTGAACTAGGAAAATCTAATCTATCTTAAATTCACACGGGAACTAAATATCGTGAGACCTCGGATGGAGTAGGAAATACTGTCCCATGTTATTTAACATTTTGAACCATAAGCACTTAATGATTATGCATTTTTTTCCATATACATTTTACATAAGGATGGTATCATGAAAAAGATGTATGCTGGAAACCAGTATCTATTTTGGTCATTTGGCACAAAACAGCTCCAGGGTCATATCAAAAGAAACACCAAGGAGATGAACCCTGTTACCAAACAACATATGGATAGCCTATTATCCAATCAGAGATGACTTAATGCGCAATATCTATTTCGGATAGTTACATTTATTAGGTTATTACCACGAGCCCATGAGATTTTAAAAATTACCAAAACATCCCAGATCTGATAACTCGAAAACTAGGGGGTGTGATTGTAATCTGGTTTTACTAACAATGACTGACGGAGGAAAGTTGGGGTAATTTCTCAAATCTCGGGGTGTTTTTTGTAATTAGGGTCTCACGCAAGGGGTGCCTTACGTAATTTACCCATTCTAGTTTAGAGGTGACAGTTGGGCTTAAGCTAGATTTTAGTGACGAAAACACATTAAAAAATGTTCCATTACACAAAATCCTGTTTAATGATGTAAATTAGTTCCAATGCTTAATTAGCTGTAATGCCATCTACGTTTGCTGCCAAATTTCAAATGTTTTACCTCCATGACAGAGAACAATAGCATCAGGGTTGATCCTGTGAGCAGCATCTGCAATAGCTTGTACGAGAATTACACTTTCTTCGATCGAGACAGCTGTTTTTGCACCAATCGAACCAGACGTCGTAAGTCCCATATGGGCCACAATGATGTCAGCACCGGCTTTCGCCATTGCTGTTGCTTCGTTTTGATTAAAAGCATATGGGGTTGTTAGAAGGCCCATTTTATGAGCTTTTGCAATCATCTCAACCTCCAAACTGAAAACGGGAAATAAAGGATATCATTACTTTAATGTTCTAAAAAATGAATAATTACAGGCACACCCCTCACTTATTGAGTAATTACCACGAGCATCCAGAGTCTTTGTAAATTATTAACACGCCTCTGTCAGATCCAGAAAACTCCGCAAAATACAGGTAAAGCAACTCGGCAAAATATGGGTAAATCTATATTTTACTGACAGGAGGGCGAAATTGTAATATGTTTTTACTGATGGGGAAGTTAGAGTAATTTCTCAAAACCTCGGGGTATTTTTCGTAATTAGAATCTCATTCAAGGGGTGTCTGTAATTTACCTTTAAAAAGAAGGCACTATGAGAAAGGAGAAAAAAAAATGAAAAAGAAATCACCAAGTTTTATGCCGTACCTATATCCCATCCCAGTCTCTTCTAGATTTTGTCTAAAATTACCATCAAATAGCCCAACAGTAGGAAAATTCTGCACCCCTGAGAATCCAATAGACTCCAATTGCTTCAGGAAGAAATCCATCCTCCTAAATGGGTCGGTAGCACAGACTCCAGCAAGAACTGGAACTTTTTCAACTACCTAAACATGTCAGCACGAGAAGAGATGAACTAATAACAAAATCAGGTGGATTTTAATTTCATACAAGCTAACAAAAAACTCACCATCATTTATGCAAAGAGTGACACATTGAGCATTTTTGGTCTGGTCATTATGTAATGCTTACTTATAAGCTCAACAATTTTTAATACAAATTAACGCATTCTTATATCAATTTTTACTGTGCTATATGCCCAATACAGGTCAAATTAAGCAATTCGTCATCCACCTAAACAAAGCAAAAGGCAAAACTTCGACCATTGATGACTTGTCTAAGATAAAGCTTTAGCTAAAACAATTTAAAAACAAAGTTTATTTTATAAAATTTCAGGAGCAGAGGGTCCTAGTTAATCTTTTCATGCATCTTATCCCGTCATGCCCGGCAGAATTCTAAAATGGCTAATGAAGCACTTACCGGCAACACCTCGTTGGCCATGTCAAGTACCACTGCGTTGGCATCAGCAAATGGCAATAGACCTGCCAAGGACCCCCTTCCTGCCATCCTAAAACGCCCCGAGTTGTACACGACAATTAGATCCACTCCACCAGCTTCCTCAAACTTGGCCGATATGCCTGTCCCTGCGCCAGCACCAATTATGGGTTTGCCCTCTCGTATCTGATATTTCAATAGCTGCAATATTTCCTGTGTTCTTCGAAGCGTTTCTGGTGCAATAAAACAAGAATTCTTTGGTCAATCTAAAAGTAGAAGAGCAAGTACAAAAGGCATTTACTACCAAAATGGTGATGAAACCTACTCAATCAGTCCTACATGATTCATTACTACTAAAGCTGTCGAAGGGTCGACCCGGAAAATACTTCTTCAAGAAACATTTGTTTGTAATTCTAGATTGCAGTCTGTCTTACCCTGAATATATGGATCTACTGAATCATCTGAAGTTTTATAAGGCAAGAAGTTAAAGAAGGCAATCAGATTCTCAATAAATATTCCAATAAAATTCATCACGTGGACTACTAAATATCAAACTGGGAATATGTCTCCAAATATATGGATCCAACTGAATCACACAGATTAGGGACATGGGGTCACCGCTTGTGTTCAAGCTGGCTGTCAACTGACATTAAAACATTCATCTTCAGAAGGAATTTCTATGCATATTTGGAAAAGCAATATACATTCTATACAAGAAGAGCACAAAAGTCCATGAGGCAGCAGTCAACTTTGGCAATTTAACACGTATTGAAGATTCCATGCAACAGATCTCGTAAAATAATTTGGCATGAGGCCTCAGTAACAAGTTAACAGAAGTTCATTGATTTATTACTTGGGTTGCAAATATGGAATTTCCATGGATTAGTGATGGTACGAACTATTATGGCTATGTTACGTGTGCACGTGGCTTTTAAAATCTAATAACCATGTATCAGTAGTTCCTAATGTGACAGGATAGTACGAGAATAAAAGAACAAATAAGAAATTAAGGCAGGAGAAGGCAACAACCTGGTTTTGCATCGGGGAAGTTGCTCAAGCTATATGAAACTGGTATGACGCTCTGGGAACCTATCTCAGGGACAGAAGTTTTCTCTTGAATGCCTTGAATAGATTCGTAATTACCTTGAGTACCAACATCCTTAAAGTTCGTTGAGATCTCTAGGAATGAGTCCACTAGTGCATTTGCAAACTCTGGGTCATTAATGTGATGTGGGAAAACTTTAACCTATAAATACACAGAAATTATCCTTCCATGAGCATATAACTGAGATGAGATTCAAGCAAATAGAGAATGCTGGGAACCATCAACACTTTATGTGATAGGTAGTTATGGAACCTGGCGATCTTCATTAGTTTCAATTCGCCTCTGTAATTCCTCTATGAGAACTCCAGTAGCATCAGGATCATAGAAAGCCTTGCCTGGTGCATCCAAAGCAGAGACACCCACCTTTGGCAGGCAGACGCAAACCTTTGATGGTAACTTGTTCAACTTGTCCGCTATAAATGCAGCAAATTTTACATTCTCATCCACTGTGGTTCGCATTAGCGTAATCTGAGAAAAGGACAACCACGGATCATTACATGTACAATACCGTTGTATAGAATTGGAGCCAAAACATCCAATGGAAGTAATAGCCAGTATGACTTGAAAGGAAATATTCGTGTACAACTTCCTTGAATAAACAATTCTGCTTTTGTAATAGAAAAGTGAAATAAATCTGCTCTGACTATCCTAATTTACGTGGCTACAAAGTACAAATGGTAATGATCTTATTCTCACCATGCCCATGATTCAAAGTAATTATCTGAAGTGCCAACAGCTGAAGAAAGTATTATATGACAAAAAGGGTGTGGGAGATGAACTATCACCTGTTCATTGTGTTCATAAATCTTTCTTTGCTGAAATTTAGAAGGTATGGTGTCTTTGGGTCCAAAGTTTACCATATCCAGTGCTCCAACGCTTACAACTAAAGGTAACTTCTTCTCTATTATGGAATCAAAGCGGTAACTGTCACATGCCATGACTCCTCCAACTATGTAGTCAGCTACTTCAGTTGTTGTGATATCCAAAACACCCTACGGCGCATACAAAGCAAATATCAGAGAACTGGAAATAGTAAAAATTAATCAACAGGAAGTGCTATAACTGCAATTTATTTTGGCATGAACAATCTAGTATGACATCAACTTCCTCTTAGAACTTGTTTGAAATGAAAACTAAACAAGCAGCTCCATCCAACACCAAAAGAACAGTTTAGTAAATCTTTTCATATTTGTATTCGATCACTGAGTTCAATTACCTGAAATTAGGAGGAGCAATGTTCCATTCTAATTCATTCCATAGCCGAACTACACACTCAACTACGTTTGTTCTAAAAGTTTCAGACATAAAAATTTAATCTATTCTAAAATGAAAACCAAGTTAATTATCTATTTATGCATTTGGTACTTTCAGGAAAACGTGCTTAAATATAATAGGTATACAATCTCCAATTTGATATTTTCTGTCAAATGTCAACAGCCTTGAGGCCCAGAGCTTGTATTAGCACCATTGTGCAAGTTAAAAAGGTGCAATTTCAGATGCAAATGAAAACATGTTATGTGGCCGAAATACCTGTATAAATCCTCCTCTAACAAGATCCTCCATTGCCCTTCCTCCTACCCCAGTTGCATGGAAAACTAAGGTCTCATACCCCTCTTCTGCCAATCTATCTTGGACAGCATTGACACATGGAGTAGTGACCCCAAACATAGTCATACCAACTGTACCCTTCTCACTAGCAGTAGCAAACTTTTTCGATATCTCTAGATGTCCAATCACCATTCCAGAAAAAGCAGCAGCAGCATTAGACAATACCACTCTACTCACACTATTAATGCCACAAATATCCACCACTGATGGAAATAACACCAAATCCGATGTTCCGACATATGGTTCAGTCTGACCGCTAGCCACAGTCGACACAATTAATTTTGGGATCCCAATAGGAAGAGACCTAAAAGCAGATGACATTAACGATGTCCCTCCACTACCCCCAAGCCCTATAACTCCAGCAAGAACTCGATCACCATGAGCTTTACTGAGGAAGACCTCAAGTGCTTGGTTCATGACTCCAATAGCCTTGCCTCTATCATCTGGAAGCGGGGTATTTTGTTGTTCCCCTGCTCCAAAAAAGCAAGAGAGGACATCTTTCCTTGACACAAATTTGAAATCCTCGCAACTCTCAATATCTTTCTGACTAGTCGACACATCAACTACTGTCACCACCACCTACAGAATACACAATCATATGATAAAATCCACAGATAAATCGGTATCCATCATGAAGAAACTGAACCTAATAACTTGATGTTGACTTTTACATGAAAACTTACATTATCCTTTTATTCAACTAGTATTATAAATATCTTAGTTATTCGCACACTGCAATCTTTTCATTTAACAAGTTGCGCTTAAAATTCCGAACCAAAAAAAAAAAAAAAAATCCTACAAAATTATTCTAACGCTAAAATTTCATCTTCTCAATGTGAGCTTTAAATTTTAATCTATGCAAGTAACAACAAACTTCAAAAATTAACTTATAAACAACAGGACATGCCTGAATGCACAGATAACAATAATCTGATTCATCTTCAAAAAATTAACTAAGATAAACAACAGGACATGCCTCAATGCACAGATAACAATAATCTGATTCATATTTCAAAAATTAACTAAGATAAACAACAGGACACGCTTCAATGCACAGGTAACAATAATCTGATTCATCTTTCAAAAATTAACCGAGATAAACAACAGTAAATGCTTCAATGCACAAATAACAACAATCTGGTTCATCTTCAAAAATTAACTAAGATAAACAACAGGACATGCCTGGACGCACAAATAACAACAATCTAATTCATCTTCTCCAGAACAATAAAATATTGTACAATAATTTAAGGAAAAAAACATAAGGCTGCAGAAAGCACAACAAAAATGAACACAATTCGAGCACCTTCGAGGAATTGTTGGTGGAAAAAAGATGGAGATTGGATCGAATTGAGTGAGAGAGGAATCGGAGTTCTTGAAGCTTAGTATCAGCAGTTCCAATGCAGAATACTTGCACACTGTTATTGCTCTCTTCAATCGCCATTAGAATGTAGCCCCAAAAATTTCACAAAATGATACAGCAGTAGTAGTACTAGTTTGGAGGTGGAGAGTTCTCCTCAGTGTTGGTGAACGGTCACTTTGCAGCGTAGAAGACCGCTTTTGCTAACAACGATCGAAATCGCCAACTTCATCGTCATCTACAATAAGACACGTGTTGTGCTCTAGGAATTCAATATAATATTTATACTTAGCTAAGTTTGGTAATTTGATCCGATCACAATATACTTTACTGCTGAATTTGGTCTAGCATAAATTTTTTCTTGTTACTTGCTAGCTTATTGGTAAGTCAAACCAAAATTAATGAGTTGTCACTCTGTTGGTAGTTGATACTATAAATATTAGGGGTGATCACAAGTGCGGTACGGTTTCACTTTCTTTTCACATATTCTCAAATTGAATTGTCAAATGTGGTTTTGTCAAATAATAATTTTAAATTACGCTTTTGAGATTCAAAATTGCTTGTGCAATTCTGCATGTTTTGGTGAAGTTCGGTGCGGTTAAACGTTTTTAAAATTGTTTTATACTAACTTAAGAAATTAGAATTATATCTTGAAATGTTAATAAACTAAATCAATCCATTTTATTGAACTCTCTCATGAATTTTTTTTGTAAAAACTGTAACTAAACTTCTCAAAGTTGTAACTTTAAATTACTAAAGTATAAGATCAAACTTAGCAAGATAAAAATCAATGCGGGCTTCATTTTACCATTAAAATCAACAAGTGATACAAGATCAACTCTCTTATAAACAAAGACAAGTGAAGGTAAATATGAGGCATACAAACTTTTTTTCTTTTTGGATAACTTATACGAGACATACAAACTAGTTCTTATAACATTTGAACCACATTATAATTGAATTAGCATACTTGAATTTTTCAAATAGCTCTGAACCATGGACTAAATGGATTAAATCACCATCAAAATGATCGTGACATAGAAAAATAATTCTTATAACTCATGTGTAATGTGTATGACATTAACAACTAGATTGGTTCCAAACATAAACTATCACGTATTATTAGGAATAGAAAATATAATATGTGTGTGTGTATTAATGTAGGTAGCGCGGTGTGGGTTTTTTAATAAGTAAAATTAAAATCAAACCCACATTGCATTACGGTTTTTGTTTAATTTGTAAATCGGTGCAGTGCAGTCAGTTTGGACGATTTTTAAATTCTTTTGAGCTACCCTAACTATAATTGCATTTATATCAATTGAAATTAATTATTGGATCAAACTTGAGCCGAAGGTTATAGTATGAATCTAGATTCAAATTGAGTGCGAATGAAAATTGAATCAGTTCAAATTAGATTAGTATTCGTATATATGATTTTATAAACAAATGAAATAAAACTAATATAGTAATACGTAAAACTATATAAATACAATTCATAATTTATAAACAAAAATCTGTAATTACAAGTATAATAAAATTATTTCAAATTAAAAATTAAAATAGGGTCAATCGTGTTATAATTCTGCATGTTTTTCAATGAAAAAATAACATAATAAAATAGTTCGCGGCATAGAGTTTTCTTAATGTTGATTCAAGTACTTATTAGTCACTATAGATCCCGACATGTGGGGTTAGTTTATTAGGATCCCCTTTTCCCTGTAAAAATAAAATAAAGAAATGTATTTATCGTACGTATCATACACTATTGCATAATACTCGGATATGTGTCGATATTCGTATATGGTATTTTTCACAAGATGGAGCATTGTGGGGTGGGTTCTTCGAATCGGGTCATGGGAATGACTGGAATTCTCTCACAAATGGGGCAGGCAAAAGGTGTGTGTAAATGGGCCTGGATCTGGGCTTGGGCCTTTTCATCAGGCTTTTTCTCGTCGGGTTTTTTCTGGGCTTCTTGTTTTGGAGGGGGTGGAGGAGGCCCAATACTTACAACTTCAGCAAATTTTCCATCTTTTCTTGTCTTCATTATTATATCATATGGATCTGCATTTCCTGTAACAGTCAATGTTCCCTTTGCTCCATCTACTTCCACTTTATCAACTCCTAAAACAGAACAAAAATATAAGTTGTAGACAATATAGAAGAAGCTCGTTTGATTTTTTTTTTTTTTGATTTACCCACACGGTGTTTGGGTCAGCTTTATGCGAACCTTGACTAATCCCCGTTCGCAGCTCGTGGTTGCCGCGGGCCAAACATTATTTTGACAACGCCGGGAATCGATCCTGGGAGCTCCAGCATCGACCCCAAGTAGTCCTAGTGGCAGCCTTATACCACTGGGCCAAGAGGCTTGGTTAAGCTCATTTGATATTCAACTCGACATTGATGGGTAAAAGTTTGTTTGATTTTAATTCATTAAACATATGAAATTGAATTTGAACACTAGTAACATATACGAAACTTCGCTGAAGCTTGACTCAATTAGGTACAAACTGGTGTGTATAACCCTAAACCATATCAAGCGAGTTGCTCGAAGTCAACTCGTGTCTATTCAATTAAAGCTTGTTTAATTTCGATTAGATTTATAAGAATCAAATAAGTTTGAATAAAAAAGTAGTTCGACTCGACTTGACTTGATTGCAATTACATGTGGAGAAGAAGAAGAAGAAGAATGATGATGATGTAATTCATGAAATTAGTAAATTTGCAAAGCATATACGTACATATACCTTGTAAGCCTGAGACAGCCTTGAGAAGCTTCTTCTTGCATTTATGACAGGATATGTCAACCTTTAACACAGTCTTTTGTACCATCCCTAAACTAAAATTCCTTAATTCTCTCTTTACGTATATATAGAAATAAAACCAGTCTTTCAGTCCGATAAATTTAAGATACAGAAGGTGTGTGGAGTGTATATGTATGTATAAATATTATATATATATATATGTATATATATTTTATCATTATTGGTTTGTTCACCCCTTCTTGACTATTTCATATTTTATAATCTTAATATTGTCTTCTTTCAGCTAAGACAACTTATTTCA
The DNA here is from genome assembly GCA_019426215.1 of Buddleja alternifolia. Lineage (NCBI taxonomy): Eukaryota > Viridiplantae > Streptophyta > Magnoliopsida > Lamiales > Scrophulariaceae > Buddleja > Buddleja alternifolia. Next base: position 809,121 of record CM033393.1, on the reverse strand, counting down.
TTTATTTTAATTAAATAGGCTTTGGAATTTTCAACCTTAATTAATTGGATTATGTATTGATAAAATCACGATTTATCTTTTATTCCATTTATTTATACATAATACGTATATAAAAAAAATTAAAATATAAAATTGCATAAATTATGGACTCATGATTCATAAATAAAGTAGAAAATAAAATGGACAGCAATTTTGAAGTAGGAAATGTCTAAGTGCAGTTTTGAAGACTACCAACCCAAAATCATATATAATGAAAGTTGTACCAATTCCAGATGGATAACCAATAAAAAAAGGAATAATTGACCTGAACAATTCTAGACGAGATAGGGAAGTTTATTATGAAATAAAATAAAATATATGATCGGAGTTCTAAAACTCTATTATAAATAAGTTGTTAGTAGACATCAAAGTAAGATAAGGACTAATTCTAATCAAAAGGGACAATAATAATAATAATTAAAATTTAATGAACAAATACAACGCTATGGCAAGTCTTAGTTTAGTCGTGTGATCAAGGGAGTCGACTTGGTTCTTTGATTGTCTTGCTTTGTAGTAGGGGCGGTGAATGAAGGACGGCTTCGGACTATTAGGTGTATGTCCTCAATGATGAATTAAATTGAGTAGGACATTTACACGTTATTTTGTACAAACGATTATGTTTCTATTTATAGAAGAAAGGTTAATTGGTTTTGTTCATATAAATCTCACTGACATTTAATTGTATTGAACAAATAGCCATTGAGATTTGAAGATAGACTATCCACCTCTTATGTGGATAAAAGGAGGCACTGGAAGAGTCGAGTACTTAATATCTTAATATTGGTTCGCGAGTTAAGGAATTTTAATTGAGCATTACAATTCAACTCGTATGACACTTGCTTTGACAAGGAATGCCAATTGAACATTGATTTGATAATGGGAGTCTGTGTCATGAATATGATTAATGGAATTAACATAATTTAACTCGACTCGCCTTAATCTGATCACATAGGTTTTTGCTATTTGACAGTCAATGATTGAGACTAAGATTGTGATAGTATGTGTGGACTTTTGACCTAATGAGTTATTTACAATGTGTTTGTAGTATTGAACCTGTTACCAGAGTAGTTAGGCCTGTATCAACTGATAGGTGGGGTCAACCTCGAAATACGATTCAAAAGGTGCATTCGACATTGTAAGATAACTGCCAATATGGAATTCATTGTGTCGATAGTAAACGAGTATATGACTTGTACGATTATAAGTAATTGAAATTATAAGTCTTTGGCCAAAGCATATAAAATAGCTAGTGATAGTCACTAAAGGTAGTTTGACAATTTCACATTATTATGATTACAAAGTACATTATCAAGTTCTATGAGTTTGATGTACCATGACTCTTACTTGATTTATATGCATATGGTAATTGTAATCAAGGTTCGTGAATGACATATTCATCTCGTATTCAATTGGGCTATGATTTGGTTCCACGGTGCTGGTTAGGTGACAACTTATTCTTTGGTATCCTACCATTGCCAATTGAATCGAGCCTAGAGTGTCGCGCTATGTAAAGAAAAGTAATAATATCCTATGCTAAGGGTATTTTGGTAAATTCACATTGGATGTGAATAACTAACAAAATGGATGACATGATTTAATTAAAGATATTTAATTAGATTAAATAAGTTCACTAAATCATTAATTCATAAGTTAAATTAATTGAAAATTAATTTATAAGTTGAATTAAATTAATTAGATTGCGTTTAATTAGATGATTAATTAATATTCAAATTGGATTTGGACTTGGACTTAATTAATTACACATGGACTAAGATGGAACAAGACCTGAAAGCCCATTCCACTAAGGCCTTAGCGGCCGCCCCCCTCAAGTTGGACTACTGTTTTTAGTTTAAAACCTCAGTACTTGTTAGTCAGTGATAACACAACTCTAAACTCTCTCGGTATTTTTAGAATCTGACTTTGAGAAATAAACCTAGAGCAAAAGAAAGATGAAAATTCCCTCCCCTCTCTCTGAACTAGTCGCCGCTGCCTATACCTGTAGTGGAGGAGATAGGAGCTCTCTTGGAGATATTCTTCCGCGTGATTATCTAGAGGCAGGATTTTGGGGCTACTGCTGATTAATTGAATTTTTGTCGTCAAGAGATAATTAGATTATCTTTTCGAATTATTTTTCATGTTGCGAAAAAATATCATGAAACCCCGGATCTAATTTTGATGTGATTCGTATAAAAATTTTATTCGCTAAATCAAATCACAACAGTGGTATCAGAGCCAAAATTTGGGTGTTTCATGATATCGATTATGTGTTTTAATTGCATAAACCATATTACGTATTGTATGTTTTTGGGTGATTAATTTTATGCATCGAAACTTATAAAATTAATTTGATGGTTGAATTGGATTTATCAGGTAAAACGAAAAAACGAACATGGATTGAAAATCGCTACCTATCGGATTTTTGGGCGGCGCGGCGCGGCAGCAGGCGATGGCACTGCTGTCATCGTTGGCAACTGCTGTAGAAGCAACAGGCCGATGACTGGATCCCCAACCACGCTGCTGCACAGCAAATGCGCGTGGCTGCGCCCATGGCCGTCAGTGTTGGGCTTGGCCCAACACAATTAGGGTTATGTTGGGCTAAGTCCAATACCGAAAGGAAAATGCCCAGTGCATAATAAATAGCGCTGGGTTTGCCCCAGCGAGGTCAATTAACCGCTGGGCATGGCCCAACACATTATTTTAAGTGCTGGGCCGAGCCCAACTTTATTTAATTGGCCAACGATTTAATTGGGTTCTACCCATTGTGAAAAATAATTAATTAAATGGGTTTGGCCCAATTAAATTGACCAAACTATTTATTAATTTCGAATCCCTGATTAAATAAGTTTTTCGTTTCAACTTTTAAAATGGATTTAATGAGTAATTTAAATTAGATTTAAATTCTTTTCTTTTTAAATTGGATTAAATGGATAATTCAAATTAGATTTAAATTCTTTCCAAATTAAGTTCGTATATATAAAAATTAGATTTATTAAATTGGATTTAAATACCAACTTGTTAATTTTATATGATTTGGTTTAGGTGTTTAGATTAGATTACCCATAAGACTTTATTTGATATAGTCACACTTTAATTTGATTAAAGTAGTCAAAATTAAATTAGCTTTATTTTGGCATGATTAAATTAGATTTAATTGATTATTAAATTAGATTTAATATTTTATAATCATATAAGTGTTTAATTGTTTTACATGCTCCTTATTTATCTGATGGTGACACCATGTATGGACTTAGGGTTTTATTTTCTTGTATTATCTGATGGTGACACCATGTATGGACTTAGGGTTTTATTTTCTTGTATTATCTGGGTATTATTGGGCCGGAGTTTGAGCCCCCAGTTTGTATCTATAATTTCATAGAATTTTTGTATAAGTTATTTCTATGTAATTGTTAATAGATAGGCCCAATTGGTGTTTCATGATGGCACATGAAGTCTTGGAGTTATGAAGATTAGATCTTTTTAGGCGGAAGCCCTTGTAATAGATAGAACCCCTCCCCGATCACTCATTGGCTCGAGTTGATCTAGAATAGTCCATACATGTGTGTATTGTTAGAATTGCTAGGCTTATTCTTTCTTATGCATTTCCTTGATTGCGCGATAAAGAAATTAATGTGCAAAGTGAGACTAAACTTATTAGCATTACAATGTTATAATTCTCCCATTAGAAATTATACTAAGGGGCATTGGATGTCCTAGCTCTCCATCAAACTTTAGAAGATGGGTTCACTTCTAATGCATGGCGACGTCCTGTTATAAGGGGTCATGCATCAAGACGTAGTACTCAATCTTCTCTAGTGCATTTGATGCCTTCATATCGAAACAAATTTTGCCCCATATATCGAAAAAGGTTGCAAGGCGAGATTAAATTGTTAGACTGAAAGGAATTGATCGGAAAATGACTCAGATGGATCACCACCTATATATCGAATAAGGTTGCAGTTCAGTGATTCATGAGCTAAAGGAGATTGAATCATCGGTTAGACCGATTGGCGTAAGACACCACCTCAAAGATCTAACAAGCCATATATCGAATAAGGTTGCAACTTGTTTAGATCATTGAGGAACTCGATCACTCACTATGAAACACGTCCAACAAGGTTTTCGATTATTTAATGGGTGTGCAATATTTCCAGAAAAATAGTGGGGGTCAAGTAAACTTAAAAATCCTTGATTTTACTTGGAATACAAAATAATGCATCTAATCGTAAATCTTGGTATTTTTTACATGTTTATTTCCTACATAATGACTAACCCTTTGAAAGTATTGCTTGAGAAAAATGTCCTCACTGGACCAAACTACTCTGATTGGATCAAAGCATTGAGGATGGTCCTTAGTGATGAAGTACTTGTATATATGCTTGAGCTGGATCGTCCACCAAGGACTGGGGTCAGCGAGGATGAATCTATTCTTTTGGCATACTCAGATTGGATCTCTGATGCAAGGAAAGTAAGGTTTTATTGTCGAGATCCATATGCAGTGAATTGCAACAAACGCATGAGAACATGGATAGTCCTAGGTCTATCATGCTGCACTTGGAGAAACTGTTCGGAGAACAGGACAAGTCCATTCGGTACTCTGTATCAAAAGAGCTTTTCAAGACAAAAATGAGAGAAAGAGATGACGTTGCTGATCATCTTTTGAACATGATATCCATGCTAAAGAAACTCCGTTCCATGGATTACTACATAGATTTCCATCTACAAATTGATCTCATTCTCCAGTCACACCCTAACTCATTTTTTGCCCTCGTCATCAACTTTGATTCAGATGACATTGAAGGATCACTGTCAGTGCTGATGGACAAACTTGTCAAAGCACAAACACAAATGAGAAAGAAGTTTGGTGTATGCACAGTTCCTATTATACCCTGCTAATAAGGGACAAAAGCAGAAATGTCCGTTGGCAGGGCGTATTAGAGAACCAATCATATCCAAAGTGAAAAAGTCAAGGACTAAGCGCATGAGGGATAATGACACCTACCTCCACTACAAGGGAGAGGGGCATTAGAAGCGTGACTATTCCAAGTTCAAAAGCAAAAAACAAACCAGGTATAGAATTTTATGTTTTTGAAACGAATTGTTCTATGATGATATTTTCAACTTCTTGGATTCTAAATTCCGAGCTAGTGCTCATATTTGTGTTTTGAACCAGAATCTGAAAGTAAGTAGAAAGCTGGAAGAGAAAGAAGTAATGATCAATTTTAGATGTAGACACAGCGTGGCTGCGACGCACACTGGAATTACTAATGTTACATTAATTTATGGACATTGTATTAATTTAGATGATTGCCTAGTTTTGCCCAATGGGTTCAAGAATATTATTTCTATTCCTGTATTGGTCAGGAAAGGATGTTTATTTTCCTTTAAACATAATTTTTATGATATTTATTTTGGAAATAAGTGTGTTGGTTCTGCATCTTTAATTAATGGTCTTTATTATTTGAATGTCCAAAATCAATGTAATGTTAATAATATAACTAGAAAACATAGTATGAATGACATAAATTAAAAACTCGTATGGCACTTTAGACTGGGACATGCCGGTGAATTTAAGATTCATGAGTTGGAAAAACGTAAGTCCACTTAGGTATGACTCATATCCTACTTGTTAATCTTGTCTTAAAGGTAAGATGACTAGATCACCGTTCACAAGGCAAATGAAGTTTTAGGATTAATTCACACTCACGTATGTAGGCCCTTCAAGGATGCGGCCCTTGGAGGTTTTCAGTACTTCATAACCTTCACAGATGAGCATTCTAGGTATCGTCTAGTTTATCTGACGAAGAATATGTCAGAAGCACTTGAATGGTTCAAGGAATTCAAAAATTTAACTAAAAAACAAATTGAGCATAGAGCGAATACACGAGTGCCAAGTTTGATGAGTTCTTAAAAGAACAAGGCATAGTATTACAACCCACTCCTCTAGCAACTCCATAACTAAATGGGGTAGCAGAGAGACGGAATCGTACACTGTTGGGCATGATATGTTCCATGCTTAGCTACATTGACCTACCCATTTCTTTGTGGGGACATGCATTGCTTACAGTTGCGCATATTCTATACAAATATCCCTCGAAATCTATTCCCACCACACCATATGAGATTTGGTGTGGAAGAAAGCCTAGTCTCAAGTACATAAGAATATGGGGTTGCCCCACATATGTAAAGAAGACCAAGGTAGAGAAACTAGAGAATAGATCCTTGAAAGGACGATTTGTCAATTTTCCCATGGATTCGATGGGATACCTCTTTTACCTGCAAAATAATCATAGGATCATCGTGGCCTTGCAAGCCTACTTTCTTTAAGAAGGTCGTACGGGTAGAAGATTGTTCTAGAAGAACAAGATGACAGCCCTTCGGAGACATTTGTTCAAGAATCACAAATTGAACCCATAATGACACAATTGTCGCAGGGACGATCTAGCAGAGTATCTCAGCCGCCTGGGAGATATGGCTATCTGCACGATACACATCATTATTTGTATGCTGTCGCAGAAGGGAGCCATGGAGATGGTCCATTTAACTATGATGAGGCAACAATGGATGTAGATTCCTCGGAATGGCTTGATGTTATGAAAGCAGAAATAGGTTCAATGTATTCGAACCAAGTCTGGACTCTTACAGATCTTCAAGATGGTGTAAGGCCAATTGGATGCAAGTGGATCTATAAGAGAAAGATTGGACCGGATGGCAAGGTGGATACCGAAAAGACCAGGTTAGTGGAGAAAGGGTATAGTAAAAAGGAGGGCATTGACTATGAGGAAACCATTTCGACAGTAGCCATGATCAAATCTATTAGAATTCTGCTAGCCATAGCCGCAAGCTTAGATTATGAAATCTGGCAAATGGATGTGAAGACTACATTTCTAAATGGATATCTCGAGGAGGACATTTATATGCAACAACCCAGGGATTTCATATCGGTAGCAGATTCTTATAAAGTTTGCAAACTTAATAGATCCATTTATGGACTAAAACAAGCCTCTCGTAGTTGGAATCTCCGGTTCGATGAAGAAGCAAGAAAGTATGGCTTCATTAAGAAGGAAAACGAACCGTGTATCTACAAAATAGTCAGTGGGAGTAAGTTGACATTCCTGGTTCTACATGTAGATGATATACTACTTATAGGGAATGACATAGGTTCATTAACGCCGATCAAGACATGGATCTCAAGCACGTTCTCCATGAAAGACTTGGGAGAAGCTACCTGCATTCTGGGATTTCGCATATATAGAGATAGAGAGAATAAAATGATAGGACTCTCCCATGCGCTCTACCTAGATAAAGTTCTTAAGAAGTATGAAATGCATAATTCTAAGGGAGGACTTTTACACATGAGGCATGGTATCCACCTTTCCAAATCTTTGAGTCCTAAGACGGATAAGGATATAATGGAAATAAAGGGTACACCCTATGCATCAGTCGTAGAGAGTCTCATGTATGCAATGTTGGGCACAAAATTGGATCTAGCATATGCTCTGAGCATAGTTAGTAGGTTTCAAGCAAACCTAGGGGAGCAACACTGGACAGCAGTGAAGTGTATCTTGAAGTACTTGAGAAAAAGTAAAGATATGCTTTTGAGATATGGAAATGGAGAATTGAAGGTGGATGGTTACACAGATGTAGATTTCCAATCTGATCCGAATGACCTTAAATCCACGTCTGGGTACATATTCACGCTCAATGGTGGAGCAGTATCTTGAAAAAGTTCTAAGTAAAGCACAACTGCCGATTCCAAAATCAAGGTGGAATATGTGGATGCGTCTGATGCAAACAAATAAGTTGTTTGAATGAAGAAGTTCATAACTAAAATTCAAGTGGTTCCTAGCATGGAAATATCGTTGCCTGTGGTGTGACAACAACGAAGCAATTGCGCAAGCTAAAGAACCAAGGTCTCACAGCAAATCTAAACACGTAGTGAGGATATCACATCATATGAGAAATCATTGGAAGAGGCTGCTGGGTTTCGCAAAAAATAAATCGCACAATGGAAGTTTTCAAAATTTAAACCCAAAGTGAATTCTCGATTTGCACAGTTGAATCAATTAATAGCTAAAATGAATAATTACTTACCTGTTGAAACAAAGTGGGTGGAAACTCAATTCCACCTTCAAATAATCGAACCTTATTAGCTTGAAGACTTCAAGAACACGTGCAATCCAATCTTCACGAATCCTTGATTTTTTTCTTGAATTCTTGATCCGAACAATGAACGTACGTTGCCTCTAAATAAGCACGCGGGTTGATTTGACAAAAAATCCCTTTTTTTCTCTATGTGACCGACAGCTAGTGTATGTAGAGAGAGGGAGGAGTTTTATTTTCTTTCTAGGAGAGTTATGAGATTGCTTGTATCATGTTTTAGGTCAAGGGGTCCTTTTATTATCACTTGACTTATTGACCAAGACAAACAAAAAGAGTCCTCGTTGGGCATCCTAGTGGACGTCCAACTTAACCCTAGGAGGTGTCCAAATGGACGCTCCCACATAGGCCCGGGACTTCTTTTTTTTTAAAATAATTATCTATTTAATTAATAATTCATTATATCCAATAAATAAATAAATTAATTAAATAACCAAATTAATTAGATAAATTAATTTATTAATTTATTTTCTTAAGAAACTAATTAATAATTAATCTTATCCTTATAAGTAATCAACTCATCCAATGAGCAAGTAATTAATTGATTAATTAATCCAATAAATTAAATATCCCAGAATAAAATAGAAAATCCTTTCATTTTTCTTTATCAATCCTTTAGCGCGACTCTTTAGGTTCTTTTCGTTTGACAATGAGAGGAATCCAAAGGAAGTGGGTAACACCTAGCCAGTCACATAAGCCCAAACAAAATCGAATGATTGGATCATTTCACAACCTTCCAATCGTAAATACCGTATAAGTATAAACCCTTTGTTCACGTGCCCCAGTCAAGTGAGAGTCATGATTATGTCAAACTCACTAGAGTTGACCATATGTATTAATTATAATAATACGAGATCATTGAGATCGATTTAGTGCCTCGCACAATCGTCTTTTTTACTTTGGCCAAAGATTTTGATCTCTATTTATCTATAATCACATAGAATACTTTCTCATTCACTTATGAGAGAACAAATCTCATATTAGTTATCAGCTAAGACTACCACTTGCCCATCAAACCGCATTTCGAGGTCGACCCCACCAATGGGTGAATTGGATCTGACTACTCTAGTGAAAGACTTGATGTCACAAGTGCATCTTCAGCCTGATACTTTAGGTCAAAAGTTCACTTGTACCTATTAAGCATAATCAGTTCTGTCATTGACAGTTACAGAGTGAAAACCTATGTGACAGAACCGATACGAGTCGTGTTTGAGCATATTAGTTCCACTGATGTGCCTACAGTCGTAAGCTCCCACCATCACATGGTATTCGATTGGCACTCCCATGTCAGAGCTAAGATTGTAAAAGTGTTCTAAGTTTGTCCATTAAAGACTTCATATGTTGCGAACGAGTTTAAGTAATCAAGATCAATCTCTCTTGTGCCAATCTTCCTATCCCATAGGAAGTAGAGAGATTGCACTGAAAACATGGACAAAATATTTTACACTACTTATACTTGCAGATAAGATTTAAGTAAAAACTAAACGCCTTTTATTATGAATAATAGATAAGTTTATTACAAGAAAGATGTCCTATCATTCTATTATCTATGGCATATGAGGGCATAATCCTAATAGAAATGATATCGCCATGCAGAGAATAGCCTCAGCGGACAACATGGCTGACCCACTCACCAAGCCGTTATCACAAGAGGTGCTAGATAGACATCTTGAGAAGATGGGCATCAAATACCATAGCGATTGGTATGGAGTGCAAGTGGGAGATTGTTAGGTGTATGACCTCAATGCCAATGAGAAATTAGATTGAGTAGGGCATTTATAAGTTATTTTATACAAACGATTATGTTTCTATTTATAGAAGAAAGGTTCATTGGTTTTGTTCACATAAATCTCACTGGCATTTAATTGTATTAAACAAATAGTCCTTGAGATTTGATCCACCTCTTATGTGGATAAGAGGAGGCACTGTAAGAGTCGAGTATTTAATCTCTTAATATTGGTTCGCGAGTTAAGAAATTTTAATTGGGCATTAAAATTCAACTCTTATGACACTTGCTTTGACAAGGAGTGCCAGTCGAATACTGATTTAATAGTGGGAGCCTGTGTCATGAATATGATTAATGCAATTAACATATTTGAACTCGAATTGCCTTAATCCGATCACATGGGTATTTATTCTTTGACAGTCAATGATTGGGATTAAGATTGCGATAGATGTGTGAACTTTTGACTTAAGGAGATATTTACAATGTGCTTTTAGTATTGGACTTGTTACCAGAGTATTTAGGCCCACATCACCTAATAGGTGGGGTCAACCTCGAAGTACGATTCAAATAGTGCATTGGAAATTGTAAGATAACTGCCAATATGAAATTCACTGTCTCGATAGTAAATGAGTGTGTGACCTGTACGATCATACGTAATTGGAATTATAAGTCTTTGGCCAAAGCATATAAACCGGCTAGTGATAATCACTATGGGTAGTTTGGTAATTTCACATTTTTATGATTACAAAGTACAGTATTAAGTTCTATGAGTTTGACGTACCATGGCTCTTACTTGATTGGGTCACGTCGGTGAAGAGTTTATACGCATATGGTAATCGTAATCAAGGTTCGTGATGACGTATTCATCTCTTATTCAATTGGGCTATGATTTGGTTCCACGTTGCTGGCTAGGTGACAACCTTATCCTTTGATATTCTCTCATTGCCAATTGAATTGAGCCTAGAGAATCGCGCTATGTGAAAAAAATGAATAATATTCTATGCTAAGGGTATTTTGGTAAATTCACATTGGATGTGAATAACTGACAAAATGGATGGCATGATTTAATTAAAGATATTTAATTAGATTAAATAAATTACATAAATCATTAATTCATAAGTTAAATTAATTGGAAATTAATTTATAAGTTGAATTAAATTAATTAGATTAAGTTTCATTAGATTAAAGTAATTAATTAATATTCAAATTGGATTTGGACATAGACTTAATTAATTATAATGGGCTAAGATGGAACAAAGCCCGAAAGCCCATCCCACTAAGGCCCTAGCCCCCCCTTAAGTTGGACTGGGGTTTTTAGTTTAAAACCCCAGTACCTGATAGTCAGTGATAACACTACTCCAAACTCTCTCAATATTTTCAGAATCTGACTTTGAGAAATAAACCTAGAGCAAAAGAAAGATGAAAATTCCCTCCCCACTCTACTAACTAGCGGACGCCTATACCTGCGGTGGAGGAGATTGAAGCTCTCTTGGAGATATTCTTCCTCGTGATTATCTAGAGGCAGGAGTTTGGGGCTGTTGCTGATTAATTGAATTTTTGTCTTCAAGAGGTAATTAGATTATCTTTTCGAATTATTTTTCTTCTTGCGAAAACATATCACGAAACCCCGGATCTGATTTCTGGTGTGATTCGTATAAAAATTTTATCCACTAGATCAATCACAACACGACGAGTATACAATAATTAGTAATGATATCACATTATCCCTTGATTTTATTTTTATTTTAAATCAAGACCAAAGGGATACCCTAAATATTTAGCCTGACAAATTCGGGTTGATAGTCATAATCCTGAGCCATAAAGACTCTATCTAGTTTCATAAAGGAGGGGAGAGCCACATCTAGTGGCAACATGAATTCGAATTCAGGACCTCTCACATAAAGTGGAAAGTGATACCACTAGACCAATAGGTCTTGGGTCATTATCCTTAAATTAAGGACCAAAAAGAAAAAGAAAAGGAAAAAGAGACTTAGACCCAAGGATGAAAGTAAATTTTAAAGCAATAGACCACTGGGAACTCCACTTATATTAGGCCTAGTAAAGAATCTTGGCTTCAGGTACTGGGCGCCCGAAAGGAAATAAGTTCACAGACACACACACATAGAGACACACACACACACACACACACACATATATATATGATGGTGAAAATCGTCAGCCGTTGAATGTCACGTGTTGACCACATGGGGTTGGTTAATGTATAGACTGCACTCAAATGTAACGAGCTACCTACGTACTCGATGTATGTGGGATCAAGTCAGTTCGTAGTTCTGTATTGATTTTACTCTCAGTTTTAGCCAGTGGATTTTTCTGTAGAGAGTAGATCATAAGCCTTTCCCAGCTCCTCTCAGGTATTTATAGGGAGCTGGTCAGTGGGCTACGGACCATGGGCTTCGCTTTCTCAATAGCCCACCAGGCTTAATAATATTATCCTTCGACTAATAAAATAACCTATGTACTCTTAATGGGTCGTAAGCCTTTTTTGGGCTTGTCTAGTATGTTACCCGCGGACTTTAGCCCACGGGTGGTGCCCCGACCCGAATTGGGGATACCTGTAATTATCGTAATGACCTTAGACATTTTTGGTGCACATCATAATGCCCCCACTCCCTAGTTTCCTGGGTGGGATACCCAGGAGTAGAAGTAATCCCGCTCAGGCAGTGCCACTTAGCCTTAATTTATATTGGGTAGTGGGTCATAAATGCCCCTCACCCACCTTTTGTTAAAGTGTGGATAGGTTGTTAGCATTTAACCAACAACTCTCATTCACATCTTTATACCTTATCAAAATTGTTCCCTAAGGAAATTTTCTCTCTAGGAGCTTTGTTCAATCAACCATGGAAAAAAGCCAAGGTAACCATCGTAAAGATAGCATTATTTGCCTTTGCTTTCTTTTCAATGTTGCTATGATAGTAGCTTAAGATATTTGCTTGCTTTTCTACCCCCACCTTGATTGATTCACCCCATGACCTCCCCGTCTCAATAGAGCATATTCTAGGAGTCGTAGGCCTTTCATCTAGGGACGTCACATAAATGGGCAAAGATTTGGACTCGCTATCGAGTAGCGTAGCCTAGTTACTTGCGACTCAACCGTGAGGTGAATTGTCTCGTGGTGGAGCCGCGAGGCCGAGGCATAGGTGCCTCGTGGCTTGACCGCGGGGAACCTTTGCCTCGTGGCTGGGTCGCGAAGCACGGGTGCCTCGTGGCTTAGCCATGAGGTACTTGTTCTAATCCTCCCCCCCCAAGAACGTTGTGTAATTCCAGGGGGTATACCCTGAGGGGTGATGTTGGGGTCGACTTACCTCTCGTTGGTTTTTTTACTTAGCCCCTTTAGGGTGTGTTTGATTTTTGTGTGGGCGCAATCGTATTTAGATAACATCTATTAAGGACTAGTTATTAATGGAACCTTTTCATAGGGCGAGAGAGCCATTCTTCCCCAGACAATGAGGATTCGACCTCTCAAGACGGGCCTGCTTTTGACTCTCGTGATTCCACTATCATTGAGGCCGAATTTCTAGCACTCTTTGAGGGCACCGCGGTTGATTTTGAGCTACTCATGCAAGTGCCGGGTTGTCGAATTTTAGATCCTCCCAAGGGGCACATGACCCTTTACTTAGAGTATTTTTATTCAGGACTCACATTTCCCTACCATAAACTTTTTGGGGAGATCTTAATCCATTATCACGTTTGCATAAGTCAATTAACCCCTACTTGTTTTACTTTGTTTGAGGGCTTTATTTCTCGATTCATCGAGTTAGGCCTTAACATAAATTTAGATGCCTTTCAGGCTCTATTCACGATTAAGACGTGTCGCTCCATGCCATATGTATACTTTTTCCCTGCGCAGACCGCTAGGTTTTTGGAGGGTAATATTAAACCTAGGGGTGATTGGAAACTGAAGTTCTTTTACTTTCCCTTCACCCATATGGGTATATCAATGCTTTTGCGTTGGAATGGGAGTCTTGCTCCTCAACATGTCAACCGCGTGCAAAAATAACTCAGAGTTACCTTTAGCAAGGAGGGTTTTTTTGACAGTAGATTCGATGTTAACCAGTTTTATGCTCATGGTATACGTGTGCCCTTAATTTTTTGGCACTTTACGTTGTAACTTTTAAGTGTTATTCGGCCTTATGCTCTCATGTACTAACATTTGGCGGCCTTATGTATTTTGCGCAGGCATGAGGGTGCCCATGGGCGGCAAGGAGAGCATTACAATCCCTCGAGCTTATTGGATACGTGCCTAGGGTTCTCTCCCCCGCACCTCGCCCTAAAGAGCATGCCTAGGGTTCTCTCCCCCTTGGATTTTGCTCCGTCGGAGCAGATGCCATGCACACTGGATTTTGATTCCTTGATGATGGACTTAAGCTCTAAGGGTATTCATAGCCTTAAATCGGGCATTTCTGCTAGCCCTCAGGGCGCTATTGTGTTGGAGACAGGAGGTGGCGACAACGCTATTAGGCACTCAACTTATTCGTCTCCAAGAACTAGTCATAGCAAAGGAGTAGCCCCTGCTGGAGAGCATGTGCCCTCATATTTTTTGCCTCTTCCAGCTCCAGCGGCGGAGTGTGCTCGTGGTTATTCTCCGGGGAGCTCTAGTTTTGCCAGACTTGGCACTGGTTTGTTTAATTCTGGGGCGAACTTGGACCCCCATGTTAGTTCCTTTTGGGATACGACTGATCCTGTGACTCTTTGGTCTATGATGAGGATGGTTGTGACAGACTACGATGCTACCCGCTTACCATCCCTGCTGATTGAGCGTCTCAATCAGGAGATTTGCACCGGGGCTGGTCGGGTAGGTATTTATATGTATTATTGCCACTATTTTGAGACTACATATTCACACATCTGAGGCTTTCTCCCCACTTTTGTTTTTGTCAGGCGGTCCAACTATCACACTCTCTTCATCTTAAGTGCGAGGAAGTGGATAAGGAGCATCGAGAGAGCCCACAACAGAACCAACAACTTCTTTCACGGTTCTGGAGACTAAGAACTCGACTGACAAATAGGAGGGGAAATATAAAGGGGCCCAGAAGAAACTTGAGATGGAGAAGTTCGACGGTAGCTACTTCCTTCGCTCGAATGTTGGGAAAAAAAACTCTAAGTGACACCAAGAGATCAGCGGTGGATAAATTTCACAAGAGAACCACCTTTATTGAGGAGTGCAACCAGCGGGCTTATAAGGTTGCTCGGGGCTTTATGACCAAGACGGTGCGCAAGTGCCGTAGGACTCTTCGCGATAGTGGTGGGTACCTCGGCGATGATTTTACTGCTAATTGAGGCGTTGGTCGTCTTCTTAGCCATTAGGCCCTTTTATGTTTTCACCCATCAGAATTTACTTTTTCAAACTATCTTTATTCTATATTTTGTTTTATCAATTGTAAGACATTTTATTTGCCCATGGATGGGCTAACTTTGTCCTTGAATTGTTATGCTTCGACTCATAGCCTTTCGAGGCTTATTGGATATTTATTATCCCTTGGCATGTTGCCTCTTGGTGATTTTCGTGAACATTGGCTATCTCTTTCTAAGTGATAGATATTTATTCATTTCTTGCCTTAGTACCTTGCAGATGCATGAGTTTTAGCTTTGGTACCGCTGGTCTTTGGTACTGCTGGAAGTTGTTTCACCGCTGGTGATTTTTTGTATAACAGACAATAGTTAGCTACTTAGCTAGTCGTTTCTTTCTCTCCTCTTTCTCTCCCATGTCCCCTACTCCTTAATATGCTAGTCAAATTTAGGAGTAAGTGATCAAGTTGCGTCCATTTGGCGCAAGGGAGTTAAAAAGTTGTTATTCTTTTTGACATGCAGTTGTTTTTGTGGCACACTGCGTAGTGATATTTTCACGGGGGTGAGCTTTCTTTTTATAGGCTTGAATAGCCACTGGTGTTATTTATTCATGAAGTGATTCATGACCCTTATCGCTTTAGTAGGAGGTGAAATCTCTCCTTAGTTTTAGTTGTACAAGTCGAAAATTCACTTTTGTCATATTTGTATGTGAGTGATGTGGTTTTTAGTACTCGAAGCCACTTGTTAGTGGAGGCTTGGTCGTCTCTTATTTGTCTATTTTTGCATAATCTCGTTCCAGAACCTTAATGGGAGTGGGGAAACCTTTCGTGGGTCCTCAACCTCTGTCGATGTTATAGGAGGGTTTATAGGGAATTTTCGCAGTGCCACCCATATTGACCTCTAGTGGGGTCGCGGGTAATTTTATAACGCCTCTAGTGGAAACTTAATTAGCTACTAGGGGTCGTATTGGTATTTTTATTTCCCCACTATGTGAGTGAAACAATTAAGTATTTAAGGTCTTTTGTCAACATATCAACATAATAAGGGTGCTATAAGCATTCAAGCATATGTTTGACCATTAACCAATGTCACCAAGTGTTAATAGCACTTATCATGGTAACACGTCTAGTAGCCAAAATAAACTGAGTAATGGAATTTTAAAATAGCCTCGGCCAAAATAAATTCCGAGGGGCTTTTGTTTTGGGAATTGTTAAATCAACAGGGGTGATATACTACCCATTATATAAGGCTAGCATGTTATCACGCGAAAAATGACATTCCTCGTATTTAATGAAAAAGAGTGCTATCCAACACTTAGCAAAATATTCAATCATCCATGCAGAAAATAAAAGGGGGGCGCACATAGGCACCTCAAAATAATAACGTACGTGGGTACACTTAGGCACCTCAAAAGCTTAAAGTAATAAAGAACGCAGCACTTGGCTCATGGCCAACATGATATTGTCCAATAGTAGAGTATGAAATAAAGTGGTGTTTATGATTTGTTACCTTCTGAAGCCACATGGGCTTAGTGCTTTGTTGGGTCCGGTGAGTGATTCCCCGTGTTGTTCACATTGCCAGGGAGATTCTCAGCTGGCACGTGGCCGCCTAAGAGTGACCATTGGGCTAAGTTGGCCTTGCCCTTTAAGCGAGCTTCTCGCAGCGATACTAAGTCAATGGAAATTTGTTTCCCTTTGTCTACGGGATCCTTGTCACCATGCTTCCTCTTCGGTTTCTTCAATGCATTTGCATAACATTCCCTTGCGATCTTGATATCTCCGACAGCTTTCCCAACTCCCACAAGGGTAGGAAATTTGACCTTCATGTGGTAAGTAGAAATGACCGCTTGAAATAGGATTAAGCTCGGCCTCCACAATATGACAATATAGGCAGAGGGGGCTTTGACCACTAGGAACTTGACCATCTTGGTGGAATGGGCAGGAACAGAGAGATGGGTAGAGACACTTCTCCCAAGGTTTCCACAGTCTCGCCTGTGAATCCTGTAAGGGGGGTGTTGATTGCTTGAAGTTGAGCATTGTCTACCCCCGATTGGGTGAAGGCGTTGTAGAATATTATGTCTGCTGAACTCCCACTGTCGCCTGCTGATATCACCAACGCGTGATTTACCAAGGGGATGCCATCCCCTAAATTTTACTGCCCGAACTCAATGGTGTGACCGTTAGGCTCTATATGATTAACTGGTCCCCCATGAGGGAGCTTAATGCTTGCAGCCCTGTGCTACCTTTAATAAGGCCTTCCTTGAGTTCACCGAATCCCCTCCTACTGGGCCTCCCAAGATCACCCCTATGATTTCATTCACTAGGGGTTTATCCATCTCTGAATCCGCCATCGGGGGGTTGTTTTTGCCTCCATCTCTGTCCCTCGGTCTCTAGGGTGTCTGAACGATTACCTCGGATAGGGTAAGTACCTCTTGTAGGTAGCCTCTTTTAATCAGCTTCTCTATTTCCACTTGCAGGTGGTGGCACTCCTTAGTCGTGTGACCTTTGTCCCAATGGAACCTACAGTACTTCTTGGATTTGAGGCGGCTTGGACTATCCCTCATCTTCTTGGGCCATGAGACTATGCCTTGCTGCTCGGCGATAGCCAGGCCCTTGCTCCCTTAAGAGTGTAAGGGAAGTGTACTTGGCAAACCCTGAAAGGGGCATAGGTTTCTGCTCTTTGGCCTCTGGCATTTTGTCTTCATCTCTGACCTTCCTCTTATTGCCGCCGCCTTTATTCTTAAGCTGCCCAGCGGTCTCTTCAATTCTTATATATTTCTCAGCTTTAGCCAATAACTCTCCCATGGTTGATGGGGGCTTCCCGCCAATTGACTCCTTGAACCTACTATTGTGTAGGTTCCTCTGCATAATTCCTGACAACAGCTCATAATTGACTTGCAGCACTTCTAACACCGCGTTGGATAAACGCCGCACGTACTCCCTCGGAGATTCACCATCCTTTTAAACCACTGTAAACAAGAAGGATGTTGTCTTGGGGTATTTATTGTTCATGGAGAAATGATTGAGGAAGCACCTAGTCAGCTGATCGAAGTCGGTGATGGTATCTGCGAGCAGTCTATTATATCAACTAAGTGCCCTTCCAGAGAGGGTAGTTTGAAAAATCTTACAGTAGGCCCCGTCGTTGACATCATACATATCAGTCTTAGCATTGAACTTGTCAACATGTTCTTGGGGGTCTCCATCTTCTTCATACTCACTTAGATGGGGTATTTTAAGCCTTGAGGGCAAAGACTCTGCTAAAATTGATGAGCAGAAGGGACTTCTCTTTGGGGGAGCCACAACTAATGGAACCAATTGCATGTCCTCATGTCGCCTGTAATTCTCCGAGCTTCCATCATGACGAGGTGGACGCCTTCTCCAGCCTTCTTGCCTAGGGAAGGCCTCCTCGGGGGTCAATGAGACTTGAACTCGGCGTGAAGACCTGGGAGGCGTTGGCCTTCTATCTCTATCTCTACCTCTTAGCGGCCTCTTAGGGGGTGAGACGACACTATTCTCTTCTTCTTCTCTTGCTGCCCCATTTACCGGGGAGTTGGATCGCCTCGATCCAATCACGCCGAGGGTCAAGGACTCTTGACCTCAGAGGGGGGATTGGACTAGCGCTCCTCGGTGAGGGTGACTCTTCTCTTAAGGCTCTGGACCTCTACAAATAGATGGAGGGGATGGATCTTGCGGCCCCTGCTCTTAAGGTTGGGAAGCCTCTTGACGGCTTCTCATGTGGGGGTTTAGCCCCCTACCAGCTGATGGAATAGGCGGTGCTTGCGATGGATGTGTCTGGACGTATTGCTAAACCGCCCTCGCAGTTGCTCACATAGAGGCATCTTCGACTAGAACAAGTAGTGTCTCTTGAGTGATCTCAAACACTCTATAAGCAAGGGGTGGAACCACCGCTGGTATTATAGGCAGTGAGTTTTGCTCGTTTGTTGGGGGTGCTACTTCAAGACCTCCGCCGTCAGTCGGACCATTGGGGATATTTTCTTCCCCCACTGGGTTGTTGGGCTGATCTTCAGGCACGGGGTTAGGAAGTTCCTCGGCAGCAGCTGGCTGGTGTTGGCTGGTCATTCTATCTCCTGTAGTATGAGCTTGTGACCTAGTTCGCATACTCAGTGGTTGGAGCGATGTTTCCCACAGACGGCGCCAATCTGGTGATGGTGAAAATCTTCAGGCGTTGAATGTCACGTGTTGAGCACGTGGGGTAGTGGAACCGATCCAACGCACGACAGACTATATTGGGGGTTGGTTAATGTATTGACTGCACTCGAATGTAGCGAGCTGCCTACGTACCCGATGTATGTGGGATCAAGTCAGTTCGTAGTTCTGTATTGGTTTTACTCTCAATTCTGGCCAGTGGATTTTTCTGGAGAGAGTAGATCATGAGCCTTTCCCAACTCCTCTCAGGTATTTCTAGGGAGTTGGTCAGTGGGCTATGGGCCCTGGGCTTCACTTTGTCAGTAGTCCACCAGGCTTAATAATATTATCCTTACACTAATAAAATAACCCAAGTACTTTTAGTGGGTCGCCACCCTTTTTGGGCTTGTCTAGTATGTTATCCGTGAACTTTAGCCCACGGGTGGCACCCCGACCTGAATTGGGAATACGTATATTTACCGTAATGCCATTAGACATTTTTGGTGCACGTCATATATATATATATATATATAAGGCTATCTTGAAAATTTGATTCACTAAGCTGGCTTTGGAAAAGTTAGTGACTTAAAAACCCAATGTTATGTTAGAGATATATTAATCACAAATACTAAAACTCAAACTCCAAAATAATATAAATGTCTATATGGTTTTTTGCATCGAGTTACCAAAACAATTATACCAAAGAAAAGGATACGAAAAGAAATACAAAACTACAGCTATAGAACTCTCATCGCAACCCTAGCCCCCCCCCCCCCAACCCCCCCCAAAAAATAACTTTTCAGATTTTATTAGGGGCATCCTGTATAACCCGAGCTGATCGCCCGAAAATCGCGGCTTTAAAGTTTTTAAATAATAGTGGCGGGTCAGAAATATTGCAACTCGTCACTTTCGGGTCGGGTGGTGGGTTTTATATTTACAATCCATCTAACCCGCAACGCGACCGCTAATTGTATATGTAGCAAATATATGTATACGTAGTTAAAGATTAACACTAAATTTTGAAAATTATATATGCATATATACACTCTAAGAAGAGTGATTTTATTTCATATTTATGTAACACACTTTATCTTTTATTTGAGCAAACAAATTGGCTCTTTTGAACACTTGTTTTTACTTGATTTGAACAAAAAATTTTATTTTTATAAACAAGGAAACATATTTATATATATATGATATACCGAACTTGGGTCCTGGGTGTAATGTTAATCTTTCTCGCCAAAACTCTCAGCTCGGTCATTAGTACAAAGCTAATGAGTGGTGAAAGTGAATACGAGTCATTCCTTCATCAATTACAAATTATGCTCTGGTATTAGGATCGAAGAATCCGCGTGTCTCTAAGTGGATCAAATAGGGTCGACTCGTAACCTTAAGTGTGACCCGGGATCAGAACCATCTATTAACTACAAGTGGGATGATCTTAGGGTTCCAACTATCACCATCATATCCGTATGATTTGGAAATCTATAAATATCATCTCAAACCAAGTAATAAGGGTTCACAATCTGATTTTCTACTATAGACTTGTAAGTAAGTTCCCTAAATATAAATTTGGGTTCTCAGCTCGCTAGTACGACTTTCCAACTGGAAGCGTATCTCATACTTGAACTACGTTAGACTTGATCCCCAAGTGGGTACGTAGGCAGCTTAGTATCATCTAAATGCAGTCTATAATCTAGTATTCACCTCGTATAGTCGTGCGACTCAACCCAAACTGAGATAGGAAGGGTCCCCCCAGATCTGACCTAAATCAATATATAAGCATATTTTCATGAGAAATTTATAAAACAATCTAGTTTTATTACTATTTTAGAGTTTTCACTTTTCACTCATTACAAGTCATGATAATATGATTTTTATTTAGTAACACCACTTATTTTTGTAATTCCCATCAACTCAATTTTTCTTAGTTAGATGTACAACAAATATGTTATTTAGTTACTTACTCACTAATTGTAACTAAAAATAAGTTATAAGAACTATAGCTATAATTTGATAACATGCCAATCCACCCACTAAATATATTAAACCCGACCGACCCGAACCGCTCGATTTGAGAAATAATTATGCGATTTTAATTTGATATTTTATCAACTAGTATATTTCGGCTCAGTTTGAATTTTTTTAGTATAACTATCCAAACGCGATCACGTTCACCCCTAGATTTTATAGTAAGAAGCACAAATTTATTTACTTTTTCTAATTAACTATGGGTCCCGTCTTAGAGCTTAAGATACACCATAACAATTTATGGTGTTGGTATTCGACCGAGATAATTTTCCCATAAGAAAAAAAAGAAATACTATTTGACTACAATGTGTAATATTTGTGTTATTCTTTTAACAAGTTAACAATATATATATATGGTCAAGATCTAATACATACCTTATATTAGATAAGATTTAAGACCCAATATATACCATTGGATCTATTAAATCCAACAGTCCACAAAAAAAGTAAAAACAGGCGGGAAATTATGATTCAATTGGGATCAGGGGTATCATAGTCAATTGACCCCATTATTCAGTCTATCTACCTACCAAAAAAAATGGCAGAAACTATCCCCTAAAACCCCCCCTAAAATCTCTCAAAAATTTTATCGAACAAAATCTCCCCTAAAATCACTCAATTTGTTGCCAAAATGAACTAAGTCAAGATATAGAATCATATTAAAGCTGTAATTCCTTCGATTATCACCACAACAACTGGTTCCAATCAATCGATATTCATCGCAGCAAACCCTCCATTACAGAAGCAAAATACAATCGATTTTTTTTTAGCAAAGATGAGGTCGAAAACAGCTCCAAGAATGATATGTAATCATTTATACAGTAGATTTTCTGTTGTTGTTCGATCATATTCTGTATAATGACATATTTTTTGTTTACGGAAAGTGTTCTTGTTGATTTGCTCTGAAGATTAGCTGTTGATTGGGGTCAAAATATGTGTTTTTGTTGATTTGGTATGTATATTTGTGTAAGAGAGGCTGAATATTGTTAAATTAGTTGGTGTATTGTAACTGTATAATGCATAAATGCATACTGTATAATGGTTTATAATATACTGTATACTTGGTTATAACATATCGTATAATAGTTTATAAGATTGAAACTGCATGATATATACACACACACACTGTATAATTGGTTATAACATATTGTATATTGGTTTATAAGATACTGAATAATGGTTTGAAATCACTGATTGAATATCATCAATCACAGCTGTATATCACTATTGTATTTGCTGTATATTTGTTTATTAACTACAGTATAATGGATTAATTACATATTGTATAATGTTTATTAGGCATTGTATTCACTAAATATTGAGTTATTTGATTCTGTATAGTCATTTATATGATACTGAATAATGGATTATAATCACTAATTGAATATCATCAATCACAACTGTATATCACTATTGTATTTGCTGTATAATTGTTTATTAACTACTGTATAATGGATTAATTACATATTGTATAATGTTTATTAGGCATTGTATTCACTGTATAATGAGTTATATGATTTTGTATATTCGTTTATATGATACTGAATAATGGATTATAACATGTTGTATAATCATTTATAAGATTGTAGCTGTATGATGTATAAACATACACTGCCTATCACCACTCATGTGTTGTATTTTCTTTTATTAGCTACTGTATAGTGAATTCAAATGGGGAATTGATGATGATTACATGTATTTGTTATTTACAAGGTACTGTATAATGAGTTTTTATTGTATAATACACTAATATTTGCTGTATAAAAAGTTAATTAATAATGAAATGCTCTTTTATGACTATTGTATGATGTGTTAATCTATGATGTATAATACAATAAATTAGTGTATAATAATATTATAGTTGGTGTATAATATCTTAGTTTTTAATGAATAATGTGTTAATCCACACTATATAATGGTGATTATCTAATGTATAATGCAGTTCATGAAGAAGATGCATCATCACCAGATTCAGCTGATAGGTTACAGCTTGTGCCTGCACACGTTGAAGAGACTCTTAGTATCGAACAACGTAATTCTGATGATGGTTATGTAGAATCACAAGATGAAGAGACAGAATCGAAACAACAGCCCACTATTAAGAAAAGGCGTGCGAAACAACTTCCTGCACAAACACCGTCAAAAAGGCAGAAGACACATTCTGTATCCAAACATCAACCAAAAGGGAAGAAGAAGTCGGTTGATTATACGCAAATAAAAGTGTCCATGAAGGTGTTGGTGGATGCTGTTTCAACCCTGACAGATGCACAAAAGGAGTGGGTGAAACAGTCCAAGTTCGGCTCCTTTTTGGATTTCAAAATAAAGGAGCTACCTCACAAACTTGGGTTTAAAGTTGTAAAATCTTTAAATCCCGGAAACTTCAGACTAACTCTGCCCGGAGGAAAGATCGATATTAAAGAAGAAGACGTGGCAGAAGTTTTGGGTTTTTCGCACGGTGAGCGGCATATAGACCTATCTGCTAAAAATCCAGAGAGGGCGGACGCCTGGACTGACCAATTTGGACTTGATAAGTCCACAAAATTTAAAGTTTCAACACAAATGGTTTTGAAAGAACTGCGATCGGAGAATCAACTCACAGATCAATTCAAGCTCAATTTCATGACGATCTTG
The DNA here is from genome assembly GCA_019426215.1 of Buddleja alternifolia. NCBI lineage: Eukaryota > Viridiplantae > Streptophyta > Magnoliopsida > Lamiales > Scrophulariaceae > Buddleja > Buddleja alternifolia. The sequence continues at coordinate 785,085 of CM033393.1, read as the reverse complement.
TACGATTGCCTGATCGAGTCTCCTAGTACACCATTTGTCAATAAGAAGATGCTGAATTTCAAGGGATCTCTCGATGAGTTATCGACTTACAACTGGCCCAGACTTGTTATGAACAGTTTGGGAGACACAAAAGATGCGTGGGAAGCGGATCCAGCGTCTCGCATGTATACGGGACCTCTTCTATTTTTTATTGTAAGTGTACATGACATCTTCTTATGTTGATTGTGTTCCAATAATGTATTTTACCTGTGTCATGTATAATCACATACTGTATAATGATTTGTTATCTATTGTATAATTGTTTATAAGCTACTCTATAATCTGTTGTAACCTACTGTATAATGGTTTATAATTTACTGTATAATGGTTTATAAGTTATTGTATAATTAGTTACTGTATTTTAACTGTGTAATGTATAAACACACTCTGTATAATGGCATATTATCTATTAATAATGTTTTATAAGTGGTGGTCCCAAGTGGCATACGAAAGGGTCTAGAAGGGGGGGTTGAATAGACCTTGAAGTCTTTTTAGACTTCAAAAATTTCGTATCACTTAAATATTTTGAACGCTTGGAGTACTGAGCGCTTGGGTCAAACGCTTCAGATAGAGTTAACTTAGACTTAGTGATTTTAGTTGTTTACCAAAGTAGGGCAACGCTTAGATCGCTTAATTAGGGTTAGCACAGCGGAAATGAGTTTTTAGCGTTCTATTGATTAATCTTAATCGCTGATTGCTTAGAGTTGTTCTTTTCAATAAAATGAATGATGCAATGAAATAGTGCTAAGACAATAAAGTAAAAGACACAATCTTTGTAAGGTTCACTGGGTGATGTAATCCCAGCTACGTCATTCTTCTCCTTTTTCACTTGGAGGAATTCACTATGATGATAATCAAAGAATTCACACAGAATCTTCTACACAATAGTAACAGGTGAAAATGATCTTGGTTCCTTAAGCTTCTCTCACTCAGAAATACTGTCTGAAAGGGTACAGCAACTTTTCTCACTCAGATGAAAGGTTGAAGGTTATCTCTAGGGTTTTGTTTGTTTTTGGAAAGATCAAACAACTTGTAATATCTCAAGTAGAATTTGAATTTCTTCTTTAGAAGATGTTTGAGATATTTTGGTGACTGTTTGGAATGTATGTAAAAAGCTTGAAGGATTTGGCTATGGGGTTTCAAAGCTTTTTCACAGCAAGAGTATATGAATATTTTTCAATAATAGTTTTCTCGCGTGTGTTTTTTTTAGGGTTTTATTTGGGTGGTATTTATAGACATTTTCTTGAGATCTGTCCATTGGACACATGTAGGAGCGTGTCATTCACGCGGAGAGTGAATATACCCAAGTTCTGACATTCCTGAAAATCTGCTGGGGCCGATTGGACGGGAGCAGTTTTAATCTCTGAAATTCTGACAGTCTGAGTCAAAAAGGTGGCTTGTCCACAAGTCATAGTAGCTTATCACATTTAATGCTCTTATCAAGCATTTAATGCATTTGAATTTATTTCCCGTTGGAAATAAATGTCCGTTGAATGATTGCATTTAAGTCCGTCATGACTTGAGGATTTATTCCAGGTGAATCTTACATCCATCGCTTGAGACAATTTGAGCGCTTGATCCATGTACCCTGAAATAGGTTCCTTTAGCGTTTGACGGACGCTAAGAGACAAATCTTCATCTCTGGTTGACTTCAGACGCTGGTCTTCAACTTCTTCTCTAATAGACTCACCTAGAATTCTACTAGCGATTCAGTTACTAAGACTTAGTCTAAAATCTACAAAGATAAAAATTACAAGCCTAAACAAAATTACAAACTTTCAAACGCTTAAACAATGATCTAAGGAAAACATAAACTTACATTTTATTTGGGGTTTAACAATGAATCCTATCTTGTCATCATCAAAACATCTAACATGAAATTTCCTAACAATTTCCCCTTTTTTGATGATGTCAAGACTTTAACTTTTGTAACTCTTTTATAATTTAAGAGTTACTAAAGAGAAAAGCCCAAATGAATATAAGTTAGCGTTCAAAAAGTTAGTAAGGTTAGCTAAAGTTAGATTAGCTTCAACAAGATGTTTCAGCGATAAATCATTCATATATAGAAAGAATAAACATACATGATTTATACTGAAAACAAAAAAGGAAAGCAAAAAAAAAAAATCATTCACTTTTTCTGTCGCTTTGCTCTTTCTTCGCCTTGGAGAACTTCTAGCGCTAAGTCCATCAGGAGACGATCAATGTCAATCATTGTCGTATGTTGAACTTCATCGTAATCATGCCTACAAAGTCTGGCGATTTCATTGAGTTCTAACAACCTTTCCGTCCACTCTCTTGGAGAAATTCCAAGTTCACGAATTAAATCGTGATAGATATCTTTTCTTGGATCTTTTGACGGTCTCCAATTGATAGGTCGTCTCAGCGGTCCGGCAAAAGGTTGAAATCCCATTCCTTCTAAGAAGTCAATGTCCAATTCCGGAAGGGGATATCTTCCTAGATAATATCTTGGCTTTCTCTTTTTAGTTAACATCTTCTTGATGCTCACTAGTTCTTCCATCATTGATCGCCAATTTTTATTATCAGTCTTTGACATCGCTTTGGACGCTTGATGCTTTTCTGTATTTTCCCCCTTCTTGGCATCATCAAGAGAGGTTTTCAACTCAGCGACTTCTCTTCGCAAGAGTCGAACTTCGTCAACTAAGAGAGCAACTTGGTGAGCGATGCTCTGAGCAGCGGCATCGGTCGAAATATGTCTGTCAGCATCAGCCGAAGCGCTCTGGGCTAAGTGACGGTTGAATTCGGATGAGAGTTCAGCGATAAGAGGGGACATGCTATTCATGATAGCAATGGTGCTTTTATTTGAAGCGTTGGCAATGTCTCGGCTTCGTGTATCAGACACTATTCGCATATGTCTATCAGCAGTTTCAAAGATTTTGGAACAGGAACCTTCAATGTTGTGGAGCGAGTTCCGGACTGCCTGTCTGAAGTCTCTATCGTCTGAATCACTTTCAGAATCCGAATTAGAAGAAGAACGCTCTGGGGACGGGAGAAGTCCGTAAGAGCTAGAAACTGCAGCCTTGCCTTTGGATTTATCTCTGATAAAGGGCTCGATAGGCGCGTGTGCAATTTCAGAGTGCACTTCTTCAATCGCTTGATCCATGATTGGATCTGCAAAAACTGGGGGCTCAACTATTGGGGCGCTAGAAGAATCTGGCAAGGAAGCCTCAGGATTTTGAGCGACTTCCGCAGTAGGAGCAGAGTCTTCTTCTATTATTTGGAGTTGGGGAGGAGAAGGTTCTCTAATGCCAATGACCCAGAGGGGGCCAAGGGCTTCCATCACATGCCTTGGACTGATCAGGCTGGATTGCGGGATAAAGAATATAGCGTCTTCGCGCTCTTCGGTACTTAGTGCCAGTTGCACATCTTCCGGTAAAGCAATCCCTGAAGTATAATGATTGAAAAAGTCCAAAATCAACGGCATGAGCGCTTGAGCTGCGTCTTGGTCCACTGGCCTAATCAGCGAGATCATCTTGGCCACTTGAATGTTGGATTCACTGAAGGGCACGGGGTGTAGAGTATATCCTCTGAAATTGTAACACCCGGAAAAGTGATTGAAACTGCTGTCCAGCGCTTGGGCATTTTCAAACACTGCTCTCATAGTTCTGTGGAGCTCAGCAAACTCAGCGTGTTCTGTGGAAACATCAACACGAATCTGACTCTGACCGGGAAAAATTAGATGTTTACTTGACGAAGCGTCTTCGTTTAGGTCAGGAAAGATTCTTTGAACAAAGTCTGCACGAGGATGCAAGACGTAGCGTCCGCCCTGGCTGTATAAGGCAAGTTGCTGGCGAATGTAGCTTTCGATTGGTTGTCTGTATTGTGGCAAAGCGCTAACATTCCCTGCAATAATCTGACGCTGTTGAAGCAAAAAGGTTTCATATCCTCGGCGTCTGTATGCTATCCCAAACTTGAAAAGAGACGGGTATCTTATAAGTTCTTCTAGGGTATAGAAATGCAGAACAAAATCTTCAGCCCATCTGGCTGTATTCATCATCCATCGCTTGCCCAGCTTGATAGCTTTAGCTTGATCTTTTCTAGCGGCAAGAAATTTCTCAAAGCGTTCCATTTCTTCTTCATAATCCTCAGCCCATAATCAGGCTAGATATTCTCGAGCCTCATCTTCTATCCACGAGTTGACCGGATTTGGACGCTCAGCAACAATAGGTCCTTTTCCTTTCCATAACTTAAGTGGATTAGGAGATAAAGCGTTTTGAGGAGAGTTGACGATGGAAGGAAGAGCTAAATATCCTATCTTGTTGAGATCTGCCTCATCTGGATCTTTGTTCCAATCACCCATGTGGGGATTTTTGAAAACAATCTGGTTTTGGCGCAGAGGATAAAAGGACTCTTCTGAGCGACCGGTGAAATTGAATCGCTTCTCGTCAAATTCTGATCGGTTGATCGCTGGTCGACGAATATACTCAAGGCGTGAATGAAGACGCGCTAAACTGTATAGACCAAGATTGGCGAAACGCTCGAAGATTTCAAACTTGTGTGAGTCTGAAAGATCTGGCCGATGGAGAGTTGTTTGAAATTGGATTTCCAACTCGACAAGCGTTTGAGTGTCACGTTCTCTGGCGGCATAATAAAATTCAATATCTGAAGAGTATCCGCGCGGGAAGAAATCAATGACACGAGGAGGAGGTCCTGTTGGCGTAGGAACAAAAGCAATAGCCTCTGTTGGGATAGGGGCCACTTCTATCGACCGCTCAGCGTTTAAAGTTGCTTCACTTGCTGATGAAGTTTCAGCGTCAGGAAGAACTTGTGATGCCTTTTTAGCAATATCTACAACAGTTGCCATGTCCACGTCTATTTCAACTGGAATCTCCAAGAGAAGAGGGGCATCAGCGATTGGTACATCTTGAGGTACATCCTGAGGGATATCATCGACGTTTTTAGTCGCTTGATCTGTTTCTTGAGCAATTTCCTCAGGCTCCTAGACTTCTTCTTCGGGATCTAAATCGATAAAAGAAGTTATCGGATTAGCACGAATGGGGATATTTAGTTCTTCAAGCGTGTTGAGAACATATTGAATATCTGCTGCATAAGGTTCCTGAACATTTGAACGCCTCTCAGATTGAGTAGCGGCTTGAGGATCTGAGCTGACTTCGGGAATAGCGTCAGAGAAAGAAGCACTAGCTGACTCTCTAAGCGCTGGTTTTGATGGAGCGCTAGAGGATACTGCGGGAGTAGAAAGAGGAGTACGCCTTCGTGCAAGCGGTACTTCTTCTTCTACGGCTTCTTCTTCCTCGGGAACGGGAAAGACAAACGCTGGAGGAGGAGATGGAGATTTAGGAGAGGGAGAAGGAGAAGGGATCTTTTATTTCTTTTTGGGATCCGGCTTCTTCTTCTTAAGATCAGGCTTTTGTTTCTTTGTTGGCCTGGATGGCTCAGTGACTTTGAGAGTGATCTTTCTCTTAGGTCGCTTGACCACCACTTCTTCTTCTGATGAAGAGGACGATGATGAAGAAGACGCTTGATCTTCATCATCACTGCGAGCAACTCCTTCGGCTGGAAGTCGCTCATGCTGTTCTTTAGGAACCGCTGCTCCGCCGGGTTTTCGCGGGTGAAGAAGCTCGCTTATCATTTTCTTTCCATAAAATTTGGTCGCTGGAATCTTTTTGCCAAAAGATTGCGTATATCCGCAAGCGCAAAGAATACGACTTAGCACAATCCCGTAAGGCTTGGGATTAACAGACTTAGCCATCGCTGCTTTGAAGCGATTGAAAACATAGAGAGACCAGTTAACTTTTAACTTGGTTAGGATGGCTACCATCATCTTGTATTGAATGTTGGTGATTTTGTCGAAAGTTCCTTTTCTGCATTCAATAATCTTTGAACAAATGTCAGCGAGGATGACGTATTCGCCCTTCATATCATTCTTCTTGAAGTTTGGCTCATACGCGGTGTTAACTTCGTCTTTCTTGATCAAATCCCAGACTTTGGTAGCATCTCCGAGATTGACATGTTCTACCTCACTGCCATGATTCGGGAGATTTAGTAGTGACGAAATCAGAGAGGGAGTGAGAACAAAGGTCTCTTTAGCAGAAGGGAAGACGCAGGATATGGAATTGCCGTCTTCAGAAATTTCACCATTATTGAAAAAATAGAGAGATTCTTCTTCAAAGTAGTTGTAAGTAGTAGTAAGCATGTCTCTCAAACCAGATTCTTGAACGAGTGGAAGAGTCGTTCGAAGAGGGAAGTTCTGGTTATCAAAAAGATAATCCCAGTTAACCAAAAATCCGGCGTTAACCGTCACTGGTTTTTCAGCACGGGAAATTTTTCCGGTAGCAGAAGTTGCTGTTTTGGAAGATTTTGAAGCTTTGGGTGCCATTGCTGAAAGGTGAAACTTTGAAGAAAAGAGAGAAGTTTTTGCTTTTTAGAGAGAAATGACTTTTACAGTAGAGAGATTGGAAGTGATAAAGGTTTTCTGTAAAAGTTTTGAGAGGTTTAAATAGAAGGTAAAAGTAACTCCTCAATTTGTAGATGAATGACACGTGTACAGAAGTTAATGAGAAAGAAATTTGAATCGTGTACACATAACTTCGGATGTCAAAAAGTGGGGTAAAATAGGATATTATAACATTTTTCGGATCCGCAGTTACTTTTTGAAAACGTTTGAAATTTTTTTTGAAATTTTCAGCGTAAATTACACGCGCCTGATAGTACATTGACACGTACTCAGATTCATGCATTTTACTGAACTGCCTAGGTTTAGATAGGAATCATAACCGTCAGTTTGATTTGATAGGCACGTGTGGGTAGTTAATAAATCTAGAATTTTAGACTCATCCACACGCTACTTTGTGGCGATGAAAACTATGCATGAATTTTTTTGTGAAAGAGAGTTACTTTAGCGTTGAAGTGGGAATTCTTTCAACGCTGAAGATTCTTTTATAAAGTAAATTTAATTTGATACATATCAATCGCTTGTTGGATTTTTAAACCTTTCATTTTATAAGCGATCAGATTGTAATGAGTACAAGTAAACGCTAATGATCGGTGCATAAGATTTGTTAAGGTCATTTTGATCATAGTCGCTTACTTAATGAAGTAAGTACAATTTTAAAGTTTCCCCTAAAATTGATAACTCATTTCATTTTTGGAAATAAAGTTTAGACATAATCATAAAGTGGATTCCCCCTAAATTATATGCCTATTAAATATGATGCTTTATGATTTAAGCGTTTAAATCGATCATACCTAATTCACTTCTCAAAGTGAGAAAGCGTTGTTCGTTGAGTGCTTTGGTGAAGATATCTGCCAGTTGTTTGTCAGTTCCAATGAAATGCATGGAGATATCTTTCTTTTGAACATGGTCACGCAAGAAATGGTATCTAATGTCAATGTGTTTGGTTCTAGAATGAAGTATAGGATTTTGGGTCATAGCTAAAGCGCTTTGGTTATCACAATGGATTGGGGTAGGACCTAGGATTGTTCCATAATCTCTAAGTTGTTGCCTCATCCAAAGGATTTGTGCACAACAGCTTCCAGCAGCTACATATTCTGCCTCAGCGGTAGAAGTCGCTATAGATTGTTGTTTCTTACTATGCCACGAAACTAGTCTATCACCTAGAAATTGACATGTACCACTAGTACTTTTTCTATCTATTTTGCATCCTGCAAAATCTGCGTCTGAATAACCAATTAGTTCAAAAGGAGAATCCTGTGGATACCATAAGCCCACATTTTGTGTGCCTTTTAGGTACTTAAGGATTTTCTTGGTAGCACTTAAGTGTGATTCTCTAGGATCAGATTGAAAACGTGCACACATGCATACCGAAAACATAATATCAGGTCTACTAGCGGTAAGATAAAGAAGTGATCCAATAATACCCCTATAGTTAGTGATATCAATTTTCTTCCCACTTTCATCTTTATCTAACTTAAGCGTTTGGCTCATTGGAATTTTTGAAGATGATGCATTTTCCATACCAAATTTCTTAATCATATCTCTAGTATACTTAGCTTGGTTTATAAATATTCCATTAGGGAGTTGCTTAACTTGTAATCCTAAGAAAAAAGTTAATTCACCCATCATGCTCATTTCAAATTGTTCTTGCATCATTTTCGAAAATTTCTCACACAATCGCTTATTAGTAGAACCAAATATAATATCATCAACATAGATTTGGACTAAGAGAATATCTTCATTATGGGTAATTTTAAATAACGTTGTGTCAACGCTGCCTTTTGAAAAGCCTTTACCTATAAGGAAGATAGAGAGAGTGTCATACCATGCTCTTGGTGCTTGTTTAAGGCCATAGAGTACCTTGTCCAGTTTGTAGACCATACTTTTGCCATGGTTGTTGATGAATCCTGGAGGTTTCTCCACATAGACTTCTTCTTGGAGTTTACCATTCAAGAATGCACTCTTCACGTCCATTTGATATACTGTGAACTTGTTGAATGCGGCAAACGCTAGGAACATTCTAATCGCTTCAAGACGGGCTACAAGGGCATATGTCTCATCAAAGTCAATACCCTCTTCTTGACAATAACCCTGAGCGACTAATCTAGCTTTGTTTCTTATAACAATGCCATCTTCATCCATTTTGTTCCTAAAAACCCATCTAGTTCCAATAACTCCTTGGTGAGTTGGTCTTGGTACTAGCGTCCAAACCTTGTTTCTCTCAAATTGGTTAAGCTCTTCTTGCATTGCTTTTACCCAACTTGAATCACTAAGCGCTTCATCCACTTTCTTTGGTTCCATTTGAGATAGGAAGCTTGCGAACATGGCCTCATTAATTGTAGCGGACCTAGTTCTAACAGGTGCTCCAATATCTCCAATTACTAGATCTGGGGGATGATCTCTAAGCCATTTTCGGTCTGGTTGGAACGAGTTGAGAGACTCTTGATTATCAATCGCTTGATTCTCATTTATCTCTTGCGTAGACGCTGCATCATTCATAGTTCCAATCTGCTCTTGATGATCATTCTCTTCATGATCATCAGCAATTCTGACATTATCATTATTGTTAACCTCATGAGTATCCTTAGGAAGAGGTACACGAATCTCATTATCTTCGTCATCACTATCATCACCAAGATTGATTTGTGACGCTTGTTGGGTGAGATCTTCAATTCCTACATCATTAGGATTAACCTTACTCGGTTCTTGGTTAGCATCATCAAACACAACATGAATGGATTCTTCAACCTTTGATTTGATCTTATTTAGGATGCGAAAGCTCTTTCCATTTTTGGCATATCCTAGAAAGATTCCCTCATCCGCTTTAGGATCAAATGTCTTTAGGCTTTGGGATCCATTGTTATGAATGAAACATTTTGAACCAAAAACATGAAAATATGAAACGTTAGGCTTACGTCCCTTCCACAACTCATATGGAGTCTTCTCATGTTGCTTGTTGATCATACACCGGTTCTGAGTGTAGCAAGCGGTGTTGATGGCTTCGGCCCAAAACCTTTGAGGCAGCTTGGATTCTGCTAGCATCGTCCTAGCGGCTTCTTTAAGCGTTCTGTTCCGTCGCTCAGCAACTCCATTTTGTTGAGGTGTTCTAAGAGCAGAATACTCATGGAGTATTCCAAAATCTGTACAAAACTTCTCAACAAATTGGTTAGTAAATTCAGTTCCTCTATCGCTTCTAATTCTCGTCACCGTACTTTGAATTTTGCAGTTGACGAATTAGCGCTGTGAGCTTGACACTAGTTTCATCTTTGGTCGCTAGAAATTCGACTCATGTATAGCGAGAGAAATCATCAACTATTACTAGCGAGTACTTTTTGCCACTAACACTCATGATTTGAATAGGTCCAAACAAATCTAAATGCAATAGTTCAAGAACTCTAGAAGTAGATAGACATGGTTTCTTTTTGAAAGATGACTTAACTTGTTTACCCATTTGACATGCATCACATAAGCGATTCTTTTGAAAGGAACCTTTAGGTAATCCCTCTACAAGATTTAGCGAAATTAACTGAGAGATTGCCTTAAAGTTGAGATGATTCATTTTTCTATGCCATAACCAACCCAATTCATTTTGACTTTTAGCAACAAAGCATGTGGGGTTGTTATCAAAAGTAGAATCTCAATCCACTAAATACACATTGTTTGTTCTTTTTCCTCTTAATTTAGTAGACTTAGTCTTAGCGTCGTTGACATAGCAGAAGTCGCTTGAGAATTTAACATCAAAGCCTTTATCAAAAAATTGACTAATGCTTAACAGATTATGCTTAAGACCCTCAACATAATATACATCACTGATCATGATGTTCCCCCTATGCATGATACCTATACCTTTGGTTTTACCTTTGGAGTTATCACCGAATATAACTTGAGGACCATTAGTAGCTCGATAGTTGACTAAGAGATCTTTTGATCCAGTCATGTGTCTGGATGACCCGCTATCGAAATACCAAATTGAAGTATCGGTGTTGGCTCTAGGTACCTGCATTAAGGATAGTTCTAATTCTTCTTAGGTACCCATGTTTTCTTGGGTCCTTCAATGTTAGTAACTTTGGTTTGAATTAAAACTTTAGGAACCCATATTTGCCTAGTCTTCATTGTGGGAATACTGGTCTTCTTGGGTTTCACATCGTGTTGTGTGTGCTTTTTGGGTGTGTAATAATATCCTCGATTATAATAGTAGTCATAATCATGGTCATAGTCATAATCATCATAGTATCGATAATATGACCTTGACCGTCTCGGATATGGACGCTGGTATTTCCTTGGCACTGGCTTGGGTTGCACTTTTGGTGCTTGACGCTTAGCGCTTGATTCACAGTGGTTAGGTTTAACCTTAGCCTTTTGAGCGTTTGGATGAATCTTTCTTTGTGAATCATTTGCCTTTGTCTTTCCCTTGCCTGAATCAGCTTTGGCTTTCTCATTTGGCCTCGTACCGTTGTCGCTTGGTTCATTCAGCGTTTGACTTTGTGAACTTTCTTTAACAAAGCGAACACCCTTTCCTTTGTTGTTTGTCGTAACATTAGATTTATTTGGTTGTTTACCGAATTTATTGCATTCTAAACCGGTCTTTTCACCAAATAATCTAGTTACCTCAGTCACATTATCCAAGTTTCTAGAAGCTTTTGATAATGATGAGACGAGCTGCTCTGATTTGGCAAGTCTAGCGATCAGATCAGCTTCTCTTTTGACTATTATATCAAGATCATTTTTTAATTGAATAATTTCACTCTCAAGTGATTGGTTCTTCTCAATGCACTGTTGCTGAACTCGCAACTCTGCTCTGAGTGTCACTTTATCTCTTGTGAGTGATGAGATAATATCGAGATCATTTTGATATATTTTGGTAGCTTCTTGACATTCATTGTAGTATTCTTTGACTTTGTCAAGTAATTCATCATAAGAAAGAGGAATTGATAATTCATTGGTTACCTCTGGTAGCGAATCGTCAGACGCTTCATCATCTCTTGCCATAAGACAAATCAACGCTGAGTCGCTTGTAGGCTCATCATCACTGCTTTCATCTGATGATTCCAAATCCTCTTCAGGTGCGAAGAATGGTTCAGATTCCGCTAGCAATCCCTGTTGACGAAGGTTGCTCCTGAATTGGTTTCTATCCGCATAGTCTTGCCTTGTGGGCTTAGACACATTTGGATAAGGGCAATTCACCTGGTAGTGCCCTGGTTTTCTGCAATTATAACACAAATTAGTTTTCATTTTCTGTTCAGTGGATAATCGCTTTGAGACTACTGGCGCTGAGAGATTTTGAGTAGGGGACGGAGGCACTTGTAATGGAACTGGCGCTACTGGTTGAGGTGCAGAGTACACTGGCGCTTGATACTGAGGCGCTGGAGCAGGGAGAGGAGTCTGAAATGACGCTTATCCGATAGGATTTCTCTTTTCATATCTTAGAATTTTTTTGAATTTCTTGACCAATAAAGCCATTTCCTTTTCTTCATTTGATTCCATGGTTTTAACCTCACTAACCGCTTTACCCTTGCTTTTGGTTGTAGCGATTAAAGCTCCTGATTTAGTCGCTGAAGTCGATGTGTCACTGACTTCACCCAATTCGAACTCAAATGCCTTTAACTTTGAAAAGACATGCTCTGTAGTAAGAGTCTCCAATGTCTGTGATTCTCTCATAGCAACAGTCTTGATTAGATATTTGCTTGGAAGGCTTCTGAAAATCTTGTTGACCATTTCCTTGTTGGTCAATTCCTTGTCTAATGACGCTAACTCTGTAACGAGCAAAGTAAACCTTGCGTCCAATTGTTCTAGCGTCTCATTGGGCTGCATCTTGAAATGCTCAAATCTTTGCATGGCTATGGAAAGCTTATTCTCCTTCATTTGTGCTGATCCTTCACACATTATAGCCAGCTTATCCCATATTTCTTTGGAAGTCTTACATTGCTTGATCTTGTTGAACAATGCATCGTTGTCTCCTAATGCTGAGTAAAGTGCACTTCGTCCAACATTATCTAGATTTGCTCTTTTTCGATCCTCAGGCGTCCATTCTAACTTAGGTTTCTCGACATAACCATCTGGAGTTGCCTCGGTTGCTCCAGGGGCTCGAGTTACAACTTTCATAATCTGAATGGGACCACCTGTAATTACATCACACATTTCACTATCGCATGAGCACAAGTAAGCGAATGCTCTAAGTTTCCAAGAATCATAATTTGACTCTACCAACTTAGGCATTTTGTTGAAAGCCATAATGAGATGTTTTTGAAGAGAAAAATTAAAGCGACTAAGTAAAAAAAATGGATCTGAACAAGCAGTTATGCTCGGAAACTCTTAGGTTTCTAATTCAACCGCTCTGATACCACTTGGTGGTCCCAAGTGGCATACGAAAGGGTCTAGAAGGGGGGGTTGAATAGACCCTGAAGTCTTTTTAGACTTCAAAAATTTCGTATCACTTAAATATTTTGAACGCTTGGAGTACTGAGCGCTTGGGTCAAACGCTTCAGATAGAGTTAACTTAGACTTAGTGATTTTAGCTATTTACCAAAGTAGGGCAACGCTTAGATCGCTTAATCAGGGTTAGCACAGCGGAAATGAGTTTTTAGCGTTCTATTGATTAATCTTAATCGCTGATTGCTTAGAGTTGTTCTTTTCAATAAAATGAATGATGCAATGAAATAGTGCTAAGACAATAAAGTAAAAGACACAATCTTTGTAAGGTTCACTGGGTGATGTAATCCCAGCTACGTCCTTCTTCTCCTTTTTCACTTGGAGGAATTCACTATGATGATAATCAAAAAATTCACACAGAATCTTCTACACAATAGTAACAGGTGAAAATGATCTTGGGCTCCTTGATCACACAGACTTCAGCACCAATGAAGATCGTCTTCTTCAAGCTTCTCTCACTCAGAAATACTGCCTGAAAGGGTACAACAACTTTTCTCACTCAGATGAAAGGTTGAAGGTTATCTCTAGGGCTTTGTTTGTTTTTGGAAAGATCAAACAACTTGTAATATCTCAAGTGGAATTTGAATTTCTTCTTTAGAAGATGTTTGAGATATTTTGGTGACTGTTTGGAATGTATGTAAAAAGCTTGAAGGTTTTGGCTATGGGGTTTCAAAGCTTTTTCACAGCAAGAGTATATGAATATTTTTCAATAATAGTTTTCTCGCGTGTGTTTTTTTTTTAGGGTTTTGTTTGGGTGGTATTTATAGACACTTTCTTGAGATCTGTCCGTTGGACACATGTAGGAGCGTGTCATTCACGCGGAGAGTGAATATACCCAAGTTCTGACATTCCTGAAAATCTGCTGGGGCCGATTGGACGGGAGCAGTTTTAATCTCTGAAATTCTGACAGTCTGAGTCAAAAAGGTGGCTTGTCCACAAGTCATAGTAGCTTATCACATTTAATGCTCATATCAGGCATTTAATGCATTTGAATTTATTTCCCGTTGGAAATAAATGTCCGTTGAATGATTGCATTTAAGTCCTTCATGACTTGAGGATTTATTCCAGGTGAATCTTACATCCATCGCTTGAGACAATTTGAGCGCTTGATCCATGTACCCTGAAATAGGTTCCTTTAGCGTTTGACGGACGCTAAGAGACAAATCTTCACTCTGGTTGACTTCAGACGCTGGTCTTCAAATTTTTCTCTAATAGACTCACCTAGAATTCTACTAGCGATTCAGTTACTAAGACTTAGTCTAAAATCTACAAAGATAAAAATTACAAACCTAAACAAAATTACAAACTTTCAAACGCTTAAACAATGATCTAAGGAAAACATAAACTTACATGTTATTTGGGGTCTAACAATGAATCCTATCTTGTCATCATCAAAACATCTAACATGAAATTTCCTAACAATAAGCTAATGTATAATGTGTTATAAGCTACTGTATAATAGTTTATTTATAAGTTACTGTATAATAAAACACATTACCATTCGTTACAATCTCATTTTTTTCCCCTCCAAATGCAAATATTGTATGTTGACAGAGTCAACTACAAGGGCCAAGTAACAGTCGAAAGATCAATCCCAACTTGGCTTAATTGGACGGATGCCGCACTACGGCAAAAGGGTACCGTAGAGATTCAACAAGGATTCTTTGGGAAGGGGTTGATATCAAAGGGACAGTGGCTGTTGAAGTCGGAAAAAGGGGAAAATGTTGTTCAACAGCTTGAAGCTCCACACCAACCCTCTTCCTCATTACCAGCTACAATCGAACAATATTTTTCCATCAAGGAATGTAATACGGTTGAAGAGGTATGCATATTTATGTAATAGATAATGTGTATTGTTTAATTAATTAGTGTATTTTAACTGTATGATGTATACTCACATACTGAATAATTGTATCTTGTATACTGTATATTGGTTTGTAAGCTACTGAATAATATTTTGAAATCACTAACATACAGTATCTAACAACACAATATACAGTATCTAATATATTAGTATAAAGTATACATTAAGTAATAAGGTGCTATACAGTAGCTAACAACACAATATACATTATCTAAAAATGTTACTCATTATTTTTAAAATATACGCAGGGGATGTTGAACAATTTGGAAAGGTCTGCATTCAACCTGATTGATTATCTTATCAAGTACAGTGGATACATGAATCATGTGATTCGATGATTCCAACAAATCCACGGTTGAAGGAAATTGAAAAAATGGTGTTCGGTCATGTTGCAAGTTTGTATAGAACAAAATCAGGGACTGAAAAAAAACCATTTGCAGCCCAAACTGTTCAACCTCTCCAACTCGAAAATGTTACACCCGAACAACCAATAAGTACACCAATGCATTCACAACTAAATTTCAACTTGTTGTAACAACAAGCGGACAAAGTTGCAACAAAGGAAATAACAAGCCTCCCAATGCCAAATTTTAACCTGTTGTCACAACAAACACCAGAGAAAACACATCAGACTGAACAGGAGGGGACCATACTGGATGTAGCAGTGTCAATTGCTAGACAATACACTGATGACGCCTCCAATGTCACTGACCAAGTGCTCCCATCAGCTTCAAATGTGACCATTAAACCGGCTGTTGTGGAGATCATTGGTGAACAAAGGAGACTGTTAAAAGCAGCACTAGACACATGTTCTCCTTACATTCAACGGGTTGTGCATATAAGCTCAAAGCAGGGCGCAAATGAAAAAAGACTCTGGGATTGGATAAAGCATGTTGATGAACACACCATGTGAGTACATAACATTTATAAATATATTTGTTTTATTCAGTTTCATGTTAATGCTATAAGTATACTGTATAGGGATTCAATGTACACTGTATAATGTAACACTGCTTACTGTGTAATATATCATTGCAAACTGTATAATATGAACTGTATATTATGTCATTACATACTGTATAATGCACATTAAACTTTTGTATACTAACTCATTACAAACTGTATTCTGGTTTTTCAGGACTATTGTTTTCTAGAGAAGTGATGTAATGTGCACTATTTGGGATGTAAAGTCCTTGAATCACCGCACTGAGCTTTTATCTGGTGTGATTGATACTTGGTCATTCTTGTTGAACAACGCCGAGGCGACTAGATCACCAACATCGCCGCTCAGATTTTATTTTCACCTGGCCGACACAGTAAAATATATTTCTTATCTTTTGTTAATACATAAATTTTAATGTTCTGCACGTTAACTATTTTTTTTTTGAAAAATTAGATAACAGATTTTTTTCACGTCAAAAAAAGGAGACAAAAGTACTGATGCGCTGCTGCCAAAATTCAAAGATAACATTAAACATCGTATGAGCATGTTTCCAAGAGTCAACATAATCGATGTTACATTGGTAAGTTAAAAACCATTCGTCTGTTATAATTATCGTATTTTATGTAACTTTATTAACACCACTTTCATCCATTCAATATATAGGCCGTCTTTCCAGTTCTTCACGCTAGACACTACTACGTGATATGCTTTAATTTGAAGCATCCAGCTATTGAGATCCTTGACAACAGCGCGACAGATGTGTTGATCGAAGACAAATATCAACATGTGCCATTCACTTTGGTACGTATCCTTCAAACACAGAAAAAAGAATTTTGATGTGAAATATCATTGTTAAATATACATTATAATAAGACAATGTATAGCCTCAATTAACTTTACATTATACAGTAATGCACCGTATAATTATATATAAAATCTCTGTATAATGATGTAGTCAGTGACTGTGTACTGGTATATTAACATTCTGTATAATGGTATAATATTTGACTGCATAATCATTTATTAATTACTGTATAATGAAAATAATACTCTACTGTATAATGGTATATTAATATACTGTATATTAATATATTTATACATTGTATCTTAAATTTTTAGTTTGATGTTTCAAACAGAGAGACATGTTTGTCAAGTTCTTGATGGATATCAACCATCCAGCTAGAAGCGCGTTGTCAATGGTACAAATTGTAAGGCTTCCAATGCCGTGGCGTACACACCGAAACAAATCGGATTGTGGTGTTTTTGTAATGCATCACATGGAGACTTACCTCGGAGGAGGACTGAAGAATTGGGATCCGGAATTGGGTCCAGAAAACGTAATGTTTTACACTTTTATTTATATGTATGAAATTTTGTGAACATCTTTATTTTCTATCTATCTAACTTTAATATTTATACATTGCATAAATCACAAATTACGAAACTCAATAGACTGAGGGGGCTTTATCTGGAAAAAATCCTCACTTCCGAGCTGAACACACACAAAGACGAAATCCTCAGACAGTCAAAGGAGGTGGAACAGGAACAAGCCCAACAGAAAAAGGGGAAAAAGGGGTAGATGTAATCAACATGTAATGGATACAGCAAATAGATTTGGTGTTAATACACTGGATTTTTAAATTTGATTGTACATATTTTTTATTATTTATTAGTTTTTGTTGCAATATAACTTTTATTTGGGTTGTTTAAATCTACAAAGTTTGTTCACTGAACATAACCTGTTATTGCTTTGTTCATTGAGTGTGTCATTAAAGTGTTCATAACTTATACAATACATAATATGCATGTTACGCAGTAATTAAAGGTTCATTATACAGTTAATAAAATTTCATTATATAGTACTCATGTATGTAGAATAAAAAACAACAGTTTCATTATATAGTATAAAAAATACTCAATTGTAGTATAGAATTAAACATACAAAAGAAAAACACTCAATTATATACATTGAATAACACTTCATTGTACAGTCAATAATGTTTCAAAATATATTGAAAACTGTATTCATTATACATTGAATAACACTTCCGTATACTGTGTATAAGACTATATTATACAGTGAATAAAACTTCATTATACAGTATCAAATGTAAAGAAAACACTTCTATTTTTCCTTTGATGGACAAGTTCTTGCATTATGCCCATCAACTTTTCCGCATGCAGCACATTTTCTCCTCTTAGGAACATGCTTGAATATCTCCACACTGCTCTTAATTCTTTTACCACACCCTTTAGTTCGGCTCATTTGAGAATTTCTGATCCCGAGCTCGTTCTACTAGTGTCTCGATAACAGCATTTTTGTTGGTTTTATTGTTGTCGTCCGCACCGACACTCAAATTAGACTTTATATCCACCAAATGATTTTTAATGTATATGAGTTTTTCTTTGTTAAAATCCGCAATATTTAAACATGTTGGAAAGTCGATCCAAATTTGACTCACATCATTTGTAGTCTTCTGAATCATCGAGCGATATTGTGTGACGTGGTTGTTGATTGTATCGGACGCCATAATTTCTGCGTTTTTCCTCCACCTCTTTAGAACATACTCGGCGGGCAGTTTGTGTATTCGGCCATGGTTGAATGCAAAGCAAATGTGTCTACACAAAATACCCCTCCTCAAAAATAATCTGCAAGAACAATCAACATGATTGTTTGATACAACATGTTTCACCTACAAAACATAAAAAATAGTAAACAAAACTGTATTATACATACTCTATGTTGTGCATATACAGTATGTATAACATTGTCATACAATATGAAAAGAAAGAGATACCTCGTATATCTTTGATTCGTTGTCGGAGTCGTATACGACAAACAATTTCACACCATCAGCAACGTTTAGACTTTGAAGTACCACTTGATACGCAGAATCTTTGATCTCCACTTGAACATCGTAGAAAACAGCTCGGGTGTATACCTCTGAAGCATCCTCCTCTATCCGCATAGGGGTGTCGGTTGATGGCTTAGAGACCAAAGACTCGTGATTTAATCTTGCATTATTATTCCTTTGCCTGTCCATTGCACTTTCAAATCTACTATAAAACTCAATGATTGTATCACCCTTCACATAAAACTGGTTAAAGAATGAATTAACAGACTCTGAAATTGAAGTATTCCTCAATATCCCACCCATCGAAACATCTCGATAGTATGCGGATACCCATGAGTGTCTGTTCTCGTAAATTTCAAAATGCCAATCAATATGGCTTAGCCCGTACTTTGAAATGAGATCATTCCATCCCTCTTCAAACTCAACTGGAATGATGTCGTCGTTATACACAAAATTATTAATTTTTCTCACCACTTCAGCATAGTTACCTGTATGTGGTGAAATCTGTAAACGTAAAACCCAAATTAATAACATTTTATACAAAATGTTAACTATAATTATACACTATAAACAGATATCATCATAAAGTTGATGAAAACATAATATACATCAAAAATAACAAAGTTCTATAGACAATATACACTGTCTACAGCTTAATTATACAGTATGACACACACCTTAGTAGGAAACTTCTTCATAATATGCCATGCGCATAGACGATGCCTAGTAGTTTTAAACACACTAGGAATAGCCTGCTTCATGGCCGGACATTGATCAGATACAATATAGTTTGGTTCCGGTCCCATCGCACAAGTAAAAGCTTCGAAAACCCACGTTTACCACTCAATGTCTTCTTTTGCGACTAGAGAAGCACCAAATATGACTATTTTCTTGTGGTTATCTATACCAGTAAAAGGAACAAACTTCATTTGATACATGAAAAATGCAGTATAAAAAAATTTGAAAAAAAATACAAAAAAACAGTTACTAATGAGGTATTATACAATAACTGTATATACATTATACATTGACTAGTACAAGGAGTTATACATTAAAAATACACTACCTATAATAAAAACTGTAACTTATCATTATACAGTTAATGTATCTACATTATACAGCAACTTATTATGGGTTATGCATTGCATATTCATTAACTATTGAAAAGAATGTACATTATCATATCTTATTATGAAGCAAATGTGCTTACTTGTTGGATCGAAATGTTGCATCGACCGAGCAAACATCACCAAAAAGTTCAAAATTCCGAATTGCAATAGGATCGGCCCAAAACAAGCTACTCATACACCCGTCGACATCTGTGTCATAATCAAAGAAAAAGCCTTCACAAACTTTTTTCATATTCATAAATTTCCTAACAATTATCTCCCCGTCATTCTCACCGACGTATTGCTTCACACCCTTTTTTACATTTTTAAAATCTGTAGACGTCGACCCAACATTATTGAAACCACCTGCAATTTCCTTTAGAAATGAATGTGATCTAACGACACCAACATTCACCTTTGATGCGTTTAAGCAAAACATAATATGTGACGGATCAATATTTCGATTGACCTTCAGAAATTATTTCCCCTCATCGGTTGCCAACTCGTGATTGCGCCGCTCAACAAAATTCTTTATAACATATCCCTCTAAAGCACTAAACCTCAAAACAATCTTAGCGTTATAATCACATCGACCAATCATAAACTTTTTCTTTCTACTGACATCATTGCAATTTTTGTAAATACTGGAACGACTACATACATAATGTTTCGATATGACCGTACCATCCTTATGTGTTTTTTGTGAACACTTATGGACATCAAAACCACATAAACGTGCATATTTTTTGTAAAACTCAAATGCAATCTTTAAGCTTTCAAATGCCTTACCAATGCAAGGTTTAAACTCAGGATCACACACTGGAACCCAATATTTGGAACCACCCGGTGATGTGATCGAATTAGATGACAAAGAAGATCCGACACCTAGGATTTCAACATCATTATTGCTAACCACTACTGATCCTATTAAGAATATACATTATAAGACAGCAGAACATACATTGTGCGTAGAACTATTATACAGTATGTAAACAAACAAAATTCAGTAACTTATATATCATTATACAGTAAATATAATTGTGATATACTGTAACTTAATATATAACATACAGTAAATATTGAACATGTTGAAACATTATTGAAATATGTTAAAGAGCACATTCTATATCTCTATACACTACATACAACCTCATTATACAGTATGTGTAATTAAATGATACAGTGTGTTAACATATAACATGCAATAATTAATGAGACATCTTACTGTATAATACTTAAGAACCAGTTCTATAAAATCAATATAGTTCTGTATACAATGATATTGTATACTGTTTAATTAGTTAGTGTATCATAAAAGTATGCTGTGTTAACCAACATTGTATATCATCATTATATGTACTGTATATTGATGTATAATCTACTGTATAATGTATTCAACTTACTGATTAATTATTTAGTGTATCATACAAGTATGATGTGTTAACTCACATTGTATATCCCCATTATATGTACTGTATAATGTATTCAACTCACTATATGTAAAGCAACAAATACCACACTGTATATCACCGTTATAGTTACTGTATAATGATGAATAATCCACTGTCGAATATATACAATTCACTGCTTGCACTGGAAACTCATCCAACTGTATATTGATGTATAAGCTATTGTATATCAAAACAATATCACCTGTATATTGATGTATAAGTTGTTGTATACCATGAACATGCATATTTCTGTAACGCGATTTTGAAAACGATAACAAAAATCGATGTGATGATGATTACGCATACCTTCGTCCATCTCAGCCATCAAAACGTAATCAAAACCTATTGATAATGGAGGAGAAAATGCAGAATTGACGATGCTGATTGATTGACGATGATGATGAATCGATCTTGATGATTAATCCAGTTTGATGTTGAAGAATATAAATATTCTACGTTCTGTGAATCAAATCGTTAGGTTTATGAGCTGATCGAATTTTAATTGGAAAGAAAAAATAAATTGGAAATAAGAGTCTGGCTTGGCGCAGAAAGGGGGATTTGATTTTGATCCTGCATGATATTTGCATGAGTTTGTTACGTTTCATTGACTAAAATGCCCCTGCCATCATTTAAAAAAATTAAATAATCTGAAAAATGGAGTTAAATCCGGACCTTGGGATCAAACTGTATCAATGGTGTAGATTGGGTCTTATATCTTACCTAATATAATGGGATGCATTTGATCCATACCTATATATATATATATATAAATATATTTGTCTTTTGCAAGTATGTATTGCATGGAATGTTTCAAATGCACTAACGAAATATAAATTTTGAAGAAAAACAAATGAGTCGCCAAAATTTTACCCCGTTGGACTGAAATATACCTTTTTTTTATAAACATTTCTTGCTTCCATAGCATATAGAATGAAATATAAATTACCAAAAAAATATAAAATGAAATATTATTTTTTTTTTTTTACAAAAAAGTTTGGATAGGGTTGGCACCGGTCACCTACCATGGGCCAGAACATGTCTCCAAGATCGAAAGTTGCTCACAGAGGTCCTTACAGATAGCCCACCAACACTGTCCTCGCTTCGTTAAATAGAATCGAACCCACAAGTTTCAAACAGGAAGTGGTCCGTTTTTTACCAACTGAACCAACGTCTGTTGACATATTGAACGAAATATTGATTTTATGAAAGGGAAAATCACACTAACACCCACTGCTATGATAGGTAATTACACAAACTTACTCTTTTATAATTGAAATTATAATTAACCCACTATAATTGAAAATTACATTTATCGCCCTGAGATCAGTTTTTTGATGATGTTATCATGTGAACTTTCAAAAATGCCTCTGTCCAAATGTCATTTAGGAAAAATTGCAACAACCCCCCTCTGTTATAATGCACTTCTTACAATCACCCCCTATATAATAAAAAACTTATTATTTAACCCCTAAAAACCTTACAATTAGCCCCCTGTAGGGGGGTGTTGGTAATTTAAAGAACAAGAGGAGGGTAATTACATATTATAAGAGGGGATACAGCAGTAACAAAAATATTATTCCAACTTTTTTTATTTTTTTAATCATTTAAGTGAAGGGTAAAAATATTTAGTATTATTTGACCATTGATCGAGGGTTTTTAAGGAGGTGGTAAATGTAATTTTTAATTATAATGAATTAGGTATTTATAATTATAATTAGAAGAGGATTAGTTTGTATAATTACCTATTATAATTAGTGACTGTATTATAATTAGTGACTGTAGATGTAACTTTTCCTTTATGAAATGACTCACTTTTTAATTATTCTTCTTTAATTTTCTCCCTGCATAGGCCAAGTTTTGACATGAGTGTTACAATCCTCTTTTTCAGAATTATATGATAAGTTAAATCAATTTTAAAGTCCTAAATCCTAATTGCTATTCATAGTGGATTTAGTAATGATTATGCTTCACATAAAAGGAAAAAGAAACGAAGGGCTGCAGAAAAGAAGGGAAGAAAGTTGAAATCCATGAAAAATTTACTAATATCTTATTTTCAAAAGTTAAAGTTACTTTTTCTCAAAGATCATTAGGTTGTTTAGTAACAATGAGTTGATCAATCTTGAGCTTAATTCAGATTCTTTATTTTAATTCGATCTTTCATTTAGTATTTTGAAAAAATGTCACATCTTTTGATGGAATTAAGGCTCGAATAATTATTCAATTATTTATAATAATATCGAAATTGTGTTGATTAATTAGTTAGTCATTATATTGGCAGTCATATCCACTAAGATGATTTAAGATATACATATAATATAATTGGTCAAAAACAAAATATTCACAAATTGGCTCTTAAGGTTATCCAGAATAGCCTAAATGAATATTATATCTTGACCCTTGAGTTCAATTCGAATTCTTTATTTTAATTTGATGTTTTGTTTTGTATATTTAAAAAATATTGTCCGATTCTTTTGGTGGGAGTGAGACGCAAATAATTATTCGAATGATAAAGATTGAAGTTGTGTTGATTAATTATTACTTGGGCAATCATATTCTCCAAATTGTTTTAAGATATACTAACTGATCATAGGATAAATAGAAAATATATTTAATAAACTTGATTAATTCGATTATCAATATTAGCCCCAATGATCATTAATTATATCTCAGTTTTTGGGTTAGATTATGTATTCATTATTTCTACAAAAAAATTTGAAGTTCGAGACGGAAGAGAGATACCTTGACTTGACAAATTCGAGTTGATAATTTTAATTATGAGTCACACTGACTATATAAGACTCCAAATAAAAAGAGAAAAATCACAACTTGCAACAAGAATTGTACTCAGGACCTACCACATAAAAGTGAAAATTGATACAACTAAACCAACAAGTCTTGAGTTATTTCTACAATTTTATACCGAGTTATATCTTCAGAGTAGGCTTTACATTTCAAAATAATATTAATTTAATCTAGATCAATCAATACATATCCATAAATAATATATTCGTGCAAATTGTGGAAGTTTTTGAATACATACATAATTTACGAACAAGATGAAAAAACAAATTGAAATAAATAACATGGATATCTTCAGTATTTAGGAATTAGGATACTTTCTCTTACATTTGTCATTTCCTAAGCATATATTTACAATTTTCTTTTTGAATGTGATTGGAAAACACTAGTGAATAATGTGACAGTTGAATAACCAATCATTTGGAGAAAAAATTTACTATAATGAAGTTCTGGCAATGATGAGTCTTTTGGAGCGTGATGATTAAAATAAGTACAATTAAGTGATGATAACATTTACAGAGAAAGGTCTTATTTAGTTATTGTGGAAATGACCAAGAATCAAACAGGAATCAAATTAGTTGACACATGATTTGAGATTCATCATTAAAAAGTTTACTTAAATTTTATTCGTTAGCCTAACAAATTTTGATCAAATTGGTTCTGAACTAAAATTTTTCCGATTAGTTATGATGATGAAACATGTGCAGAGAAATAAATTTGCTCGAGTTTAATCATGCTCAACTCGATTTAAAGTTCGATTCAATTGATCACAATCAAATCAACCTCAAATATAAAATTTATAAAATTCGATAATAATTCAAATAAATTTAAATTATTTACAACCCTAAAAATGATGATTAGACTACCTCCTCATCTTTCTCTAAACCCTAACCTTTTTTTTTTTTCCATTTTCCTCCGCCGGCGAAGGCTTGGTGAAGCAGTCCTCTACTTCACCACTATTACCACCATCGTCGACGGATTGGGTTGGACCACCCTTCTTCAAGTTGTACATCGCATCTTCAAATCCGACGAGACGGATATGGATCTAAAGACACATATCCAAATCAAACGAGATGGATATGAATCTAAAGAGACAGAGACAAATCTGACGAGATGGAGACGGGTGATATTTAAGTTTTTAAATTTATATAGCGTCTTAGATATTTTATTTAGTACTTTATTTTCTCTCTCGTATGAGAGTTTGTTTTCTCTTTCGAATGAGAGTTTTTTTTCCCCTTGAATAGGAGTTGCATAAGAATTTTCTTGTGTTCGTTTGTGAGTTCTTAAGATTTGTTATCTTCAAGAACTGGAAAATTGGTGTTTCAGATGTTCTTACTACATCGTTTGAGTCGATATAAATTGTATTGTTCCAGGCGTTGTAAACTTTCGATTGAATGATATATAAAACCGATTTTTCTTAAAAAAAATAAAATTGGCCTTAGATGTTTCATAGTTATTTTCCAATAGAACACTACATTTTGGTGCATTTCATCTTTGTTACTCAATTATATAATTTTATAAACACACATATATGTGTTGAATGTCCAATTATATATGTTTGTATTCATTACATTTAATATCAAATATACGGTCAAAAAAATCATAAAATATATATTTTTATAACTCAAATTTAAATTCTTTATAAAATATTTAATACCATATATTACTTTCACTAGAAAAATGCAAATAACTAAAACAGGAAATCTGTACAAAAATAAAAGAAAAATTCATAAGTTGAATTAGTCTCTCCCCATCTCTCTCTAAATCCTAGCCTTTTTTTTTCTAATATTTTCCTTCGCCGGCGATGGCTTGGTGAAGACGGATATGGATCTAACGAGATAAAGACCGGTGATACATATTTTTTTTTTTGAAAAGAATCGATATATTATAAATCAAGACGACGATGCTAAATCCGCATCCAACAAAGAAACAACCGAATCCGGAGGGGCCGAACCCTCAACAAAATCAACAGCTAAACGAGCTAAAGTATGGGCTACGTATACAGAATTAGCCAAACGAGAAATAAATGAAAAACGACTAGAAACTAAAACCAAAGAAGCACGAATATCCGCAAAAATAGGACTAAGCAAAGAAAAATCCTTCATATTGTCTTGAATCCTTTTAATCACCACCTGACAGTCTCCTTCAAAATCAACATTAGACCAGCCTTCCTTCTTACAAGATCCAGTGCCTCTCGAGCTGCATATGCTTCGGCGATCAAAGGATCATACGACCCCGTGATAAATGGAGAGACCCATGCCATGCATGTACCCATCTCATTTCTTGCAACAACACCCACACCACCACCTCTCACCCGAAAAGTAGCCCCATCAAAATTTATTTTTGTCCTCCCCACCCTAGGACATGACCATCTCTCTCGTCTGTTGCAAAGGAGATACATAAATTTTTATGTGGCGTTTTAAATTTTTTATTTAGTATTTTTTTTTTTGAATGACAGTTTGCTTTCTCTCTCGAATGAGAGTTTCGTCTCTCTTGAATAGGAGTTGTAAAAGAATTTTCTTGTATTCGTTTGTGAGTTCTTAAGATTTGTTATCTACAAAAAACTTGATAGTTGGTGTCTCAGATGTTCTTACTGTATCGTTTGAATCGATATGAATTGTATTATTCCAAGTGTAAATTTTAAATTGAAAGATATATAAAACCGATTTTTCTTAAAAAAAAAAAAAAAAGTCTGTACAAAAATAAAGATTACTTCTTCTAGAACTTCAATCATCATAAAATACATAATTTCACTTCACATTAATTTCGTGAAAATCCATTAATTAATGTAATGTACACCAAAAATAGTCAAAATTCAATTTTTTCTTGTTTATGAAACTTAATTTGCTTAGTGATAAAAGCTTCAATCGCTCTCTGAAACTCCTCATTACTAAGCTCATCCACCACCGTCTCGCCGCCATCGTCCACCACCTTACGCCTCTTCTCCGTCTCCGACCGCCGCAGCTGCTTCCCACTATCCTCCTCCAAACTCATCATCTTCTCTCTCCTCAAACTCTCCGACTGACTCCTCCGGTGAACTTTAACTTCACTCGTCACTTCGATAACTGTTCGCTTCTCTTCGTAAACTATCTCCTCCGATCGTTGCGACGGAGCCTCGCAGGAGAATTCGATAAATTCGCCGCACAATTCTTCCACGTCGATTTCGCCTAAATTTTGAAAACTCTGATGTGGAAAGAAATGGCGGGAATTGAAAATTAGGGTTAGGACAATGACATTGCTGAGGAGGAAAACGAAGAGATGGCTAACGACGATGTTAGCGAGCTGCCGGAAGTACTCGCCGGAGACTTTAACGGCGACGGGGAGGTGAGTGGATGACCACGTCAGAAAAATCAGTATGAGGAAGATTTCTGTAACGCGAAACAGCTTCTTGATTTCACGGAGGCTGCTGAATCTTGGAATTGAGTTATTTGAATTCTCGATCTTCATCATCATATGAGTATGATCATCAAAGCCAGACGAATCCATTATTGTATGTATACGTATGTAATCTTAAATGATTTCTTGGAAAGCTGAAAAAGGCTAGGTTTGGGGAAATTGAAAAGAAAGAAAGTGGAGAAGAGCTGTCACCCGTGCGTGTGTGTGTGTGTGTTTTGTTTGGTGCTTTTGAGGAGGAAAAGTGTGATGAATTTTGGCTTCAATTTCGAAGGATATTTCATTCGAGGGAAGGGTTCTTAGCCCTTTTTATAGTGTTATTAAGAGTGAGGCGGGATCAAAGTAGAGTCGAGGTTAAAGGTCTACAGTTTCCAAAAAAAATGTATTCGGAAATGTGTATGCAAGTTTTGGGGTCAGACTCGACTCACCATAGATCAGAACTTTTATCTGAAATTAGTAATTAAGATCTTTATGTAGCAAATCAAATACTATATATGCACGTAAAAATATGTGATACATGTATATAGTGGTGGTTAAAATGTAGAGAAATTTGCCTTTTGTTTTTTTTTTTAGAAAATCCGCTATCCATATCATAACAACTCGTGTTTACACTTATCATATATCTATATGTATTATCGAAAATATCACAGGAGAATGAAGAGGATTGGAACTGTCTCAATATTGTTCTTCAAAGTGAGGAGATAATATTTAAATTTCTTTTGGAGAGAATCCATAATTATGATGCACGGACACGGGATACAGATACGTGAATTTTAAAAAAAATTAGTACACAACACGGCTAAAATACGAATATTCATGTGTATTTTTTCTTTTCTCTCAATAGCTGGACACGAACACAGTGAGTGTCCAGTGTCCGACACTGCACGGGATAATAATTCGGAGTGTCCGTACATCATAGATCCATTAGCATTTGATATGATTAAAGGGCCAATAATAATGTTTTTCGGTGCTAAACTGAGATTTATGATTTCCAAATGAAAGAGAGTGTTGGGAGTCTAAGCCTAGTTAATGTCAATTCATCATTTATATAAACTATAAAGTAGTTAATTAGTCTTTGCATATATTTCATTTACTTTTCCCACAATTTTCCTACGTTGTTCAACATCAAACGATATATAAATATGGTCATATTAGGTGAGTTATAAAATTATAGCTCTTGATTCAACTTGGCTTAATCTAACTCATTCATAAGACATGTGGGTGAAGTTTGTTATGTGATATATATGTAAATTGTAAAAGAAGTCATCAATCGCGAAACAAGTTATATGATGGAACTTTTCTATTAGCGATGTGTGAAGTTCAGTAATTACTCTACATTTTGTTTCATTTGATGCAAGAGAATGAAGAATTTATTCTTTTAGAAATTCAAAAAAACATCTATTTTTTTAATAGACTTGTAATGTTTCTTCCAATCCGTAGTATACATTTTGATCCATAAGTGAGATAGGTAGAGAGGACATTTTTGTCCGTACAATTTCCAGGCGATAGTGAACCAAGAAGATTATAGTTTGTTATCAAATAATTTACATATCATGCATGACTGTATTTACACAAACATTATATTCTAATTTGTGTTGATTTTAATTACGTATCTACCGATTATATCAACCATTCACATAATAAGCGAACTTTCAATATATACATTCACCACCGCGTAGTTATTTATTTAATTTTTTGTTCGCTTTTTACATTATTTGAAGAACAAGGACTATGAGTCCCAATTAACTATATATGTTTTTAAGATGCATTGGTGCGATTTCTTTGTAAAAAATATGGTTTCGTTTCAAGTTGATATGTCCTTTATTTGGAATTGGAATTGGGAGTCCCTTCGAGATATGATCTATTATAATATTCAAAATTTAGACCTTCATTCTAGATTTTATTGTTCTATAGTGTTAGTGATTGTGGGCCTTTTTGTGCTTCCATGTTGGAGTCTAATTGTTGTCTGCCGTATTTATGATTTGCCTTGATGAGCAGATAATCTCTTCCTGTTTTATTAATGCATAAGATTTCACTATATAAAAAAATTAACTATGTTTTTAATTAGACTTATGACCACAAGGAGTTGACTAATTAACTGGGGTAATTCTATGTCAGATCGAGTTCAAGTGTCCGTAATGTGAATTCTATGTCAATCTCTTTCACACAACTGTGTATAAGAACCACACACAATACACCTTATTGTGTGAGAGATATGAACATCGGACCATTGATTTTCTAGCGTAGATTTTTCCGATTAACCGTGTGATTAATCATTATCGAGATGGGACCTCATGTTTTATTGATTATTACACTTTCCCATAAATTATGGAAAGTTTTTTATTAACCACCAAAGTTCGGTGTGTAGGATTTCCGATAAGATAAAGAAAAAGTAATAACATGGGAATATTAAATATTTCCTGTATAAATATGATTGGATTAATCGATGTAATTTATTGTCATCTTTACTAAAGAGAAACAACACTTCGAGTGAACAACATCATCTTGCGCTGCATGTATTAAAGTAACTTATATACATTGTTACAAATAAAAGTAGAATAGTAATAGAAATTTATTCAAATTTCCGTAATATATATCTGAAGAAATTAAAATCCTCTTCTTTCCCATAATTGTTATAATTCAATTTTACAAAATCTTAAAATGTGTTGAAAAAAGTATTTTAACAATATCAAGCATATTAATAAATATAATACAATTTAAATATGGTATAGTGTTTAGATATTTAGAAAATACATATAATCATGTCATCTTCGGTTTTTCTAATACTAATAACAACAGTAATAATATATAGGGGTGTTCGCGGTGCGATTATGTGTTTTTTTTTTTTTTTTACTAATTTCAAACCTAATTGCTAAGTGTGATTTGGAGGAAATAAAATTTGAAATAGCGGTTTGTAAATCAAAACCGACTATGACGGTTTTTTAAGTGATTTTATTTTTTAAAATTAATAAGAAAACTATATTTGTTAAACTAAATAAAAGGGAATGATTCATAATTAAGGAAATACTTGTCAAGAAAATATTTATCAAAATTAAACTCCATAAATTATTAAAAAAGAACACTAACGTTATTTCATATTATTATATAAATGTATCATGTGTTTAGAACAAGAAAAAGTATATCACTTTAAACATCGGTTTTATATTGACTTAAAATATAATATGTAAATATTTTACTATATATAAATATCAAATTACAATATATCTAGCTTGTCATGAAGCTTGAAATTTATATATAAACTAATAGTACAAAAATAACATGGTGTATTTGTTTGTTTATTAAAATCTATGCACCAAAATGTAAAAAAGACTATTGTAAAACTATGTTTCAATCTAATGCGACATTACTATTACAAATAATTGTGAGAGTTAAATAGAACAATATCATAAACATAATATTTAATACCTTTTTTTTTTCCAAAATTCTTTAAGTGTGTATTATATAAAGAAAAATATGACACTAAGATATCAAAAAAATTGTATCACTTTAAAAGCCTCAAGCACAAATATTGATTGAAAATATAATTAATCATATAAAATATATAACTATATCAATTCAATAAAAAATATTAAATTAAACTACAAATTAAATATCAAGTAATATTACGAGTAAAACCTATTAAAAATTAAAATTAAAGAGAATAATAAGTAATATATACCTATAAGCGGTGGCGGTGAGGTGGGTTGATGACTTTGTGGAGATTGATTGATAGAAAAGATTGTGAGAAGTTAATAAAGTCAAGAAAGAAGCAAAAAAAAAGTGATCTTGGGGCGATCAAAGGCAGTTTGACAGCTGTCTGATAGTGTTATATGGACGGTGAGTCATCTGCTTAATCACTAGAACATAAACGCTATGACAGTCTTGTCTTTCACATCATATCAAACCTATTGGTATTGTCTTTATTGTAAAATGGCTTATAAAGTCTAGATAAAGATCCCTTTGGATTACACAGAGCTAGGGGAGTGGTACGTAACTCTAGGAATACTCTCGAGGGTTGTAATCCATAAACCCCGTTCCAAATCATAGAGACAATGAGATAAGGAATATCATAATCTCGCCAAGAGTTGTCTGTATATGTCATTCTCAAATGGGAGAGTGTCTTGTTCTTTAGACAATGACCCTCCGGGTCAGTGCATATATGGAGATTCATACTTTAAAGAAGGATGGAATTGAACAGCCCTGGAAGGACATTATGTTGGTTTTGGTCGAAGTAGAAGTCATTTGATTTCGTAGTGTGAGGTTAATCCTTTGACCTGAGATGTCACTAGAAAGGATACCACCTACTATTATTTAATATACGGCGCAAACTACAGGACAAACACACGGCGGTGTATGTTCTGTATAGTCTAGTAGTATAGCAGAACAGGTGGCATTAGACATGGGATCTATCCAGGGCTAACTGCCTGGCATTTCCTATGCTGTTGAGTAAACTCTGAATGATCGTTATAAGTCTCCAGAGCAGTGTCTTAAAAGAATGATTGGTGATCCTTGCTTAAAGACATGATCATTAGTGTTTCCAACATAGTCATAATTTCTGAGGTTATTAAGGTTTTGACCGTCACCATACCCTAAACCTTAGACGGAAAAATGATGAAGGGATTTGACTCTCAATGCAATTACCACAAAATATACAGATTCCAGAATCAATCAATACTCAAAGTTTCATATCTGAATCGAGTTTTCAAGAAACTGCTCGAGTTTTAGCATTGCTAGACATCGATCCATGACCAATAGGTGACTTGAATTAATTAGGTAAATTAATTCAAGGTCTAATTAATTATTTGAATAATTAATTTAGCTTATGGGAAATGATTTATTGCTAACTTGTTAACGAGCCTAAGGAGTCACACTTAACTTAGTGTAGTACCTATTGGCTAAATTAATTCTTTGTGAATTAATAGAAAGATTGATTAATTAAAAATAATTAATCTGAAAAAAGGAATTAATTAATTAAGAGGTCTTAATTAATAAAGGGTCATATAATTTAATGTTGGAATATTAAATTGGGAAGGATTAGTTGATTAATTAATTAGTGGTCTAATTAATTAATACATGAAAGAGAATATAAATATGTATAATATATGTATATATAGGCGTGTATATATATGTGTGTATGGTGGAATGATTTTTGTCTTGTTCACCAAGTCTACACACACACACATATATATATATATATATAATATTATATGTATCTAAATATATGGTAAGATCTATTTAATTAATTAGTTATATGGAAAG
Organism: Buddleja alternifolia; assembly: GCA_019426215.1. Lineage (NCBI taxonomy): Eukaryota > Viridiplantae > Streptophyta > Magnoliopsida > Lamiales > Scrophulariaceae > Buddleja > Buddleja alternifolia. The sequence goes on along the minus strand of CM033393.1, from coordinate 752,511 downwards.
ATCTTATATATGTATATATATATTTGGATAGATCTTATTTATATTTAGGAGGATCTCAAATACGTGGAAAGATCTCATTAGCTATTTGGATGATTCAAATAACTATGCAATAGAGATACAAAGAAGGGATAATACATAAAATATAAAATATACATATATATATATATATTTATATATATGTATATACATATACATACACGCACGGCGTGTATACGTGTGTGTGAGAGAGTTTTCATTTTTTTTGGAACCTCTATATATGTATATATATTATATGAAGTGTATAATTTAATAAACCTAATCACAATTTAAGAGTGAAATATTCATTCTCTTTTTCTCTCTTCAACTCTCTTTCATATGCTCTTCAAACTCATGTGTTCAGTGTTAGGTTAATGTCCTCAAATGCTACTAGAGGATTAGTAAATGATAGGACATTATCAATTTGTAATTGTTTTTTTAATCAATCAATAAAAGGCATTTTAGTTGTTTATATTTATATTGACATTTATATATTGCAATCAACTATAAGTCCATGAATACAAGAGTCAACTCTCTAAGGCACTAGAGAAGTTTGATACTTGTGTACTAAAATAGTCTGCAAGTCAAAGATTTTCAATTGGGTATTGGAAATCATAAAGACTTGTATGATATAAGTTTTGACGAGAAAGGTGCCCGTCAATCACTAGGATGTAGTGAAAAACTCATATCATAGGTACATTGATGGAGATAGTAGCACTCAGACATGAACTCGCCTCGATTCTGTCACATGGGTTTTCACCTTTGACAGTCAGTGACAGAATTGGTTAATTATAATAGGTGTATATGAACTTTAGACTTGAGGAATCGAGTTGAAGATGTACTTGTGACATTAGGTTCGTCATTAGAGTAGTTAGGCCCAATTCACCCGTCGATGGGGTCAACCTCGAACTGCGACCTAATGGACAAGTAGTATTCTTAACTGGTATCCAAGGTAGGATTCGTTCCCTCGTAAGTGAACGATAAATTATCCTATGCATTTATAAGTAAGTTAGATCTTAAAGTCTTTGGCGAAAACATTCACTGATCTGAACTTATTATAAATATAGGATAGACTCAAGTTAGTGAGTTTGACTAAAAACCATGACTCTCACTTGACCGGGATAAGAAAACGAAGAGTTTGCATTCACACGGTATTTACAAATGGAAAGGTAAAAATGATCTAATCATTTCATCTTATTCGGGTTAAAATATGGATCAATTGACTGGCTAGGTGGGACCTATATTCAATGGAGTTCTCCCATTGCCAAATTTAAATGAACCTAAAGAGTCACGTTTAAAAAAAAAAAAATTGATGGAAAAATGAAATATTTTTGTGGTAATATTTAAGTATTGGATACTTAAATATTTCTTGGAGAAATAGAAGTATTTAAATAAGTGATCTATTATTTAATTGGATTAAGTTAATTAATTAAATATTGGATTACACTAAGCTCAAATTGATGCACCAAGTGGCACACTAAGGAATGAAGGGGGCGGCCACTAGGAGTATTTATGGGCTTAATTTGAGCCTAAGGTAATAACTTAAGTAATATAAATATCACATTAGTTATAAATCTAGGTCATAAGTTACATTACATAACTCCACAAGAAAAAGAATTCCTCTCCCTCTCTCATACTAGTCGCCAGCCTTCAAGCCTAGAAGGAGGAAGAATTTTTCATCAACTATTTTCCGGCGAGATGATTTAGAGGCAGAACAATTGGACTGCTTGGATCAACATAGTTTCAGCCGGAGTAATTTCGCTAAGAATTGAAGAATTCAAGATCGTAGGAATTATCAACCACTTCGCTACAACGGGTAAAGTTTATTTACCCTATCATACATACGTGTGATAAAACCCCGGGATTGATCTTGTCATGGAAAAAATCTGAAAAATTTTAAATTCCGTTTTCCGCTGCATTTGGTAATTTTTCCCCAACATTGAGAACGAAGAACACAAGAAATAATTCCTACCTTTTATTTCTATAAGCCAAATTCGATATTCTCCTTACTAGTATTGATGAAGATAATTGAGGGTACGAACTAAGGTTTGAATACACCATAGACACGCAACATCTGGAGCGTTGAAGCAATCCAAATCCGAGGCAGCCAAAATCCACAAGAACGATTATTGTAAGTTTGTCAACGAGGTAAACACGCGAAAATCCCCTTGTTAGTTTTTTGTTAAAATCCGATGGTACCATGTCAACCTAACTCTTGTTTAGAGGATGTCGATTTTGTTTTTATAAAAATTATTGTTTTTCACCTTCCGCTGCTATCGACTATCCCCCGTGGCTGACTGCTGTTCCCAACAAGGTCAACGTGGGTTTGATCTATTCGTTTTTATAAAAATGATTGTTTTTCACCTTCCGCTGCTATCGACTATCCCCCAGGCTGACCGCCGTTCCCAACAAGGTCAACGTGGGTTTAATCTAATCAACCGCATGGTCAACATAGGTTTGACCACATGAATAGTGACTTGAAGCAAGAAAATGTTATTTCCTAAGTAGTTTTGTCTTGGATTTAGTAATTGACTTATATTAGGAGTGTTTTCCTAATTACCTAAGAATATGATTGTGTTTCTTATTTGGATTAAGTTTTAAATTTTCTTATGTATCAAGACTCTTCACTTATAAATAGGGGCTTGTAAACATTGTATTTGATTGATTCTCTTGTTTGGCTCATAAATAAAGATCTAGTCTATAGTTGGCACAATGGATGTAGGCAAGTTATGTCGAACCACGTTAAAATCTTCATGTTTAGACTTAGGTGTTTATTGTTTCTTAATTATTTTTTGTCCTCTGATACTACCATCCTTAATATGGGTTGCGGTTCTTTTAACATTAATTTTGACACCAAACCGTATAGGACGGTGCGATTTTCATTTAAATTTTAAATCACAATTTGCTTATAAAATTAACAAAAATAGTGCAGTACGGTGCCGGCGGCTTATGCAGCTTTTCAAAATCAATGCTCACCAATCACCCCTAATAATAAATGGGTTTCATACAAATTATATATATATATATATATATATATATATATATATATATATAAAGTTCATGTATGCATAATGCATTATTAACCTAGGGAAAGAACAAGGGTTCCCTGATCACGGCCTGTTGTACTCTTTGTACTTTCATGTCAAAACGATCTTTCTTTCTTTCTTTCTAGGTTTTCTTTTCTGATAGAACCCTGAGCAGCTTATCTTAAAATAATTTTCTTTCTCTAAATTCTAGAGAGCCATGATTATTAATTATTGAGGACAAGATATCAAATTTCGATAGATGTTAGGATGTTAAATTTATGGAAATTTCGATGAAAATTTTGGGGATATTTAAAATTTTGGTTTCAATTTAAAAGAAATCATAAAAATTTATAGAAATATTTAAAAATTTACAATGAAACTTTGTGTAACATTAAATATCATAATTATACACTTTTTACATTAATAATATTTCATGTATAATATATGCATAATGAATCTTGTTAAATATAATGATTAAAACCTACGACGAAAAATATGAAATAATGGCAGTAAAATAATAATCAAATATCATAAGAATTTCATTAAAATAAAGCGTACCACCATTTTAGTAAAAATCATTATTCAAAACCACATCAAACTCCTAAAAGAATTTTTATGAGATTTTATTTAAATAATTTTTGTGTTCAGACCCTAATTTTTATTAACTTATTGTCTAATATCACTTTCAGATTCGAATTTAAATTTGTTGCTTATTGGTTTACATATTTGATCATTTATTATCTTTTCTTTTTATATGAATGATTATTTGACCCTAATTTTTCACTATAAAATATTAAAAAAATATATAAAAATAAATATTATTTTAAATTTTGAGAAATTTCGGGTTTTGGTTAAAATTTCGGGAAATTTCGTGTTTTGGTTAAAATTTCGATGGATATTTAGTAGATATTATTTTAAATTTCGGAAAATTTTGAATTTCGGACAAAATTTAAGACCCTGATTGAGGAAACTCTTGTAACGAAATCTCGCAGCGATACATTAGCAATGCATTTTATTAATTCTGATCAATCTTCTGATGAACTAACATATATAAATACATAACTCTAATTGTCTAGAGTCCTTGAAAGTGTTGAAACTATTGTCCATATCAAGGGAAAAATCTCTTTCAAGAGTATTGTTGTCGATCCACTTTACACCACAAGATTATATTAAATTAGATGATTTTCATCATCCACCCACCCTGCAAAAATCACCCTATATCTCCCTTGTGGATAATAGACTTGCTCTCGGTCCACCACAAAACTATCCCTATCTCAAGCTCGATTCGAGCGTTTTTCTAACCATTGAGCCGAGCTCGAGCCAATTATAACATATTCAGAGGCTCATGAGTGTGAGTAAAAAATAATATTTTATTTATGTATTGATATATATAATATCATATTTTGTATTAATATATATATATATGTATAATTAATGATATGTTTATATTTTTCATGATTATATTTGATAATATATATAATTTAATTTAAATATTATATATGTATATTTCAAAAATAAAAATTATATATTTTTTTGAGTTCGAGCTCATTTACTCGAGATCGTCAAGCTCGAGCTCGAAAATCTTGACTCATGAGCATCCCTACACGAAACAACGATCCATCTTTGGAGAGTTTTTCAGACATGAGTTTACACTACATTATTGATTCAAATGGTGTTTCCAAACATTAATGTCTCAAAATTTTTAAAAGAAACCTTATAATTGTGATTGCGAGACCTGTGTTAACTAATATACAGTAAAATTCTAGCCCACTTCTCTGTCAGTCGATGCTTAATATAATTCATACATTAAGTGATCAATTAAATGACATCTTGAAACCACTGAGGGTGGTGGTCAAATGGTTCCAAGCTTACTCCCAAGTAATTTGGTATTACCGAGGTCATGAGTTCGAATCTTGACTGGAGGAGCCGGCTTCTAGAATTATACTTGCCCTTGGTGGTACTACTCTGACGGGGTCAGTACTTGCGCTGGTTGTTCAGTTGGTCTGAGATATTCGCTGGTGAATACGAGAGTCCAAACATTAAGTAACGAGGATGCTTTGGTCACCATCACTAACACCCTCTTTTTGTTTCATCAAAAAAAAAAAAAAAAAGACATCTTGAATCACATTGTAATATGATTATCATAGTTTGGTATAAAACAATTTGGGCAAATGTTGTCCGTATTGCTGAAAAAGTAGCAATAGGCTTGCCTGAAAATCAACTACAATTATTTTTGCCTTGACCGTCAGGTCTACCTTTTCACTTTTCAGGCTACAATTTATCTGCAAGTCTATACTATTTTTAATTTTTTTTTTGGTGGAATACTATTTTTAATGATATTCCAAAATTGTGTTTAAATTCGTGAATCTTTAAAATGCACATTGTATGTGTATAAAATTCAAGCACTTGTATATTTTTAAAAACATTTATACATGAATTTATAAGATAAAATAAAAAGAGTTGATATTAGCAGCCCATAAAATGATAGAATCACTCACTTTAACCATTTATCTTATATATTTGACAAGATTGCTTATGAACTTATGAAATATATATTATTTATTGTCATGGAATGAATAATAAAGAAAGATATTTATTCTTCAATTCATCTTATAAATCCTAAATAAATTATACCTTATCAAAAAAAAAAAAATTCCTAAATAAATTAGCACAATTTTTTTTTTCATGCAAAGAGAAGGGGTAACCTTAAGCTACTTTATCCGACAGACTCGGATAATGAGTCATATTTTTAGGCCACTTTTGGCCAAAATCATCTCGATCAACCTGAGTTTGAATATCACCCGTCGGTGTATCGACTAATCCCCATGCCTAATTGAGGCCTTCCTTGGCTAGTAAACCAACTGAGCCTCGATCATAATTGTTCACTCGAGTCACTGCCGCGTCGACATTAACTTTAACGAATCCGACTTCCGATTTTTGCCAACCTACCATCTCCACGCTTGAAGTAATGTCCCAGTTGTCTTTAGCGTTCCTCCTTGCTTCAGCTACTCTACGTTTGATCTTATCTATCAGTTAATTTAGAGGTTTTCGATCCATGCTATGAGTAACTTCGTTCCGTTCTTGCCAAATCAAATTAAGGATTTTAGTAAACATTCTTGGTGGAAAAAAATGTGAATGAAAGACCCCACTAAATTGAATTGGGTCCATAAATCTAAGAAATAGTGAGAATTCTTAATCTCTCTCAATTCGAAAATCCAGGATTTGAATTGGTGTCGTTTCATTTATTCCTCCTAAATTGCATTGATTTTGTTACGACAATTCACGAAATAAGAGCATAAAGATTAAAGACACAAGAATTTACGTGGTTCGGCAATTGCCTACATCCACGGGAGAGGAGAGAATATTTTACTATTGATGAAAAAGGTACAAATTACAATGAATGTCAAAAGTGCTGAACTAAAACCTAGCCCCTGATTTTCCCCTAAAATACATGTGTACCGTACCGCAGGGGCAAGCCCCCGCACCCCCTGGCGATCCTTCGTCAAAGCGGGCTCAACGCGTGCTGCTGCAGGCCAGTTCTAAGGGTTTCGCCCTCTTCAAAACTGGCCCTTTTGATAATGGGCTTGCTGCATAATTTGGCCCTGGGACTTTAAGACATATCACAACAATTCTCCACCTTGGATTAAAGTCCAAGCAATAAAACGACCTCAAATAGCAAAACTAAAACTCAAACCTCTCCAAGCCCCTCAAGGGCAATCAATCAAAAACACCAATTTTGACCAAGTCTAAGCAATGCTCGAACTTGTGCACTGGCACCGGCTTGGTCATCATATCAGCAGGATTGTCTTTAGTACCAACTTTAGTAATCACAATCTCTCCATTTGATATATACTCTCGAACGAAGTGATACCTTATATCAATATGTTTGGTCCTCTCGTGGAACATCTGATTCTGTGTCAAGTGAATGACACTTTGACTATCACAGAATACAGTAGGAACCTCCTCCTCGAGACCCAAACTCACAGCTAAACCTTTCAACCATAAAGCTTCTTTGACTGCCTCTGTGACTGCCATATACTCTGCCTCTATGGTAGATAATGCAACAGTAGGTTGAAGAACTGCCTTCCAACTGATAACACCTCCAAATAGAGTAAATATATATCCACTGATAGAACGTCTTTTATCCAAATCTCCAGCATAATCAGAATCTACATAGCCAATAACTCCACCTCGAGAAAAATCCTCAGAACTATCAAACACAAGTCCTAAATTTGTAGTACCTTTCAAGTACCTCAAAATCCATTTAACTGCTTGCCAATGTTCTTCTCCCGGATTTCCCATGTAACGACTCACCACACTAACAGCTTGTGCAATGTCTGGTCTAGTGCACACCATGGCATACATCATGCTCCCAACTGCACTAGAATAGGGAACCTTAGACATCCGTTGCACTTCCTCTTCAGACTGAGGTGATAATAAGGCTGATAATTTAAAATGTGGTGCAAGTGGAACACTAACCGGCTTTGCATATTGCATCCCAAATTTTTCAACAACTTTCTCAAGGTATGATTTTTGAGATAAAAATAACTTTCCAGCCTTTCGATCACGTCGAATCTCCCTACCTAAAATCTTCCTAGCAGCTCCCAAATTCTTCATCTCAAACTCCCCACTCAATCGAGTCTTCAACTTATTAATCTCAATCATGCTCTTTGCAGCAATGAGCATATCATCCACATAAAGGAGTAAATAAATAAAAGAATTATCTGGTAATCTTCTAAAGTAGACACAAGCATCAAAATCAGTCCTACTATAACCAATATCTACCATGAAAGCATCAAACCGCTTGTACCACTGTCTTGGAGATTGTTTCAACCCATAGAGAGACTTTTTCAATAGACATACATGATCTTCTTTCCCCTCAACTACAAATCCCTCTGGTTGAGCCATGAAGATGGTCTCCTCAAGTTGACCATGCAAGAAAGCTGTTTTTACATCTAAATGCTCGAGTTCCAAGTTAAACCGAGCAACAACAGCAAGTAACAGACGTATGGAACTATGTTTAACAACAGGGGAAAATACTTGATTAAAATCAACTCCATACCTCTGTGTGTACCCCTTAGCTACAAGTTTTGCTTTGTACCTTAAATCCTCAACACCTGGAGTTCCTTGCTTCTTTTTAAACACCCACTTGCAGCCTACAATTTTCTGATCCGTAGGATACCTCACTAACTCCCAAGTCTGATTTTTATGAAGAGATTCTATCTCCTTTGTCATAGCTCCACTCCACTCGGACGATTCACCACAAGAAATAACATCAGAATATGAGACAGGTTCATCAGATTCCATTTCCTCAGCAATAGTCAATGCATATGCTACAAAATCTAGATACCAGATTGTTACGACAATTCACGAAATAAGAGCATAAAGATTAAAGACACAAGAATTTACGTGGTTCGGCAATTGCCTACATCCACGAGAGAGGAGAGAGTATTTTACTTTTGATGAAAGAGGTACAAATTACAATGAATGTCAAAAGTGCTGAACTAAAACCTAGCCCCTGATTTTTCCCTAAAATACATGTGTACCGTACTGCGGGGGCAAGCCCCCGCATCCCCTGGCGATCCTTCGTCGAAGCGGGCTCAACGCGTGCTGCTTCAGGCCAGTTCTAAGGGTTTCGCCCTCTTCAGAACTGGCCCTTTTGATAATGGGTTTACTGCATAATTTGCCCCTGGGACTTTAAGACATATCACAACAAATTTATCCTAAAGATTTCATTTCAATTGGAATTTGGTTATTCACCATGTACGAGGATCCTTGCTAACCATCCATGGCTGGATGGTTAAAACGCCCAACTCATAATTGGCGAATTCGTAGGTTCAATTCCTACTGAATGGACGCCAATGGGACCCTCCAATAAGTCTATTGGAATTGGATCTGTATTAATGGAATCTCATCATCCATACATAACGAATTGGTGTGGAATATTCATATCATAATATATGAACAGTAAGAACTCGCATTCTTATTGAGACTAGTACTCATAGGAAAGAAAATAGATTTATGGATGGAATCAAATATGCAGTATTTACAGACAAAAGTATTCGGTTATTGGGGAAAAATCAATATAAGACTAGGCAAGAAGAATGTTTGCCTACTTGGCCTTGTTGTCATGTTCACTGCTACTGACATATGAGACATCACTAGCCGTCCGTTTTCTCCCATTCAACAAAGGTAGGGGATGAGAAAGGTAAAGAGAAAGAGGTCGTCGTTGGCACAACGCTTTCGCTTTAAATCAACCTCGCTCATCTGGTCTGCCCCGTCAAATCAGCTCTTCTGCCTGTGTATCCCATGCTCGGTGCCGTTGATCTGTCTAATGGGAGATATCACCTATTCCTTTATTTCAATATGTTGGAATTGAAAGTTGAATTCCACTATTCTAGCGAAGAAGAATATAACATATGAAATAGTAAAGCATGAGCTGTTAGGAAATCTCATGTTAGATGTTTTGATGATGACAAGATAGGATTCAATGTGAGACCCCAAATAAAATGTAAGTTTATGCTTTCATAGATCATTGTATAAAGCGTTTAAAAGAGTTTGTAATTTTGTTTAGGCTTGTAATTTTTATCCTCATAGATTTTAGACTAAGTCTTAGCGACTGAATTAAGAATAGAATTCTAGGTGAGTCTATTTGAGAAGAAGTTGAAGACCAGCGTCTGAAGTCAACCGAAGATGAAGATTCCGTCTTAGCGCCTGTCAAACGCTAAGAGACCGCAATTCAGGATTCATGAATCAAGCGTTCAAATACTCGAGCGAATTAAAGAAGATTCACCTGAAATAAATCCTCAAGTCATAAAGGACTTAAATGCAATCATTCAACGGGCATTTATTTCCAACGGGAAATAAATTCAAATTGCATTAAATGCCTGATAAAAGCATTAAATGTGATAAGATACTGTGACTTTTGGACAAGCCTCCCTTTGACCAGACTGTCAGAGCTTTCAAAGTTTTAGCTGCTCCCGTCCAATCGGTTCCAGCGAATTTTCAGGAATGTCAGATTTTAGGTACAAACACGCGCTACGTGAAAGGCACGCTCCTACATGTGTCCAACGGACAGATCCCAAGAAATTGCCTATAAATACCTTACTCCAGAAAATCAAAAAGAAGGAACAACATCAAGAATATACGAGAAATTATTGCCAAAAATCCTACGTACATTCTTTCTGAAAAAGCTTAGAGATTTCATAGCCAAAACTTTTCAAGCTTTCCATCTACATTTAAACAGTCACAAATATCTCAAACATCTTCCAAAGAAGAAATCCAAACTCCAACTGAGATATTCCAAGTTGTTTGATCTTCTTTAAAACAAACAAAACCCTAGTGATAAACCTCAACTTTTCATCTAAGTGAGAAAAGTTGTTGAAAACTTTCAGGCAGCATTTCTGAGTGAGAGAAGCTTGAAGAAGACGATCTTCATTGGTGCTGAAGTCTGTGTGATCAAGGAGCCCAAGATCATTTTCATCCATTACTATTGTGTAGAAGTTTCTGCGTGATCCTTTGATATTCATCATAGTAATTTCCTCCAAGTGAAAAAGGAGAAGAAGGACGTAGCTGGGATTACATCACCCAGTGAACCTTACAAATTATTGTGTCATTTATTTTATTGTCTTATATTATTCACTTCATATTATTCTGAAAAAGACAAGTAAAATTGCAAAGCGACTAATTTAACCAAAAGAACGCTAAACATTATTTCCGCTGTGCTAACCCTGATTAAGCGATCTAAGCGTTGCCCTACTTTGGTAAACTGCTGAAATCACTAAGTCTAAGTTAACTATTCTGAAGCGTCTGACCCAAGCGCTCAGTTTTTCCAAGCGTTCAAATTTCTAAAGTGATACGAAAGTTTTGTGAAGTCGAAAAAGACTTCAGGGTCTATTCAACCCCCCCCCTTCTAGACCCTTTCGTATGCCACTTGGGACCACCAAGTGGTATCAGAGCGGTTAAAATAGAAACCTAAGCGTTTCCGAGCGTAACTGCTTGTTTAGATCCACCTTTCTAAACTTAATCGCTTTAAATTTTTTTAAAACATATCATTATGACTTTTAACAAAATGCCTAAGTTGGTAGAATCAAATTATGATTTGTGGAAACTTAGAGCTTTCGCATACATATGCTCATGTGATAATGAAATGTGTGATGTTATTACAGATGGCCCCATCAAAATCATGCAAGTAAGAACTCGAGCACCTGGAGCCGATGAAGCCACTCCAGATGGATATGTCGAGAAAAATAAACTAGATTGGACGCCAGATGATCGAAAAAGAGCGAATCTAGATAATGTTGGACGAAGTGCACTTTACTCAGCGTTAGGAGATAACGATGCATTGTTTAACAAGATAAAGCAATGTAAGACATCCAAAGAAATATGGGATAAATTGGCTATTGTGTGTGAAGGTTCAACACAAATGAAGGAGAACAAGCTCTCCATAGCCATGCAAAGATTCGAGCATTTCAAAATGCAGCCCAATGAGACGCTAGAACAACTAGACGCAAGGTTTACTTTGCTCATTACCGAGTTAGCGTCATTAGACAAGGAATTAACCAACAAGGAAATGGTCAACAAAATTCTCAGAAGTCTTCCAAGCAAGTATTTAATTAAGACTGTTGCTATGAGAGAATCACAAACATTGGAGACACTTACCTCAGAGCATGTATTTTCAGAGTTAAAGGCATTTGAGTTCGAATTAGGTGAAGTCAGCGACACATCGACTTCAGCGATTGAATCAGGAGCTTTAATCGCTACCACCAAAAATAAGGGAAAAGCGGTTATCGAGGTCAAACCGGTTGAGTCAAATGAAGAAAAGGAAATGGCCTTATTGGTAAAGAAGTTCAAGAAATTTCTACGATACGAGAAGAGAACTCCTATTGGACAGAATTCATTTCAAACTCCCCCTCCAGCACCAGCGCCTCAGTATCAAGCGCCAGTGTACTCTGCACCTCAACCAGTAGCGCCAGTTCCATACCAAGCGCCTCCATCCCCTACTCAGAATCTCTCAATACCAGTAGTCTCAAAGCGATTGACTGCTGAACAAAAGATGAAAACTAATTTGTGTTATAATTGCAGGAAACCAGGGCACTACCAGGTAAATTGCCCTTATCCAAATGTGTCAAAGCCCTCAAGGCAAGACTATGCGGATAGAAACCAATTCAGGAGCAACCTTCGCCAACAAGGTCTGCTAGCGGAATCTGAACCACTCTCCGCACCTGAAGAGGATTTGGAATCATCAGACGAAAGTAGTGATGATGAGCCTACAAGCGACTCAGCACTGATTTGTCCCATGACAAGAGATGATGAAGCGTCTGACGACTCGCTACCAGAGGTAACCAATGAATTATATCATCCTCTCTCTTATGATGAATTACTTGACAAAGTTAAAGAATATTATAAAGATTGTCAAGAGGCCGCCAAAATATATCAAAACGATCTCGCTATTATTCTGTCGCTCAAAAGTGATAAAGTAATACTCAAAGCCGAGTTGCAAGTTCAGAAACGGTGCATTGAGAAGAACAAATCACTTGAGAGTGAAGTTATTCAGTTAAAAGGCGATCTTGATATAATAATCAAAAGAGAAGCTGATTTGATCGCTAAACTTGCTAAATCAGAGCAGCTTATCTCATCATTATCAAAAGCTTCTAGAAAGTTGGATAATGTGTCTAAGGTAACTAGATTATTTGGTGAAAAGTCCGGTTTAGGATTCAATAAATTCGGTAAACAACCAAATAAATCCAATGGTATGGCAAACAACAAAGGAAAGGGTCTTATCTTTGTTGAGAAAAGTTCACAGAGTCAAACGCTAAGTGAACCTAGCAACGATGGTACGAGGCCAAATGAGAAAGCCAAAGCTGACTCAGGCAAGGGTAAGGCTAAGGCAAATGACTCACAAAGACAAACTCATCCAAACGCTCAAAAAGTCAAGGACAAGTCTAATCACTGTGAATCAAGCGCTAAGCGTCAAGCACCAAAAGTAAAACCCAAGCCAGCGCCAAGGACTTACCAGCGTCAATATTCAAGACAGTCAAAATCATATCATCAATACTATGATGATTATGACTATGACTATGATTATGACTATTATTATAATCAAGGATACTATTACACACCCAAAAAGCACACACAGCACAATGTGAAACCCAAGAAGGCCAGTATTCCTACAATGAAGACCAGGCAAATATGGGTTCCTAAAGTTCTAATTCAAACCAAGGTTACTAACACTGAAGGACCCAAAACAACATGGGTACCTAAGAAGAATTAGAATTGTCCTTTAAATGCAGGTACCTAGAGCCAGCACCGATACTTCAGTTTGGTACTTCGATAGTGGATCGTCAAGACACATGACTGGTTCCAAGAATCTTCTAGTCTACTATCAAGCTACCAACGGTCCTCAAGTTATATTCGGTGATAACTCAAAAGGTAAAACAAAAGATATAGGTATCATGCATAGGGGGAACATCATGATTAGTGATGTTTATTATGTTGAGGGTCTTAAGCATAACCTGTTAAGCATTAGTCAATTTTGTGATAAAGGCTTTGAAGTAAAATTTTCAAGCGACTTCTGCTATGTTAACGACGCTAAGACTAAGTCTACTAAATTAAGAGGAAAAAGAACAAACAATGTGTATTTAGTAGATTGGGATTCTACAGTTGATAACAACCCCACATGCTTTGTTGCTAAAAGTCAAAATGAATTAGGTTGGTTATGGCATAGAAAAATGAATCACCTCAATTTCAAGGCAATCTCTCAGTTAATATCGCTAAATCTTGTAGAGGGATTACCTAAAGGTTCCTTTCAAAAGAATCGCTTATGTGATGCATGTCAAATGGGTAAACAAGTTAAGTCATCTTTCAAAAAGAAACCATGTCTATCTACTTCTAGAGTTCTTGAACTATTGCATTTAGATTTGTTTGGACCTATTCAAATCATGAGTGTTAGTGGCAAAAAGTACTCGCTAGTAATAGTTGATGATTTCTCTCGTTATACATGGGTAGAATTTCTAGCAACCAAAGATGAAACCAGTGTCAAGCTCACAGCGCTAATTCGTCAATTGCAAAATTCAAAAGATCTAAAAGTGACAAGAATTAGAAGCGATAGAGGAACTGAATTTACTAACCAAGTTGTTGAGAAGTTTTGTATAGATTTAGGAATACTTCATGAGTATTCTGCTCCTAGAACACCTCAACAGAATGGAGTTGCTGAGCGACGGAACAGAACGCTTAAAGAAGCCGCAAGGACGATGTTAGCAGAGTCCAAGCTGCCTCAAAGGTTTTGGGCAGAAGCCATCAACACCGCTTGCTACACTCAGAACCGGTGTATGATTAACAAGCAACATGAGAAGACCCCATATGAGTTGTGGAAGGGACGTAAGCCTAACGTTTCATACTTTCATGTATTTGGTTCAAAATGTTTCATTCATAACAATGGATCTCACAGCCTAAAGACATTTGATCCTAAAGCAGATGAGGGAATCTTTCTAGGCTATGCCAAGAATGGAAAGAGTTTTCGCATCTTAAATAAGATCAAATCAAAGGTTGAAGAATCCATTCATGTTGTGTTTGATGATGCTAACCAAGAACCGAGTAAGGTTAATCCTGATGATGTAGGAATTAAAGATCTCTCCCAACAAGCATCGCAAATCAACCTTAGGGATGATAGTGATGACGAGGATGATGGGATTCATGTACTTCCTCCTAAGGATGCTCGTGAGGTTAACAAAAATGATAATGTCAGAATCGCTGATGATCATGAAGAGAATGATCATCAAGAGCAGATTAGAACTGTGAATGATGCAGCGTCTACGCAAGAGACAAATGAGAATCAAGCGATTAACAACCAAGAGTCTCTTAACCCTTTCCAACCAGACCGTAAATGGCTTAGAGATCATCCACCAGAGCTAGTAATTGGAGATATTGAAGCACCTGTTAGAACTAGGTCCGCTACATTTAATGAGGCCATGTTCGCAAGTTTCCTATCTCAAATGGAACCAAAGAAAGTGGATGAAGCGCTTAATGATTCAAGTTGGGTAGAAGCAATGCAAGAAGAGCTCAACCAATTTGAAAGAAGTAAGGTTTGGACGCTAGTACCAAGACCAACTCACCAAGGAATTATTGGAACAAGATGGGTTTTTAGGAACAAAATGGATGAAGATGGCATTGTTATAAGAAACAAAGCTAGATTAGTCGCTCAGGGTTATTGTCAAGAAGAGGGTATTGACTTTGATGAAACGTATGCCCCAGTAGCCCGTCTTGAAGCAATTAGGATGTTCCTAGTGTTTGCCGCATTCAACAAGTTCACAGTATACCAAATGGACGTGAAGAGTGCATTCTTGAATGGTAAACTCCAAGAAGAAGTCTATGTGGAGCAACCACCAGGATTCATCAACAACCATGGCAAAAGTATGGTCTACAAGCTGGATAAGGCACTCTATGGCCTTAAACAAGCACCAAGAGCATGGTATGACACTCTCTCTATCTTCCTTATAGGTAAAGGCTTTTCAAAAGGCAGCGTTGACACAACGTTATTTAAATTACCCATAATAAAGATATTCTCTTAGTCCAAATCTATGTTGATGATATTATATTTGGTTCTACTAATAAGCGACTGTGTGAGAAATTTTCGAAAATGATGCAAGATCAATTTGAAATGAGCATGATGGGTGAATTAACTTTCTTCTTAGGATTACAAGTTAAGCAACTCCCCAATGGAATATTTATAAACCAAGCTAAATATACTAGAGATATGATTAAGAAATTTGGTATGGAAAATGCATCATCTTCAAAAATTCCAATGAGCCAGACGCTTAAGTTAGATAAAGATGAAAGTGGGAAGAAAATTGATATCACTAACTATAGGGGTATTATTGGATCACTTCTTTATCTTACCGCTAGTAGACCTGATATTATGTTTTCAGTATGCATGTGTGCACGTTTTCAATCTGATCCTAAAGAATCACACTTAATTGCTACCAAGAAGATCCTTAAGTACCTAAAAGGCACACAAAATGTGGGCTTATGGTATTCACAGGATTCTTCTTTTGAACTAATTGGTTATTCAGATGCAGATTTTGCAGGATGCAAAATAGATAGAAAAAGTACTAGTGGTACATGTCAATTTCTAGGTGATCGACTAGTTTCATGGCATAGTAAGAAACAACAATCCATAGCGACTTCTACCGCTGAGGCAGAATATGTAGCCGCTGGAAGCTGTTGTGCACAAATCCTTTGGATGAGGCAACAACTTAGAGATTATGGAATAATCCTAGGTCCTACCCCAATCCATTGTGATAACCAAAGTGCTTTAGCTATGACCCAAAATCCTGTTCTTCATTCTCGAACCAAACACATTGACATTAGATACCATTTCTTGCGTGACCATGTTCAAAAGAAAGATATCTCCATGCACTTTATTGGAACTGACAAACAACTGGCAGATATCTTCACAAAAGCGCTCAACGAACAACGCTTTCTCACTTTGAGAAATGAATTAGGTATGATCGATTTAAACGCTTAAATCATAAAGCATCATATTTAATAGGCATATAATTTAAGGGGAATCCTCTTTTTGTTTGTGTCTAAAGCATTTATCAAAATTTGAAATGAGTCATCAACTTTAGGGGGAACTCTAAAATTGTACTTACTTCAATGTATCAAGCGACTGTGATCAAAAATGACTTTCAAAATCTTAAAGCATTGATCACTAGCTCTTATCTATTATGCATGACAAAATCAGTCTCTAATAATGTTGTCTCTCATAAATCCAAGCGATTGATTCACTTATTGAAATATTTTATGAAAAGACTTCAGCGTTGAAAGGATTCCCACTTTAACGCTAAGTAACTCAATTTCAAAAATTCATGCATAGTTTTCATTGCTAAAATAACGTGTGGATAAGACCAAAAGATCAGATTTGACAACTACCCACACGTGCCTATCAAATCAAACTGACGGTTATGATTCCTATCTAAACCGAGGCGGTTCAGTGATTGCATGAGTCTGAGTAAGTGTCAGTACACTATCAGGCGCGTGCACATCACGCTGAAAATTTCAAATTTTTTCAAACCGTTTCAAATTAACCGCGGATCCGAAAAATGTTATAGTACCCTACTTTACCACACTTTTTGACATCCGAATTTAAATGTACACGGTTCAGATTCCTTTTGTCATTAACCTCTGAACACGTGTCATTCATCTGTCAATTGAGGAGTTACTTTCACCTTCTATTTAAACTCCCAAGACTTTTACAGAAAACCTTTATCACTTCCAATCTCTCCTACTGTTAAAGCTTTTTCTCTCCAAAGGCAAAAATCCCTCAATTTTCTCCAAAAGCTTCAACTTTCAGCAATGGCACCCAAAGTTTCAAAATCTTCCAAGAAAGTAACAAAACCAGTTACAGTTAACGCCGGATTTTTGGTTAACTGGGACTATCTCTATGATAACCAGAACTTCCCTCTTCGAACAATTCTTCCACTTGTTCAAGAATCTGGTTTGAAAGACATGCTTACTACTACATTCAACTATTTTGAAGAAGAATCTCTCCACTTTTTCTGCAATGGTCAAATTTCTGCAGACGGAAACTCCATATCCTGCGTCTTCCCTTCTGCAAAAGAGACCTTTATCCTCACTCCTTCTCTAATTTCTTCATTACTTGGTCTGCCTAATACTGGCATTGAGGTAGAAAGTGTAAATCTCGGCGATGCTACCAAAGTATGGGACGTGATAAAGAAAGAAGATGTTCACGACGCCTATGAGCCCAACTTCAAGAAGAACGATATGAAAGGCGAATATGTCATCCTCGCTGACATATGTTCAAAGATTATTGAATGCAGAAAAGGGACGTTCGATAAAGTAACTAACATTCAATACAAGATGATGGTTGCCATCCTGACTAAGTTAAAAATTAACTGGTCTCTTTACGTGTTCAATCGCTTCAAAGCAGCGATGGCTAAGTCCGTTAATCCCAAGCCTTACGGGATTTTGCTAAGTCGTATTCTCTGCTCTAGCGGATATACGCAAGCGTCTGGGAAAAAGATCCCAGCGACCAAGTTTTATGGCAAGAAAATGATAAGCGAGCTTCTTAACCCGCGGAAACCTGGCGGAGCAGCGGTTCCAAAAGATCAGCGTGTTGTTCGCAGTGATGATGAAGATCAAGCGTCCTCGTCATCATCATCATCATCAGAAGAAGTGGTGGTCAAGCGACCTAAGAGAAAGCTCATTCTCAAAGTCGCTGAGCCATCCAAGCCCGCAAAGAAGCAAAAGCCTGAACTAAAGAAGAAGAAGCCAGCACCCAAAAAGAAACAAAATATTCCTTCTCCTTCTCCCTCGCCTAAGTCTCCCTCTCCTCCTCCAGCGTTTTTCTTTTCCGTTCCTGAGGAAGAAGAGACAGCAGTGGAAGAAGAAGTACCGCTTGCACGAAGGCGTACTCTTACTCCCACTCCCGCAGTATCTTCTAGCGCTCCCACAAATCCAGCGCTTAGAGAGTCAGCGAGTGCTTCCGTCTCTGACGCTGTTCCCGAAATCAGCTCAGATCCTCAAGACGTTTCTCCATCTGAAAGGCTTCCCAATGTTCAGGGTAAGTATTTGCTAAGCAAATTAGTCTATCCTTTCCTCGTTAGTTTCCTAAGTCTCTAACGCTAGGATAAAAACAAAACAAATTCTTTCAGCGCCAAGTGAAGCAGATATTCATTATGTTCTCAACACGCTTGAAGAACTAAATATCCCTATTCGTGCTGATCCAATAACTTCTTTTATCGATTTAGAACCCGACGAAGAAGTTCAGGAGCCTGAGGCACTTGTCCAAGAAACAGATCAAGCGACTAAGACAGTCGATGATAGTCCTCAGGGTAAGCGATGTAGTATTTTCTTTGTAAATTTCTACTCAGTAGGAATTTTTGCTTGCTTTTCTCAATCGCTTACATGTTTCAGCTCATGACGGAGCTCATGACGAAATTCATGATGAACCAATCGCTGAAGCCCCTCCTCTCTCGGAAATTCCAGTTGAACTAGACATGGACATGGCAACTGTCGTGCATATTGCTAAAGAAGCATTCCAAGTTCTTCCTGACGCTGAAAGCTCATCAGCGAGTGAAGCAACTTTAAACGCTGAGCGATCGATAGAAGTGGCCCTCATTCCAACAGAAGCTATTGCCCTTGTTCCTACGCCAACCGGACCTCCTCCTCGTGTCATTGATTTCTTCCCGCACGGATATCATCCAGATGTCGAATTTTATTATGCTGCCAGAGAACATGACGCTCAAATGCTTGCCGAGTTGGAAATCAACTTTCAAACTACTCTCCATCGGCCCGATATGTCCGATACCAAGAAATTTGAGTTTTTCGAGCGTATTGCAGATCTAGGACTATATGACTTAGAGCGACTTCAATCTCGCCTTGAGTACATTCGTCGTCCAGTGTTCAATAGAGCTGACTTTGATCAACAGCGATTTACTCTAAAGGTCGCTCGGACTAGTCTTTTTATCCTCTGCGCCAAAGCAAGATTGTTTTCAAGAACCCACACATGGGTGATTGGAACAAAAATCCTGATGAGGAAGATCTCAATAAGATAGGATACTCTGCTCTCCCCTCCGTTGTCAAGTCTCCCCAGAACGCTCTCTCTCCAAATCCACTCAAACTCTGGAAAGGTAAAGGCTCGCTTGTTGCGGAGCGCCCAAATCCGGTCAACTCGTGGATTGAAGATGAGGCTCGTGAATATCTTGCCAGATTATGGGCTGAAGACTATGATGATGAAACAGAACGCTTGAGAAATTCTTAGCCGCTAGAAAAGATCAAAACAAAGCGAACAAACTTGGAAAACGATGGATGATGGATACAGCCAAATGGGCTGAAGAGTTCGTTCTTCACTTCTACACCCTTGATGAACTCGTCAAATATCCATTCCTGTTTAATTTTGGAATAGAATATAGACGCCGAGGATTTGCCACCTTTTTGCTTCAACAGCGTCAGATAATTGCCGGGAATGTTAGCACTTTGCCACGATACAGACAGCCAATCGAAAGCTACATTCGCCAGCAGCTCGCCTTATTCAGCCAGGGCGGACGCTACGTTTTGCATCCTCGTGCAAACTTTGTTCAACGAATCTTCCCTGACCTCAACGAAGACGCTTCGTCAAGTAAACAACCAGTTCTTCAAAGCCAGAGTCAGATTCGTGTTGACACTTCAACAGAACACGCTGAGTTTGCTGAGTTCCACCGAGATATGAGAGCAGTGATAGAAAATGTCCAAGCATTGGATACAAGTTTCAATCACTATTCAGGGTTAAACAATTTCCGAGGATATACTCTCCACCCTGTGCTCTTCAGTGAACAGAATATTCAAGTGGCCAAGATGATCTCGCTGATTAGGCCAGTGGACCAAGAAGCAGCTCAAGCGTTCATGCCGTTAATTTTGGACTTTTTCAACACATATACCTCAGGGATTGCTTTACCAGAAGGTGTGCAACTTGCACTAAGTACTGACGAGCGCGAAGACGCTATATTCTTTATCCCGCAATCTAGCCTGATCAGTCCCCGGCATGTGATGGAAGCCCTTGGCCCCCTTGGGTTATTGGCATTCGAGAACCTTCTCCTCCCTCAATCCAAATTCTGGAAGAAGATTCTGCTCCTACTGCGGAAGTCGCTCATCTCCCTGAGGCTTCCTTGCCAGATTCTTCTAGCGCCCCAGTAGTCGAGCCCCCAGCGATTGCTGATTCTACCTTGGATCACGCCATTGAAGAAGTGCACGCTGAAATTGCTCAAGCGCCTGTAGAACCTCTTCTAAGAGATAAAACCAAAGGCAAGGCTGCAGTTTCAAGTTCTTACGGACTTCTCCCGTCCCCAGAACGTCCTTCTTCGGATTCAGATTCCGACAGTGACTTAGAGGCCCGAGATTTCAGAAAGGCTGTACGGAACTCGCTTCACCACATCGAAGGTTCCTGCTCCAAGCTTTCTGAAGCCGCTACCAGACAGACTCGCTTAATGTCTGATACGCGAAGCCGTGACATTGCCAAAGCTTCAAATTCCAGCACCATTGCTATCATGGAAAGCATGTCCCCTCTTATCGCTGATCTCTCCTCTGAATTCAATCGTCATCTTGCTCAGAGCGCTTCGGCTGATGCGGACCGACACGCTTCGTCCGATGCCGTTGCTCAAAGTGTCGCTCAACAGATTGCTCTTCTAGTCGAAGAAGTTCGACTTTTGCGCCGCGATGTCGCTGATCTAAAATTGTCCCTTGATGAAGTCAAGAAGGGGGAAAGTAAAGAAAAGACCAAAGCGATTTCCAAGACGGATAATAAACATTGGCGTTCGATGTTCGATGAACTGGTAAGCATTAAGAGAATGCTATCCAAGAAACGAAAACCACGGCATTATCTCGAAAAATACGCTCTTCCCCAGTTGGACCCCCGACTTCTTAGAGAATATGGGATTTCATGCTTATGCCGGACCGCTACAACGACCTGTGAATTGGAGACCGTCAAATGACCGTCAAAAAGATATATATTATGATCTGATTCGAGAACTTGGCATTCCACCAAGGGATTGGACGGAAAGGTTGTTAGAGCTAAATGAAAGCGCCAGACTCCGTAGGCATGACTATGATGAAATCCAGCATACAACTATGATCGACATTGATCGACTCTTAAAAGAACTAGCGTTAGAAGTTCTTCAAGTCGAAGAAAGAGCAAAGCGACAGAAGAAATGAATGTTTTTTTCTTTTTTTTTTGCGTATTTTATTTCTTTCTTTTTTTTAGTATAAATCATGCATGCTTCATTTCAATACATATGAATGATTTATTGCTGAAACAACTTGTTGAAGCCAAACTAACTCAAACTAACATTACTAACCTTTCAAACGCTGACTTATATTCCTTTGGGCCTTTTCTTTTTTAACTCTTAAAATTATAAAAGAGTTACAAGTCTTAACATCATCAAAAAAGGGGAAATTGTTAGGAAATTTCATGTTAGATGTTTTGATGATGACAAGATAGGATTCAATGTGAGACCCCAAATAAAATGTAAGTTTATGCTTTCATAGATCATTGTATAAAGCGTTTAAAAGAGTTTGTAATTTTGTTTAGGCTTGTAATTTTTATCCTCATAGATTTTAGACTAAGTCTTAGCGACTGAATTAAGAATAGAATTCTAGGTGAGTCTATTTGAGAAGAAGTTGAAGACCAGCGTCTGAAGTCAACCGAAGATAAAGATTCCGTCTTAGCGCCTGTCAAACGCTAAGAGACCGCAGTTCAGGATTCATGAATCAAGCGTTCAAATACTCGAGCGAATTAAAGAAGATTCACCTGAAATAAATCCTCAAGTCATAAAGGACTTAAATGCAATCATTCAACGGGCATTTATTTCCAACGGGAAATAAATTCAAATTGCATTAAATGCCTGATAAAAGCATTAAATGTGATAAGCTACTGTGACTTTTGGACAAGCCTCCCTTTGACCAGACTGTCAGAACTTTCAAAGTTTTAGCTGCTCCAGTCCAATCGGTTCCAGCGAATTTTCAGGAATGTCAGATTTTAGGTACAAACACGCGCTACGTGAAAGGCACGCTCCTACATGTGTCCAACGGACAGATCCCAAGAAATTGCTTATAAATACCTTACTCCAGAAAATCAAAAAGAAGGAACAACATCAAGAATATACGAGAAATTATTGCCAAAAATCCTACGTACATTCTTTCTGAAAAAGCTTAGAGATTTCATAGCCAAAACTTTTCAAGCTTTCCATCTACATTTAAACAGTCACAAATATCTCAAACATCTTCCAAAGAAGAAATCCAAACTCCAATTGAGATATTCCAAGTTGTTTGATCTTCTTTAAAACAAACAAAACCCTAGTGATAAACCTCAACATTTCATCTAAGTGAGAAAAGTTGTTGAAAACTTTCAGGCAGCATTTCTGAGTGAGAGAAGCTTGAAGAAGACGATCTTCATTGGTGCTGAAGTCTGTGTGATCAAGGAGCCCAAGATCATTTTCATCCATTACTATTGTGTAGAAGTTTCTGTGTGATCCTTTGATAATCATCATAGTAATTTCCTTCAAGTGAAAAAGGAGAAGAAGGACGTAGCTGGGATTACATCACCCAGTGAACCTTACAAATTATTGTGTCATTTATTTTATTGTCTTATATTATTCACTTCATATTATTCTGAAAAAGACAAGTAAAATTGCAAAGCGACTAATTTAACCAAAAGAACGCTAAACATTATTTCCGCTGTGCTAACCCTGATTAAGCGATCTAAGCGTTGCCCTACTTTGGTAAACTGCTGAAATCACTAAATCTAAGTTAACTATTCTGAAGCGTCTGACCCAAGCGCTCAGTTTTTCCAAGCGTTCAAATTTCTAAAGTGATACGAAAGTTTTGTGAAGTCGAAAAAGACTTCAGGGTCTATTCAACCCCCCCCCCTTCTAGACCCTTTCGTATACCACTTGGGACCACCATGAGCTCATCGCACCAAACATACCTGTTGATTGGTGTGGATAGGTTCCAATCCACCCAATCTTTGACTCCGAGGGTAGAGAATTTCGCTTGATGTTCACATGCTACAATCTGATACCATATTTCCTTCGCCCAAGCATAGTCTCTAAGGGTATGGAGATTGACTCATAGTTGTGCCCACAAATATCACATGCAGTGTCTTGTGGAATGCGTCGGTGGTATAACTAAGCTTTTGTGAGGACTCGATCGTGTCTTAAGAGCCACATAAGAACTTTACGTCGGTACGTGCCCTTCAATTTCCATAAGTGCTACCATCGTTTAGTGTCGTGATTAATTTCACCCGTTTTAGACAAGATTTCATCCGCGCCTTTGCAAGAATATCTCCCCCACGCCGTAAGCTTCTAGAAGGGAGTATCCTCATTATCCATGGTCTCATCCAGGTTTGTGCTAGCTAATTCATGACGAATATAATCGGGAAGGTATATGAGTTTGCTCCATTTCCAACCACAAATTTGGAGTCCAGTAGCTTGCAATCACACGTTTTTTTAACATGGTCACTTAGTGGAGTGGTACTAGTTTTATAAAGCTTATAATCACCCAACCATGAATCTGTCCAAAAATGAACAAGGTTTCCCTGACCAACTTTCCACTTCAATCCCTGATTAAGTAACGGGATCGCGGCTTGAATGCTCCGCCATGTGTGGGATGTATTCGCACGGCTCCGTAAAATTTGGACCCAAAGCTTCTCATCATCTTTTATCAGTTGCCAAGCTAATTTTTTTGCGTATCAGATTAAATTTTGAGAATTGTTCAATATTTTGTCACCAATTCTAATGTCTCATAGAAAGCAAAAGCAAAAGCAGCTACCCAACTTCTATTTTGATCAATTATTACAATTTAATGGAACATAGAATATGAGTAAAGAGGTCAAAAAATTGTACGACTTACTACATAGATATATTACTATAAAAATGAAATAAAACCAAGATAAACCGAGGTAATAAGGAGAGAAAAATCATAATTTTTATGATGACGCAAAATAAAACAAAAGTTTTTTTTTTGTTTTTTTAACTAACGAAGGGGGATACCCTAGCTATTTAATTCGATAAACTCGGACAAATAGTCATCTCTCTTGGCCATCTACGACCAGCCAGGTCTTGATCACAAAACGGTTTCACATTCAATCCCGGGAGCTCCAAGAGTTGTGTTGACTAATCCCTGCTTTGATTCATTAGGTTATTCGTAGTAGGGACCTAAAAAGACTGTACATTTTATAAAGTATTTAGTAAGTAAAACTTGGGCCAATGGCCCAAGTGTCTAAATTTGCTTTGTGTACAAAGCCCACTTACAATGGACTTCATTCATATAGCTTTTTCACTCGGGCGTAAATGAGTCACTTCGGCCCATTTAAACTCACCTATAAATCTCACTTGACACTTGTTAGGTTGAGCTATATTAGTTCGGGTCGGGTGGTCCGGGTCGTGATACCTATTTTACTTGTATCATTGTTGATAAAAGCTTAATTTGGTGAAGAAAAAAAAGTAGATAGCTTCCAATTTTTAGTGTTATATCGAATACGGGCCTCTAACTAATAAGTTGATTTTTTTACTAAACCCGATAAATTATGAATTTACTACTATTAGTAATGATTAATTTCTAAGTATTTGAGAATATAAAACTATGAAGTGTATACATGTATACTGATTTTGCTCTGTTTTTTGTGGTCTGAAAAAATATAAAATTGAGATTGATTGAATCACGATTTTTTTGTATCAAGTCAAGACTAGCTCACTCGATTTCAACTTGTCAAGCATGGTGCTAGTTGAATTAAACCAATCTACGTAAAGATACGACAAATTTGTTGAACAACCCTAATTGTATCCATTTTTAGGATAGCATACATAGTCATATTTCTTGCCAAAAAGAGGAAGAAGAAGAAGAAAGGCTTCCCTCCCTAGTGTTGGATAGGAGTGTACGCGGTCGGGTTCAAGTGATTTTATGCAACCCGGCCTGACACGTACGGGTTGACAAAATATGAAATTGAAACCGCATAGTTATCTTTTCAAATCGAGTGGTTCGAATTCGGATTGAAGTATTTAGCGGACGGGTTGTCGGGTTTTTGAATTATAATTGTAATTTTTTTCGACTTATTTATAGTTACAATTAGTAAATAAGAAATTAAAGTACACATTTGTCTTTGTCTTTGTAGATGTAAATCATGTAATTAGAAAAAAATTACATTATTTTAATTTATAATGAGAGAAAACTCTCGAATATTACTAAAACTAAATTGTTATATAAATTCATCATAAATATATATATAACATATATTTCCTTAGGGAAATGAAACTTTCTTCGAATCAAATGAAAACAAGCGTTCAAACATTTAATTTGTTTCTTCGAATCAAATGAAAACAAGCGTTCAAACATTTAATTTGTTTGTCCAAATAAAAAGTAAAGTGTTAATACGAATAAAAGCACTATTGTTAGAGAGCATATATGTATATATTATTTCCAAAGCTTGGTATTAATCTTTAACTATATATACATATATGTACAACATATATAATTAGCAGTCGGGTTGTAGGTTAGGCGGGTTGTAATTATTAAATCCACCATTCGACTCGAAAGTGGCGGGTTACAAAAGTTTCAAACCGCCACTATTATTTTAAAATATTAAACCGATGATTTTTGGTCGAATTGATTGAGTTTGGACTGTTCGGATGGATTGTGTGGATTTATGTACTCCCCTAGATTTGGAATTCAAATTGATGTCTCTAAAGTTAGCTAGTTAGCTACCAAAACGTCAAAAAAGCCCTCAACATTTATTAGCTATCAAATCATCCATTAAATTCCGATTAGAACTATAGCTATATCATCAATTTTTTTGACTTGTCCTTGTAGTTGACAATGATCGAAATCTAACATAGACACTATCTTGTGGAGGCCACTTTGCCTAATCAAGGTATGATCAAATGGAATTCAAATGAGCTTTAATTCAGTCGAATTCATAATTAATCTTTTCATATATTTTATCATTTTTAACTAATAGATTTGAGCTCGAGCCAAACTCTTCACCAAACAAACTAAACCATATGGACTTAATTTGTACAATTGAGCTCAAAAGAATCTTTAATAATCAAATAATTAAAGTTGATTTTTTTAATCCTAAACCTAAATAACCAGTCCAAGCAAAGAAAAAGAAAGAAAACAAAAAGGACAAGTGGATTTGGCAGCTTTCATATTCTGGAGGTTCAAAATCAGATACCTTTCCAATCTCCACCAATCGACATCGACTGGTCTCGGTCCAATTTTCACACGTTGGAACCCTTTTAGATAGATTCAATGGTGAAAACTGGTTCGAGGTAGAATTTCACGTCATTAACTGTATTTTCTTGTTTAATTAATACCATAATTTAATGGGTAAACATTTCATCCCAGCCGTTGATATCTGACCCTCCCCTTCACCAAACAGAAAGAAGAAGAAGAATGTCAGCCATTTTATTCAGGCCTATTACAGCTGCTGCTTTAACTATACCCGAATCAAGAAAATTTCAGAAACCCAATAAAATTATTTGTTTGAACATTAAACCCAGAAAAATTTGCACCAAAAAATTGGATTTTTTTGGGGAATTAAGCAGTTTTTGTTCGGTTAGGAGGGAAAAATATCGAAAAATAATGGAGGGTTTTGATGGGGTTGGTGCAAGTATGAGTGATGAGGGTGTAAAAGCTTTTGAGGAGGGAGCTTTCATGGAAGGGTCTGTGAGTTATGGTGAAAGGGGGCTTGAAGCTACTCTCAATAATTTGGTTGGTGAAATTTTCAGAATTTTCTTGATATTGTGTTCATTAACTCCAAAATATGTGATGATAATTTGATGTACTTATCGTTGAAATGCTTTGATAATAGTTCATAAGCATTAGATTTGCTAGAAGATGTAGTAGTTCAGAAAGTTCTGAATTATGGTGTGCTGAATTGGCTTAGTTGGTAAGGAATGGGCCACTTTCTTTCTGTCAGAAGGTTGTGGTTCGACCCCATGTCTTAGCTTCGTGGTAGGTGATCGGAGCCGACCTTACCCAAACTTTTTTTCATCAAATAGAGCAAAAATATATGGTGCTGATTAGTAGTTGCAAGGGAGTTTTAGGAATTGTTGTGATATCACTGATATGTAGTGCACTTTTAGATAATGGCATAGTTTAGTTATATAGTTTACAGTGGAAATTGAGATGCTAATTATAATATAAGAGAAAGGGAAAAATGGAAGAGTTAGAATTCATGTTCATGGTCAGGATTTGTTTTTACTTATGGTCCATCATAATCTAAGAGTAGAAAAGGTACTTGATTTGATTCCTTCGATTTGGTTTGGTAAATGTATTTTGACAGGAGCAGAAATGGAATGAGTTGAAATATTTAAATAGAGAGTTGAAACGCAATCTCTATGTGGATAACTTTGTAATTCACTTGGTATACTGCGTATATTTCTCTGAAAGCGTTTCGAGCCCCTTTGGGTCGATAATTTAATTTCAAGTTGGTCTTGGAGAGTTATTTGTCATTTTCATGGGGTCATGAAAATATGATGAGATGAGGAATTTGTGAATGATTGCTTGAGTTTCTTGGCATTTAAGATCTCTTTTTCTGACAGATTGCTAAGGTGTAAAAATGGGTTCCAAACTGTCTCGTATTTCTATAGGATTATACCACAGTTTACGTTTAGTTCACTAGGAAGTCTAGGCTTGTTATCTTTCTCCACTTAAAAGTAATTTCTCCGGTCTCCTTCACTTTTCTGTATATCGAAGATCCAATTACATTTCTCGAGTATCAAACCAGCACAACTCGTTTTTCCAATTACATTTCTCGAGTATCAAATCAGCACAACTCGTTCTTCCAATTACATTTCTCAAGTATCAAATCAGCACAACTCGTTTTGAAGCATAAGTTATGTGTTCATTAATCAGATTTAACATAACCAATATTTGAAAGTCGGTTTTTTGTTTGTCCGGAAGAAAATGTGCATTCTATTAGTGATAATTTTTTATGATTCTCATTGGTTTATTGCAAATTACCTCAGAGCAAGTGGCTCGTCGTAGCACTTTTTTGTGCGATCCTCCTCTGGAGGCACGACGCAGAAGCATTATGGGCTGCTGTTGGTGCTGTGTTAAATACTGCACTATCAGTTGCACTTAAGAAAATACTAAACCAGGAAAGGCCTATTTATACATTACGATCAGACCCGGGAATGCCGTCTTCTCATGCACAGTCCATCTTTTATACAATCACGTTTCTCAATCTCTCATGTAAGATTTTATACTTCCTCACATATTTCTTTGTGAATTATTATTTCTTTATGCAAGTTATAAGGTCCTTAATGTAATGAATATGTTAGAAGTTCCAAATCTGAGAGACTTTTTAACCATGTTATATTGAGCGACTCTATGGCAACTTTGGATATTGCGAAACTTGTAGGTTATTTATTTTCTTTATAATTAAAATGCGTCTTTTGTGCGATAAATGTGGTTAATTATGCACTCCCTTCCTTCACCACCAACTTTTATTATTATTATTATTATGTATTCGTATTTCAATTTTTAAAATTCTACTTATCATGCATTTTGTATATGTGACGTTACTCTTCACTGCAGTGGCGGAGTGGTACGGAATAAATGGACTTACAGCCACTCTAAGTGGGCTTTTTGTTATACTCGGTTCTTATTTTGTAAGTATATGATAGTTCAACTGGATTTTTGGACTTCACATGCTCTATCTATCATTATTAGCCATTTTATGTTTCCGAGTTGTACTGAAAATTAGTTTATGAATTTGTGTCTTTGCAGTCATGGCTTCGTGTTTCCCAACAACTACATACAGTTAGCCAGGTCGTTGTGGGAGCTCTTCTCGGGTCGGTTTTCTCCATTCTTTGGTACTGGTCATGGAATACATTTGTACTGAATTTATTTATATCGTTCTTGTGGGTTAGAATTGTGGTTGTTCTTGGTGCAATTGGATTTTGTGTGAGCTTTCTTTATCATATTTATCAGTCCTGGATTGTGGAAGAATGATGATTGTGTTAGTGTAGTTTCTCAGATATCATTTTGTGGAATTAATTTTAGATGTTAGGAGTAGTATTCCTAGTTCATTTGGATGAGCTCTATGAATGAAAATATGAAATCCATGGTGAGTTTCATTTTGTTTTATGTCTATACATGTGTATTTTTAACTTCGAGAATCTTTTACTTTTACTGCAAATTGTTGCCGAAAAAAATTATGCAGAATAGTCAACCAAACAGGTTTTCTTAGGTATCTGTACTCCAAAATTGGTTCTGCAGAACAACGAGAACAAAAACAATCGAAATTGTAGCCTTATACACGAAGTTTCAGTATATCTACATTTGGATCTTATTGAAGATACCACAAATCAAGCATGAAATACTTCGTCAATGAAACAAGGAATTATGTGATTAATTTTAGAAGGTTCTACGACTCCACGAGCTTAGACAATCGCAACCCATTATCGAGATAGTTATGATCGTAATGAGACTCCTCAAAATCACTAGGCACTTTGTCTACATGTACACTTGCATTGACATTTTTGTCCCGTTTACACAAGCTATATTCGAAACTCTTGTTACTTGCATTGACATTTTTGTCCCTAGAAAGTTTTAGCAATTTCCAATTTGCATCCGCAAGCAACTGCTTCACATCCCATCCTTGTAAAGGTCGTGATATCTATTAAACCATCTTTCTCAACACGGCTCGAGCAATCTAAGGGAATCTTCAATCAAGGAATTGACTTAGATTCAATAGAAAGCTCTGTCCAAAATATGAATCGGAATCTTCAATCGAGACGTTGACTTAGATTCAATAGAAATCTCCATGCCAAACATCCCCTATTCTTCTGAAACAACATAAACAATAGAAGCAAATTCCGGGATGGTAACTTCTTCTTTTGAAGCTATTAACTCCAAAACGTTATATATCTCTTCATTCAACGGATGAGATTTATCACCAGAAACAAACGCAGAAACCCGACCCTTGATCTTCATCCAAGACCATCCAGGTTCCTTGATAACACCTTTCGATTTCATCAGTTTCCTCACATCTGCTGCTTCCCTCCATTTCCCTCTCGAAGCGTAGATATTCGCCAAAGTGATGTGGGTCCCGGCACAATCCGGGTCCTGCCGAAGTATCTCCTCTGCTGCAATCCTCCCACATTCAACATCACCATGTTCTCTACTAGCTCTCAACAGAGTTGACCAAACGACATCGTCCTGTTCAAAGGGCATACTTTTTATCATATTCTCAGCTTCACGTAATCTCCCAGCTCGACATAAGAGATCAATCATGCACCCGTAATGTTCTTTAGATGGGTTTATTCTATACTCTTTAGTCATCAAATCAAAATAGTGAAAACCAAGGTCAAGAAGTCCAACATGGCTACAAGCGCTAAGAACACCTATAAATGTAACCGAGTCGGGCCTCAAACCGACGAGTGGGATTTTCTCGAATAAATTAATAGCTTCTTTGCTATGGCCATGTTCGGCATATCCGTTAATCATGGCTGTCCATGACACTATATCATCATTCTCCGACATGGCAAAAATTCTTGCCGCCTCTCCTATGCTCCCACATTTCGAATACATATTTACTAAAGCACTTCGTATCATAGCCGTTTGATCTAATCCAATGGTCAATGCATAAGCATGAACTTGTCTGCCCTGATCAAGAATCGCCATACTTCCTGAGACGCTTAGTACACTAGAAATAGCAAATTCGGTTGGCTTCGGCCCGTCTCTTCTCATCCTTGCTAGAAGCTCAAAAGCCTCCTCTCCACAACCGTCTTGAGAATAACCTGCAATAATAGTACTCCAAGAAATGACGTCTCTTCTTGTCATTTCATGAAAAATTGTTGAAGCTAAGTTGGATAGTCCACATTTCGAATACATCGTCATGAGAGAATTTGCAACGGATAGTGAATTCGTGAGACCTACTTGCAAAACATGTCCATGCAATTGCTGACCCCAGTCGAGTCTTGCTATATTTGCAATACCTGAAACTACGGCTGCATAAGTATACTCATTAGGATATACATCACACTTTCTCATCTGCAGAAACGAATCGATTCCCTGTTTATCTTGGCCAGTCTGAATATATGATGTTATTATAGAAGTCCAAGAGACCACATCTGGTTTACTCATGTTTTCAAATAAACGCAAACCGTATGTTAGTTTCCCACACTTATTATACAAAGTGGAAAGACTATTAGCCACATACGAGGTAACATCCACGCCTTTCTTTATTGTTCGAGCATGAATCTCCCTTCCGTAATTCAATAACTCCATATCAGCACACGCCTTCAGTGCAATGGCAAATGTATACGAATCATAGTCAACACCGTCCCTCCACATTCTAGCAAAATACGACAATCCCTCAGAATTAAAACCGGCACGAACAAGCCCTGTGATAATGGCGGTCCATGACACAACATTTCTTAGTGGCATCTCATCAAAGAACTTACAACCCTCAAAAACTCTCCCATTCTTCATGTACATATCAAGCATTGCACTCCCAACAAAAACAGAGTTCACAAAACCAGTTTTCACGGAATAACCTTGTAACATCTCCCCATAATTCACATTCATATTCAGCCCACATGCTTTTAGAGCAAGGCTAAGTATGAAGGGGTCCATTCGGATACTCGGCTCGACCCAGATTTTAGAAAACAAAGACAATGCCTCACATGAATCAGAAGAATTTACATAGCCCGAAATCATGGCAGTCCAAGAAATTTCATCTCTGTGAGGCAATTTGTCGAACAAGTTACGGGCACCTTTTAAGTCGCCACTTTTTGTCAGGAACTTCAGCTGTGAATTGACTTCCAGCATGTTGATTTGCATGGATTCATTGTCTGGTTTCGGGTTTTCTTTACATTCTTGTAAAGATAAAATTTCGAGGGAATCAGCGTAAGCAAGTGATGATCTTGCATAAAATCTTCTGGTAATAAGAGGTCTCAGTGATAAGACCATGTTTGGGAATCACCAAAGTAGCATGAAAAGTCGGCGGTATAGGAATATGACTTTTGAGGCTAAACCCAATAGCTCAATAATTAATCCAATGAATCACAAAATTTAAAATAAATGCTCCGCCCTGTAGGGGCCAACATGACCGTGGGATCCCCCCATTGGGGGTGTTATTTACCAATTTAATCTCCCCGGGGAGATCCAACGGTCCATATTGGGCCGAGACCAACATAGAATTTCCCGCCTAATAGTATATTAAAAAAACAAGAAGGAAAAAGAAGTTTGTTAAAGTTATACTTTGGATTCATTTGGAAGCACTTTTTAAATGAATTTTTGGAGATAGACGACCATTTGTAAAAATATTACTTATTTGATAGTAAAATTTAAATAGGCTTTTCGAATAAGTCACTCCTCCAAACATTCATTTTGAAGAAGTGCATATTAGTGATTTTTAAACTTTTTTGTCCAATACTTCTGATAGAAGTCACTTAACTGTAATTTTGTCAAACACTTTACATTTTTAAAAGCACTTATTTGAAATGTCAATTTTGAAAAGTCTATTCTACAAATAGACTTATCAATTGAGAAGTCGATCCAAATGCATCTTTATGTTATAAGAGATTGTTTTCTAAAAATATAAACTAGAAAAGTTCATTGATTGTTCGGGTTGAGTACCAAGAATGTCCTTAAGCTCCAAGCTCACAAACTCCTGACAAGAAATTAAACAGATAGGCTCGAGTCTATTGTTCCAGCTTTGATGCTCAAGTCAATAATAGAATTGCGTAGCTAAAACCGTAGGTAAGGAGTCTCTTTATACCCGGACCCATAGCCATAATAGGGCGTAAAAAGGGTCGTAATTCCACAGATTGAGCATTGATTGAACTTGGGCCAGTGTTAGACCCAATTTCATATACATTTTACTTTCTATAGGCCTGTTAGGCCCAATTGAAAATAGTTCACTGTCCAACAACTTCAAGTTTCGGTCGTTACCGCGCCATAATCCATTATAAATGGGCTATCTCAGCCCAATGATGACACTTGCAGTACAGCCATATTGGGATGGCCCATACTAGATCGGTTCCATCTAGGGTCGTAAACGAGTCGAATGGAGTCGAACAAGTTGTTATGCAAGTTTGTTTGCATTATTATCGAGTTTCACAATTTATGTTTTGAATTTGGTTTGATTGTTAATCGAGCTGAACTTAAACAAACTTTAATTAAGTCGACACGAGTAACTTAATTAGTTAATTTTCTTGCACATATTTTATTATATTTACTAATTGAGTCGAGTTCGAACCAAACTTCAAACTTATCGAACCCACAAAAAGTTCAAGTTTGGTTTGATATGTTAATGAACCAAACTCAAACGAGAATTTACCGAACGATCTCGAATCGAGTAGCTTAGTTCGTCTTTCAGCTCTAGTTCCATCCATCGTTCATTTTAAAAATTTATACATATGAGAAATCATATGACGAATAAATAAAATGATAAGAGATATGGATTTTAACAGCTCAGCAACGGTAAAGCAGCAATTCTAAAAGGATTTTTTTTTTAACATATGTATTATGAATAAATAAAGTGAAATACAAGAAGAAATACCATTTTTGGATCATAATTGCATGTTGTATCCAAAGGAAGTAACTTTCGTGTCAACATATCAAGCTTAGAACTTCAGTACAAGATATATATAGATAATATATAGTTAATAGTTTGTATAGATTTCTCTTTAAACACACTCAAACACCAAACGTTTGCTATATCTATAGATCTATTACATTTGATCTCCATCTTTTGATTCTTGCAAGCAATACCCTAATGGATGAAACAACCTCCATCTCCAAAAGAGAACTAAGCAAGACATTTCAAATAATGAGATGTAATAAAACTCACAAGCCCATGACCAAATGCACTTGTACCTTAATCATAGTCAATAGCAGACATATCATTCTCATAAGCTCTCAGAATTATTGGTCTAGGCAAAATTGCAACCATCTATAAACACAATTATACCGAGATCAATTCCCAATGGGCTTTCCTTTGTTTCGATCCCACCATTGAGCCCTCCCGGCCTGAGTCCGAGCCCCAGCCCGTTTCCACATTTCCAATTTCCTCGTCCTGGAAAATATTTTTCTAATTTCATACAACTTGTGAGCCTGCTGAGATATCACATTTGCAGTCGAAGAGTTCTCGTCGAGGATTACTTCATAGCCGTCCCGGAAAGAGTCCATGCCGGGGGATAAAAGCTGCCAGAATAGGCCACCAGCGGCAGCGCCACCATGTTTGGCGGAGGCGTAAATCTTGGAATATACAGTTTGGTATAGTAAGTCTCTCTGGTAAGGGGTGAAACTTGGATCTTTCGAGGATTTACCGAATTCTGCGATGAGTAAGGGCTTGTGGAGAATGTATTGAGCATCTTGGATGTGTGCATCAAGCCAGTTACTTAGGAAAGTAAGTTGGTTTTGATCGTTTGAGTTTGATAGCCTAATAAAGCAACAAAGATTAGGATAAAAAGAATCATAAAATGAATATATGGAAATGTGTAGTCTGATATAAAAGAAAGTGTGGAAAAGATTGTGAATTTGGATCTCATTCTATTGAAGAGTACCAATAAGAATCTCTAGTGCAACGGTAATACATTATTTGTTAAACTACTTAGATAATGATATTTTAGTTTCAATGTTTTTCTAGCTTGATTTGTTCCTAACAAGACAATGATTATTCTTAAAAGGTAGGATCCAACTATACGAAGATATCACTATTTGCATGCCTCAACGCATAAATTTGAAAATTTTCAATTTTAGAGGTAAAATTACCTTTCACGTGAAGACCAAAATGCCCGTAGCATAACTTGTATGACTAAAATTATTACGTCGTGCTAAATTAACTTGTCTACTCCTGTAAGTTAAGAGAAACCGACAATTTTAGCTCTGCAAATTTGAAGATAACATTTTGGTGCATAACATGTGTTAATTTACCTCCAAAATTGTAAAATCTTAAAAAAATTCAGATAAGAAGTAAATTCCCGTAATTAGATGATCACAGACGCATGCCACTTTCCAGCCATTTCTTTAATTTTCGATGAAATTTGTCTTTTAAATAGCCAATTTTTTTAATTAATTTTCTCAAATTATCAATATCGTGGCAAATTACGTAATAATTTTCAACCTCTCAATTTACGGGGCTAAAATTGCTATTTTGCCAAATCTAAAGTGCTAGTCTTGGCATATAATTACATTCACCATCGTGACAGTTCATTAGAAAGAATCATGTTACGTTGTTCAAAGAATAAAGTTAAATAAAATCTTTTGAATTGGATGTAGAAATTAAATTACCATTGATCAGGATAGGAATGAAGAGTAGCAAAATCAACTCCAGGAATGCGATTATTTGCAATAAAATCAGTTCCAATGTTAAAACCAGGATTGAGGTTTGTCCTCTGAGGTGATGATTGACCATAAAACCCTTCTAATCCAGCTTCTAGCAAATGATTTCTGTCCATGGACTTCACATAAGAAGCCATTTCCATTATCCAAGCCTGTTGGAAAGTGTTTAGGACCATAGTTTAGCCAGATACTCCGATCAGAATGATAATTAAGAAGTCTCGAAACTCTAATTCCCAATACATAGTAATAGTCATGAATTATGTGTCTAGACCATATGGATGCTTCTTATTATCTCAGGATTCAGAGTTATTAACAACAATCTCTCCCGCCACTATGAAAATCACATCCTACGAAACAAATAATAGTTTTATTTTATTTATTGGGAGCCAAATGTGGGCTTGGTGCAATCTAGGTACATAAGTTGCACACGGAGTGAACTTATGCGCCAATGTTATAAACATGCTTAAACCTTAAAGATTAAAATATTGTTGAAGATCTTCAAGGACAACAAATTAGGGTCTTTTATCAGTTTGATCGAAATTCCAGTCAAATTTATCAAAATGATTGAAATTTTGAGGCATTTAGCAAAATAATCTGAAAGCACCAATCCTAGATAGCACTTTCCATTTTCTATGTTTTCGAATTTTGAACTGAAGGCGCCATCCAAGATAGCGCCTTCAATTTTACATTTTTTTACCTTGTTTACCGTAGCGGTCAACAACTTTTGAAAGCTGACCGCTACAATGTAGATGTTAAACAAGGCGCCATCTAGGATGGCGCTTTCATTTTTTACTTAATATTATATATATTTTTAGAGTGATGCTATATACCACCCATTTTGAGTCACCCTTTTTTTACTTCCTACGTGGCTATCCCATTCACTTTCCAACTATCATTCAAATTTTTTTCTCTTCTTTTGATCTTTCTATTACCCCTGATTTTACTCCTAAAAATTCTCTTCTTTCTCTTTCCTTATCGACCCATCAAATTCGATTTCTTTCTAAACTAAACTTCTTCTTTTTCTTTTGCCATTGAAGATCAATGTTTATTAGTATTATTATTTTCTTTACTTTTGCAACATCTCTAAAACTATCATTCTTCATCTCCTCTCCATATCATTATTTTGCATTCCCAACACAATAGTAAATGATTCAAGAGGATAATACTATCAGTTCTTGATTGTAATAATTTGGATGGAAAACTTGTATAACACCAGATTCTGCATTGTAACTCTTTGCTACAATTGGAATGAGAATGAGAATTGTTAATGTAGAAGTAGTAGAACTATAAACCAGAACCGTTTACCAAAAACATAAAATAAACCAGAACCATATTTAATTCAATTTGTTCGATTTTGATTTTACGTATTTATTTTTTGTATTTGATGCCTATCATTTTGAGTTAATTGCCAAGAACATTCAGAAAACAAAATTCGTATTCTCATCGTCCCGTTTCTCTGTCAATTTTCTTGCCATTAAAGCAAACCTTCATAATAGTTTCTTGTTAGAAAACCTATACCAAGTTCAATTTATGCAGAAAGCGAAAATGGAGTTTCCTGGAGTGGAGGGTGGAATTACACTGTATCCGTTCCCTACATAGTACATGCACACATCCTTTGCTCACTGATGAGCCCAGATTTTGCCTATTCACAGACCAAATTCAGATAAGCAACAAAGCCACGTTTAACGCTCAGATCCTTCTGTACAAAAAGCCTATCTCAATCTCAGCTTTACTTTGCAGGAGGTTAATGGAATGGGCTAAATTGAATCCATCATATTCCCCTTCGTTGTTCTGGTTACTTTCACAATAAATTTTGATCTTTAATGATGGACGATAAAAGAGAAAGAAGAGTTTTACATTAGGAAGAAATCAAATTTGATTGGTTAGAGGCGTGAATAAGGGAAGGGACAAATAGAATTTTTAGGAATAATAAAATCAAGGAGAATAGAAAGATAAAAGAAAAGGTAAAAAATAATGATGAGTTGGATAGTGACAAGGATAGCCATGTAGGAAGTGAAAAAAAAGTGGTCTAAAATTAGGTGGTATATAGCATTTTTCATATTTTTAATTACTCCTTTTCCTTTGTTGAATTTATATTTATTTAGTTGATTATTATTTATTATGAAAATATTACCATCCATCTATTCTTCAAATTTTATTCTCTTTAAATTAAGTTTTGTATTTAAATCAATAAATTTTATAGTCTTCTTATAACGTTCCAGATTTGTTGTCATATACAATATTTTTGGAGTGATAAGAAACATCAGTTAATCGGATTTTGACTTAAGTTTTACTTAAACTAAAGTCATTTAATAATATTAATTGACAATTTTTAAATTTTGTTTATTTTCTCGATAATTAGTATACATATAAATTTAATATATTTGTCAAAAAGAAAAAAAAAGCTAATATTGCTGTAATTAGTCGACAATAAAAAGAACACATAATTTAGTAATAATAAATACTAAGTTGCAATTATACTTAAAGTTGCTCCATTCAATTTATTCATCTTCATCCAACATGTAGTACTCTGATTTATATGAAAGATGAGTCAAGACATTATGGATTTCACGACGTGTGAATCTTTGACCTCTTGCAAACGCAAGTTCTTCTGCTAGTTAAAGCATATAATATCTACAACGACATAAATGTATCCTACCGTTTTCGATTCTTATTTTGAAAACAACATTCTTACAATTCTCGACTCCATTCCTCGGCATGAACATTGATTGACGTCGTGGAATTCACACACCAAGTATTTGAAGATCATTACCCAACTCCTCAACCATTCTCTTCTAAATCCATAATAATACTCTATTGGGTCTGTATATCGAACTATCTCATAGTCATCATTTCTTTCTCTTAATAACCATGTTCCTTGGCCTCTAGAGTTTTGATTCCCTTCCATTCAATTGGATGTTACGATTATAATTAATTGGTAGTGATTTGTATTGTTGAATTGTATTATTTATACGTGAATAAAGCCAATACGACAAAGTAATAATGTACTTATCAAACCATGCTGCTTCACGTGCATTGACCAAAGTGATAGGAAAAAAAATTAATCAGTACTAAAGCTTCACATCACTTGTTTTTATTTGAACAATTGTATCTAGATTATGACAATTCATTTGCACAATTTTTTTTTTTTTTTTTTTTTGCGCAACACACATGAATGACTTGATGTTTCTGAAATTTCACGTGTCTTGTTTAAAGTGCATAATTGCAAGTAGACGGTGATAATTTATTTGTTTCGTTATGAGTGACATGCTCAAATGTTGCTTGGGGATTTTGCAAAAAGAGTCCAAAATTGCACAAGGCCTTGCAAATTGCACAAGGCATTGCAAAGGTAATCCCCTATGGGACCCATGTGCATGGAAAGGTCCAATTTACCCTTAATAAAATTGAAAGAGAGATAATTGCAAGTTTTCTCCTTGCTTTATCAAAAAATTGCTCAAAGCCCCTTATACTATTCAAAATATTGTGCAAAGTCCCTATGATTTCAAATAAGTTATCTTTAGTCCTCGAACTTTAAAAATGGTTTATTTTGGCCCCAAAAAACAACAAAAACATCAAAAAATCTTGAGAGAAATATTATACATTTTTAAAGAAAAGGGAATCCCAACCTGCTTTTATAAATCTGCATAAATGTTTTTTTATTGCATTCAAAACTTATCTACATGTCTGTACCCGCTCATATTTTAAATTCCTTTACTGATTGTTTTAATACCTTAGAAAACTTATATTATAATAATCAAGAATTAATACTAGAATTACGAAACCAATTAATAATTAGAAAAAATAATTGGACAAACACTTATTTAAACACACCACCTAGATTTCGAGATCATCAAAACTATATAAATTTCCTTTTAGTTTTGAATATATTAATAGCAACTTTTTCTTAAAATAGATCCCTCTAATTATAAAAGATTAGAATATTTAGATTTAGGATATAGTTTAGCCGATAGAACTATAATCTCTTTAGATAAACATTAATTGAAAGTATTTTGGGCTTTGCATTTTCGGCATTGGGCTGAATGTAAAAATTTGGGCCTAGAATTCTTTTTGCCATTGTTACTGCTTCGTGAAAATGTTTAAAAGGTTCCAAATATCCCCTTGCTACCTTCTGAATGCTTTGTAGTGCTTGTTGATCATCTTCAAAGACTCCCACTGGATCTCCTCTAATAACAAGATAAACTGCAGCTTCGCCTATTGAAATTTTTTTGTTTTCTTTTTCAAAATAATAACAAAGTGCGTTTGATACCAGATTGCTTGCACAATGGGGGAATTATCTCGCACATTTTGTCTCCCAACCGGTAACATCGAGAAGGTAAACAAAATTTTCTCAAAACAGTATCAGATATTATTGAAAACAATAATTTGTACAGCAGAAACATATTTTTGGGACGATGAAAGAGTAGAATGTTACTACTGTTCATTATAATTTTTAGCATTTTTGTATTTTTTGAACATGAGAGAACTATAACATTTTTAAATAGTAGGGGAACCCCGTCCCTAGGGGTAAACTACTCGCTATGCATATTAATAAAGCATAAAAACTTACAAGAAAATTTTGCACACAAAGTAGATATTTTATTATAAGAAAAGTGAGAGATTCTCTAGCAACCAAAAAATGTGGGGTGGAGCAAGTTTTTACAATGAGGGGAAGAGTCTTTATATAGGCTCCGGACATGAAAGAAAATTACAACAAAATGAAATCCAAAACAGGTTGTAGGTAAGGCTATACAAAGCCTGCAATTATTGTACTGCAAACAGTGCTCAAATAGTAAAAATCTCTGCCAAAGGTGGCAGACATGAACAGTAACTACCAATAATGCCACATATGATCAAAATAAAATAAAGTAAACAGTAAAAGTACAATAATTGGTGCTTCCGATTTTAATGTTTTGTCTGAGTGTTGAAATTTCTTCTACGGAATTGTTGCTGTAGACGATGAATTATTGCTGAAACCTTTGTCTTCTAGTATGCATCTCGGCTAGTTCCTTCAAGATCTGGATTATTTTCTAAATTTGCATCATACATTGGGGTATACTCCACACTTGTCATTGCTCTTTTTCCCAATGTGGTAATGTGATACTTGCATTTAGTCCTTGCCGGAATAAATATGCTATGATGAGGTGCCTGGAAAACAAGTTTGAGTTCTGAATCTGAATTGGGCATCATGTAATGTCGCTGCGTTTTCCTCCATATTTCCAAAGCTAATTTGAGTTCTTCTATGTTTGCTAAGGAATTAATGGCCAAGGAAATTCCACAATTTTGACATTGGTTCCCATTTTTCATAATTCTCGGATATTGAAATAAATGAATGCCCTATTTCTACCCCTATAGTATTCCAAATTGGAGGTAAAGAAACTACATCAAGCTTAAGACTTTCTGCTCTTTGTGCGAATAGGAAACTGACCGTATCTGAAATATGTCTTCCTAGATGTGTCACTTGTATTGGATCTGATACAAATATGTTTGATATAAAGCCATAGTCTAATAACCGTTGAACGCTGATAAAATTATCGTCTATCCATCCTTCTCTAAAAACTGATGCGTCTATTTGAACATTAGGCCATGAAAAGTATTTAAGAGTGTGGAATTTTAGTGAGCCTTCATGACGAATTAGTTCTCCTTTCCATTGTAGTAGGCGGGATTTTGAAACTATTCCTTCTATCTGCTGGTTGATAACAATTTGGGTTACCTTTAACATTTTTGAATAAAAACTTTCTTCTGCTTTCTTCCAGATTACAGTCTGAATTTCTACAGGTAAAGCTAAAACTGTTTGGCAAGGTTTATGAAAAGTTCGAACGGACAGAATGATGTTCCCAAGGAGATTAAAGATAAATCCTATCAATTTTTGTCCGTTCAAACTTTTCATAAACCTTGCCAAACAGATTTAGCTTTACCTGTAGAAATTCAAACTATAATTTGGAAGAAAGCAGAAGAAAGTTTTTATTCAAGAATGTTAAAGGTAGCCCAAATTGTTATCAACCAGCAGATAGAAGGAATAGTTTCAAAAACCCGCCTACTACAATGGAAAGGAGAGTCAATTCGCCATGAAGGATCACTAAAATTCTACACACTTAAATACTTTTCATGGCCTAATGTTCAAATAGACGCATCAGTTTTTAGAGAAGGATGGATAGACGATAATTTTATCAGTGTTCAACGGTTATTAGACTATAGCTTTATATCAAAAATATTTGTATCAGATCCAATACAAGTGACATATCTAGGACGACATATTTCAGCTACGGTCAGTTTCCTATTCGCACAAAGAGCAGAAAATCTTAAGCTTAACGTAGTTTCTTTACCTCCAATTTGGAATATTACAGGGGTAGAAATAGGATATTCATTTATTTCAATATCCGAGAATTATGAAAAATGGGAATCAATGTCAAAATTGTGGAATTTCCCTGAAGCCATTAATCCCTTAGCAAACATAGAAGAACTCAAATTAGCTTTGAAAATACGGAGGAAAACGCAGCGACATTACATGATGCCCAATTCAGATTCGGAACTCAAACTTGTTTTCCAGGCACCTCATCATAGCATATTTATTCCGGCAAGGACTAAATGCAAGTATCGCATTACCACATTGAGAAAAAGAGCAATGACAAGTGTGGAGTATCCCCCAATGTATGATCCAGATTTAGAGTATAATCCAAATCTAGAAGGAACTAGCCGAGATGCATACTAGAAGACAAAGCTTCAAAGTTTTCAGCAATAATTCATCATCTACAGCAACAAGGAGCAATAATTCAATAGAAGAAATTTCAATACTCAGACAAAGCATTAAAATCGAAAGCACCAATTATTGTACTTTTACTGTGTACTTTATTTTATTTTGGCCGTATGTGGCATTATTGGTAGTTACTGTTCATCTTTGCCACCTTTGGCAGAGATTTTTACTATTTGAGCACTGTTTGTATAACAATAATTGCAGGCCTTGTATAGCCTTACCTGCAACCTGTTTCGG
Organism: Buddleja alternifolia; assembly: GCA_019426215.1. Classification (NCBI taxonomy): domain Eukaryota; kingdom Viridiplantae; phylum Streptophyta; class Magnoliopsida; order Lamiales; family Scrophulariaceae; genus Buddleja; species Buddleja alternifolia. The sequence continues at coordinate 709,632 of CM033393.1, read as the reverse complement.
AATCCAAATTTGGATTTCATTTTGTTGTAATTTTCTTTCATGTCAGGAGCCTATATAAGGACTCCTCCTCTCATTATAAAAACTCGCCCCCTTTAACACTCTCCAACCCACATTTCTTAGTTGCTAGAGAGTCTCTCACTTTTCTTGTAATAAAATATCTACTTTGTGTGCAAAAATCTCTTGTAAGTTTTTATGCTTTATTAATATGCATAGCGAGTAGTTTACCCCTAGGGACGAGATTCTCCTACTATTTAAAAATGTTATAGTTCTCTCGTGTTCAAAAAATACAAAAACATTAAAAAACCGAAAATACAAAAACATTGAAAATGCTAAAAACAATAATGAACAGTAGTAACATTTCTACTCTTTCATCGTCCCAAAAATTTGTTTTCAATAATCTCTGATACTGCTTTGGGAAGATTTTGTTTACCTTCTTGGTGTTACCGGTTGGAAGGCAAAATGTGCGGGATAATTCCCTCCATTGTGCAAGCAATCTGGCATCAGAGCTTGAGTATTCTGAGTATGCTCTGTGATTGCAGTTTAATCTGATCTTCCACATCAAAAACGTTTTCTTGAGATAATCTAAAAAGTGAACAGTAACCCTATTTAATTTCTGTAATTATTTTGTTAATAACTTTTAATTTATGTAATTACTTTAATTAATGACGTTTTTCATATATTCTGGACTAAATAAACCAAATTTAAATATTAAAGGACTAAAGGTGCTATTCTTAAGAATAAGGGACTTGGTTTGAAAATCTTTAAAACTGTAACAGTATAAAGGGATTGACAAAGGTGTTACTATTCAGGGATAATTTGGACATTTTTCACCTATTTAGCCGAAAAAATAAAGAAAAAAGAAATAGCAAACAGTAGAGGTCTTAATTTGCAAGGCCTATGCAATTGAGGTCTACTTTTGCATCTATCCCGATGTGTGATGCCACTTCAAGTGTAAATATTAAAACTTCACATGTCTTACAAATCGTAATCAATTGGATGGTGATAATCTAATTACCTGACTTGAGTGATCATGCACTTGGCTGAAATGAGACTAAATATATTGATGACACACATCATTTCTACACTGACGATTCACATTCACTCATTTTTTTTGTCATTCATGAGAATGACCTAAAATTTCTGAAACTTCATGTGTCTTGTTTCTATTGCATAATTGCGGGTTTGAATGACAACCAGTTGGACGAAATGAGACTATACATGTTGATGATGCACACTATTTATAGACAGATGGTTCATGTGCACTATGTTTCTGTGCATTTCACATGAATGACTTAATTGGAAATGAGCATAAACGCGGCTATATATGTGAAGGAAGTTTGCGTATCGATTTAACCTTACACATTGTGCACAATGGAGCTTTTTAGAGCACAAAATTGCACTATATTCCCGTTGACATTTTTCATGCCATGGGACGGACGTAATTGACACTTGGATGATGATTACTGCAACTCATTAGATCTAAATCAAGGTATTATGTGGTGTATTTAGAAATCATAGAAGATGGATGGAGATTGCGTGTACAAGTGATTGACGATCGATCTTGTTACAAATATTCGTGTCCTTGGCGAAGCAGTGAAGAGAATAATAGGATGAATATGTGTATGCATCATTTTAATTACTACCAAATATCTAGAGAACACGCCTTATTTAGGTGTGTGCAAGAAGAAAGAGCTAGGTGGGAGCTCAATGTAGGCCATGAGTATCGATAAGATATTGAGATGTCTCATGAAGAGATTAACTAGGTTGTTTTTAGTTTGTTCAATATAGTTCTTGTAGTATAAGTTTTTACTTAATTATTAGTTTTAAAATGTTTAAGAGTATTCATATTACTCAATAACTAATTAATAATATAGAAAACTTTACACACAAAATATTTAAAATAACATCCAAGATATACGAAATATCAAAAAATATACATGAAGTACAACCTCTCTGTGCCACAAGCACGTCTTTGATGTTGCCTCTGCCTCCTTTGTCAACCTTCTCGTCCCTCACCAACCACAAACATGACTTGGTGTGAACTGGACTTTCCATGCTCACACATATATGTCATCTATGGGGGAAATGGGACGGGTGATTTGGAACTCCAGACGCATGGTTTATATTCAGGTAAGAAATGTATGCCCATATCCTCGAAATATGACTGTCCAAATGTTGAAATAAGAGGAGTGAAAGGATACTCCCTCTGTGGTTGTGTTGGATCAGGCACATAGCAGATGGTCTCGTCATTGTCCATATTACAGAAGATGACATGTGATGTTGAAGCACCACTAGTAATGCAGATGGACTCCCTTGTTTAAACGTTGACCTAAATGAAGTGGGATAAGGCACGCAAAATGTCATGTGATGGATATACCCATTATTGAGCATCTTTGTGTTGTTGCCTATTGTCTTCACGTATAATTTGACGAGTTATAGTTGTGTAGTAGCGCCTAAATGCCATCAGTGACTCAATGGTTTCATCTTCTTTAGGTATCGAGTCTGCACGAGCCACAGTTTGTGCCATTCGCTCAACCAGTAAATCATCTAAATTAATTTCTAACTACAAACAAAATTAAAATATAATTAGATTTACATACCAAAAGTGAATGCATGGGTGCATCTTCATACATGGTCTCCACATCTACACCACCACGCCCTATAAATAAACATGAATACATACGTAAATTTTACCTGCATAAGTTGTATGGCTCCACAAATATTTTTTGCATTTTCTTTTGATGAACTGCACAATCCACGATATAGACATGCCAAAACAACACTACCCCAACTAAAGTGCCGAACTCGCCGAATGTTTTACTTATGGTGGAGAGATAACAAACTCATAGAATTGCCCGAGGTAAGGGCACATGAGTCCCCTTAGGAAATATAGTGGACATGCGCGAGCATATTGCACTACTCTTTCATCAGGCATTTGATCAGTGATCTTCATATTGTCACCATTAAAATGTTTATAGGGCCCCAAGTTCAGTCGTGTGTCTTTGAATGCAGTACTATCTGGTCAAAATTCTAATAAGTTTTCACGGTGATTCTGTCGTGCAACATGACTCATGCTCGAATCTGTGCATGTTATAGCATCGCCTTCTATAGGGAATCCCCAAATAAATGCAATGTCTTTGAGTGTGACTATTGCCTCCCGCAGAGAAAATGAAATGTACGAGTTTTGGGGTGCCATTTTTCAACCAGCGCAGTGATCAATGATGCGTCAATCTGAATACATTTGCAACGTAACATTCTTCTGAAACCCATATCATCTAATGTGTAAAGGATACGCATATGTAGATGTTTTGCTCCAAACTAAAAATGACCATCGGAGCGCCTAATGCGCAGCATTTTATCAACACTAATGTCTCCAGTATACACAAGCTAAGATCTATGAATGAACTGTAGATATAATACCTGATCATCAACTTGACCAGGAACTGCAACATCATCCATCCTCAATTATAACAATAGATTAATCAACTCAATACTAAAGTAAGGCAAATTGAATAATCCCCAATTTCTGAAGTAACACTCATAACATATCAACGATGGTACGATAAATTTATAAAGGCAAAATGAAACCTCGATTTTATGTTTAAGCTTACATAATTACTTTCCAAAACTTGAAATTAATATCATATATGTTTAACAAAACACTTGATACTTAACTATTACATGGTAAAATTAACATTATTTCCAAGAACTTAGGACAATGTATGAAACATCTTAACACATGAACAAAATCATTAACTAGGTAAATAAAAATACACTATTGAAATTGAAAATGCAATATTTTTTCTATATCTGGGAATAAAAAAACATGTATTACAATGAGGTCATTGGCCTTGAGTGGATGCCTATTGTTGACTTCTCTGGTATTTTTGTCTTGCATGAGTTTGTGAAGGGTCCATTTCATTTCGAATACGAGTTGTTTGATCACGACCTGCACCATGACGGACTCACAGAGTTAGATTGTGAAATAGCTCAAAAGATGAGATATCCCAATCTGTGTCCACATTCAAAGGGTTGAAGCTCCCTTAATATGTTCACCAATAAACTTTCATACAACTTCACGAGCGTTGCAAAATTTACTGGAAAAATGGTGGCACACACTTATTGCATGTGAGCAATGAATTCTATGTTGACTCCATTTACCATGAGAACACATTTGTTAGGTAATTCTACCACATAGGTCTTATTTTCTCCGCCTACATGTTCACGTATTAAGATTGAAGCGGTTTGGCTTCTCCAATCATACAAAGACTTTTGATGCATCAGAGAGTGGTGGGCCTACTGTTCGTACATTTCATATGCCTTTCAAGCCACTGTTGATTTCGAAGAGCATTTTTTCCCTACCTACCATAAAAACATTTCACACACCTCTGAAACGTCATATACACAATAGCTATGATAGGAAAACTGCAGGCACCCTCTAGTACTTCATTTAGTGACTTTGAAATGTTGATAGTCATATTATCGAAAGAAATCCCCCATCATGAGAAAAAGTCCACTTTTCCAGATCAATTTTGCTCAAGTAATCATGCTCTTTTGGCTGAATGTTGTTGAATTGTTCCATGATAGCATAAAATTGTCTCACTTGAGTTGCTACACCAACTCTATAACAAAGATTCTTTAAAAGGTGATGTTTATGTCTTTTACTGAACTTAGAAGCTCTATGTCAGAGACAATAAGGAGGCCTAAAACAACGTGTAGTGCCAGCTGCATCAATAACGTGTTGATGTCAATCAGATAAAAAGCACATACCATAAATCCCTCGTAGAATGTGTTTACTCAGCAGCTCGAGGAACCATCTCCACGACTTAATAGGTTTTTTTTCGACGACTGCGAAGGTTAGAGGAAAAACCATTTCATTTGCATCCAAAGCACAAACAATCAACATCTTGTGCTTGGTTGAGATACAAGGCATTTTACGTTGAATTACGTCTTTTAGGACTTCAAGCCTTGAATAGATGGCTTTCAACACTGTCGTAAAGTCAAAAGTGTGGATGAAACACATATATATTCAAAAGACAAGTACAAGATGTTGATTGTTTGTGCTATGGATGCAAACAAAATGCTTTTTTCTATGGCGTTCGCAATCGTTGATGAAGAAATTAATAATTCGTAGAGATGGTTTCTCGAGCTACTGAGTAAACATATTGTACGACGGGTTGATTGTATGTCTTTTATCAGATCAACATCAAAGTCTATGGATGTAGATGGCCCTACACGTAGCTTTCATCTCCATCATGGACTACATCGATATTGTCTTCAATATGTAGCTTCTAACTTCAATAAAAGACATAAACATCAGCTTTTAAAGGATCTTTGTTACAAAACCGGTTTAGCAACTCAAGTGCGAAAGTTTTATGCTATCATAGAACAAATCCACAACATTGAGCCAAAAATGATGATTACTTAAGCAAAGTTGATCTGGAAAAGTGGACTTTTTCTCATGATAGGAGATTTCGCTTGATATTATGACAGACCAACATTTTTTAGTAACTAAATGGGGTACTAAAGGGTGCTACCACCTTCCTATCACAGCTATTGTGGATATGATGTTTCAGAGGGGTGTGAAATATTTTTATAATAGGAAGGAAAATATAGAAAAAAAATGGCTCATCGAAATCGATAGTGGCTTGAACAATGAGATGTATGAACAATGGGCCCACCACTCTGACGCATCAAGTGGATCAATATGATCGAAGGAGCTAAACTGTTTCAATATTAACGCGTGGACTTGTAGGCAGAGGAAATAAGACCTCTGTGGTAGAATTACCCAAACAAATGTGTTCTTGTGGTAAGTAGAGTCAATACTGAATTCCTTGCTCACATGCAATAAGTGTATGTCACCGTTTTTCAGTAAGTTCTGCAGCACTCATGAAGCCATATCATAGTATGGAAGCTTATTGGAAAACATATCAGGGAGCTTCAACCTTTTAAATGCGGACACGAATTGGAATATCCCATCTTTTGAGTTATTTCATAATCCAAATCTTTGAGTCTATCGTGGTGCAGTTCATGATCGAACAGGTCGTATTCGAAATGAAATGGACCGTATACAAACTTATACAAGGTAGAAATATCAGAGAAATCAACAACAGACATCCACTCAAGGCTAATGCCCACATTGTACTAGTATTTTTATTCGTAGATATAGAAAAAATATTGCATGCCAATTTCAAGTAGTGTATTGTTATTTACCTAGTTAATAATTTTATTCATGTGTTAGGATATTTTTCATGTATTGTCCTATGGTCTTCGAAATCATGTTGATTTTACCATATAGTAGTTAAGAATCAAGTGTTTTGTTAAACATATATAATATCAATTTCAAGTTTCGGAAATTAATTTTGAAAGCTTAAATAATTTTTATCGAAGGTTTCAGTTTGCATTTTATAAATTTACTATACCGTTGTTGATGTGTTACGAATGTTACTTCAAAAATTTATTCAATTTGTCTTACTTTAGTATTGTTTTGCTTATGTTGATTGATCTGTTGTAATATTGTCATAATTACAGGATGGATGATGTTGCACTTCCTAGTCCAGTTGATGATCAGGTGTTATATTTACAGTCTGTTCATAGATCTGAGCTTGTGTATACTGGAGACATTAATGTTGATGAAATATTGCGTATTAGGCGCTCCAATGGTCATTTCTGGTCTCGAGCAAAATATCACATCAGCATGTTCTATGTACATTAAATGATATGAGTTTCGACGAGTGTTATGTTGCAGACGTATTTAGATTGATGCATCCTTGATCACTGCTCTTGTTAGAAAATGCCCCTCCCCCCCAAACTCATACATTTTATTTTCGCTGCGGGGAGGTAACAATCATACTTGAGGACATTGCAGTTGCGATGCTATAACAGACACAAATTCGTGCATGAGTCATGTTGCACGAAAGAATTACTGTGGGAAATTATTAGGATTTCGACTAAATAGTACTGCGTTCAAAGGCGCACGACTAAAACTTGGGGCTCTGGATAAACATTTTAATGGTGACAATATAATCACTAATCAAATGCCTGATGAAAGAGTAGTGCAATGTGCTCGCGCATATGCACTATATCTCTTAAGGCGACTTATATGCTCTGATACTTCGGGCAATTCTATGATTTTATTATTTCTCCACCATATGCATGACGTTCGACAAGTTCGGCAATTTAGTTGGGGTAGTGTTGTGCTAGCGTGTCAAAATCGTGGATTGTGCAGTTCATCAAAAGAAAATGCAAAAAATATTTGTGGAGCGATACAACTTCAGCAGGTAAAATTTCATTAGGAAGTAAGAAAATATTCATTTATCTTCTATGGTATCGTGAAAAAAAAAATTGTGGAGCGATATAACTACGGGTTACTGGTGATATTGTGGATAGAATGCCATGGACTGATGTAAGAAAATTGATTATGCCATTTGATTTTTGTTATATAGTTGTTGATAATTGATTATATTTGTTTTCCTAAATGCAACTTATTTGGCAGCCATATGATCATAGACCATTAATCAGTGAGGGTGCATCTGCTACCACTGTTGGATACATAAATTGGTATAACAAAATTAGACATTGATTCATGGGGTGCGGTGGTGTGGATGTAGAGACTAGGTATCAATATGGAGATGCATCTATGTATTCACTTTTAGTATGTAAATCTAATTAGATTTTAATTTTTTAATTTTGTTTGTGATTAAAAAATAATTTTTATAATGTTACATGATTTACAAATTGAGCAAATGACACAAATTGTAGCTCATGCAGACCCGATACACCCGATACCTGAAGAAGATAAAACCTTTGAGTCATTGATGGCATTTAGGCGTCATTACACGGTCACTGCTTATAAAATTATAAGCAAAGACAATAGGCGACAACATCGGCCCAGGCTCATCTCTTATTAGTATTAGCTTGGCCTTTCCTTGCTTGTTTGTTAACCCGACAAGACTTCCTGACTTGCTTTCTGGCTTGTGTGTAAAAAGATAGGTGTAAGGGAAAGAGTTCTCATATCGAATTGGCTTTGGCCGGCACGCTCAATGAAAGAAAGGTCAACATAAGACATATCGTCAAATCTCTACTCTTTGTTCACCCTGCCCCTTTAGACCATGTCGTGAACTGGCCTATAGGAACTGAGATGAGTTAGAGCCTTCAGTTCATTTTGCTAATTGCCTCAAAATTTCGGTCATTTTGATCAAATTTTCAGTCAAACTGATAAAAAACAGGCACAAATTACCCTCTTAAGTAATGTGGAACATAACATAATATATAACTTATTTCAAATTTTCTAATCCAACATGATATATCATTTTATATTAACCTGTTTTATTTATGTGAAAAAATCTTTATGCACATATCAAGCATAGATGAAGTGAAATACGAGATGATACACCATTTTGCTGATGGGATTATGCCCTCGATGCCAACGAGGATATAGATTGTACTAGGGCTATAAGTTGTATTGTGCACTTTCTAATATTAATAAAAAACATTTGGTTTGTTTATATAAATCTATATGACATCTATTACATATTGAAAGAACAATCCTAGGGTACTAATGTAAGTCCTCCACTTTTTATGGGATAAGGAGAAGGGCACTGGAAGGACCTAGTACTTAGACAATGAACACGGGTTCGCAAGTCAGAAGTTCTTGATTGGGCATCAAGATCTACATAGATTTGTATAAGACATACTTTGACAAGGAGTGTCAATCGAATGCCATGGGATGGTGGGAGTTTATGTCATGGATATATTGATGGAATCAATATATTTGAACACGACTCGTAATAATTTGATTACATAGATTTTAACTCATAGACTGTCAATGATTAGATTATTGATTATATTGGTATACGTGGACTTTTGACCCGAGGAGTCATTGACACGATATGCTTGTAATGTTGAGTCTGTTACCAGAGTAGTGAGGTCCAATTCACCATTTGGTGGGGCTCACCTCGAAGTGCAACTTTAATGGGCAAGTAGCAGTTGTGAAGGGACTGCCAAGATGGCATTCGCTGTCTCGGTAGTAAACGAACAGATATCCTATGCGATTATAGGTGACTAAAATGAAAGTCTTTGGCCAAAGCATATAAACTAACTTATGTGACATATGGAGGGTAGTTTCGTCATTTCGAGTCACTATGATTCATCATAATATTGAATAATGTTAGTTTGACAACTTCCATGACTATCACTCGATTGGGATACTTGAGTGAAGGGTCTATATGTATATGGAGAGTATAACCGAGAGGCTTGTATGATCTATTCATTTCGTACTTGATTGGGTGACGATGTGGGGCCATGGGGTTGGTGAGATGTCACCCACATCCTTTGGTATCCTCCCATTGTCAATCGAGACGAACCTAAAGAGTCACGCTAAAAGGAATCACTTCAGGCATGAAACTTTATCATTTGATGGACAAAGGACCTCACGTCAGAACGTGACTGAGAACCACATTCGAACGTGAGAAGCTCGAACATTGCCTTTGTGCGCATTCAAACGTGAGTGTCCAGCAGCAGTTTTGTAATTATAACAGGTCAAGTGACTTGGGCTAGTATTTGAGGCCTTATAACTGAGTAGACCTGGGCTTGTTGGAGCGTTATAGTAAAAAAGATACGTGAAAAACCCGGAGAAGAAATCTGCCTCTCATTACATACAAAAGAGAAGAATACTCTCTCCACCACCATCTAGCCGCCGCCTGGAGGAGAAAAAGAGGATTTTCGGTTGTTTCGCGTGTTGATCTAGTGCCGAGGAGTCGAGGATTCGTCGCTAGAATTTCAATTATTCAACTACAACGAAAAAGGTTAGCTTTTTCGTATCAACATTAATTAGATTAATGTATTCTTGTTTAAAACGGCGAGAACATCAAAATGATGTCTAAAGTGGCGTTCGGGTTTTTGTTTTTCCCCCGCGCATGCTCACCCGGATGCAAACATTTGCCACAGATTACCTGAAGTGATTAATTTTTGATAATACAATAGAAATCAAATATTATAAGTAATGCACAATGGCTCATTCATGTCATCAACTCTAGTAGAACCAAACTACATTTGAAAATAGACACGTTGATGTGTCAAAATTTTGTTTCTACTTTTTGTTTAACCTTCATACTAACCAAGGTTATTCATCATGGTCAAAAGTAACCCGATCCAACCCACTAACCCAGCAGATCGGCCCGGTTTAGCCCGACCCACATTACAATTAGGCTCGACCTGAGCCTAACCCATGAAATTTGGTGGGCCAGCCTGGGTCCAGGCCCGCATTATCGTGGCCCGAGCCCAAAACTGGCTATGTCAAATGACTCTGGGGATGTTACTTTTACAAAAGAATAACTCTAGCCTGGAGTTTTTCTTGCCATGGGATCAAGGGTTTAAATCCCCTTGTTCCCACGTATAGGTGTCAGTTGGGCCGGTCTGGGCAGTCGTGGCCCGCGATGGGCTTGGCCCAAGCCCATCTCGGACTAGCCCACCAAATTATTTTAAGTATATCGGTCCCAACTGGGCCTAGGCCGGGCCTAATACAGACCCACATTAGTGTTTGGCCAAGCCTGGTCCGGGCCAAGTTAGTGGCCTGGACTAGGGGTGTAAACGAGCCAAGCTTGGCGATTTTGCCAGGCTCGAGCCTGTATACATGAGATCGAGCCCGTCGAGCTTGACCTTGAGGAGCTCGAGCTCGAGCTCGACAGGTATAAAATGAGCTCAGCTCGAGCTCACGAGCTCGATCCGAGCCCAAGCTCGCGAGCTCAAGCCTAAATTGGGCTTGCCAGCCCAATCAATTTACAGCCAGAAAAAAAAAATAAACCCACCTCTAAATTACTTTCGTAATGCCCATTTACATACAAAAATTACCAGAAATCAAAGATAAATACTTGCAGTTAGTTACAAATTACAATTCTAATCAAAACAGCAATCCTAGACTTGGATCGTCACTGGGAATTTAAATCTGCACCCACAAACATAAATCTTATAGGATTGGGTTTAGTTGCATACCTTTTGATGTATTTATTATTCATACATATTCATACATTCATACAATTGATGGAGGTGAGTACAGAGGTGACGGCGGCCGGAGACGGAGGTGACGGCGGCGCAGCTGCGTGAGTGTGAGAAGAGGCCAAGAGGGGGGTTTCTTTCGTTTCTCTCCCTTCTGGTTGCTGCTGCGTGACTTTAGCATGAGATTAGGGTTTCTATTTTAATTTATAGTTAATATTTAATATATATAATTAATATTTATAATATAAAAATAAATATATATAAAAATTATGAAAAAGCTCGCGAGCCGGCTCGCGAGCTTTTTGAAGAAAGAAATAGGCTCGAGCTCGAGCTCGAGTCGAGCCGGCTCGGCTCAACTTACACCCCTAGCCCGGACCAGGGTCGAGTTGGGTCAAATAATTTTTTTTTGTGTTTTGAAAATTAAAAAACTTGAATTCGGGCCAAATGGATTTGAACCTTGGTCTCAAAATTGAGTCAAAAGTTTCAAACCACTTGGTCTAAGAAGATACTTTTGCCTAAATTTCAACTGAAAAATATTTTAGTGGAAACTAAGAAAGAAGATTAACATAGTGTAAATGTTTACACTATTTTTAATATTTAAGCCTAAATTTAAACTTAACATATAATATTTAAAAATTAGAACCAAAAAATACACTTAGACATAGTGTAATTGGTGGACCGATTAGGACCGACCCACTTAGAATAATTTGGTGGGCCAGGCTGAGACGGGCCTGGAAAGGGCTGGTTTGAGACGGCCTTGGAAAGGGTTGGCCCACGTGACACCTTTAGTCAAAAGTGTTGGGTAAACAATATTAAATCTGGGCCATTCCATTTAGAGTTCCTATTTTACTCCTTCCTCTATCGTCGATTATGGTAGGTGGAGGGTGGACAATGGTTGTGGACGATGACAGTGCTGAAAAGCATTTATATGTCCGAATTCTCTCATTTTATGTTAATTTTAAGGTTAGATAATAGAGAAGAGTTCAAAATGAAAATTACAATCCTTTTTTTGAAATATAGTAATAATAAGTGATTCAAATTTGAACTTTGAATCTGAAATATTTAGGAACTGGTGAAAATGAAGGTTGATGAAGCTTAAACAAAAATTTAAAACAAAATTCTGACACATCCATATGTCTATTTCTGAATGGAGTTTGGTGCCACCACGGTTGGTGACATTGAACAATCCTGCATAATGTGGATCCCACTAAAAAAAATGATGGGCTATTGCTAGGCACGTATAGTTGCACTTTTACACAAGTGTAGTAACAGTAACAAAACAATCTGAATTTCCCCACAATTTTGTCTTCTTAATACGGTGTTTAGCGACATTTCTTTAATACAACGCCTAATTGTATGACATTCATGTTCACATGTTTCATCCTTGACGTATTCTTGTATATAAAGCTAGAATCTTCATTATCATAGTATGTTATTAATTGATGAAATATTGTAGTACTATTCTTTTCTTTTTTTTACTTTTTTTTTTATACTATGTGATGAAGGGTCTGGTATTTAGTTCGACAATATGCTTAATTTATGCGGATATATTTTGACAAAAAAGGCGTACGTGAAGAAGACTAATACTTTTTCCAAACAAGTGTTACTTTTCTGGTGCATAGATGGAAAACGGATTAATATCTCCACGATGGAAGAATAATAGAGAAGAAATCATATATTTTCTACGGATAAATGTTACATTTTTGGTCAAACTTGACGATGGTGTTTATGTATTTTGACGACTCATTCTTGAATAGTATTGTCAAGTAATTTTATTGAGATGAAATGTATTTAGTACTTGTGCATCTTATTTGAATAATGTTCTTTTACTGCATTGTATTACACTTTGATGGCAGAGTGAGATGTATTGATGGGCTTAAGTTTTTATATATGAAGTTGACATGTTTCTTCTATTGTGGTTCAGTGTGATTAGAGTTGATGGAGTCATGATTTCATTGATCAATATAATTTTTTTGTAATGAAAATTGTATATTTAGATGACATTTACAGCTCGATTAAAAGTGTAGGGTGATATATGTATGTGTAAGGAGGAATTCTATGTGTGAATACTAGTTGTGTAAAGTATGAGCGAAAATTGAAGGGATCAACCGTGCAGTTAGTTAACAGTTAGCTCAAGGGTATATTTGGCAATTCATTGTGTAATTGATTTTCAAATTGTTAGTTAGTTATATGAGTTGTTAGATAGGTTGAGTGTGTGTATATATAGGCCGAATCAATGTGATGGCCTCATTCATTCTCTTGTAACTGCATTGTAATCTGTAAAATCAGTGAACTCAAAGGCATAGTATACACAGCCGTGGATGTAGAGTTTGGGTAAATTGCTCAAACTTGAACCACGTAAAAATCTCTTGTGTTCTTGTGTGATTAGTTTACTTTTGATCTTTCAATCTATATTCTTCAATTCCGTTGAGTGTTTGTGATTCAAAATCAAACAATTCGTGAGCGTTTGAATTCAACAATTGGTGCTGTGAACGTGGAGCGAATTCGCGATCAATAAAAACCTTGAAGACGACGCCATGGGATCAGCCAAGTTTGATGTGGAGAAATTCACAGGATCGAACGATTTTGGCCTCTGGAGGATGAAGATGAAGGCACTGCTCATACAACAAGGGTTAGCAGATGCATTGAAGGAAGAAAAGGAGTTGCCAGAAACCCTAAAAGATCAAGACAAGAAGGTGTTAATGGAGAAAGCACACAGTGCGATTATTCTGAGCCTTGGAGATAAAATCTTGAGGAAAGTATCAAAGGAGAGGACAGCATTAGGGATCTGGGAAAAGCTTGAGAGTCTTTACATGACTAAATCACTGGTAAATTGCTTATATCTAAAGCAAGCATTATATTCTTTCAGAATGCAAGAGGAAAAATCAATTGATGAACAATTAGACATGTTCAATAAACTGATTTTAGATCTTGAAAATATTGATGTAATCATTGAAGATGAGGATCAAGCTTTGCTGTTATTGAGTTCTCTTCCAAAGAGTTATTCAAATTTTAAAGAAACACTCTTATATGGAAGAGAATCTTTGACTATAAATGAGGTGCAATCTGCTTTAAATTCAAAGGAGTTAAACAGCAAGGGGGAGGAAAGAATTGATGTTCATGCTGAAGGACTTAATATAAGGGGAAGACCTGAGAAAAGAGATTTCAAGAAAAAGGGGAGTTCAAGGTCCAAATCAAAACACAAAATCAAGTGTTATTCCTGTCATAAAGAAGGGCATATTAAGAGATTCTGTCCAGATAGGAACACGAAGAATCTGGACAAGAATAAGGATTCAGCAAAAGCATCAATGGCTAGTGATGGTTATGAATCAGCTGATGTATTAACAGTCTCTAAGATAAATGCAGATAGAGAATGGCTTCTGGATTCAGGGTGTACCTTTCACATGACCCCAAACAAAGCATGGTTTGAAGAATTCAAGAGTGTAGATGGTGGAATGGTTTTACTAGGCAACAATAAGCCTTGTAAAATACAAGGAGTTGGTTCCATAAGGATTAGGATGTATGATAACATTGAAAAAGTACTCACCAATGTTAGATATATTCCTGAATTAAAAAGAAATCTAATATCTCTTGGCATGCTAGATGAGCAAGGTTATACAATTAAGGTGGAGTTGGGCACCTTGAAGGTTGTAAAGGGCTCTACAGTGCTGATGAAAGGTGTAAGGAAGAATGGAATCTATTCATTGCTTGGAAGTACTGTAATTGGTACTATTTCAGTGGCTACAAACAATCTGATAGAGAAAGCAATGTTATGGCACAAAAGACTTGGGCATGTAAGTGAAAAGGAGCTTAGAGAATTATCTAAACAAGGACTGCTAGGTGGTGACAGGGTTCAGGAGTTGGAATTTTGTGAAACTTGTATACTGGGAAAGTCATGCAAAGTGAAGTTTGGAACAGGAAAGAAATTCACAAAAGACTCTCTGGATTATGTGCATTCTGACTTATGGGGGCCTGCTACTACAAACTCACATTCAGGAGGAAGATACTTCATGTCAATTATTGATGATTACTCAAGGAAGGTATGGATTTTTATCTTGAAAAATAAGAGTGAAGCTTTCTTACATTTTAAACAATGGAAAACTATGGTTGAAAATCAAACTGGTAAGAAAGTGAAGAAACTTAGAACAGATAATGGCTTAGAGTATTGTTCTAAGGAGTTTGAAACATTTTGTAAAAATGAGGGGATAGTTGGACATAAAACTATTGTGAAAACACCCCAACAAAATGGTTTAGCTGAGAGGTTTAGTAGAACTTTGTTAGAAAGAACAAGGTGTATGCTCTTTAGTGCAGGTTTACCTAAAGTTTTCTGGGCAGAAACTATTGTTACAGCAGCCTATTTGATAAATAGATGCCCATCTATAAATAGATGCCCATCTACTGCTTTAGAGTTCAAAACTCCTGAAAAGGTGTTGTCTGGACATCCACCAGATTATAGCAGATTGAAGGTGTTTGGATGTCTTGCTTATGCTCATGTTAGGCAGGATAAGTTGGAGCCTAGAGCTATTAAATGCATGTTTATGGGATATCCTGAAGGAGTCAAAGCACATAAGTTATGGTGTTTGGAACCAGGAATGAAGAAATGCATAATCAGTAGAGATGTAACCTTCAAAGAAACTGTGATGGCTAATCATGTGGATAAAACTAATGTACGAGATAAACTCCAGCAATCTGAAAAGTTAAACAAAGTTCAACTAGAGGTGGAGTCAACTGAACATACAGGAGATGAAATTGCTGAAAACCAAAAATCTAATCAGGATTTGAATCAAGATGAGGAGGAAAAATCTGATGATGATAGTGATGATCTTAGAAACTATCATCTAACAAGAGATAGACAGAGAAGACCTGGAAAAGCTCCTATGAGATATGGTTATGCTGATATAATGGCTTTTGCATTCTCTATTGCTGAAGATGTTGAAGGTGATGAGCCTAAAAGCTATAGTGAAGCCATAAAAGGAAAAGATAAGGAGTTATGGCTTCAGGCAATGAATGAAGAGATGAAGTCATTATATAAGAATAATACATGGAAGTTGGTTAATAAACCAAAAAATCAGAGAATAGTGAGCTGTAAATGGGTGTTTAAGAAGAAACAAGAGTCAAATGATCCAAGTAAAGTCAGATACAAGGCCAGATTGGTTGCAAGAGGGTTTACACAGAAAGAGGGTGTTGATTACAATGAGATTTTCTCTCCTGTGGTCAAGCATAGATCTATAAGGTTGTTTCTAGCTATGGTAGCTCAAGATGATATGGAGTTGGAACAATTAGATGTTAAGACAACTTTTCTATATGGAGAACCTGAGGAAACTATCTTTATGAAACAACCAGAGGGCTTTGAAGTATCTGGAAATACAAATCAAGTTTGCTTGTTACAAAGATCTCTTTATGGTTTAAAGCAATCACCTAGGCAGTGGAATAAGAGATTTGATCAGTTTATGATAAGGAATGAGTTCTACAAGAGTAAGTTTGACTCATGTGTTTACTTCAAAAGTGGTTCAAAAAATGACATGATGTACTTGCTCTTATATGTTGATGATATACTAATAGCATGCAGAAATTTGAACGAAATTCTGAAGATGAAATCAGTGTTGAGCTCAGAATTTTTAAATGAAGGATCTTGGTTCAGCTAAAAAGATTCTAGGTATGGAAATTTCAAGAGATAGATCCAAAAGGAAGCTATACTTAACTCAGAAAACCTATCTTGATAAAGTTCTGAGTAAGTTTGGAATGGCAACCTCAAAATCAGTCTTGACTCCTCTAGCTGCACATTTTAAGCTAAATGAGTCAAGTACAAAGATTACAGATGATGAAAAGGCTTATATGGATAATATTCCATATGCTAATATTGTTGGATCTATAATGTATGCCATGGTCTGCACCAGGCCTGATTTGGCTTATGCTATTAGTTTGGTGAGCAGGTTCATGTCTAATCCAAGAAGAGATCATTGGCATGCTCTTAAATGGATCTTAAAGTACATTAAAAGAACTTTGAATAAAGGACTTGTATTTGGTGCAAATAACAATCAAAGAGGTGAACTGGAGGTAATAACAGGCTATGTTGATTCTGATTATGCAGGATGTTTAGATACTAGGAAGTCACTCACTGGATATGTGTTTACAGCTTATGGTACAACTATCAGTTGGAAGGCTTGTTTGCAGAAAGTAGTGGCTTTGTCTTCTACAGAAGCTGAATATATTGCCTTAACAGAAGCTGTCAAGGAAGCTTTGTGGTTACATGGTTTTATCCAAGAGTTGAAGCTTAATCAAGTTCAAGTGACTGTGTTTTGTGATAATCAAGGAGCTTTACAACTATCAAAGATATTGTTTATCATGAGAGAATTAAACATGTTGAAGTGAAGCTGCATTTCATCAGAGAAGTTATTGTTGAAGGGACAATAAATGTCAAGAAGATTCATACTGAGGAGAATCCCTCAGAAATGATAACCAAACCTCTTCCAAGCAGAAAGTTTGATTTTTGCTTGGAAGTGTAGTCCCTATCATGGGACTGGTTGTTGCAAATACTATGGTTTTACACAACTAAGGTGGAGAATTGTGAATAATAGTTGTGTAAAGTATGAGTGAAAATTGAAGGGATCAACCGTGCAGTTAGTTAACAATTAGCTCAGGGGTATATTTGGCAATTCATTGTGTAACTGATTTTCAAATTGTTAGTTAGTTATATGAGTTGTTAGATAGGTTGAGCTGTGTGTGTATATAGGCAGAATCAATGTGATGGCCTCATTCATTCTCTTGTAATTGCATTGTAATCTGTAAAATCAGTGAACTCAAAGGCATAGTATACGCAGCCGTGGATGTAGAGTTTGGGTAAATTGCTCAAACTTGAACCACGTAAAAATCTCTTGTGTTCTTGTGTGATTAGTTTACTTTTGATCTTTCAATCTATATTCTTCAATTCCATTGAGTGTTTGTGATTTAAAATCAAACAATTCGTGAGCGCTTGAATTCAACACTATGACTAATTATTTTGCCCCTAGATCTTACTAGACAGGTAAGCCACATACGAATACGAGGATATAGATACAATATAACACATATATAAAATACAATAAATTTCAAAGTAGCATGACACAATAAGTTGAGGATATGTCTTGGATATGTTTATGTATATGCATGTATAATATTTAAAAATAAATTTGATTCAATAGATTCATTGACATAAATAAAATTGTCTAATCTCATAAATTTCTGTCAATTATTTAGCTTATATGTTTAATTCTTAACAAAATACCAAAAATATTATCTATTTTCCTATTTTAGCCCAACAAGTATTGTATAATATTAAAAAATTTATATTCTGTCTGGTATCCAATACGTGTTAGATACTTCAAATTTTGTATTGGATATGGTATTTAGAGTTTTTTCTTTTCTTCATATATTTTGATACTTCAAAAATGTCTCAAACACAGTATCCATCCCAGACACTAAATCATTTTTTGGATTATCCGTGCATTAACTTATCATTACATTGAATGTTGATGCACTTTAATAAAGTATAGTAGGAGTCCAAGTATAGTAAAAGAACTCTTAATGCATTGATAGCCCCACTTTTTGTGGTGATAGACACGGTTCAGTATGAAAAATGCTCGGTGCAGGTACGAGTTTATCGAGGTACCTGAATGGTCCTGCCTGATGGATCTGAAGTGCATCTGGCCTCATTCATGAGTTCCCATGCCATAATTGTTGGATCATTCTTGTAAACTACTCCAGTAATTGTGTTGTATCTATTAAGAACAGTCTACAAAATACCACACAAAAATCAAAACATATACATATATGTAATTGCAAAATTCATTCTACAAATCTAGGAATGTGACAAATTTGGTCATGTATATTGTGATATCGACAATTAAGGGAATTGATTATCTAATTTTTGCGAATTGAGGACAAGTTTAACCAGAAATTGAAGACATGGTCGGAAGTTTGCATGCGTCGGCACATAACCCTTTAATTTCGAAATTTTCAAATTTAGAGGAAAATCACGACGGGACCAAAAATGCTGCTTAACTTAACTTACAGGATGAAAATTACAAATATTATGTTAGGTGAACATGCAATTTTAGTAATGTAAGATAAGGAATATGACGATTTTAGTCCTGCTACTTATTGAGATGTAAGATTTTTGGCCTCCACATGCGCAACATATTTTATTATACCTACAAACTTGAAAACTTCCCATATTATATGGTCATGTGACTAGTAAATACCACTTTCTGGACACTTTTTTTTTTCCGATGGAATTAATTTGCCTTAAATTGTGATTTTTTAATAAAAAATTAATGATCTTTCCGAATTTTCTATCACATTTATTTTGGTATAACGCTTTCGTGTTACACCAATAAATAAGTTATTATTTGCCACATCCTATAATTATCAACTATTAAAATTACATATTCCCTGTATATATATATATATAACAACGAAAATATACTTACCCTAATATGATTCTTGTAAAACCCTTTAACCAAAGAGTTTGTAAAGAAATCATCATCAGATGTGAGATAGTGTCCTTTACTTCTACCCCAGTTCACATACTGCTTCTTTCCTCCAAAACTTTCATAGTTATTTACCAAGCTTAATATCAGCTTAATCCCATATCTCCTAGCTTCACTTACAACAAAATCCAGTCCCTTCACAACAAAAATAAATAAAAAATAAAAATATTAATTAGAAATAACATTTAGGAAAAATTTCACACAAACCCCTTACTTATTGTGTAATTACCAAAGAATTCCTTCCCTTCTGAAAATTACCAATAGCCGGGTATATTTGTAAAGTTTACATGTGTAAAATTATAAGAATTTTTAAATATACATAGGTTGTAATTGTATAAAATGACTTAATACGAGGGACTTTATATAATTTCCAAAAACGTAAGGGATTTTGATAATTAAATGAGGAGATCTGCTTGTAATTTTCTCTAACATTTAAATAATTTTAACATACCTTAAACATTTGTTCATTATAAGAGCCAGGAGCATACTGCAAAGGCCTGTATCCACCGTCGCTGAAAGCCCAAGTTCTAGCGACGGTGAGGCCACGGCCGGCGGCTTGCCGGAGTGCGGCGGAGACTTTGTGCCTCTGAGAAGGGTCGGCGGCTTCATACATTAGCCAGTAGGCGTAGAAAGGGCTGCCGTGAAGCATGAAGTGGATTCCTCTGCTTCTTATGAACATATCTCCATTGATAGGAACCCATTTTTGTTGGAGGAGAAGGACGAAGAGGAGTAGACATACTGATAAAGTATGGTTCATTTTTTTTTAATATAATTATTTTCTTGGTTTTTGGAGGATGTTGAGGAGGAGTGGGAGGAGAAGAAAGAATGTTTTAGAAGTGAGTTTGGTATATGATGGAGGTGAAATGTTGTGTTGAGTTTAATTTCTTTTGATAATTAAAATAATAGTATTGAGTTTAATAAAGTGAGATTTATTTCTAATGTTAATGGAGCTAGTTAGTGTTGTTTTTGACCCATGCAGGATCGTTGGATCTTCCATAGGAGAAAATAAACTGATTTACAAGCAATTTTGGGTTCGAACTAATTCAGTCTATGCAGATTTGATCGGATCTCTACATGAAGTAAAGGAAACAAGATATTAGACTGCATTCGGCGATAATCAAACTGCCTATGTACCTACAGTCTACTTGATGATTTAATCTAAACGTAGTTCACTTTGATAATATGCTTCTAGTTCGTATAGTACTACTCTAGGATGCCAAAATTTATATGAATAAAACTTATTTCTAAACTTATAGTCAAAGTATTAGGAAATACGATGCTAGATTAGGATATCACTCAAACGAGATTATAACCCCAAATATGTGTTGAGATGAAATATTTATAAATATCCATGTTGTACGGACTTGATAATGACTAGTGGATCATCTGGATGATGCCATGTGGTAATTACATGCGGTCAAAATCTAGGGTCGACCCAACTCGGTTCAATTTAAGACACATGAATCTTGTAATATAATGAAAATATGAAAATATTAGGGACCTTCGTGCAATTATACGAGGGGCCATAATGTAAATAAAGTTGAGGGTCATTCTGCAATATAAGGTTGAACTATTAATTGATAGATCATAAACAATGAGAAATTTTAACTTGATTTGAGCTAGATACAAGTGAACTACACTTATCATGTGTATAATTCATGTAGAGTTTAGAAAAAATGACCAATTACAAGACGACTATGATACTTGTTTTGTTATCAATTAGGCATGAGTTTGACTAGATAGATCTAAACAAAAAATATGCGTCATAGATTTTCTTTTTAAGAATCAATCACTTGCATTACTACTAATAATCAACATTTGTCAACAATAAATGACCAACTAACAAATTATTATAGAAGTAGAAAAAAATTCGCACTTTAAACTTAAGACCTCATTGTCATAGGACCTCCCCTTTCCCACTTGAAAAATTCTATCTCAATCTCGACAAATATTGAGTGATAAAGTTAAAGAGTATATTACACTTGTCATATAATTAATCACTCAATTTGTGAAATACACTTGAGCGTAGTCGGGTTGGGAGCGGGCTAATATTTTCCTCGCCACTTTGGTTAGGTTAAGTTATTACTGTCTTTAATTTGTAGGTGAAATTATTTTATTGAGTAAATCAATTTGAACCAAGTCACAAGTGAAGTAGATACAAATCAATGCTATGCTCAACCACTCTCTAGAGAGGAGTACGGACCTTATAATGGCAAAAGTATATTAATAGAATTCTATTTGGGGAGTAACTTGAAAAAGTAAGAAAAAGGGCGGGCAAATATGATATTGCAGCTGTGACCATATGTGAACCTTTTTGTCACTAAAGTACTAAAGAAAGAACCACCACCAATTTGATCGCTCATTGATTAAAGTCATAAGACCAGGGCAATAAACGTGTCGAATCAAATTGAATTAGTTGTTATTCAAGTTAGTTTGTATTATTACTTTGTTTCCAAATTTGTGTTTGATCTTGTTTTAATTATTGATCGAGCCCAGCTCAAATAAATTTTAATCGAGTTGAGCTAGAGTAACTTGACTTTTGCCACATATTTTATAATCTTTTACTGATCGAGCCGAATTTCAAAACTTATTGAATACAAAAATTTATTCAAGTTTGGTTTGAAATGTTAATGAACCGAGCTCAAACAAACTTTAAACGGACGAACTCGAGTAATTTATTTTGTCTTTCAACCCTACATTAAACTTGATATATATAAAATTGGCTCGAGGCTCGTAGCCTCGTGTCCACGTATAGTTATATAGATCACTTATGACTGAGGCTCGTAGCCTCGTTGCCTCGTATCTGCTAACTGTCAGCTAAATTACCACTGTTATACGAGGTTTGGGCATCATAGAAGCATTTACATGAAAGGTCCTTAATGGCACCATAATTGCATAACACTACAAGATCCGCATGTTTTTAAGTGATCCGGGTCGGATTGACTCGACCCTACGACCCAAGATCCTAACCCTTCATAGCACCACGTGTCATCATCTGTGTGAAACTCCTGTCACTATCAGATCCGTACAACATGAACATCTATAAATACCTCCTCTCAACACATATTTTGGGGGACAATCTCTAATCCCAACTCTCTTGAACTAGCATCGTATCCACTGATACCTTGACAATAGACTCGAAGTACGTTCCCAATATATAAATTTAGGCTACTCAGCCTTGTAGGCATACGACTCAACGAACCAACGACCCTACATATACGACCTACACATACGACCCAACGAACCAACGACCCTACACATACGACCCAACGAACCAACGACCCTACGATACGACCCAAAATGATACAAACCCATTAATAGAACTTAAACTTTTGAACTACGTTATGACTTGATCCTCCAAGGAGGTACGTAGACAGCTTGGACTAGAATCCAAGTGCAGTCATAGATTTATCATCACCACCTTCGTGTGCCAAACGAAGCAGCCCAAATTGAGACAGATCGATCCCCCAAAATCGAGTTAAATCAAAACTGTCCTTATTGAATGTAATGAGTTTGAACTTCATTACGAATAAGAATGCATTATAAAGTTATATATGTGTATTATGAATTAATCGTGAACAACTTATATTATTTGATTTATTAGCATATTAGCATGAACTTATTTCATAGAAGATAAAATCACAATTATATATTCAAACAATTAAATTAAAATAGTCACTGCATGTGTCAATAGCAAAAATAATTTTTTTGTTAGATAATCAATTACATGTATTAATTACATTATGGATATGAATCATCAATCAGTATATAACACTAAATATAACATACAACAGTTAACAACTCATAATAAAGTAGAGAAAGACTCACACGTTGTCGGTGGGAATAGAATTCGAGATTTCTAATATCTTGGGATATCAACTTTATCAGTACAACTAGGCATCATCTGCCAATAGCACAAATAATTGAAAGCACCAAAAGCAACATTTTTGGTATGCATTCAAAAACTCAAGCTTGCTTGAAATAATATAAGTTGGTTAAACTTAATTTAATGCCCAGCCTCTTTCTTAAAGAGATATGCGTAGGGGTGGTCAAAGATTTTGTCCGAAATTCCAGAAGTCCTAAACTTATTTAATTTTCATCTAGTGAATATCTTTATGACTTTTAATTCGGATTTCCATTGCATGATGCAGATAATCTCTCAAAAACCGCTGCTTAATTTTCTTTTTCTTCTTCTACGCTAACGATTGCTCAGTGAAGCAGCGCCTCCATCAACAATGTTGACACCGCCATTATCAGTTGAGCACGGAGCACCCTCTTTCAAGTTGTATATCTCAACTTTAAATCTGACGAGATGAAGATGGATTTAACGAGATAAAAATGGATATGACGGGATGAAAACGAGTGATAAATTAAATTTAACATTTTTTTTAGTATATGTTTTGTTCCGAGGGCAAATACAAAAAAAAATAGGAAAAACTTGATTTTTCTAGGTTTTTGCTTTTCTTTTGGGGGGGGGGGGATTTAAAATACTAAAAATTATAGGGGTAAAAATATAATTTTCAAAAGTTGAGGGGGCGGCGGCTGGCACCATCGGACCCCCTTGGTTCTGTCACTGATAGTTCTTAAAGTTGTAAACTTTTATTTGTAAAATTTTATTGAATGAAATAATATGAGAATTTTTTCTTAAAAGACAAATTGTATGATGCATATATTTTGATTGAAAATTCCATACATAATTAAACTATCATATATTACGAAATTATTAGTATTTTCTATACTATTAATTGATCATTTCATATTAATCTTAGCCATAAGAAGTATTCATTGAACATTTTACAATGTCAGTGTTTATTGGTGAGTGAATACATGTGGTTGCTATCTTACCAAAAAAAAAGAATACATGTGGTTGCTAAAGCCTAAAAGTGAAAGGGTATTAATTGGCGTGAAGAGCGGCACCACAAATGCCAAGACAAGTGGCTTTGATTGATTGTGTTGTGCGCCCACCACAATCAATCAATTCCCATGCGGGACAATTATGCACGGATTAAGTTTAATTTATCTCAAATTAATTATACGATGAATGCATAAAATTTATCACTTATAAGAGTACGAAAAGATGAAAAGATTATCGATCACTGAACAATCAGAACAAAAATTGTCTTATGATCTGAGTGCCGCGGAACCCAATTTGAACAGAAAAGATTATGTTAGAGTTAGAATTCCATATTAGACTCTCGACTCGGCCAACTGCACTTAAATGTATTTTATAAAATAAGTGACCAATCACGCAATAACTATAATTCACTTGCTTAGCCGAGAATAGACTAAATTTCCCATTAGATTACATAGTACACCCGCGTTAGATTCCGTTTCTGGATTGTCTCCTTGCTAGTCTATTCTTCAAGCAAGGGTGAGTTGGGCTCATCTATTACATAATTAATAATTAGTTTATGTAAGAATCAATTGTCGTTGAATTGATGGCAAACATTTGAATTTGTGTGAGACTAAGCTAGATCGGGTGCATTAAAATCAGTGTACTTAGCATCAGGTGGGTGATTTTTGCATGGGTGTTGGGTGATGAAAATCACCCACTACACCACAAATGTGTGGTGCTAAGTACACCGGCTCCAATGCACCCAATTTGACATAGAAAAATATGATTTTCCAAGCCCCCAAAAAACAAAACCCTATCGAAATCACTTAAAAGAGGGCCAGACACATATTTGAGTAGCGATTGTAACTAAAATGTAGATTTCAACTTCTCAACGGTGGGGTCAACATAAAATTCAAAATAATTCGACTTCAAATGTAATAGCACCTCCGCGATTGATGGGTTCATTCTAGTTTTTTTTTTTTTTTTCCACCTGGCCAGCAGCATAATATAATTTAGTAGCCCTAATCATGCTACCAAGCTGTGCCACATCCCTTCAATTGTTCTACAGTGTTATTGTAGAGAATTCCTGTCTTGTTTTCCATATCCATACTTCCTACATTGAGAAAGACAATTTTTCTGCCCATTTCGTCTTTTTGGTTCTTGTTTGGGCAGTTCATACCATTCATGCATAGTGTTTTGATCTAAGATTTCAATTCTTTCATGTTTCAGCAGTAACATATTGTTCCGTGGAGCTAAGGTCCAAAATATGGAAGAAAGAAGCGTTTCCACCACTCTACCACCCAGTCAATTCTGTATTCTTGCAGGAGCCATGGTGGACGAAGTAGAAGCAAGAATGTCTGGCTTGAGTAATGCAATTATTGGTGAAAACTCATTTTACCGAAAACCTAATCCTCTGTTTGGTTCTTCAATTTGGGTGGGAAAAAAGTCGAGAAAAATGAAGACGATTAAAAAATAAAGCACAAAGTACAATAAATTGAAGCACACAAAGTTTTTTTTTTTTTTTGGTTTCCTTAATCCTTACCAGAATTTTAAGAACTAAACATAGCCCAAGGATTCCTCCGCAAGATTTGTCCAAGGAGGATACTGGTTAAGTAAGGGCCAAAAATCAGGTCGACAGACGTAGAAGATTTGACAACATGTGAATGGTATAAGCTAGGTTAGTTGATCTTCAATTGCAAAATTTTATTATATCTTGGTATTGGGTAAATGACACGCGTCTAATAAAAATTCAACAACTACACGTGTGATTTCACCAAATACTTTGCAATAGGAGATGCAATAGATTCTGCAATAGAAGTTCTTATTTGTGTTGAAAGATGGTTATCGGTTCAAAATCGTAACATGTTAGGACTTTTTCAGAAACGGTTCGGGAATGGAGATTGGAGAATAAGTTGCAAGACAACGTATCAAAGCAAATTTGAGTGTATACATCGTTAGCTTGTGAGCTAACAATTCTATTCGACTTAGATCAACAGAAATGCAGAGCAAAGAATAAATAAAGGATATACTGAAAGTAAAAACTTATGATTTGTACTTGGAACCAAATGTACATCTAACTCAATTAGAATAACAATGAATTCGAACCTCCAAAACCGGCTCATGAAGATGTATTTCTCAGGTTATTGTCACTATCAGAGCCTCGAAATGTGCATAAAAAACTCATTCACTTAATATATAAACCTCGGACGACGACATACAAGTACCTCTATTGGTAATTTCACCAGCCACTGGCAAAATCGTTGTCCCGGTATTTGCATCGAGCAAAACATTGATAATTTCCTTCCATTTATGAAGGCTGCATGGAATTCTACATCACAAAGCTTGAATATGCCCACCATAGCCATAATATTTTAGGAGTCCTTCGTTTTGTCGCCAGTTCTCTTTTACCTTTACTTCGATCTGCATACGTTCCTTTTATCACTTTCGATTTTTGCAATAGATGTACTCATGTGAAGTACATTAACAGTCATAATTAAATCATACCTCAAGGAAAACTTTCTTCTGCAAGAAATCTTCTATATCTAGCCGAGCTGCCGTTGCCAGTAGCTTTAAAGCTTTCCCTTCCTGATAGTAATCAAAAACAGATTAATTATTTCTCTTTTCCAAATACCCCATCAAATTTTAGATAATGCAGAATCACCGAAATTTCAAAAATATATCTAACAAGAAAATATCTTAGAATTTGAAATGACACCAAAAACAATAAAAAATAATATTACTTTTCCAATGAGGATGATCTTCTGTGAGTTCTTCTCCACGACAACCTCAACTTGTATGAAATCTTTCGCGTTTGGTCTATTTTTATAACTAACCACATTAACCTGTTGTGTTACAGAAAATGTTAGCAAACATTTAAAACAAAGATCTCCTAAGACATTAATTGTGTCTCCTAATATACAAATATCTTTATTTTTTCTTTCTTTCACATAAGTTTACCTGGCACGCATACGGGACTTCATTGCGGTACTGCATAAAGATCTTTTCTCTGATAATTTCAGACACAAAAAATCTTTCAGGGTGCTCACTAGCAATATCCTGAAGATGAATATTCATTTCATTTCAGATGTAGCTAAAAGGCCAATTTTTATGCAATTTTCACAATAATTTCATGAAAAAACATTTCCTAAACTTAATTTTTAGTCACATATCATATATACACCTTAGGATAGTAAGCGGGGCCGAGAGGAAGTTTTGACAAAATCCAGTCCTTGATGTCCTCCACTCCGTGGCCATACTTCGCGCTCACGGGTATTACCTCATCAACATCAGTAAATTTCTCATACCACTGCAAGAAACGTCGAGTCAATTTAAATAAAAATGTAATATACAAAGCAAATATATCTCAGAATATTAGAAATCTTGAACCTCAATTTTCTTTGCGATTTCACCGGGTTTGATAAGGTCTTTCTTGTTCAAAACCAGCAAGGTGGGTGGCTTATGTTTGAGGTCTCCAACTCCTTCTTCCAAAACTTCATCAATCTGATAGAAGATGAGTACTATTAGTTACAGACGACGAAATTGAAAGCTTCCTTTTCATACAAAAACAATTACCTTTTGAGGTGCCCTACTAGCATCAACAACAACAATTACACAATCTGCATTGATGGCAGCACTTCGGACATTCTTCATCATCATAGTGTCCAACTTGTGCATTTGCTTCTCAATAACACCCGGTGTATCATAAAGTATCATCTACAAGCAATCCCGAGAGATTAAACTTTGAACATCATTTCATCATTTACATGCAAACATGGCTATTTCAAACTTCTCTACCAAATTCAGTAATCGATGTTACAAACTGATATCAGAGATGATTAACGAAGCAAACGCACTATTCATTTTCACAAGATTTATGTAACGCCCCACCGCCGTCCCACGTGGGAAAAAATAGCCAAAAATGGATTATTTATAAATAGAAGCCCGATAACTCAAGTGTAACCATGAATATCCACTTTGGACCGTGGTTTAAATGACCCACACCAGGTTGCACTCGATGGGTTCAGAGGCACACTTCACGTCCAACAAGCTCGCAGGCCCGGGGCGTGACAACTTAACTCATTAATAGTCACTCAGACATTATCACAAACAGTAAGAGGGCTAATGTAATGTTCCAACACTTGAATTACAACACAATGTCGAAGCGCCTCAATAGCAAATTAATCATTATCAATTCCTCAATTTACCAACGAACATCATAACTATACATACATATATATATATATATGGGGGAAGAAAATCGAACCTGAAAATCAGGGCCAGAGCAAATACCAAGAACACGATGTCTAGTAGTCTGAGGCTTATCAGTAACAATGGAGAGCTTCTGTCCAAGCATTTGATTAGACAGTGTACTCTTCCCAACATTAGGCTTCCCCACCACCGCAACATACCCGCTCCGATGATTCGGGTCGTCGGGCACATAATCCATTTCCTCCATCTCATAATCGTCTAACATAGCCATGTTTCTGTCAGGCTTCACGCTCAACGAAAGCAACGTCGAAGACGACGTTTCTACGTCCTCCTCCTCATACTCTTCGTCATCTGGATTTCTTATCTGATACCTACTTCTCCACATTACTTCTTCTTCGTCGTCGTCGAATTCTTCTTCACGAGTAATTGGTGGTGGGCTTTTATCACTGGTAGTAGTAGAGCTGTAATTCATTGCTATTCTGCTATGTCTTCTTCTACTTCCATTAGTTAAGATGGATTGAAAATTGTATAAAAGAGTTCTTCTATGGTGGATTCTGAGTTTTGTGGCGGGAGGGAGAGGGGGGATGTTGTAGTGCAGAGCTAGTTCCTTCATTTTGGAGTTTCGGAAGTTTAAGAACAACACTCAGAGCATCGCTGCCGTCTACGCCGTCGCCGTTTGACGGTGTAATTCCCTTTCCGGAGGTAGAAGTGGGGGAGTTGGTAGTGAAGTGCTCTGCTCTCACTCCATAGCCAAAACCAAAATGTTATCTGTTCGACTTTTTCCATGTCATCATCCGCTTTTTTGGAAGTAGCATCGCTTGGTACGACGACGTTTGGGAACAAGGGCACTCTTGGTATTCTATTCTTCATGGATCATACAATGTTAGTGTTGTAAAGTAAGGAACCGAGTCGAGCCGAATAGGTGTTGTACAAATTTGTTTAAATTATTATTGAGCTTTGAACAAATATTTTGAGGTTGGTTTGTGTCAATTAAACTTGAAATCGAACAAGCTTGAATCTAGCCGAACATTAACTAAGTTCGAGTTATCATTTGAAAATTATTGTCAGAAGTCATACCTAGAGACGATGCAGGGGCTAGACTGGTTGCGACATCCGCCCTACTCCAACTTTGAAAAATAAAATATTGCTCTGCAATTTTATGATATTAAAAATTCTACCTCCCAAACAAAAAAAAGAATTAAAAAATATTAGGATTTGACCTTTATTTCCATTTTTTTTTTTTTTTTTTTTTTTGGTATTTGGCCTCCGAGATCATAAATCCTAGCTCTGCCCCTATTTGTATGCCAAGTTAGATGGAGATCGAAAGGAAGAACTTTAAAGCGATCCATTTGGGCATTTACCCAAATAGGATCAGCGACCATTCAATGAGAATATTATACATCATAAAGCGAAATAGTGATATCTAAAATGTGCAATATTTGTTAGTAGACCTAATCAAATAGGAAAACAACAATTCATTTCAAACCGAAAATTATTTTTTTGTTCGGTTCTCATTTTTTCAAAAGAAAATTTTGCTTTCCAATTCGGTTTCAATTTTCGCGTGTTAACCGAGCCAAAAGTAGGATTGACGACCACTGCACGAGAATAGGGTATATCTAAAGCAAAATGCTGATATCACCGTGTTCTTCCAAAACCCCAGCCGGATAGAACCCACGTGGGTAGCATCTTATAAGCCGTAATTGAATGACAAGATAATATTTGCAATCTCAATCAGAAAACATGTTGTACAAATAAGTATATGTTGTTATTTTTCAGTGCTAGCTAAGCCAATTTCGTATAGTACTGTGATTATTATTGAATTTATACATCATACTGCAATAGCAGAAAATATGCAACCAACTGAAAAAAAAAAACATAGGTATTCACAAGTGACGAAAACTTTCTTGTTTTGTTATTCTTTCTATTTCGTTTCCTGCACTAAACCTAGTTTCGTTTACCGTCGACCTCAGGGGCTGGGGAGGGCCCCAGTGAAGACGAACCTTTTCCAGTGTGGAAGTAGGAATATGCTAAGACAGTCGAACCAAGTGTAATTGCAGTAGCTATAGACCCCCAAACCCATCTCTGTCTTCTCTTCCTTCTTTGCCTTAGTCGCCTCGTCGTTTCTATACAACATAAAAATATAGAATGAGATGAGAACATAACTTGTATCAATGTGAAGCAGCAAGTTTTGAAAGAATGGAACTTGCATATGTAATTCTCGGGATTATTCATAAGATGTCCTGAGGGAATTTTGTAAGTTGCGGGACCCACGTGTGATCAAGTACAGACGGTTTTGTAATTGTTCGGGACTTTTAAGTCCCAAGACTTCCTAAGAGTCGGGAAGTACGATGATGTTATGTCCTAATCACAAATCTTAAAATTTATGAAGAGTGCTTATTTGAAAAAACATCCTGTAAGATGTTTTGCATCTTTAGACGACATTGTAGGATGCTCGATAAGTAATAAGAGCTAATAAGCTCCAAAAGTAATACGTCGAATGCTCACAGATTCTGTTAGAACTAGTTCCATCCTTAACTAGGTCAAAAACTTGCTGTAAAATGCAAGAAGACCAAGAAATTATCCCCCAAATAAAAGAAAAACAGAGTACTGATACAAGTAAAGTTTCCTTAGATATCTATTCAAAGATGAGAATGGAGAAAAGTGAGACGCGCTGACATGAATATAACCGCTTCGCGCACGCTTCTCATTTTCTCAACATAATAAGATCCTTTTGATTATTCAGAAAATAGACTTATACCAAAAATTGAAATTCATTCAAATCTAAAACCAAGAACCAGCCTCGACACAGAGAGAGTATTTTTAGAATGAAAAGACTGTAACCAGGAACTCGAAAACACTGAATAAACGGAAAGCACTGGCACAGAACTACTAAAGATAACACATCGTAAGGAAAATTAAACTGAAAACCTAGTATCAACTTTCATAGCCATGTGTTGCTAGCAAAACATAGAAGTGAGCAATATATTACATACTTGGAAAGAAAGATAAATGGAAAACAACGGAAGAAAGAAATGATGGACAAGATCGTCCTTTTTTATCTTCTATGTGTCGCTTGAAGTTAAAAAATGTACTTCATCTTCAGCTACTTAAGAAACATTTGAAAATATAATGTATTATTCATAAAACTATCTGGAAAATGCAGAAATAAAAAATCGCTCACGAAGTCTCGATTATAACATTCGATGTCATAACCAAATGAATAAGAATAAGAAAAATCAAGTGGAGTATGGTTTAAAAAGAAATATAAAACCTAAAGCAAATTGACGTGCTTATAACTAGGTGAAACAAACATACCAAAGAAAATTTATCTGGAGCCATTCTCTCTACATATTCCCAATAAGCCCTCAACATCCATTTCCGTCATTGCATGAGAGATATTACAAAGAAACTAACCTCGTGATAATTTGCTTCACATGCAATAAATGCAAAAAAGCTAAACTAGAATATTAGAAATTCAAGCAAAAAACACTATTTTTCTCTAGACAATCAAATAAGTCAAAATGAAGCTTACTGCAAAAAGCAATATGGTTTAGAAACTCACCGACAACTTCTTGGTTCCGCTGAGACATCTCCTGATTCACAGCTTCATAATAACGAAGCCTATCCCATAGACGAGCAATTTCACAGTTCTTCAGCTTTAATTGAGCTTCCATCTCCATTTCAACTTCAGCCTTTGCAATTCCCCTGCCAATTGAATTTGATATAAACCGAGCCAGATAAACTTGTTGGCACACCTCTGCTGCTGGATCAGCCCCATCTGGCAAAGTAGTTGGATCCTCGGGCAGCGTCAACCCGACAACAGATAATTGTTCACGAATTCTCTGCCATTGGTTTTGCATGATATTTAGGTTTTCCTCTGCTTGTTTACTCTTTTCTATCTCCATTAGTAGACTCAGTCTTATTTCACGCAACTCATTTTCGATATCAGGCATCGGAAGCTGAGGCCCGATTTCTGATGACAATTCTGGAGCATGAGATGCAAATAAGTCACAAAACGCAAAGGCCAAAATATTCAAACAATTTCCGTGATAACTTACAAGGAAAATGAGAATAATGTTTAATTTCATTGAACCCTCCCAAAATCCAAATGGGATCTGCTATTGCAGTTCCCTATTGCAGGACATGGATGAATGACACATGACAAACAGTTTCTTATTCCTCTATTAGAAAATTCTGCCAATCCGACACGTGTCACCCATCCGTGTCTTGCAATTGGAAGAGGAAAATAGAGGGGGGAAAAGTTCTCCCTTTTTTGTGCAAATATCTTAATGTTTGATTCACAGAGCATTCAATTGATGAGTAGAAGTTCCAAATCTGCTTAACTTAGTTACAGCTGTATGCTGTACCATTTAAGGAAAGAAAACATACCCTATGAAAATGTATAGAAAATATTCAGTAGACACAAGAAATCACTTTCAACTTGAGAGACATTAAAAAAATCACGAAAACTTTATCTCCGAAATGGATAGAAATAAAAAATTATAAGCAAAAGCAAGATACCTTCCCAAGCATCGAAGAACTCAGCCACTGGTGTGGTGGAATTCAAAGACCGTTCTGTTCCACCGTTACCCTCACTTTCACCAAAGCTCTTAACACTCATCGAGTCTTGTGGATCAACAAAATCATCAACCTCACTATCTTGCTGCAAATTAAATGCAACAGATTTCATCGCACCATTTTCCATAACGCTGGTTCCAACTTCAACATCCAAAACACCATCCAAATGTTTTTCCTTCACATCTCCAAGGCCAAGTAATTTGTCGTTATCATCCATGGTAGAACCCAGAACCTCCACAGGAACGCTAATATCATCCTCAGATACATTCTCATCCACCTTAATCTCGTCACTGGCTTGTTTACAAGTTGAAACATCATCCTCAGAGAAACTCTTCATGAGTCGTGGACCCCGCCGCTTGTGATTAATAATGTAAGGTGATGGGGGGAATGAAGATGGAGAATCAGGAAGAGGGGTCGACTTGGGAGTGGCATAGAGCGCCGGTGAGATTTGAGTCCAATGGTTCTTCTTATCCATAGTTGATGTAGTTGTAACCGATGCACTGTTTCTCCTATCGAGTTTCGGATAAGAAGGAACACTTACTCCCGTCGCCAATTTCGGGTTTTGGGGAACACTATCTCCCCTCGCCAGCTTTGGGTTTGGAGGAATGCCAACTCTATTTTCTAGCTTCGGTTTTGGAGGAACACTAACTCCCCTTTCCATTTTTGAACTAGGAGCATCTATTCCTCTGTCTCGCCTAGAGCTAGGAGAACTACGTGTCCTCTCGAGTTTCGGGTCAGGAGAATTTATTACTTGTGTCATGGACTTTGCAGCTCCAGGCTCTATTAGTCTATCAAAAGCTATAGCAGTAAAGGTAGGCATGACTTTCCAGCATCAGGCAATCTGCACGGAAAAATAAACACCATCTTATTCACTGGAAACAGTAACTATCACACAGAAGAAATCATTTGAATGAAAACGTAAATTTAACTCATAAATATGGCTCCAGCAGCAAAACGAGCTCTAAACTACTGCTAAAAGATCCGTTGCAACAGAAATGAAACGTGAATGACATATTCTAGGAACCTAATTAGTGAAATTACTGACAGATTTCAGATGTGCAGCCAAACCAATTCTACACTCACAGTTTTCCGCAGAAACAAAAAAAAATAAATTGAATGTCTGGTAACTCATGTTTATATCGTTATTTATATCGTTAAGGGGCGTTCCCTCAGCTAAAACAGTTTTGTAATTTAATTATATTTTTCCTGTAAAAGTTACACCTGAATTTTTTTGCATATTCGAGCCCTAAGAATAGCATCGTGAAATCGTCAAAAATCAAAAACACAAAATTTAGGGCTTCAGCATACCAATAAAACCGTAAGTTCTAGCTAAACAAATGAAATTAGCAAATGAGCAAACAATTTCCAGAAAATCTAGTCCAAAAACAACAAACCCTAACTCGTGAAAATGATTAAATTTACACATCGAGAGAACAAAAGGAAGAGAAACTCACGACTGGAGAAGAACAAAGAAGAAAACCTCGATCGGAAGATGCGAAGGGGAAGAACAACAACAGCAACAATCATAATAATTTAAAGATGATTTACAGGTGCAGCTTCAATGGCGAGGAATGGATCCATAACTGCGATCATCTCTCTCTCTCTCTCTCTAAAATCTGCCCAAAGTTAAGAAATTTTGGGGCTAAAGCTAAACATTGGGAGAAAGATGAGAGAGAGTCTGTTGTACAACAAGTATTATTTCTCTTTATTTTGTAATACTTTTGTTCAATTTTGTTCGAATTGAAATGAAATATTATTTTCTATCAAAAAAAATCAAATGAAATATTATTTGTACGTGTCTCCGATTTTTGTGCGTTTCAGGATGGTTTGGTCGTCGGCGTAGTACGAAACGGACATTCTATTTTAGAATAATGTATCATAATGATTTTATTTTACTGTAAAATTGATAAGTTTTTATTTATTTGTCAATTTCATAATGATGTAACATCATTATGATACAATATTATATCTACTCGATGTATCGTATCTTTCACTATTAAAGTTACTTTTTCTTCTTTTATTTCTAATATATTTATTCTATCTTCTTCTACTTATTAGAGATTAGAATAGTAGGATAGCACTGGTATACCATGTATATATAGATATATATTAATTATTACATGGTATCTCCTCATTTTGGGAAACAAATCGTTGACTTTAATTGCAATTTCTATTGCACAAAAATATTGACATACATTATTTGACTTTTGAGCAATTTATATTTTTATACAAAGAACACAAAACTGCAAAAGAACTACCAAATATTTTTTTTAAAAGTCAATTGCATTAAAATAAAGAGGGAGAATACAAAAAAAAGTGCACAAGGTACTACTTTACCACAAGCAAAAAAGACGTAATCTGTACTCAATACTAGATAAACGATTGCTAACCAAGAACCAACAATATCAACCAAAACACTAATGACTACGTTTGAATGTTTATATCTCACGTTCGAACGTTTATACAAAACTAAACCTGCACCAATAGTTTGAATGTTGAAAAAATATCGTTCGAACACCAACATTACCTACCACGCTATCATCCAAATCCATTTAATAGCAGTAGTTTGAAGAGACACATTCCAACAAGCTATAGACATCATTAACCACCTTTTTCTAGGGCATCCTCGCTCATAGGCCTTTTCAATGAGCTATTCCTTATTTCACGTAAGTCAGATTGTACACAACATCCTTTAGACTGTTCCAAATCACAATCCATTATATCTTCAACCAAGCTTGCAAATTTATTTTGGAGAATTAATGCATCCGTACCTAAACCCTCTCCTTCACCCAAATTTCTCGAAAGGTCTGCTAGAGCTCTTATCATCTGTTTATTTTCTTCTTTACTTATCTTCTATTTATGACTAACATTGATCCATTCACCCACCTTTGAGTTCTGTTTCGGAGTCTTATTAATTACCTACAGTTTAGGTACATAAATATTCACCAAGGGTCTCTTGTCTTTCTTAGGTTTAGGACATTGTTGAACACTATGCTCAAAAGACTTACACAAATTACATGACGTAGGATTTCATTCATATTCAATCCCTATCCTAAAAGTACCAAGTATCATCTTGATTCCGATGGCAACACCATATAAACTTCATTTTGAAAGTCATCCCCTATTGTCATAATTAAGAATACACACCCTAGTATAATCAATACGCTCCATTGATTGTGTAAACACATCTGGATATAATGGACGTCCTAATGCACTTGTAACAACACTTAACCATCAGTTGTCCAGAATTTCGCTGGTAAATTTTGAAATTTTACCCATATCGGAACTTCCTTATGCTCCTTTTTCTCTAATGTCATTCCCGTTCGCCACTTCTCTAGGAACAACGCTTGACCTTGATATAACCAAGGTCCTTCCTTTAAGACTTCTGCCATAGCTTACTCAGTATCAAACGTAACGAAGAAAAAAACATTGCTCATAGCTTTTACCTCCTTTAATCCTTTTCACACCGAAAGAACATAATTCTTAACTCCGAGGAAGAATGACTTTTTACTAATAAAACAACCCACAAGAGTATTATCCCAGTACTATTCAATCCAACCTGTACATGGTCCCAAGTTGGACATACAATACATTTACCATTAATCTTTTCCGGTTGAATATAATGCAACGAAGTTCGTTTAGTAGTTCCGAATTAATTGTCCGTATACTTGCTCGGATGTACACATATTCCCCCAACCATGAATGAATTAGCCGATAGATTTTTCTTGTTCTTAGGTTCTTCAGATTCAGTCTAGTTCAAAAGAGTAGCAGGGTTTTGCGTAAACTCCGACGACAATTTCGATTTATGGGACAACGTTCGAACGTGGGAATCATCACGTTCGAACGTCAAGACAATTTCAACCTGTTCGGAACGTAACTTCAAATTAGGGTTACCTGATGCACCGCTAACATGCTTTGCTACGATTTTTTCCTTCAATCAAATCACTTCCCATACTAGATTGGTTCATCATCAATCTAACATCAGTTATCCTATCCTCGTTCTCAGTAACTCGCCCTTTATACAAGAAGGCAAAGACACCACATTCGCAAACCTCGATGTCATGGGAGGCGACGTGAAATCTAATCCCTTTTCCTCATAATTCAAAGTAGGTGTTGCTGAATCCACTTTCTCCATAACCTTCGATTTCATTGCTTGATTTGAAGTTTTAGATCCTTCAACCCGATCGATCAAGGACAAAAATTCAGGAACATTAAAAACTCGAGCAAAGGATGGAATACTCTTAGTAATGGATTCAAAACCTGAGATGCGTTGTATAGCCGGTGTGTTAACATGATGGATGATGAAGAAGGCCCACAAGAGCAAGACAAATCCGCCATGGTTGCGATGGAAGTTTTAGCGTGAGGGTTCTAGAGAGAGGGGAGAGCAATTTTTGTACAGGGATAGAACTACCAAATATTGGTAATTGAAAATATAAGAATTCTTAATGAAGCTAGCTCTACAGGTTAAACTGAGACTCCAAAATATTAAAATTTTTGAATTCGACTCCCACTTGTGTATGAATATTTCTCTACTTTCATAATAGTTGTTAGTTGTTTGTATTATGAATTGTTAGTATTTTATATTTATAATTGATGATCGTAAAATTCGTCAGTCAGAAAATATTACGTGATTTACCACGTGAGGAGGGAATCCGATCCAACTCACGACAAACTAGGTTAGGGGTTGAAGAATTTATAGATTGCACTTGCTGTTATGCGAGCTGTCTACGTACCCAAAATGATGTGATCAAGTCAATTCGTAGTTCTATGGTGTGATTACTATCAGAAGTTGCCAGTGAATTTTTTCAGAGAGAGTAAATAATGAATGTCATCAGCTCCTTTGGAGGTATATATATGATTGATGGTGGGCTATAGGTCGGGGCTTGACCATTGGCCCATCTGCCTCTTTATTCAACTCATTATCTGACTCTTTTATATTAAAATAACATTCTTTCTTTTATAGACTCTTAAACATAATGGGTCATATTCGCAATGGGTTGTCAGCCCTATGGGCTTGACTATCATATTAACCGCGGACTTGATCCACAGGTGGCACCTCGGCGGCCCGAGCTCGAGGTCGATTAATTATCATAGTGCCCCTAAAAATTTTTTGGTGCACATCAATAATATATATCATGTAACCGACTAACTTAAAAATATAAGAATTATCGTGAAATTCGTATTGTGAAAATTAAAAATGTTAGTTCAATTGATTGTGAAGAATTGTCGCGTGAATTGTGATTTGTATGTTAGGTTGGAATTTGAGGGTCAAAGATTATTAAATTGTTGGGCTACCTAAGTTGTGGGTGGCGATATGCACGAGTAGATTTGAACAAGGATAGGGCCAGTCAACCTACATATTTTTTTTTTCAATTTTTTTTTTCAAAAATATTAAACTTTTTCCCATACAATAAGTGGCAAGGCACGAAATACTAATCACACAGATAAAATAATCAAATATATATATATATATATATGTGTGTATGTGTATCATTATATAATTTATAGTATACAAAATTAAAAGTTGAATTCAAATTTGATGACTATCATTGAAAATTTTATTTATATGTGTATTAAATCATATGTTTTAGTTTACGAAATAGTAAAATATGATCAGTAAACGGAATAAAATGAATATTAAAAAAATAAATTGATTGATAAATATAGAAAAGTTCGTTTTTTATTTGAATTTAAATTATATTGGTAACTACCTTATTTTGAATTTTGAATGTTTTAAGTAAAGATTAATAATTATATGTATCCAAATCAAATCAAATAAATATAAATTAAATATCTTATTTGGCAAAATTGACTTCAATTAGACCATGTACATGTGCGCTTATGTGGATGGCCTCAAGGATTGTATTTTATTATATATAGATTTTTAAAAGTTGGATACTCTTTTAAGGTATATACTTTTTTTTTTTAGGGTAAAGGCGATATTAAATTACTCAAAAGACGAAGCGTCAAACATAATAGCAGAACGAGTTGCAGACGGGAGGGCTTGAACATGCTCAAGACCACCAACCGCTGTTTTAGCTATAGAATGAGCAACATAATTACCTAATCGTTTAACGAAAGAAAACGAAACAGAATTGAAAAAAACCAAAAGAGAGTGAATCTCGGAAACTAAAGAACCCACGAACGAGAGATCCGGGTCAAGGTCTTGTAATTTGCGAATAACGTTGAGGCAATCCCCTTCGATAATTACATCCCTCCAGCCCCTATGAATGGCGAGTTCCACTGCATCCCGCGCCGCTAGGACCTCGCTATGCTCCGGAGATGATGCAAACTGAAATTTGCGAGCACTCCATGCCAAACACACGCCCAGGTGATTTCGAGCAACAACACCACTGCCCGTAGAGTGAGAAGAATGATCATTGGCCCCATCAAAATTGAGTTTGACATGATAAGGGTCAGGTGGTCTCCAAGAGTTAGCCACTGGAGATGATTGGGTAGAAGAGAACATAGCTTTTGCTTCCTTGAAAGATCTTAGAAAACATTTAGCAGCTGTAACTAATTGGTCCGGAGCCATAGAACTTTTTTCTATGCAAGTTTTGTTTCTATTAAACCATAAGTACCAACATAGGACAAGGAACACACAAAAAGACTCCACATCCACGGCCTTAAATATTCCTCTCATCCACCACTCAACCGATCCTTCCCAATTTGAAATAACCCTCCACGGGACATCAGAAAGTGCCCACATTTGCCTCGCAAAATGGCAGCGCAAAAATATATGCTCTAGGTCCTCCCCTTCAGCTCCACAAAGGTGACAAATGCCATCCACCTCCAGCTTTTTACTTTGAAGATTCCTGCCAGTGGGAAGCGCATTGTGACAGCTTTTCCATGCAAACAAGCGTACCTTAGGAGGAACAACAGCCTGCCAAATAAACTTCCATGTTCTATCCTTTGTTTCCGGTAAAGACGATGCCGAAGGATAGTCTACTCGAGTCACCTTGTCACGGGCCACATGATACGCACTCCGAACTGAAAACCGCCCATTCTTCATAAAGTGCCAAACTAACCGGTCAGGAGTTCGCCGTCGACTAAGGGGAATGGACATAATATATTTGGCGTCCTCTTGATAAAACATTTCCTCCACAAGTGCTACGTCCCACTCTCCATCATCAGAGTTGATAAGCATACTTACCGGGGCATCCATCGGTAGAGTGTTTCGCGAGTGAAAACCCTAAAGTCGTGTGCCTTCGGAATCCAGCAGTCTGTCCAGATACGGGCCACGTGGCCGTCTCCAATGCGCCATCTCAGGCCGGCCCTTAAAACTTCCCTAGCACCAATAATACTTCTCCACGTAAGAGGTGGATTAGCTCCGAGTCGGGCATCTAGAAAAGTCGAGTCTTTGTAATATTTTGCTTGGTAAATACGACTAAGCAAACACCCCGGATTATTAATCAAACGCCAACCCTGTTTAGCCAACATGGCTGAATTGAAAGCCCTCAGTTCTCTAAATCCTAAACCCCCCCCCCCCATATCTTTACTTTGACTTAATTTATCCCAAGCAATCTAGTGAATCTTTCGAGATTGTTTGTTGTGCCACCAAAAATTAGCCATTGCAGTCTCAATCTCCTTCAATACATAATCTGGGATCCTGAAGCAGCTCATCGCGTATATCGGAATCGATTGAATGACTGCCTTAAGGAGGATTTCTTTGCTAGCTTGTGATAAAAAAATGGAATTCCAGCCTTGTATTCTCTTACAAACTTTATCCCTAAGACAATCAAAAGCTTCCCGTTTGGACCGCCCAATCACCGATGGAAGGCCAAGATATTTATCGTGCTTAGCTACTATCTGAACCCCCAAAATATTTGCTAACTCTTCTTTAATGTCTGCCTGAGTGTTCTTACTAAAACACATCGCTGATTTCTCATAATTTACCATCTGCCCCGAAGCCATCTCAAATTTTCTTAGAATTTCTCTAATGCATGTAAGCCCCCCAGTAGTAGCTTGTGCAAAAATCAAAGTGTCATCAGCGAATAACAAGTGGGATACCCGTGGAGCTCCTCGAGCAACAGCAACACCGCGGATTTGGCCTCTTCGTTCTGCCCCTTGAATCATACTGCTAAAAACCTCTGCAATGAATAAAAACAAGTATGGCGACAAAGGGTCCCCCTGACGGATTCCCCTTTGTGGCTTAATATATCCAAACTGATTACCCGTAAGAAGGAAAGAATAAGACATAGTAGTAACACAGAGCATAATTAAGTCAACTATGTCTCTATGAAACTCTAATCTCACCAGTACTTGTTCCAGAAAAGTCCACTCTACCCTATCATACGCCTTGCTCATATCGAGTTTGAGCTCCACATGCTCTTTCTTGCCCCAATTCTTATGTTTCAGGAAGTGATTGATCTCAAAGGATACCAAAATATTATCAGAAATTAAACGGCCAGGGACAACGGCTGATTGGATTCAGATATTATATGGTTCAGGTGGGGTTTAAGCCGATTAGCAATGGATTTGGAAGCGAGCTTATATATAACATTGCATAGACTGATCGGTCTAAAATGGGACACGATTTCAGGGTTATCACATTTAGGAATTAAAATAATATGAGTAAAATTTTGTTTATGCATGAAAATACGGTGGTTGAGCATATTAAGTAACATCTTTACCGACAACATGCCAAAATTTTTGGAAGAAAATAGGGGACATGCCATCAGGGCCAGGGGATTTTAGGGGATGCATCTCGGATAAAGAAAAGGATACCTCATCACGAGTGTACTCCCGACACATAGCACGATTCATCGCTTCAGAGACTCTGGGCTGTATCTCATTAAGAACCTCAGCTAAGTTGTCCTCAGGTGGTTGTGTGGACGTGAATATTTGTCTGAAGTACCGAAGGATAATTTCATGAACTGTCTGTTCTTCCTCTTGCCAATCCCCTTCCTCATTTTTCAGCTTGGTAATAGAGTTTCGGCGTCTTTTTTCAGTAGCACAAGAGTGGAAGTATTTGGTGTTACGGTCCCCATCTCTTATCCAATTGACTCGACTTCTTTGTTGCCATAATGCTTCTTCACACGACCTGAGTTCTTCCAGCTCAGCCCGAATAGCCGCTGCATGCGCTCGAGATTCGCCCGTAATGACCCCTGAAAGACATAACTCCAAATCCTTCTCCAGCTTTTTAATTTTGTTTTTATTCTTACCTAAACTTAATCAGCTCCAAGAAAGTAGACCCAAACAACAATTACGAATATTATCCCAAACCAGCCTGTTAACATCTTCCGTGGCAGTGGGCGACCAAGCATTACGGATTACTTCCTCACACTCATCTGACCACAACCAAGCTGCCCCAAATCTAAACATTTTCTTTTTCGGCTTATTAAAAACACGGGGAGGGTCAAGAAGAATTAAAAGGGGACTGTGATCAGAAAGATCAGAGAAAAGGTGATTGACACAGGTATTAGGAAAACGATGAAGCCATTCAGTATTACCGCAAGCTCGATCGAGACGCTCACGAACGGTACGTGACGCCTCATGACCACTAGACCAAGTAAATTTATCACCCACAAAACCGAGATCATGTAAATCAAAGTTATTAAGAGCATCCTGAAAATTACGCATTTGTCACCTCGGTTTAGGTCGCATACCCTCTTTCTCTCCCTGCGATAAAATTTCATTGAAATCCCCGGCGACTAACCAGGGGGAAGACCACTGAGAACTAAGACGTTCAAGAAGATCTCATGAGATTTTTCTATTAGCCGTATCTGGATTCCCGTAAAACCCGGTGAAACGCCAACTATCCTGATTATTGCCCCAATAGACTTTAACATCAATGAGATTTTTAGAAAAGGACCGAAGGAAAACATCAATATTCTTATCCCATAAAAGCCCAAGACCACCCCCAATACCGACTGACTCGATACAAACACC
Source organism: Buddleja alternifolia (assembly GCA_019426215.1). Classification (NCBI taxonomy): domain Eukaryota; kingdom Viridiplantae; phylum Streptophyta; class Magnoliopsida; order Lamiales; family Scrophulariaceae; genus Buddleja; species Buddleja alternifolia. The sequence goes on along the minus strand of CM033393.1, from coordinate 666,597 downwards.
AAACATATTAGTAAAACGCTTAAGCAACTCAAACTTATTGTTCTTACACTTAGTCTCCGAAAGAAAGACCAAAGAAGGGGAGTGAGCGCGGATAAAATCCGCTAGACGACGAACTGTCACGGGCTCCCCTAACCCCTGACAGTTCCAGACAAGAAGACTCATAGGCCTCGGCGGGGCTGCTCCGCAGCCTCCGCCGAAGGATCCTCATCCAAAAGCATCAGATTGGCTTTTTTGTTAGCCGGAGTTACTTCCTCAGAAATGTCTAAGATAGTGGGGAGTTTGCGTTTAGCAATTGAAGGGACATGGTTCTGGAGATTAACCTTTTTTCGGAGGCGCCTCAATTTACGAATGGTCTTTCGAGGCGGAGTGACAAAGACTTGAACCGGGATGTTAATAAGAATCGGGGATCCAGGTTGTTGTGGCAGAGGGTGGAGAGAGGTAACTAGAGCATCTTGTAAAGAGGTGGAGATTTGGAAGTGAGAAGATATAAAGTTAGGTGGTAAGGAGTCGTGGTTAGAAGGTTGGGCGGAATGGTTCACTAAATACGGTTCAGTGGTGTGGACAATGTTAACCGGGGTCTCTAACTCAGCTTGGGAAAGAATGGCCATTGCCTTATTTGAAAAATTACCTTCGTCCGTTTCTTCATTAAAGGGAGTATTGAGAGCTTTGTGGTTCACGGAGTCCTGAATAGTGTTTGGGACAAAAGTATCAAGGCCCAGGGAAGGATTGTCTAGATAACGACCAAGGTGGAACGGGTTTGACTCGATAGACAAGGTACTGGATTTTCGTGGTTGACGAAGGTGTGGGGGTACATACGGAGAAGACGCAGGCTGATGATGAAAATTCGGAGAGTGGAACGAATGGTTAGAGGACTCAAACAAGGATAGGGATGGTTGGCCGGTTCGAGGTTGAGGCAGATTGTGATCTAGGGGTTTATTGGGATTGGCCGTGTTAGTGGTATGTTCCCCGATGGAGAAACGATTACGAGATGATAACCGATTATTAGCCCGGAGCCAGTCGCCATAAGGGGGTTTGTTCCCCGGATCCTTAAAACCCTATTCATACCTAAGCTCACATCTTCTCCCGAAGTGACCCAATTTCCCGCTGAGGTAACAAAAATTAGGGAGTTTCTCATAGGAAAATTTTATTTCAAGTTCCTTACCCATAGTATTTTGAAGGTGCATGAGTCGTTGGATGGGGTGTTTGACATTGAGCTTTACCCGAATCCTAAGGTATGCAGTCCATACTGTCCCTAGGGAATTTTCATCTACTGCAATAAAATAGCCCAAAGTGTTTCCAATAATCTGTGCCACGTCTTTTATTTTTTTACTAGGGGGGATCCCATGAACCCTAACGTAAATTTCGTACCAGTCAAGCTCCACCGTGGCTGGGTCCTCATCATCTTGAAGGGCTCGTATGATCAACAAATCATTATCAAAATTCCATGGACTCCTCTCCATAACTGAAACCCTATCTAGATCATGATTAAAGATTAAGAGAAAACGGTCTTGATTCACCTTGTGGATATCCATACCTTTAACTGGATCCATAGCACGCATGATCGTTCTTGTAAGAGCCTTGAAGTTGTAGTTTCGTCCCGTCAGAATACGTGCAACCATCAAGAAACCCTCAACCCTATTATCAGCGTTCCAAATTTGGTCAGGGATAACAACCTTAGATGCTTCCTTTTCAGTTACAGATAAATCCCGAGTCATTCTGACGATATCCGCGTCCATGCTGATTGAGTGCTTGCCAAGTACTTCTTTTTGAGATACGCCGAAAACTTGAAGTTTTGAATCGTGCGATATACCGGGTAACACCACAGAAACTCCAAAGAGCAAATCCAGAATAGACGACGTGAAAACAGTGCTGGAGAAGTACTTTTCTCTCGTGTATCACTCAGAAAAATAGCACAACCCTAACCCAAAAACCCTAAATCTCATAGAGAGAGAACGAGCAGACTCCCAGACGGAGAGAAAGTTTTTAATTTGAGATCGTACTTCTTGGATGAGAATTTTCAAGATTATCTTATTTGTTTTTTAAGGCATATACTCGGAATAGGGTCAATAGAGTAGTTTCTGTTGGAAAAAAATTGGATTTTAAGAGTTTTACAAAGTGTGTGTTCCACCACTTTTGTGTATGAAATTCGAACACCATACGTATCCGGGATAAAAAAGATCATTGGATAATCTTAATCTAAGTTCCGAGTAGATGAGATTAGCATTTCGAATTTCTCAATTTGGACTTGTAACGAATGAGAAATTAAGTGCTAAAGTGAGGTGTTTGAACTTGTGTATCCCACATAGGATATAAATCACTATTCAAGTGGGTTTATAATTCCTTACCTCAAGACAAGGGTTTGGCCCTTGGGTCATCCGTTTTGGGCCTTTGTGTGAAAGGGGGAGGAGCTATGCAATTGTGTCTAAGCCCAATTTCTTAGCTCCTCACTCGGGCGGTCCGGTGGACCGGACCGGACTGGACCTCGGACCTCGGATCACAAACTCGGGCTCGGGCCGGGTCCGGGCTCTGGCTCGGGATCGGGCTAGGTCGTGGGCCATGGGCCTGGGCCTTGGTCTTGTGGCTTGAGGTGTTTGGTGTGAGCTTGGGCCTCTCTATTATTCTTTTTGGACAAAAGTTTAATTGGGCTTTCCAGAAAATCCAACAAAGCTAAATTTGATTTTATTAAATCAATTTGAATTAATAAAATGCTGGCCACATTTTTTTTAATTCGAATTAAATTTAAATTCAGCCTTCTAGAAGACTATTTCATAACAGCCATAACATCTGACTTATTTGGGCTGTTACAAAATGGTTAATGGCAGAATTAAATTTCTGATTTAATTCTATCAGATTTTTCACCTATATAAAGGGGTCCTCCAGCATTCTGAAATTCACACCAACTCAAACACATTCTCTCTAGTGTTCTTGAGTTCATCATATCATCATCAAACATTTCTTGAGTTTTTCAGTAGTTTAGTAAAGTTCGATTTTTTCTGAAATTGAAGTGGTTCAATCTTCAGAAAAGGTTTCGTTGTATCTTGGGACACGTTTTGTCAAAGCCAGTACCACCTATAGCCGGGGCAATTTCGTGTTATGGATAGAGTTAATTCTCGTCTCGAAACACTCTCATCCTTTTCTTGCATTTTTCAAATTGTTCGTTAAATTTGTTCAACAAACTTAACACAAAATTTTTTTCTGTTGATTCAAATTTTTTCGAAAAATCTGAAAATGGCAAACCGTGATGATGTTGCAGCTGCTGCTGATACTCTAGACTTCGGCCTTGGTCCTTGAGCAGGCCTTGGTCCTGGAGCAGGCCTTGGTCTCGACATTGGTTCCGGTTCAGGGCTGGGCCCTGCTTCCGATTCAGGCTTCGGTTCCTGTTCAGGGCTGGGTCCTGGTTCCGGTTCAGGTTTCGGTTTCGGTTCAGGTTTTGGTTACGGTTCAGGGCTGGGTCCTGGTTCCGGTGCTGGGTTTGGTTCCGGTTCTGGTTTCGGTTCTGGTGGGGGCGCCGGGTTAGGCTCCGGTTCAGGACTAGGTCCTGGTTCTGGTCCCGTTCCTCCATTTGTTCCTATGGCTAACCCGGTGATACCGGCTCAGGCTGAAAAGCCATTCAAGTTTAGCGGGGCTGACTTTAAGAGGTGGCAGCAAAAGATGCTGTTCTACCTTACGACTCTGAGCCTAGCAAGGTACTTAAGGGAAGACGCTCCATATGTCTCGGCTGAGTCAACTGATAGCCAACTAAGGATGGCTTATGATTCTTGGATCCAAGGTGATTTCCTTTGCAGGAATTACCTACTCGGTGGATTATGTGACTCACTTTACAGCGTCTTTCAAGAAGTGAAGTCTGCCAAAGACCTCTGGGAGGCACTGGATAAGAAGTATAGAACTGAGGATGCCGGACTGAAAAAGTTCGTGGTCGCGAAGTTCTTAGACTTCAAAATGGTGGACTCCAAGTCCGTCACGAGCCAAGTCCAAGAGCTTCAGATAATAATTCATGAAGTTCACGCTGAAGGGATGGCTCTAAGTGAATCCTTCCAAGTAGCTTCAGTTATAGAGAAGTTACCGCCCTCGTGGAGGGATTTCAAGAATTACTTGAAACACAAGAAGAAGAAAATGAGTCTAGAAGACTTGGTTGTTCGACTCAGAATAGAGAAAGATAATCGGGGCTCTGACAAGAAGCTTCAAGTGCAGGCGATGGCAAACATTGCCGAAGTTCCGGAAGGCTCCAACCGGAAGAGAAAGTTCCAGGGGAAACCCAAAGGAAATGCCCAGAAAAAGCAAATTGGGAAAGGAAAGACGAAACAGGGAAATGGCTGTTTCAACTGTGGCCGTCCGGATCATTGGGCTAGAGACTGCAAAGAGCCCAAGAAAAATAAGTCTCAAGGGCAAGGTTCTGGTCAGAACCAGAACAAAGGCAAGCAGGTTCAGAACCAGGCTCCGAACAAGGTTCACTTGGCTGTTGATGACGTCAAGGGCATCAACGAAATGATCGATGACTTATTTGACAATAGGGTCCCACTAGACTTGTCTGAACTCGATCTCACCGCTATTGTGTTCGAGACAAATCTGGTGGACAACCCAAGGGAGTGGTTCATCGACACTGAGGCAACCCGCCACATCTGTTCTGATAAGGAGGAGTTCTCATCTTACTCTCCTTCTGATGGGCGAAAACTGTATATGGGAAACTCTGCCACTTCTCCGGTTCTAGGAATTGGCAAAGTGGTGCTGAAGATGACCTCCGGGAAAGAGCTGACTCTGACCGAGGTGCTACATGTTCCTGATATTCGCAAGAATCTGGTATCAGGATCTGCCCTAGTGAAGAACGGGTTCAAGCTAGTGTTTGAGGTAGATAGGTTTTCATTTACAAAGCGTGGAATTTACGTAGGAAAAGGTTACCTAGAACCGGGCTTTTTTAAAATGAATGTAATGAACGTTATTCGCGCTGTTGTAACCGAAATTGATGATAATAAAATTACATCTTCTGCTTACTTGCTTGAGTATTCAAATTTATGGCATGTTAGACTAGGACATGTGAATTTTAATACTATGCGAAGACTAATAAATTTAAATTTATTACCTACCTTCAAAGTTGAAACGCAACACAAATGTGAAATTTGTGTTGAAGCGAAACTAGTCAAACTACCGTTTCCCTCAGTGGAAAGGAACTCCGCACCTCTAGAACTTATTCACAGTGATATCTGTGATTTAAAGTTTGTGCAAACTAGAGGTGGGAAAAAGTATTTCATTACATTCATAGATGATTGCACAAAGTATTGTTATGTGTATTTACTTAAAAGTAAAGATGAAGCGCTTGAAGCGTTTACACATTACAAAACTGAAGTTGAGAATCAACTCGGGAAAAGAATAAAAGTTATCCGAAGTGATAGAGGTGGAGAATACGGAGCGCCTTTTGATGAATTCTGTACCAACTCTGGAATTATTCATCAAACGACGGCACCATATTCACCTCAATCAAATGGTGTTGCTAAACGAAAAAATCGTACTCTTAAAGAAATGATGAATGCGATGTTGATAAATTCTAGATTACCTCAGAATTTGTGGGGGGAGGCAATCCTCTCTGCCAATTATATACTTAATAAAATTCCCCACAAAAGTAGGAGTGAGACTCCGTACGAACTCTGGAAAGGTCACAAACCTTCATATAAGTACCTCAAAGTGTGGGGGTGTTTGGCTAAGGTAGAAGTACCCAAACCCAAACAAGTTAAGATAGGGCCTAAAACTATTGATTGCATATTCATTGGTTATGCACTTAATAGTAGCGCCTATCGATTTCTGGTACATAAATCTGAGATTTCTGAGATTCATGAGGGTACTATCATGGAGTCTAGAAATGCTTCTTTTTTTGAGGACATCTTTCCAAATAAGGAAAGAACTGAAGAAAATCCTCTTAAAAGAACACATGAAGCGTCTACGAGTGGTTCTAATCCCGGGGACGAAGAACCTCGACGTAGCAAAATGGCAAAAGTTCCTAAAACGTTTGGTCCCGAGTTTGTATCTTATACATTAGAAGGTGAACCAAGGACAATTAAGGAGGCAATGTCCAGTCCAGATGCTCAACTCTGGAAAGAGGCTATCAAAAGTGAAATAGAGTCTATTATGCATAACCATACGTGGGAGTTGGTTGATTTTCCAAAGGAAAGTAAGCCTTTAGGCTGTAAATGGATTCTCAAACGAAAATATAAGACCGATGGATCTGTTGATAAGTATAAGGCCCGTCTGGTAGTCAAAGGATACCGACAAACAGAGGGTCTAGATTTCTTTGATACTTATTCTCAAGTAATGAGAATAACATCCATTAGATTATTCATCGCTATTGTCGCGCTGCATAACCTTGAGATACATCAAATGGATGTTAAGACTGCGTTTCTGAACGGAGAATTAGAAGAAGAAATATATATGGAACAACCCGAGGGGTATGTTGCTCCTGGACAGGAGAAAAAGGTGTGTAAACTTGTAAAGTCCTTATATGGACTTAAACAAGCGCCAAAGCAGTGCCATGAAAAATTTGATAACACTATGTTATTAAATGGTTTCAAGATAAACGAGTGCGACAAATGCGTGTATGTTAGACAAACACATAACGCATATGTTGTAGTGTGTCTCTATGTCGATGACATGCTAATTATGGGTAGTAATCAAGAAATCATCATGAATACTAAAGGAATGTTAAAGAAGAACTTTGACATGAAAGATATGGGGTTGGCAGATGTCATACTTGGGATTAAAATCTTAAGAACATCTGAAGGAATCATACTGTCACAGTCTCACTATGTTGAGACAGTTCTGGAAAAATTCCTTCCCAGCGACAGTGCGATTGTTAAGACGCCAGTAGACATGAGAGTTCACCTAAGTAAAAACTATGGCGAACCCGTGTCACAGTTAGAGTATGCTAGGGTCATTGGGAGTTTAATGTATATCATGAACTGTACCCGCCCTGATCTAGCTTACTCTATGAGCAAGTTGAGTAGGTTCATAAGTAATCCTAGTTTAGACCACTGGAAGGCCTTAACTAGAGTACTTAAGTACTTAAAGTACACAAAGAGCTTTGGATTACACTACTCAAGATATCCAGCTGTAATAGAAGGATACAGCGATGCTAATTGGATATCAGACACAAATGACTCTAAGTCCACGAGTGGGTATATTTTTACCATCGGTGGTGGAGCGGTGTCATGGAAATCATTAAGAAAACTTGCATAGCCCGATCCACAATGGAATCAAAATTCATAACTTTAGACAAAGCTGGTGAAGAAGCTGAGTGGCTACGAAATTTCTTAGAAGATGTTCCTTGTTGGGAAAAATCAGTGCCCTCTATCTTAATTCATTGTGACTGTCAGTCGGCAATTGGTAGGGCGCAAAATAGTATGTATAATGGTAAGTCTAGACATATTCGTCGTAGACACAATACCATTAAACAATTGATCTCTAATGGAATAATTTCCATTGATTATGTGAAATCAAAGGAGAATATTGCAGATCCTTTGACGAAAGGATTGCCTAGAGATCAAGGAGAATACCTATCAAGAGGAATGGGTTTAAAGACTACAAATTAAAGAATGGACACAGTGGTAACCCAACGATGTTGACTGGAGATCCCAAGATCTTGGTTCAATGGGACAACTAAGCTGTGAATATTCGGTGAGGCACTTAAGAGTTTAATTCACATAAACTCTAAACCCATTTCTATGATAAAGAAGTGCAACCTGCAAGTTGTAGCAAATGTTAAGCTGGGCTTTTAATGATTCCTACACTGTCTAAATGAAGTGGAGTATGGAAGGATACTCATAATTAGGAAGTCACCTATGTAAGTGTGAGGTGTAGGCCGCCTCAACATTGAGTAAAATGTAAACACTACTGAAACCAAGAGGGGATGCCACGGCCAAAATGGACCCAACCATGAGAACTGAAAAACTGCTGAAAGTTTATTATGTGAATATCGTTGTCTGGGTTTACACGAACGGCTGACCAATTCAAGACATCACGTTCATTGGGTAGCCTAGTAAATCCGATGATATTTCACTAAGAAAGGTTCAAAGCCAAAAGCTACCTCTTCTGATGTGATAAACTTTCAATCGAAATCTCAAGAGCATGCATTGCATTAATTTCATTCGTGTGTGGGATTGTTGGAAAAAAATTGGATTTTAAGAGTTTTACAAAGTGTGTGTTCCACTACTTTTGTGTACGAAATTCGAACACCGTACGTATCCGGGATAAAAAATATTATTGGATAATCTTAATCTACGTTCCGAGTAGATAAGATTAGCATTTCGAATTTCTCAATTCGGACTTGTAACGAATGAGAAATTAAGTGCTAAAGTGAGGTGTTTGAACTTGTGTATCCCACATAGGATATAAATCACTATTCAAGTGGGTTTATAATTCCTTACCTCACGACAAGGGTTTGGCCCTTGGGTCATCCACTTTGGGCCTTTGTGTGAAAGGGGGAGGAGCTATGCAATTGTGTCTAGGCTCAATTTCTTAGCTCCTCACTCGGGCGGTCCGGTGGACCGGACCGGAGCTCGGACCTCGGACCACGGACCACGGACTCGGGCTCGGGCCGGGGTCGGGTCTAGGTCCAGGCTCGGGCTCGGGCTGGGTCGTGGGTCGTGGGCCTGGGCCTTGTTCTTGGTCTTGGTCTTGTGGCTTGAGGTGTTTGGTGTGGGCTTGGGCCTCTCTATTATTCTTTTTGGACAAAAGTTTAATTGGGTTTTCCAGAAAATCCAACAAAGCTAAATTTGATTTTATTAAATCAAATTGAATTAATAAAATGCTGGCCGCATTTTTTTTAATTCGAATTAAATTTAAATTCAGCCTTCTAGAAGACTATTTCATAACAGCCATAACATCTAATTTATTTGGGCTGTTACAAAATGGTTAATGGCAGAATTAAATTTCTGATTTAATTCTATCAGATTTTTCACCTATATAAAGGGGTCCTCCAGCATTCTGAAATTCACACCAACTCAAATACATTCTCTCTAGTGTTCTTGAGTTCATCATATCATCATCAAACATTTCTTGAGTTTTTCAGCAGTTTAGTAAAGTTCGATTTTTTCTGAAATTGAAGTGGTTCAATCTTCAGAAAAGGTTTCGTTGTATCTTGGGACACGTTTTGTTAAAGCCGGTACCACCTATAGTCGGGGCAATTTCGTGTTAAGGACAGAGTTAATTCTCGTCTCGAAACACTCTCATCCTTTTCTTGCATTTTTCAAATTGTTCGTTAAATTTGTTCAACAGTTTCTTCAATTACTTGATTTAATTACTTTGAATTTCTAGATTGAAGAGTTCGAGAGTGTTTGCAAAATCTAATTTTATTTTTGCTTATCAAGAATTAAACCCCAAAAGAGAAGAAATGAACTCATATCTCATGGGGAAATGCACCTGCTGATTAGAGATCCATTTTTTAAGGAGTCGTAAGGATTTTAAGATTCAATATACAATTTATTGTATGGTTCTCGCTCAGAAGAAGCTACAAAATTAACGCACATAGGGATTATTTGAAATTTGAAAACTTCAGAACCATGGTTAATGTATGTTTGAAGGTAGATTACGCGGACCAGTGAATGTTCACGTGAGTTAGAGATTACACATATAAATAAAAAGTTTTTGAGTTCGAGTTCTTATGTATACAGTAAATTTCCTTGAAAGACATCGAGTCTCTTGGCCTAGTGGTATAAGGTTACCATTGGGACAATTTGGAGTCAACCTAGTGTGCTCCCAGGATCGATTCCCAACGTTGTCAAAATAATGTTTGGCCAGCGACAGCCACGCACTGTGAGTGTGGATTAGTCGAGGTGCTCGAAAGCTGGACCGGACACCCCGTAATGAAACCAAAAAAAAAAAAAAATCCTTGAAAAAGTTCATTTTAATTGTGCATGACATTATCTTAATCAATTATTATTGAAATTCCGAACCTGAAGATATATTGGGAAATCAGAAAAAGAATAAAAAATAATAAGGTTCTTCAATTTCAAGAGCTCCGACTCTCACTTCCAACAAAATCACAATCATATGCATAGAACTCAAACTCCTGCAAAATTACCACACCTGCACAAACAAGTATAACTTATATATGTATATATATATATATTACACTTGAATCTCCCTTAAATTAACATTTAATCTAGGGTTCATCACCAATATATTGTCTGCAAAAGAAAAAACTTATAATACAATACAAATCTACTAAGAGTAAACTTTCATTATTTATTTTTTTCATTTATAGTACATAACAGGAATATCTGCTCTCATGTCTTCCATATACCTCCTTCCTTCACATACTCCAAATACCTTGAGAATTCTGGCTTCGCTGTTGCTTTCTTCTTTCGTTTCGTTTCGAAAATACTAAAAAGGGGATGAATTTTACTTGCTTTCTTAACTTGTTCACATGGAATATTCATGGACTGTAACTTTTTCGAAGAGCCGAAGATTTTGGCGGGCAAGCTTTTGGCTCTGCTCAGCATAGGCGCCGGAGCTGCGGCGGTTGATGCATCATCACCACCGCGTAATTGGTCGTAGCCCCGCCGGCTTCTTCTTGTGCTTAAAGCTCTGAACATGGATAGGAAAAGATATATAGAAGATTAAGGTTGGTGAAGATGATATAGATTGGTATATAAAATGAAATGTAAGTAATTTTGGTGGGGGTTGTTAGCTTTGTTTGTTTATGATTGGGATAATTACACTCACACCCCTCAATGGGTAATTACGCAAATTTTCCATTGATAATTACACACCTTTTAGAGAATCTATTTGTAAAGTTTACAAGGGTTCAATGGTAAAAATTGTTACACACAGGGGGTGCAATTGTAAAAAATCTTTAACATGAGGGGATGTGTTTATAATTATTAATTAGTGAGGGGAGGTTTGTGTAATTATCCGATCATTGAGGTGTGTGAGTGTAATTATCCCTTATGATTATTAGGGTTACAAAATTAATTAGTTTATGTTTTGATTGTATTGTTTGACTTGTTCCATGTGTCTTAGAGAGGTGGTCAAGGATAGGTTAATTTTGGGTGGTGGGAAGTATGAGAAGTCTCTTTTTTTGTCGACTTGGTGATGCAAAATCCAACAACCACGACAAAAATGAAGAAGCTTCCATTTGTAAGAATGATGTCATTTTTAAGAGCGTCGGCACACATAATTTCGAATAGAAAAAATTGAATTGATGAAGGAGGGAATCTCCGTTTTTTAGTATGAGACCATTTTTAGGAGTACCGAGACACAAAGTTCGGATAGAGAGAATTGAATTTGGAATTGAGAAGTTGTGAACACTCTTATCACATGTCCGACTACTACTAAGGTATTTTGCTTAAGTTATACAAGATGGAAGTCCCATGTACCGTTCTGAGATGCGAATTTACACATATTTCAATAAAGTCTATGAAAAAATAAATGATTGTGATTGTTCGTAGATTTTGAATTTGAGAACTTTTATTTAGATTTTTTCATCGAAATGATTTATGTGTAAATGATAAAATGATCGAAAAAATTGCCAGCATCAATGTTTTTAAACTTAACTGCAAAATTTATGACAGTACAATATGACTTTAGTTGCTAACATAATATGATCTTCACCTTTTTTATATATAAAAAAAAATTATCCATATAAGAATTTTCATGAACAGAATCAAACATAATAACCATGTAAACAATTTTGTTGTTCCTCGAGACAAATGCATGTCCAACCGAAAGACTTGCCCAAAACATTGAAAAATCAGAGCAAATAAATGAGTTCTTAGAATTGAATATTTGAATTAGGCCCGATTTGATGACATACTTATTTCTAAATTCTCATTTTTCAAATTTCTTTTTTTTTTTTGGAAAACGCGTTTGTCTTTCGGATGGAAAAACACAAAAGAAAACAAATACTAGTAAATAAAATTCATATTTCCCTAAAAATTGCGTTTCAAATATTCACAGAGATTTTCTCCCTTTTTTCTTCTTCTTGAAAATCAAATATTCCTTTACTATTCATTATTAGTCGATTCACTGGGCTTAACTTGGATATGTCTATGTAAATGTCATCTACATCACTTCTGATAGATTTTCTTATAAAAATAAAAACTCAATAAACACATTTCTCTCAAAAACACCTCATAAACTTTTCTTAAAAGAAAAAATTAAGAACACGGCATACAATATCATCATATGACACTTTTTCTCCTAAAAAACCCATTCATACTTTTGATACCATTTATCTACTCTTTAAAATAACTCACTTTTTTACACAAAAATTACTCTGAGACAGATCGTCCATCAATAGTACACTTAAAATATTCAACATTTGTATGGACGTAGTGCACATATAAACAAAGAATACGAAATAAAATACTATCTAGAGGCAAGGATCCCAAATGGTTTTGTATAGTCAATTCTTATATGTGACTTTGTGTTTCCTTTCTTAGGATTAGGGGTGTACATAAACTTGCTCAATTGAACCAACTCGCCCATAAATCGTTGTGAAGAGAGTAGATGAAAATCATGTCTACCATACAGAAAGTGGGAAACGTACATTATTGTCATTTTTTTCTTCTATAATCCACATTTTATCTGAAAAATATACATACATATAGCCCAAATTCAATGAGTTATTATCAATATATATATATATATATAAATATATCGGCATTTTATTTTAATTTTCTGTCAATCGTTTATGTTGTTCGTTATAATTAATTTTCTACCCGCAAATTAGCCAATATGGCGAGAATTTCCCTTACCTTTCCAACGGAATGGTGCGTCACACGTGCCTAACCAACAAACTTTCGGGGGGGTTGATACTATATTGTATACATATGTTGTCTCAGTATATAAATGATACCATTTTACCTAAACACTGATATGCTTCACACTTAATGTGTTCAAACTGAAAAAGAAATATATTATTTGTTCTAAAGTCTATTCGTTCTCTCAATTTATCTAACCATGTGTACGGAAACAATCGCATCACCACCACCAATCACCACCGTATGTGTTACCGGAGCCGCAGGCTTCATTGGCTCATGGCTTGTTATGAGACTCCTTGAACGTGGATACAAAGTTCGCGCAACCGTTCGTGATCCTGGTATGACTAATTCAATATCTTATTTATATCAGTAATTGGCTAATATGAAAGAGTCACGTCGAATCCCCGCCCCGCCTTTTTTTGTATGCATGAACCAAGTGATTATTAGAGACTTAAGCTTCCATATAATCATAATCATCTTAGTATAATACGTAGTCCCGCTCGAAAAATTCTAGTCCAGACCTGATTTGACCGAACCCAAGTATAATTCACAATGTGATTGAATTATAATTGTGTATGATTTCATTCGCCTTATGAATTACACTTAGGATCAGTCAATCCAAGTCTAGCCTGAAATTGCCGAACTGCTAAATAAATACTTGTGATTATGCTGAAACTTGAAGTCTAGAGACTTGTATGCACCATGCATCTAAGCTAACTAATACTAAATTGCTCAATGATGATAATTTTGGCTGCCATTTGTGGATGCGTATAGGGAACATGAAGAAGGTAAAACACCTAGTAGAATTGCCAAAAGCTAATACAAACTTGACACTTTGGAAGGCAGACATGAATGTAGAAGGAAGTTTTGATGAAGCAATTCAAGGTTGTGAAGGGGTGTTTCACATGGCTACACCTATGGATTTTGAATCCCAAGATCCTGAGGTATATTTGCAAACACAAAAATAATCTTCTACTATAACACAGAGTAATCTCTTATTTCCACTTCCCTTTTGAATTTTAATTATGGAGTATGAATTATTTGCCTGCATAAGTTGGTTAGGAGATAGTTCTTAAATCTAAAACTTTAGGTTTGGGGCTTTACATGTATGGTACTTTACTAGGAGAACGTAACATTCAAAAACTGGTATTAGTCAATTCAGATCTTCTATTTCAGTTCATCTCGTATTTCAAATTTTATACACATGCCAAGTATATACAAATGCCAAGTGTATACGATGTTTTGTTATATATACACTTGGATGTAAATTGCATAAACTTAGCGTTCATCTATAAGATGAAATAGAACATGAAATACAAATTCGAATAGAGAATCCAAATTGGATACTAATTTAGTACTTGTCACCATAAAGTCAAGCTATTTAATGCTAGTGTAACAAACCTAAAGTTGATTGCACTCAGCTTGGAAAAGGTGCATTCTTAAACAGATCAAGGACATCTTGTCCATTGATCCCACATATGCGCTCCACATAATTAATGAACAAGACGTCCCGGAATCGCCATTTCAAGAACCAGTTGAGAACAACCTCTTCGAAAATGAGAAGTGGTTAGCATTTTGATCAGTTTCAAACGGAGGCCAAGATGCGTTGCACAAACGATTAAGTAGAAGTCACAACTAATTAAGAGATCTTCGTGTTAGAATATCACCATGAGTGCATGTTAGTCTATCACAACAACAATTTAATTTGATCAACATATGCTCTGCTTTAGAGCTAGACTATATTTAGTCTTTAACAACAAATTCCTCTTACTGTTATTGTATGGCAGAATGAAGTGATCAAGCCAACCCTTGAGGGTGTATTGAGAATCATAAGATCATGTGCCAAAGCCAAAACTGTCAAGAAATTACTTTTCACCAACTCAGCTGGAACTTTGAATGTTGAAGAACACCAGAAACCAGTCTATGATGAAACCAATTGGAGTGACCTGGATTTCATTTACTCCACGAAAATGACTGGATGGGTAAGTTAATCTCTATTCTCTTAGTTGTTCATCAAATTTCTAAGGATGCCAATGAATCCAGGTGATATAGGTACCCGCCCAGAACCCGACCATTTTGGATGCCTTCGGGTTAACTAAAATTGGTTTAGGGCCTGTTTCGTGTTTTTGGACCCACCCAAGTTCGGGACGTATTACGGGTTTCTAAACCCAATACAATCCCTAGATGGAAATACATTCGCATGAAACAGGAGGTACCTACCCCATGTGGGTCAGGTTTGGGTTAACTAAACAGGGTTCTGGGACAGGTAGGGTTTTGTTATATGGCCCTGATCGGATTTGGGTGGGTAACGGGTTTTGCCAAACCAATACAGTTGCCATCCTTGTCGATTTCTTTATTAATCTCAAATATTCAAAAAAACATCAGATCATATAATGCTATTTAATTGTTTTGCCTGCAGATGTATTTTGTATCTAAAATTTTGGCTGAGAAAGCAGGATGGGAAGCAGCTAAAGAGAATAACATTGATTTTATTAGCATTATACCACCAGTAGTGGTTGGTCCATTTATCATGCCAACTTTCCCACCTAGCCTAGTGACTGCACTTTCCCCAATTACTGGTAAATTGTCTTATATATACCTAATAAGAATTAAGTTTTCGGTCAATTTTGTCTAATATTTTCCTTAAATTTAATTAGGGAATGAAGCTCATTATTCTATTATAAAGCAAGGACAATTTGTACATTTAGATGATTTATGTGAGGCTCATATATTCTTGTTCGAGCATCCTAAAGCAGAAGGAAGATATATTTGCTCCAATTATGATGCAACCATTTATGATATAGCCAGTATGATCAGAGAGAAATGGCCTGAATATCATATCCCAACTGAGTATGCCTCATGCCTCTCCCTGTTTATATATGTGTGCTTGTATGTATATATATACACACACATATTGATGTGGTGCAGATTGGACTCTGGGGACAGGTGGCGAATGCTTTCGAGGTTGCTTTTAAGATGGGGATGTCTGAGATGAGATGAACGGATCTGACCTAAAACATAACAGAATTCAGACTTGAAAAATGAGAGTTTTCTATGAGCTGACTTGACCATCGGAGGGTTTTAGTTGGAAAAACTCCAAATTCCACCGACAGTTGACTGTTTTTACTTTGTGCTTTAGGTCAAATTCACTCATCTCATCTTAGAAATTTCCAGCTTAGGGGCAATCTTAGCATTGAACCCGTCCACCAGAGACAAATTTCCTGTGTACATACATACATATATATGTATTCATTGATTTATATAATTTTGAAGCCGTCAAAGTCTTCCAACTGAAAAGAAAAGACAATGTCTTCTCACTGACAGATTTCGTGGCATTGACAAGGACACACCAGTGGTGAGTTTCTCATCCAAGAAGTTGATGGGAATGGGTTTTACGTTCAAATACACATTAGAGGACATGTTTAGAGGAGCCATTGAAACTTGCAGAGAGAAGGGGCTGCTCCCGTATTCCACTCAAAACCACAACAACAATGGAGAAGAGAAGGAATTAACTTTGAAATTCCCGGGAAAACATTCCGATAATATAGACAAAGAATTGCTTCCAGCTTCAAATGAAAAATATGTTTCCAGTGATCAAGACATAGAATTGCTTGCAGATTCAAAGGAAAAACATGAAGGGCAAGAGGATAGCCTGTTTTCCGATACTGTAAAGGTTCATACTAATGGCGGAATCTAGAAGATGAAGAAAGTTATGGTGTTTTTTGTTGATTATGTTGTTTGAAATGTGTTATTCTGTATTAAGGCCATTTTCAGCCACTCTGCCTGGCTTAATTTCTGCCTAGTATCATTTTCCAATCGTCTTGAAATTATTTGTCATAACCAGTAAGGCTATGTTTGGTCCATTTCTGAAAGTTTGGGGCAAATATATTATAGGAAAATGTACCGAAAACAACTATATCTTTTGTTCATTTCTACATAAGACATTTCTTCTGTATATGTCATGTCATGTAAGATTTTGTCTAGTTAGTGGTGTCATTTCAAATTGTGCATTATTGTATGTTGTTATTATATTAAGATAATGACTCGAAATGTAAAAATATATTAACTTATAATTGATAATGGTTGTAAGATATAAATATGTATGTATAAAAGATTGGGTAGAAAATGGGGTATTTTGGGGGAACGATAGTTCATTACCCCAAAAATGAGATACCAAACAAGTTTCCAATTGCAGGAAACAAAAATGGGGTTCCCAACAATGATACCAAACATAGCCTCAGCTTTCATGTTTCTTTGCACAGTATATCAAAAGAAAGTGCTTCCAAACAAAGTAGAAACAGAAATCCATAAAAAAATAAGCGAACATTTAGGTTCATGAACTAAACACGAAGAGCTGTGAATAAGAAACAATGTGTACCAGGATTGAGCCTTTGAACTTCAGCCTGGCCCCAGAATTATTGGTAAGTGAAAACTCATGCTTTTTCTAGAATATCCACGGGAAACAACAAAAAGTTTGAATATGTAGCATATTAGACAGCCTTTGGAGATTTAATGTCATCAGGAAGTGTAAGTTCTGGTGGTGTATCACGAACAACACCCAACATTGAATCATATTCCTCATCCTGCTTAGCGAATTTCTTGCGAAGCACCTTTTCAAACTCGACCCCATCAAGGTCCTTAGCATTTTCAGCAGCATGAGCTTGAGCTAAGTTCGAGTAATTGATAGCTGACTGGGATATGAAGGCAATTTCGTCATCTGTGAGCTTCCTCAGGAACTTCGCTGGGTTTCCTCCCCATACCTAGGATCGACAAATCACCAAGTAAGCAAGACTTCTTCTTTTCTATCTTTAAATGGCCCTTTAACTTTGTTAAACCACCAGGGTTGTTATTTAAATTACATTCCCAAGAAATCAATTTAAGCTGAGTGTAAAATGGTCAATTCATGACTTCCGTCTGGGCCTTTTAATGAAGCAAACTTCAAAGGGAGGTTTTTGTATTAATGAAAGAGGAAGTTGGGGGGGGGGTGTCAGTAATTAGCTAGTCAAACAGGGTAAATGTAATTAACCCTACTATTAAATAAAAACTGAAAATTTCAAATAAATCTATTCAGATATATTTAGAGCCAATCAGAAAAACGGAACCGACTTTGTGTACTAAGAACACTTTTGTGCAAGTTGATAACTTTAGAGAAGTCATAATTTAATTTAAATCATAGCTCAATTAGGATCTGCAAACCTCTCCGGAGGGTATTCTAGTATTCTGTCTCACAAGAGCTCCAGCAGCAACCATAGCATGTTTCTCCAGAACCACCCCATCAAGCAACGTTGCACCCATACCAACAAATGTCTCATCCTCAACGGTACATCCATGCAAGACAGCACTATGACCTGTCAAGTCCAATGTCTCTGTCATTCCTCAAGTTCTGGAAAATTCCAAACAGGACCAGATTTTCATATAAAGTTGTTTAATTTTACTTACCTACAGTAACATTGTCACCAATAAGGGTAGGCAAGACTTTCCCGCTCAGATTAGATTTGGCTACATGAACAAGAGAATTGTCTTGTATGTTGGTTCCAATTCCAATACTGATGCTATTCACATCACCTGCATAAAACCCATTAAGCTTTAATTTTCGAGCAAACCAAGCAGAGATAATATAAAAATCAACATCTGTGTATGCACATCTAGAAACAGAAATAATTCGTCTGGAGTTGAAAAAGGTAGCTTCTGTTTCTGTTCATTTTTGCTTGTCATTAGGAAACATTGTATTGATTAGTTCCAGTTTTCTTTAATGCAGCAGGTGACTCCTTATAAATGAACACAAAAGAATTTTCTTCATCAGACTGACAAGGCACAAGCTGTAACCTACAGTAGAAGCAGACTCCATAGGATATGTCACAATCCAAGTGAAAGTTTGATCTTCAAGCCTGGTAGTGATACATTTATCAACAGGAAGTCATTTGGTACAAATTTCACCTGATCAGACATTCTAAACATTAGACTACGATTCCGGGTACCGCACTATCTGAATCCGGGTTAATACAGTCTTATCAGATGTTGGATTTGAATGAGATGGCATGAAGGAGGATGTTTTCGCTTTGTCTGGTTAAAAAATAATAACGAGTTGAAATAGAGTATTTGTGCATATGTTGAGACTTTAAGAGCTCTAGATCAGTGCACATAGAAATGGCTTTTAGTATTTAGGCCAACTTAGTTTCTAAATGAAAAAACACCATAGAAGATTCTGTGTCAAACGGATACTGCAAGGTCAGGAGAAAATTGAATATCCAAACCTCAGCAAGAACTAAACTTTTAGGCATCTCCTACAAAGGACTTGGCTTACAACCAGCTATTGATTAAAGGAAACAGTAAGCCACTTATGGCGATTAAAAACTTAAAAGGAGGATAGCAAACAATATTGCATTCCACAATAAAATACATTCATTAACACCCTCAAGATATGTAAATACAAAGTAAAAGAGAAGAGAAAGGAAATCCAAGTGCCAAAAAAGCAGAAAAATAGACTATAATGGCAGACAAGTATCAAAAGCATCATAGTTCAATTCGAGCTCATTTTTGCTTTTCAACATGAGCTTCAAGATACAATTTTATCCATCTATTCGTGAAAAGATATATGCTCACCGCCAGTATAATTTAGCTAATTCGAACGCACACCATGAGTATAATTCAAAGGAGCAAGCAATTGATGGGAGTTGACCCTCTTGTAGCAATAGTATTCAATTAAAAATAATAAACAACAGCAACATTCGATTTCTTGAAGAACTTACCTCTGAGGACACATCCATACCAAATAGAGGAACTCCGTCCAACATGAACATCCCCAATGATGGAGGCACTAGGGGCCACAAAGGCCTCCCTATCAACCATGGGAACTTTGTCAAAAACGTTCATGAGTGTCCTATGCCTCGACACTGGAAAAAAAGAACTATATATCAATCATACCCAATACTCTACGAAGACGATTCACCAGATAAAAGAAAAAGAGATACATGATAACAGATTTACACACACAAATGAGTAAAAAGAAAGAAAAAGGGGTGTTTGGAAATCAAGTTCCACTAAACTCAACCAACGACAACAGCTGAAAAATGTTGAGAAAACGAAAATGGAAAACGAAACTTTTTTTTGTCCCTGCTTAGAGATTAACATATTGTAGATTACACCAAACAGGTTTGCGAACCATAATCTCTCATGCGTAAACACATAAACCACATACTTCGGCCAAAATGAAACAAATCATTCAATCAAATTACGGAATGAATACAAATTACAACTATCCTGCTCGCCTACTTTCGTGATTTCAAAAACTGAACCTTTAAACCCCTACCATTGTAACAACAAAATAAAAATAATAAAGAAATGCAGGCAGCAGAAGTAAAAAATTGTGAGTTTGATTGAGCAAAAAAGAGGATTATTACATTGTTCTTGGAAACGGTAGTGTCCTTGGAGGCGGGAGCCAAGGCGATCGAGGGCTTGGCCGGTTTCCCTGACCCAGAAACCAACGGTGTAGATGGCTCTCCCCAAAGTACCCATCTTCTTCCTCTTCTTCTTCTTCTTCTTCTTCTTCTTCTCTACACCTAGATTCTGATTTGATTGTGTTTTGATTTAGGGATTGGGGAAATTTTGAGACGGAAATGGGAGTTGGATTAGTGGCGCTTTGGTTTTGGGGGAAGAGTGTGTGTGTGAGACCGCAAAAATGACTGTTAAAATGTACCGAGTTGAGTTCAGCGAGTAGAGCAGTGACTCACTCGCCTCGGCTGACTTTTTCTTTTTAATATTTCAAAAATATTCTACTAGTATAAACATCAAAATATAGACTATATAATATAGCCTCCCTAAAAGCAACTTCCAAAAAAGCTTGCCAATGGACCAAATAGCCGATCTTAGTGACTGCCCGAATAAGGAGGAAATCTTAGGTGTGGTTAAGTCACTTGGGCCCTATAAAGCACCCGGACCCGACGGATGCCAAGCATTCGTGTATCAAAAGTTTTGGGATATTGTAGGAGAATCGACATGTGAATTTGTTCAAAAAGCTTTTGTTACGGGGAAATTTGACGAACGAATGGGGAGCACATTGATTTGTCTTATTCCAAAGACTGATAATCCCAACTCGGTTTCACAATTTCGCCCTATCTCTCTTTGTAATTTACTCTACAAGATCATTACAAAAACAATTACGTTGAGGCTTCGAGGTTTGATGAATGAACTAGTGTCACCTAATCAATCTAGTTTCATTGTGGGAAGGAATACTCACGATAACATACTTGTTGTCCAAGAGATGGTCCATAGTTTCAAACGGATGAAAAACCGGAAAGGTGGAATGGTGCTTAATATTGACTTAGAAAAAGCATATGATAAAGTCAAATGGGAATTTGTGGAGGAAACCTTGCACTTCTTTCAATTCCCAAGGTCAATTATCAATTTAATCATGTTTTGCCTCCGTAGCTCCAAACCCCGAGTTTTTTGGAATGGATCACCCCTTGAAGAATTTAGTATGTCGTGTGGGTGGCGACAAGGGAACCCACTCTCTCCCTATTTGTTCGTTCTTTGTATGGAACGTCTTGCATATTGTATTGAAGAAGCGGTCCTCGTTGGTCAATGGGTCCCGATTCCTATGAGCAAAGGTAGGTCGCGGTTCTCACATATTTTCTTTGCGGATGATCTTAATGGCACGGGCAGCAAGAAAAAACATGGCCACAATTAAGGAAGTGGTGAACAACTTTTGTGATGCATCCGGATTGGTGATTAACCAAAATAAATTCAAAATCTTTTTTGCTAATTGCACGAGCCGACGAGATAGAAGGCGAATTGGGATGGAGCTTGGTTTCGGTTGCACGAATGATCCTGGGATTTACTTGGGGGTACCTATTATTCATAAGCGTGCTTCCCCGGGAATGTATAGGAATCTTATTGACAGGGTTCAATCCCGATTAACAAATTGGAAGGCTAAACTCCTCAACTTGGCTGGTCGAATGACTCTTGTTAAATCTGTTATGGAGGCCCTTCCGGTACACACTATGCAAAGTGCATGGCTCCCTCAAGGGACATGTAATCAACTCGACAAGATAAACCGAGCATTTCTTTGGGTCACTTGTGCTAACCCGAGGAAATTCCATGCAATTAGATAGGAAACCGTAGTTGAAAAAAAGGAAAGAGGCGGGCTCGAGATAAGAACCACTCGGGAAACAAATGTTGCTCTAATGGCGAAAATTGGTTAGAAACTCATATATAGAGAAAAGTCCATTTGGAGTCGCATTTTCCAAAAGAAGTATTTGAACAAAGTGGATATACTTGATTAACATGTGACTCACCACAATGGAGAGGTGTGGTGAGGAGTATTAAGATGGTTAAGGATAGTATGCGTGGGAGAGTTGGTAATGGAGAAAATATATCACTTTGGTTTGATAGGTGGCTCGGAAAGAAACCTCTTTGTGAAATTGTGGAAGAAGACATTTTAGAGGAGGAGGTGGTTTGGAGTGTTTCGGATATAATCAACACTCAAGGAGAATGGGATACACATCGGATTAAAACGCCGTTCAGGAGGCAATACTAAAACGTATCTCAGACACCCCTTGACCCTATGATAGAAACACTGAGGATACTCGAGTTTGGTGTGCTTCGAGTAATGGTAAGTTCTCTTCTAACTCAACTTATAACATTATTGTGGAGACATGCAATGTCACTCAGCCAAATGATCCGTCTTGGGTTTGGATATGGAGAATCAGGGCCCCTCTTAAAATTAAAGGCTTCTTATGGCAGATTCAACACAAGAGCATAGCAACTAATCTTTTTCGATCCTATAGACATTTGTCAGATTCGAGCACCTGTCCAAGATGTAATCACGATTGTGAGGACATAATACATGCGCTTCGGAACTGTAAAGAAGCTAAGAGAAACTGTGAATTCATCATCATCCCTTCACGTTTCACAGAATTCATGGCGTCCTCGAAGGACAAATGGATCAAGCTTAACAGTAAGGGAAATTTCCAAAACATCATCTCTCCACAGGTACCTTGGCCAATCATGTTCCTTGCGTCTTTGTGGATAATCTGGAAATCACGTAATTCATTTGTTTTAGAGGCGAGGTCGGAGAATCTTCGGGATGTGGTGTATAAAATCAAATGCCTGGAAAGTGATATTAATAAAACATTTCCAACGCTCCAGCCCCAATATAATGAAGAGGAAGTGCATGTTTCTTGGAAGAGGCCGAATTCAGGATGGTGTAAGATCAACACTGACGGAAGTTATTACAAAGAGTCAAACAATGCCACGGCAGGGGGCCTACTATAGGATCATGAGGGGAAATGGTGCATAGGTTTCAGTTGGAATTTCGGAGCCCATACTATCAATGAAGCAGAATTGATGGCCCTTCGGGAGGGGCTTCGGTTGGCGTGGGAAAGAAGAGTGTGTAGAATTGAAGTCGAGACTGATTCCGAGGTTACGCTTACACTCATTAAAAGTGCAAACCTGAAAATACACCCTTTAGAAGAGGTGATTGAGGACTGCCGCAAGCTGCTACGAATGTCGTGGGACATGGAAATACATCATATAAAGAGGGAAGGTAACAGGTGTGCGGATACACTAGCCAAATTAGGACATAACATTCAGGGTTTGAAGATCTGGGAAGAACCACCTCCGGAGATTATGACTATTATGATGGAAGAAATGTAACTGTTTTAATGTTCTTGTTTCTACCAAAAAAAAAAAAAAAAAAATTGCCAAAATGGATCATCTTATACTGGAAAAAAGTAGACATTGCTGAGTATTATGAATATTGAAATTTGAATATTAGATGTTATTCAACTCAATAGTAATTGCAGATGTAGAAGAATGATTTATGATGCATGCTATAACCCTCGATTCGATTGTTTTCCAAGAATGTTGAGCCGGGTATGTAAGCTATGTATCTGGGAGGAACTTTAAAAAAAAAAAAAGGGCTTTCAGGTTTTTTCACCCTGTTTTGGTCTTGCAGCTGTCAGAACGATCAATAGGGATGGACACAGGGGTAGCGTAAGGAGCATATTTATAATAAAGTCGAGTTTGCTCAGGTATAGGTTATGATACTCGATCTTCAAAGAAAACTGACTCCTCCTACTCCTCCTTCTCTTTTAGGATAGGATCGTCGTTGGTCCTTCTTTCACTAATGATCTCACCATTTTCTAGTAGTTGTAGTTCGCGTGAACGCGCGAGAGACTATCATTTCTATTCTTTGCTTCTTGTCCTCTGACTCTTTTAGCCTACCTTGTGGAGGTCTCTCGGGTGTCTACGACAGATCCTATCAGTCTCGTGATGAAGAGAATTTCCAATCTTCCACTAAGAAAGATATCGTCACGACAACTCAATTTGTCCGGTAAACTACTCGGGGCTCCCCATGGTTTAGTAAAAGGAAGGGGGATTCAATCGCGTTTTAGGGATCTTACGGGACTTTACCAAACGATGTCGATACCGGACTCTTCCTCTTTCCCACACCACACCTTAATTATAGTACAAGGCTAAGGCGTCCTCTCTCCCACACAGCTTCTGATTCAAATTAGCTTAGATGAAAACCCGCCCCGTCATTCCCGACGGATTCAATAAATACATCAATTCATCTCTCCATTTTCTGTGAAAGGGGGACAAGGAGCATAATTTCATTCCCAACGGGGGATCCTTTTTTTTCGTTTCGCATTTCTCATCAAAGAAATATTAAAAACATTTCCAATCTCCAAAACTAGTTGATTTAATGAGCACTTTTAGAACATAAAAAAAAGAAACAATTACTATTTTTCCCCAGCCCTATCACTGCCCTATCAATATTTTACCGAAAGCTATATAGCCGATTGATCTGGGTTGGTTTCCGGCCACCCGGATCACAAGTTCCGTCCAGAATGATTGGGAAAGATCAAACCAATTTGAACCGCTCACATCACAGTAGTCGTAGCGTAAAGGCCGTAAGTCGAGGGGTAGCCATAACATAAGGCTATTCCTTTCACACCTCTCTCTCTATCTATAGATAGAGAGAGATCCGCTGCGTGAGCAACCCAACTGTGCCTTACAGCTTTCAATGTATCTCTTGATTTCACGCCAGATCTGACTTCGAGGGTTTTCGACACATTCAAAGACCGTCTTGAGATGCTTTAATATCTGTTTATTTGAGTCGAAGTGGTGCAGGTCGTAGAAGTAGACGTCAATCCCTCTTCAAATATCTTCTTCCTCCGTTATGTTCAGGGTAAGCTTTCCCTCCATCAACGGAACTTGGAACCCCTCTTCAAGCTCTTCCCCGGAGGGAACACCCAGATAGACTTGCTTACCCCTCTTCAAGCTCTTGAGAAATTTCTAGTTAGATGAACAGATCTCTCCTAAAAGCAAGAGTTCTACCTTCTGATTCATGTCCGGTAATGCCACTCTAAGAGCCTATTCTTCATGAAAACATCTGCGTCTTCTTGCTGCGGATAAATCTTTCGTAGGATCGGTCGTAACGAGTGCACATGAATGTGAATCAAGAGATTGGCTAAAAAGATTCACACTCCTCAGCCCCGGGACAATCTCTCAAAATACATAAGATGTTGTTGACCTCTTTTTCTTTTCTTTGCTGATTCCTCTCAATGATACTGCAGAGCAAGTGAAGAAAACGTAAAGGCGCGCGTTAGCACTCCTGCAAGAAAACGGCCTAGCTAACGCACCCCTTTATTAGGTTGGGTTCTTGTTTCCACTCATTGAAGATTCTATCTACAAAATAAGGTCAACGGGGGATATTCAAGCATGTGAAGTTGAAACCAGCATCTACTTTCTCAGATTCTTTCTCACTCTTCAGCCGATCTCTATCTTAGATCAAATAGAAGCGATGTTACAGATATTGACCTAACCAAGCTTGTCTGAAGAATCTCAGCTCCGATCATGGTGGGCGACTGCGGGGGATTAGAATAACCTAGTCTTACTCGCTCTTACCTCCCTGCCTGTTTTCCTTTCTTTCTTTTATGAGAATACCTGCCTCTGCTCTCGTTCGGGCCCCGGGAATCCCTTGCTTTTGGCTACTTTGCATTGGCTGATTCTTCTGCTACATTTGGGATTTCCTCTCTAAAGCACTAATTCCTAGCATTCATTCCCTTGAACGACTTTGGACTTTTTCTAAATTGAATTGTATCAATAGGTTCTTTTTTGTATGGGGATCATCTCGAACATTATTCCACACTTTCAAAGTGTTTTTATTTCAAGATGTGACTTAGAATCTAGGCCAGGACCCTAGAAGTGGATGCTACTGTTGGATCAAAACTTCACAAAAACCAGTTAATAACGAAGAAAAGATTATATCGAGGCGAGAGAAAACTCTCTATCCTTAACGCTAAATTGCCCCGCCTAGGTGGTACGGGTTTATGCAACAAACGTCCCAAGATACAACGATATACGTTCTAAAATCGAGAACACTTCGAATTTAGAACCACCGAACTTAGGCAACTTAGAACTCTTGAGAGAGAATGTATGAGAGTGAGATTTAGAGAGAAATCTGAATGCTTTGGTGTGATTTTTCATTCAGTTGGAGGGGCCTTTATATAGGCAAGGAAAAACATGAGAATTAAATACGAGAATTAAATAGCATACTAAAACTGCACTCAACGTTCGAACGTTGGGTCAAAACGTGTTCAACTATAAATCCAGCTGAAACCGTATGAACGTTTCATATTTTCTTCTAAAAACAGTCAACGTTCGAACGTTAGACCCCCAACGTTCGAACGTTAGACCCCCAACGTTCGAACGTTGGTCCTTCTAGAAGGCTAACTTGATAAAACGTGGCCAGCGTTTGATCAATTTCCATTTAACAGTTCGGATTCTTCCAAATAATGGATCAGATTTTGTGGAATTAATTTTCTCCAAAAAATTAATATATTGCAAGCCCAAGCCCAATGCTCAAGGCCCAATACAATTCAAGCCCTATCCATGTCCAAAACCCAAGGCCCACGACCCACGACCCGAGCCCGAACCCGGTCCGAGCGGGCGGAGGGACGGCGGCGGCGGAGCGCGCGAGCGTGTGGTGAACCGGACCATGACTAGGTCTTTCCCCCTCACAAAGCCCACAAAAATCTTATGACCCAAAGGGTCAACCCTTAGTTTCAAGGCAATGGTTTATAAACAATTCCAAACTTTGATCCATATCCTATGTGGGATAACCCACTTCAAACACCCCACTTTAGCACTTCATTTCTCATTCGTTTTCAATCCGATTTGAGAAATTTGAAATGCTAAACTCATCTATTCGGAACGTAGATTAATATTATCCAATAATATTTTGTATCCCGGATACTTACGGTGTTCTAATTTCGTATGCAAAAGTCGTGTCCAACACACTTTTCATAACACAAATATCCAATAATCCCCCACACGAATGAAATTAATGCAATGCATGATCTCAAGAGTTCAGATGAAAATTTATCACATCAGAAGAGGTAGCTTTTGGCTTTGAACCTTTCTTAGTGAGATATCATCGGATTTACTAGGCTCCCTAATGAACATGATGTCTTGAATTGGTCAGCCGTTCGTGTAAAACCAGACAATGATATTCACATGATAAATTCTCAGTTGCTTCAGTTCTCATTGTTGGGACCATTTTGGCCGTGGTACCCCTTCTTGGATTCATAAGTGTTTACATTTTTACTCAATGTTGAGATGGCCTACACCTCACACTTACATAGGTGATCTCCTATCTAAGAGTATCCTACCATACTCTACTTCATTTTCATGACAGTATAGGAATCATTAAAAGTTCCAAACTTATCCTTTGCTACATTTGTAGGATGCACTTCTTTATCCTAGGAAATGGGTTTGGAGTTAAACTCCTAAGTACTATACTGAATTTTCACAACTTAATTGTCCCATTGAACCATGATCTTGGGATCTCCAGTCAACATGGTTGGGTTACCGCTGTGTCCATTCTTAAATTGCAGACTTTAATCTCATTCCTCTTGATAGGCAGTATATTTGATCTCTAGGCAATCCTTTCGTCAAAAGATATGCAATATTCTCCTTTGATTTCACATAATCAATGGAAATAATCTTGTTAGAGATCAATTGCTTAATGGTATTACGCATACGACAAATATGTCTAGACTTACCATTATACATACTACTTTGAGCCCTCCCAATTGCCGACATTCAGTCGCAATGAATCAAAATCGGAGGCACAGGTTTTTCCCAACAGGGAACATTTTCTAAGAAATTTCTTAACCACTCAGCTTCTTCACCAGCTTTATCTAAAGCTATGAACTCTGATTCCATCGTGGAACGGGCTATGCAAGTTTGCTTAGAAGATTTCCACGACACCGCTCCTCCACCAACGGTAAATACATACCCACTTGTGGACTTGGAGTCATTCGTGTCAGATATCCAATTAGCATCGCTGTATCCCTCTATTACAGCTGGATATCTTGAGTAGTGTAATCCATAATCTTTAGTATACTTTAAATACTTAAGAACTCTAGTTAAAGCATTCCAATGCTCTACACTAGGATTACTCGTAAACCTACTCAACTTGCTCATAGAATAAGCTAGATCAGGGCAGGTACAGTTCATGATATACATCAAACTCCCAAAGACCCTAGCATATTCTAATTACGATACGGCTTCGCCATGGTTCTTGCGTAGATGAACGCTCAAGTCAACTGGCGTCTTGACTGGTGCACTATCGCTCGGAAGGAACCTTTCCAAAATAGTCTCAACATAATGAGATTGCGATAAGACTAGTCCTTCAGAAGTCCTCAGGATTTTAATCCCTAAGATGACGTCTGCAAGTCCCATATCCTTCATGTCAAAGTTCTTCTTTAACATTCCTTTAGTATTCATGATGATTTCATGATTACTACCCATTATCAACATGTCGTCTACATATAGACACACTATGACGTATGCGTTATGTGTTTGTCTAACATACACGCATTTATCACACTCGTTGATCTTGAAACCATTTGATAACATCGTGCTATCAAACTTTTCATGCCACTGCTTTGGCGCTTGTTTAAGTCCGTATAGCGACTTTACAAGTTTACACACTTTCTTCTCCTTTCCAGGAGCCATATACCCCTCGGGTTGTTCCATGTATATTTTTTCATCTGATTCTCCGTTCAGAAATGCAGTCTTAACATCCATTTGATGTATCTCAAGGTTATGCAACGCGGCAATAGCGATGAATAATCTTATGGATGTTATTCTCGTTATCGGAGAATAAGTATCGAAGAAATCAAGACCTTCCGTTTGTCGGTATCCTTTGACTACCAAACGGGGCTTATACTTATCAATAGTTCCATCACTCTTATACTTTCTTTTCAGAATCCATTTACAGCCTAAAGGCTTACTTCCCTTTGGAAGATCAACCAACTCCCATGTATGGTTGTGCAAAATAGACTTGATTTCACTATTGATAGTTTCTTTCCAGAGTTGAGCATCTGGACCGGACATAGCTTCCTTAATCGTTCTTGGCTCCCCTTCTAATGTATATGATACAAAATCGGGACCAAATGATTTTTGAACTCTTACCCTTTTGCTACGACGTGGTTCTTCGTCCCCGGGATTAGAACTACTCGTAGACTCATCAAATGTTCTTTTAAGAGGAACTTGCTCGTTTCTTTCCTTACTTGGAAAGACATCCTCAAAAAAAGAAGCATTTCTAGATTCCATGATAGTACCTTCATGAATCTCAGATATTTCTGATTTATGTACCAGAAATCGATAGGTGCTACTATTAAGTGCATAACCAATGAATATGCAATCAATAGTTTTAAGCCCTATCTTAACTTGTTTGGGTTTGGGTATTTCTACCTTAGCCAAACACCCCCACACTTTGAGGTACTTGTAAAAAGGCTTTTGACCTTTCCAAAGTTCGTACGGAGTCTCACTCCTACTTTTGTGGGGAATCTTATTAAGGATATAATTGGCGGATAGGATCGCCTCCCCCCCACAAATTCTACGGTAATCCAGAATTTAACATCACATTCATCATTTCTTTGAGAGTGCGATTCTTGCGTTCAGCAACGCCATTTGATTGAGGTGAGTATGGTGACGTCGTTTGATGAATAATTCCAGAGTTGGTACAAAATTCATCAAAAGACGCTCTGTAACCTTTTTCCAAGTTGATTTTCAACTTCCGTTTTGTAATGTGTAAACGCTCCAAGCGCTTCGTCTTTACTTCTTAGTAAATACACATAACAATACTTTGTGCAATCATCTATGAATGTAATGAAATTTTTTTTCCCACCTCTAGTTTGCACAAACTTCAAATCACAGATGTCACTGTGAATAAGTTCTAGAGGTGCGGTGTTTCTTTCCACTGAAGGAAACGGTTGTTTGACTAGTTTTGCCTCAACACAAATTTCACATTTATGTTCATTTTCAACTTTAAAAGTTGGTAATATGTTCAAGTTGACCAATCTTCGAATAGTATTATAATTGACATGTCCTAGTCTAACATGCCACAAATTAGAACACTCAAGCAAATAAACAGAATTCTCAATACTTTTATTGCTTTCATTTTCAATTACAACAGAGCGGATTACATTCATTTTGAAAAGGCCCTGCTCAAGGTAACCTTTCCCTACGTAAAATCCTCTCTTTGTTAAAGAAAATCTATCAGCCTCGAAGACTATCTTGAACCCATTCTTGACCAAAGCCGAATCGGATACCAAATTCTTGCGAATCTCCGGAACATGCAGAACTTCAGTCAATGTCAGCTCTTTGCCTGAAGTCATCTTCAACACAACTTTCCCCATTCCAACCACTGGTGACGTGGCCGAGTTTCCCATAAACAATCTCCGTCCATCAGTTGGGGAATAGGACAAGAAAGCATCTCTGTCGGAACAGATGTGGCGAGTAGCCCCAGTATCTATGAACCACTCCCTCGGGTTGTCCAACACGACGTCAGTGAGATCAAGATCAGTTAGATCGATCGGCACCTGGTGGTCAGACAGATCGTCGATCATCTCATTGATGCCCTTGACATCATCTTCAGCCAAGTGCACCTAGTCTTGCACTTGATTCTTGCCTTTGTTCTGATTCTTACCAGAACCTTGCTCTTGAGACTTATTTTTCTTGGGCTCTTTGCAATCTCTAGCCCAATGACTAGGTTGGCCACAGTTGTAACAGCCGTCTCCCTGTTTCAACTTTTCTTTCTTTTTCTGGGAGTTCCCTTTGGACTTCCCTTGAAACTTTCTTTTCCAGTTTGAGCTTTCCGGAACCTCTGCGATGTTAGCCATCACCTGCACAGGAGGCCGCTTGTCAGAAACCCGGTTGTCTTCCTCACTTCTGAGTCGGACGACCAAGTCTTCTAGACTCATCTCCTTTCGCTTGTGCTTCAAGTAATTCTTGAAATCTCTCCAAGACGGCGATAACTTCTCAATGATAGAAGCTACTTGGAAAGACTCACTCAAAGCCATGTCCTCAGCATGAACTTCATGAATTATTATCTGAAGCTCTTGGACTTGGCTTGTCACGGACTTAGTGTCCACCATTTTGAAGTCTAAGAACTTTGCGACCACGAACTTCTTCAGTCCCGCGTCCTCAGTTCTATACTTCTTGTCCAATGCCTTCCAGAGGCCTTTAGCGGTCTTAACCGACAGATAGACACTGTAGAGTGAATCGTCTAGCCCGCTTAATATGTAATTCCTGCAAAGGAAATCACTATTATGCTAGGTATTAGATGCCACCCTAAGTTGGTTGTCGGTTGAGTCCGCAGGGACATATGGAGCATCCTCCCTTAAGAACCTCGCTAGGTTCAGAGTTGTGAGGTAGAACAACATCTTCTGTTGCCACCTTTTGAAGCCAGCCCCACTGAACTTCGACGGCCTTTCAGTCTGCGCCGGTATAACCGGATTAGCAATAGGAACAAATGAAGGGACCGGAGCAGAGCCAAAACCGGAACCAGGGCCCAGCCCTGAACCAGAACCTAGCCCGGCACCCCCACTAGAGCCAATGCCAAAGCAGGAACCAGGACCGAGCCCTGAACCGGAACCAAAACCAGAACCTCCATCGGAGCCAATACCGAGACCTAGGCTAGCACCCTGTCCAAGACCGAAGTCAAGAGTAGTGCCATCAACATCTCCCATATTAGCCATTTGAACAAGTGACAACTTTTGAACAACAAATCAAATTTAGCGTTAAGTTTGTTGGATCAAAACTTCACAAATGTATCAAAACAGCTAATAATAGAGAAAATATTATATCGAGGCGAGAGAG
This sequence comes from Buddleja alternifolia, assembly GCA_019426215.1. NCBI lineage: Eukaryota > Viridiplantae > Streptophyta > Magnoliopsida > Lamiales > Scrophulariaceae > Buddleja > Buddleja alternifolia. The sequence continues at coordinate 634,675 of CM033393.1, read as the reverse complement.
AACTCTCTATCCTTAACGTTAAATTGCCACACCTAGGTGGTACGGGTTTATGCAACAAACGTCCCAAGATACAACGATATACGTTCTAAAATCGAGACCACTTCGAATTTAGAACCACCGAACTTAGGCAATTTAGAACTCTTGAGAGAGAATGTATGAGAGTTAGATTTAGAGAGAAAATTGAATGCTTTGGTGTGATTTTTCATTCAGCTAAAGGGGCCTTTATATAGGCAAGAAAAAACCCGAGAATTAAATGAGAGAATTCAATAGCAGAATAAAACTGCTGCCAACGTTCGAACGTTGACACCCCAACGTTCGAACGTTGGGTCAAACCGATTCTGCTACTTAAAGCAGCAAAAATGCTTTAACGTTTCAAACATTCTTCTAGAAGCAGTCAATGTTTGAACGTTAAGAACCCAACGTTCGAACGTTGGACTTTCTAGAAGGCTAACTTGATAAAACGTGGTCAGCATTTGATCAATCTCCATTTAACGGTTCGGATTATTCCAAATAATGGATAAATAAATAATGGATCAGATTTTGTGGAATTAATTTTCTCTAAAAAATTAATATATTGCAAGCCCAAGCCCAATACAATTCAAGCCCTATCCAAGACCCAAGACCCACTACCCAGTCCCGAGCCCAGGCAGACGGACTGCGGCGGCGTGCGTGTGTGGTGAACCGGACCATGGCTAGGTCCTTCCCCCTCACAAAGCCCACAAAAATCTTATGACCCAAAGGGCCTACCCTTAGTTTCAAGGCAATGGTTTATAAACCATTCCAAATTTTGATCCATATCCTATGTGGGATAACCCACTTCAAACACCCCACTTTAACACTTAATTTCTCATTCGTTTTTAATCCGATTTGAGAAATTCGAAATGCTAAACTCATCCACTCGGAACGTAGATTAATATTATCCAATAATATTTTGTATTCCGGATACTTACGGTGTTCGAATTTCGTATGCAAAAGTCGTGTCCAACACACTTTTCATAACACAAATATCCAATAGCTACTTCACAAATATTATGTTCAGTCTCTGAACCTTGAAATTTTGAGCTCTTAAAATGACTTGTGTTCACTTTAAGAAAAGAACGAATTCTATAAAGTTTTACAGCCAATTAGCAATTTGTTGTAGTTAAAAAACGAAATAGATGCGTTGCATTTGTGATTCTTGCACCTTCCTTGGCTTAGGGTTACTGTGCAAACATATGACTTGAATTAACAAGCTCATTGCAAAGATGGTACATCTCCTCCTCCTATCAATCATGTTGGATCTTTCTTGTATTTTGGCCATATAGAGATGCAAGTTCTTCTCAGCCTAAATTATTCCTTATATTATAGTTACATGTATGATATCCATCTAATCGACGGTTTCGCTTGAAATTACAATGGGATAATCGACACACCTACTATTACCAAAACTTACACGCAAACGAAAAGGGTGGTCTCCGTAATCTGACCATAAATGATGGAGTGTCGATGTAATTATCCCTGTGATCAACGAATAACACAAAAAGTTGCAATACGTACTTTCCCCTGCATATCGAGTCTTCCTCAGCCGGCCCCATAACTCACATGTCCCCAGTAATTCCAGACACTCATCAAGTGGATTCCGCCTATAGGCCATCTATAAACATGAGCGGCTGAGATTACCCAGGGCTCGTGGCCCGAGAATTGCTCTTGTGCATTAAGCAAAGAGTTCCATGACATACAGACTTCCTTAACATGGAATTATTGTGTACCCGAAGGGGGTTACACAAGCATCCTAAAGACAAAATGATCAAATGAAATAAAGAGTACTGTTACTGGATTAAGACAAAAATGTGCAAGAAGCCTATCAGCTTTCTTTGTCATTCTATTACAAATGCTTAGTTGATTCATTGCCTCAAGCTTTCAACAATATAGGAAGCATACAGATCCCTGCAATCACAAGAATGCAAAATTGCTCAAAAATCTTGCTTGATATTAAAAAGTATCTTGATTTCTTATTAGTACAAGAACTTACATGGAGTGCTTGATGGCATCAATTGCTGATTCAGCAGGCAGGAAGTCTTCCACCGTAACTAACTTGTTCTCGTTCTTTTTGTCTATTCGATGTAATTCAAGGAAATTGTTTATCAGAGACGTATGTTGGGACTATGTCCGGGGATTGATGGAATGGCAAGCAAATGTTTTGAAGAGAGCTTATAAAATGCGATGTGGACGGACAAGATTAAAAGTGAAAAATGAGAAGTAATGAGTGCTGAAGGATACAGTCTTCAAAGAAGCGGCGAATTTCAGCGAGGCGGTGAGGTGGAAGATCATTTGTGTCCTTGTAGTGGCGAAACTCGGGGTCATCAGCACATACTGCAATTATTTTGTCATCCTTTTCACCCTGTGGAATAATTCACTTGAAGAATGAGTTTCATAACAGCAGCTATCAGTTCCGTGTTGAACATGGAAGAATTTCCAGATAATAGTTAAAACATTGAAATCTTGGAAACAATTAGATGCTGGAAATTGCACTTTCGCGATTTTTCAAGGGTTACAAACTTGATAAACTATATAAAGGGATAATTACATGTAGACACCTCACTTATTAGGTAATTAACACCCCTCTCAAGGTTTTGCAAATTACCAAGGCACCCCATGTCACATTGTGACAACTCAAAGAACAGGGGTGGAATCCCAATTTTCAGCTATACAAATTCAACCACCAAAAAATTTCTCAAATGACCCAGAAATGCCTCTCATCTCAGTTTTTAAAATTTCTAACTCTCATCTCACTCTTTCTATACAATCCCTCTGTATAATCTGCTTTTACTCTCTCTATATAATCTACTTTTACTCTCTCCATATAATCTACTTTTACTGTCATGGGAAGTTATGGTAATTTCTCAAACCTAGAGTATTTTTCATAATTAGGGTCTCCTGCAGGGTTTCTGTATAATTTTTTTTTTAGGTAAAAGTAAGATATTATATACTCACAAAACTTCATTTACAAACAGAGACTTGAGCACATATCTACATATGATTGTGCCTGGAAACATATTGAAACTATATACTACCCCTCAACAACAAACCATCTAAAAGAACACCATCAATTCTGAATATACTCTAAATATGCAGTATCTCTATTAGTAAGCTTCCTTCTTGTAACCCCTGTAATTCTCATTTTGATTTCCTGTTTCAGCTGTTGAAAAATTTCTTCACTAGTGCACTCCTTCTGAGTAAAAATTCTCCCATTTCTTTCTCCCCAAATTCTGTATATCATGCCTGCCATGCTTGCAAATACTATACTCTGTTTAAACTTCCATGTCTTAAAAGAATATCCTAGCCAATGGTGCCATCTCGCAAAGTGATCTGGGCAATTTCTGATCTGCAACCAGCTCAATAGCTTCTGTTTTATCTCTTGTGACCATGAACATTTGAAAAACAAGTGTTCAATAGTCTCATCTTCACCTCTTCCACATAATAAACATGTTGAATCAGGGATTGGCATAAACTGCTTCAATCTGGATCTTGTTTGTAGCCTCTTATGCACAGTAAGCCAGAAATTGAAAGAGTGTCTGGGAACATTTGCCTTATTCCAAATAAACCTTGCTTCTTTGAAATCTGGCCGGGCCCCTCTTAACCATTCGTAGCAACTCTGGATTGTATATTTACCATCTTTGGTATGCAGCCATTTATCTTGGTTGAATCCTTCCCTGATTCTCCTTTTGATCTTGTCTAACTTCCTCCAAACCCAACTACAATCTTGTGGTATGGTATGCTCCCAAAACTCCTCATTCTTTAAGTATATGGTACTTATCCATTTAACCCAAAGAGTGTCCTTCTTCTGTGCTAATGACCATATCTGCTTGCCCACTGATGCAATATTCCATAATTTACAACATTTTACATTTAATCCACCTTGATTCCTCTTTGAGCAGACTTTATCCCAGCTAATAAGGGGCATTTTCCTTTGTTGTTCCTTGTTCCCCCATAAGAACTCCCTTCATTTTCTTTCAACTTGTTTCACAACTGATTGAGGCAAGATAAACATTGATGACCAATACAATGGAGGGAAAACAGAACCGAGTTTATTAGTTGTGTTCTCCCTGCATATGATAAATTTCGAGAAGCCCAACAAGCAAGTCTAAGTGCAATTTTATCCACTAAGGTATTACATTCAATTTTTGTCCATTTGGTTGGTGCAAGAGGGACCCCCAAATACCTTATTGGAAAGTGACCTTCAGTAAAATTCGTAATCTGCATTATCCCTTGTTTGACATCTTGAGATACACCCCTAATATAGATATTTGATTTCCCTCTATTAGCATACAAACCAGTGGTGTTAGAAAAATTCTGAAATGCATTCCACATTATCTGAACCGACTGTTTTGTTGCTTTACAAAAAACCATCAAATCATCAGCGAAACAAACGTTTGTGAGTTTGAGTGACTTACAAACTGGGTGAAATCAAAATCCTGTCTCCTGTGCTGCTATTTTCAGAGTTCTTGTAAAATATTCCATGACTAGCACAAACAGTAAGGGGGATATGGGATCCCCTTGTCTGAGCCCCCTCTTACCTTGGAAAAACCCATGACTCTCTCCATTTAACACTACTGAGAAGGATACAGTGGTTATGCATTCTAAAATCCAGTTTCTAAAAGTCATAGGGAACCTATACCCATCCAACATAGCCTTCAAAAAATCCCATCCACTGTGTCATATGCCTTTTGAATGTCAATTTTCATCAAACATCTGGGTGTAACATTCTTTCTATTATACAATCGGATCAACTCTTGACTAATCAAAACATTTTCTATAATAGTTCTTCCTTTTATAAACGCATCCTGATTTTCATTAACCAACAGAGGCAACACCAGTGCTAATCGATGTGTCAGCATCTTTGAAATGCACTTATATAGTGTGTTACAGCAGGCTATGGGCCTAAATTCACTTGCCTTTACTGGGTTTTCCACTTTAGGTATAAGAGACAGTAAAGTGCAATTTACCTCTTTCAGTAATCTCCCACTTTGAAAGAAATCCAAAATTGCATCTGTGATTTCTTCTCCAACCACTTTCCATGCATCTTTGAAGAACCCACTCCCATATCCATCCGGCCCAGGACTCTTTGAGCTGCAAATCCCATACATAGCCTTTTTCACCTCTGTTCTACGGAATGGTTTAATCAAATCCAGAGCTGATTCTCCAAACTGAGTTTAGTGCCTGCCTCAAAAACTTTTTCCTCTACTGCTCTTGTGTGACTGCTGGCCCCTAACAGCTTATGATAGAATTCAGTAAACTGGTGGGTAACTTGCTTATATTCAGTCAATAATCCCCCATTTTCATCCTGTATTGACACTATTCTGTATAATTTACTCCTATATAAATTGAGAAAAGAAAAGACTTTTCACCTGATCTATCATTGGCATCAACCCAATCGCACGAGCACGAAGGAAAGTACCAGGTAGTACAGGTTCCTGTGAAGGAACCAAAGGAGTATTAAGGTTTTATTTCCAATTGATCAATTTCAAAGTAACATCAGAAAACAATATTTTTGTTAACATAGGAGCAACCTGCATCAGGATCAGAACATCCATTGGATCATTGTCCTCACAGAGGGTTCGTGGAATGAAACCGTAGTTGTGTGGATAGAACTGACGAGTAAAGAACTCTATCAACCTGTAACATAATTTATTTCCTTCAGTAATTCCCAACAAGGACTGAAAATACGAAGACAGCATGTAATGTGAGTTATAAGGAATTCCTCACTTTGATAAGTCCACTGGTTTTATCGAGCTCATATTTAACTTTGCTGCCTTTTCCAATTTCAACAACCTGCCAAGTCAGTTCGAATCAATATGATATTCAACTTGAATATTTAAAAGGACAAAATGCACTTCACCCCCTCAAAAATTTATCCTTTAGCAATAAGCCCCCTCGAAACTACAAAAAGAGACTATGCCCCCTGGAAAGTTTAAAAGTGTAACACTTTGATCGAAAATTAGTATTCAGAAGAAATTTTTACAAGAATCTTATCCATGTGCCAGCCTGCGTATTTTTATGGTGACAAAAGTTATTCTTCATCTTCGCATGAAAGCAATTTCTTTTCCATGATATTTTTTCCTTAAAACTTATTAATTATCGACCCGGGATGCATGTTTTTCAAGAAAGCATAAAGCCCGTTTTAGAATTCAATTTTTCATTTGATCACGCTTGTCACAATTTTGCATTATAAAGTGCAGTTGATTGCGTAGGACATGATAAACGACATTTATGAACTTACAAGTTCATAATGATTGGCATGCGATTGAATATCCAACAAAAGTGTCATTTGAAAATCGATTTTGGGGCAACGTGCTACACATTTAAATTTATGTGTAAATTCTTTAGGGGGCATAGTTAGAGGGGGTTTAATGCTAAAAGGTGAATTTTTGAGAAGGTGAATTTTTGAGGGGGTGAAGTGCATTTTGCCCTATTTGAAATTATGGTAAAAAAGCATTTGGATATTTAAGAGCCAAATTTGTACAATTTCCTAGGTATTATAAACAAATGGAAACAAAAACTTTTTGCAGTTTACAGAAGTACACAACACATATGCAAGGAGAAAGAACCACTTACGCAGTTGAAAATTGACGGTGCCCCTGGCCCTGCATAAATTTCACATTAATCATCAAAACAATGTATGAACAAAGTTAAGAAAATGACAACACTAAGGAACAGGAAGCATTGAAATTAATTGGCTTCAAAAAGATCGATGGTAGATGTAAACTTGATCTATCATTAGCAAAATCCTATTCACAATATAACAATGAAAACCCAAGTATAATTATTTTGTGATACTTGTAAAAACTCTAACCAATTTCCAAGTCATGCCATGGATGGGCAGCAACGGATCTTCGTGACATAGAAGAAAGAATCCTCTCATTGAGGGAAGAACGAGAGTTTTCTGGACTTTTTCCTTGTCCATTCTTGTCAGCCATATTCAACTAGATTCATTAAAAAAATATAGACAAGTTAGCCACTTTTTACTTCGAAGCTAAGTAGAACCATCATTTTACATAATTTCAAACGCTGTTACTGATGTGGAGCAGGTCGGGCGGGGTGCGGAAGATGGAGTCACGGTGGATGAGAATCGGGCAAGGACTGGGCCTTTGCGCGTTTACGTACGGCGCAACAAGAAGGTGGCTGGAGCCAGCGAGTAGAAGAGCCGTGTTTGAGGATTATTACTTTATTAATTATTAATTGTTTTCCTATTCAGATTATAAGTATTAGTTGCTTATTTAGTAAGTCTTTTAATTAAAGTAGTTTACCTTGTGTAGGAGTCATATTATGGTAGGTTATTTTGAGGATATGTATAAATACGCTTAAGCGTGGTTTGACTCTTTTTATCTATTGATCATTATTGGAGCTTATTGCTGTGGGCAAGAACGTGTGTTCTTGATTTGGTTACTGTCAATTGTTGTGTCAATCTGATTGTGAATTTATCATCCATCAATTTGGTCCGACCTGCCGGATCTCATCCACGCGACGAAACATGGTTGAAACACGTACCGGAACCAGTGATAATCGGTTGCAATTGCTTGAGGAGAAACTAAAGGTAGGAGATGAGAATTACAGTGTTGTTTCCGAAGAAATTGTCCAAATCAAGATGCAACTCAATGAATTAATTAAGGGTATGAAGGAATTAACAACAGCCCACATGGCTGCCCAAACAGCGGCTACTAGTACTGCCACCACGCCAACCGCACCTATCGCTGCGCCAGTTCGGATGGAACCCGCGGTTGCTGCCCCGAACCCGGCGTTACCCACTTTTGACGGGGCAGATCCGTTGGGCTGGTTAGCACGAGTTGATCAGAATTTCGATTATACCCTTGTGTGGATGAACAAAAGATTCAATTGGCGATGTTGGCCATGGAGGGCGCGGCGCTCAATTGGTTTCGATGGTATAAGCGGAAACGACCAAATTTCACATGGCAAGAGTTTGCGCATGCACTGATTTCCCGTTTTGATGATCGTTGCGACGGGAATGCGTATGAACGGCTTGCCGGAACCCGACAGACGACTGATGTGGCAACATACATCAATTTATTTACTCAACTTGCAATACAAATACCTGCGATATCTGACGAGAATTTTTTGGGGTTGTTTATGCACGGGTTAAGGGAGGAAATTCGGGTGCAAGTCCGAATGTTGGATCCAGTGGACTTAGATTCGGCCATGAAAATGGCCAAGAATGTGGAGACGGCGCTACGAGTTCAGCAAGGAGGGACGAGCGGGGTTCGTTCCAGTGCACCGTCGTTCCGAAATCCGGGACCGGGAAATCGGGGGACCGGGCTTCCTCAACGGCTGGCTTTACCCGCGCCGACTGGAGGAGCCGGGCTGAGGGCCCCCAACAATAACCGTGTGGGTGGGGGTGGTCAAGGTCCGGTCAAGGCCCCGTTTCGCAGACTCACGGATTCAGAAAGGGAGGAGCTCCGACGCAAGGGCTTATGTTTCAGGTGCAAGGCTCCTTTTCACCCCACGCATGACTGCCCCATGAAATATTTACGTGTTTTATTGGTCGAGGATGACGAGGCACCATTATTAGAGTTGGAGGAAATTGAGGTGTTGCCGGAGGATGGGGAACAAATAGCTCGGGTGGATGAGGCGCAGGTTGAGATGGCCTCTTTATCGCTAAGTTCGGCCTCAGGGATTTCGGGTCCCAAGACGATTAGGATTCGGGGCAGGGTACATGCTCATGACGTGACTATTCTCTTGGATACCGGGGCCAGCCATAATTTCATTTCCCTTGACCTGGTGAAACAGTTAGGACTTAAGGTGGAAGATACACGACGGTTTGGGGTGCAACTTGGCGACGGCAGCCGTGTCAATGCCTTGGGGATTTGTAAGCAGCTGGCCGTGCAATTAGGCTCGTTTGTGGCACGGGCTGACTTTCACGCGTTTCCATTAGGCGGGGTTGATATGATTTTTGGAATTGCATGGCTCGAGACATTGGGGGATATCAAGGTGAATTGTCGCAAGCAGACTATGTCATTCGAGTCCGACGGGCAGACAATCAATTTATCGGGTGATGATTCATCGGCTCGCACCGAGGTTTCCCTAAAAACCTTGCTGCACACTAAGGAGGTGGAGTTGTTCGCGGTGGTGGTTGAGTCGGGCTGCTGCTGGACGGTCACAGGCGATGGGGTCAACGGGCAGAATCGTAGCGCACCGGTGGAGGCTTTGTTGGATCAATTTGGGGATGTGTTCGGGGAACCCGAGGGGCTACCACCGAAACGACCCTCGGACCACCGAATCGAATTGGTGGAGGGGTCGAGACCGGTATCAGTTCGGCCTTATCGGTACGGGCATAATCAGAAGGATGAAATCGAGAGGCTCGTGGCAGACATGTTGAGAGCCGGTATTATCCAGCCGAGCTCGAGTCCTTTTTCGAGTCCGGTGTTATTAGTAAAGAAGAAAGACGGGAGCTGGAGGTTCTGTGTGGATTATCGCGAGTTGAATAAAGTCACGATTCCAGATAAATACCCGATTCCTATGATCCAGGAGATGTTGGATGAGCTATCCGGGGCGTCGATTTTCTCCAAAATTGATTTACGCTCGGGATACCATCAGATTCGAGTTAGCAGCACCGACGTTCACAAGACGGCTTTTCGGACACATAGTGGCCATTATGAGTTCCTCGTCATGCCTTTTGGGTTGTCGAATGCTCCGGCGACTTTCCAAGCAACTATGAATGACCTCTTTCGGCCTTTTCTACGTAAGTTTGTACTTGTGTTTTTTGATGATATTTTAATTTACAGTCGCACCTATTTAGATCATGTCGAGCATCTCTCGGTGGTGTTAAAAATTTTGCGAGAGAATGAATTGAAGGCGAACCGAAAAAAATGTGCCTTTGGGTGTGAGGAAGTTGAGTATTTGGGCCATATCATTTCGAAGGTAGGGGTATCTATGGACCCGGGGAAGGTGTCGGCTGTAGTGGAGTGGCCGGTTCCTAAGTCAGTTAAGGCCGTGCGGGGATTCTTGGGACTGACAGGGTATTATCGGCGTTTTGTACGAAATTATGGGATGCTGGCAAAACCATTGACACAATTGTTGAAAAAGGAGGCCATGGCTCGGTTTGAATGGACGACAGAGGCTGCTTCGGCATTCCAAAAATTGAAGGAGGCCTTATCTTCAGCTCCGGTCTTAGCTATGCCGGATTTCACGAAGGAGTTTGTGATCGAATGTGATGCTTCGGGGTGGGGAGTTGGGGCTGTTTTGATGCAGGAAAAGCGACCAATTGCATATTTTAGTAAGGCCCTAACCGAAAGTTCACTATCCAAATCGGCGTACGAGCGAGAGTTGATGGGATTGGTACTTGCCATCCAACATTGGCGGCCTTATTTGGTGGGGCGTAGGTTTTTGGTAAAAACGGACCACCATAGCCTCAAACACTTACTCACTCAACGAATTGTCACTCCGGCTCAGCAAAATTGGGTGGCTAAGCTTCTTGGTTACGACTTTGAAATAATGTACAAAACGGGTTCTTCCAATAAGGCGGCGGATGCGTTGTCAAGGCGAGTCGAAGGGGAAGGTGTTTGTACCGCTGTTAGTGGGCCTGTTTGGACAACCTTAGACGACGTGTATGAGGAGCAGAAGCGTGATGAACATATTGCTGGGATTATCGAGTCGGTGCAGCGGGATCCGACGTCTATCCCGGGATACACGGTGGTTGAGGGTCGGCTGTTTTATAAGGGCAGATTGGTGCTGCCGATTAAGTCAGAGTGGATACCTAGGCTTCTTCATGAATTTCACGACACACCGGAAGGTGGCCATGCAGGAGTTTTGCGAACTTATCGTCGGTTAGCCGCTACGGTCTATTGGCGGGGCATGTTTAAGACGGTGCAAGATTATGTTGCGAATTGTCTAATCTGTCAGAAATCGAAGTATGATTCGCAGTCACCATCGGGATTGTTGCAGCCGTTGCCGGTACCGAATTTTATTTGGGAGGACATCTCGATGGACTTTATTACCGGTCTCCCCAAGTCACTGGGGTTTACATGCATTTTGGTTGTGGTCGATCGACTTTCAAAATATGGACATTTCATGGCCTTAAAAGCACCTATAACAGCCCGGGTGGTAGCCGAGGTTTTCTTGAAAGAGGTTGTTCGTTTGCATGGAGTCCCTCGTTCAATTGTAAGTGATCGAGACCCTATTTTTATGAGTTCATTTTGGCGTGAGATATTTCGTATGCATGGTACCAAGCTGAAGTATAGCACTGCATATCACCCGGAGACAGATGGGCAGACTGAGGTTTTGAATAGGATCCTCGAAACATATTTAAGGTGTTTTTCGTCTGAGCAACCTCGAAAGTGGGTTGGGTGGTTGTCATGGGCTGAATTTTGGTACAATACGTCCTTCCAAACCGCTGCGAAAATGACTCCCTTCGAGGTGGTTTATGGTCGGCCTCCACCTACTATTAACCGATACTTTCCGAGTGAATGTCGCGTGGAGGCGGTGGGTGAAGTGCTCCGCGATCGGGATGCAATCTTACAACAATTGAGGGGGAATCTCTTACGTGCACAAGACATGATGGCGCAACATGCAAATAAACATCGTCGAAATGTGGAGTTTAACGTCGGCGAAGGGGTGTTTTTGAAAGTACGTCCTTACCGGCAGAATTCGATGGCAATGAGGGGTTATTCGAAGTTAGCTGCTAAGTATTATGGACCTTTTGCTATAGTTCGACGAGTGGGTCAGGTGGCCTATGAGCTGAAATTACCGGATACGAGCCGTATTCATCCGGTGTTCCATGTATCTCAATTAAAACGTGCTCGTGGGAATCATCCGGTGGAAACCTCATTGCCCGACTCCTTGGAAGTGGTGGCTACCGGCTTGTTTGAACCTGAAATGGTGCTGAAATCCAGGCTTCGGCACGTTGGGGATAAGGTAGTGCGCGAGGTTTTGATAAGTTGGAAAGGGAAGCCGCGGGATGATGCTACTTGGATGGAAGCCGGGGACTTACAAGCGCAATTTCCATCCTTCCGCCTTGAGGACAAGGCTGATTTTGAGGGGGAGGGAGTTGATGTGGAGCAGGTCGGGCGGGGTGCGGAAGATGGAGTCACGGTGGATGAGAATCGGGCAAGGACTGGGCCTTTGCGCGTTTACGTACGGCGCAACAAGAAGGTGGCTGGAGCCAGCGAGTAGAAGAGCCGTGTTTGAGGATTATTACTTTATTAATTATTAATTGTTTTCCTATTCAGATTATAAGTATTAGTTGCTTATTTAGTAAGTCTTTTAATTAAAGTAGTTTACCTTGTGTAGGAGTCATATTATGGTAGGTTATTTTGAGGATATGTATAAATACGCTTAAGCGTGGTTTGACTCTTTTTATCTATTGATCATTATTGGAGCTTATTGCTGTGGGCAAGAACGTGTGTTCTTGATTTGGTTACTGTCAATTGTTGTGTCAATCTGATTGTGAATTTATCATCCATCAGTTACGGTCAAGCACGAATCAAAAACATCGAACAGAATATCGAACACAAAGATATACATGGTTCGCCTAAATCTGGTCACGTCCATGGCCAAGGAAGAGAGATATTTCACTATTTCATAAGAAGGTACAAAAGGCGTACAAATGTTAAAACTCAATGATGAAGTACGAGTGTTAGCCAAGCATAGCCTATCAGAAAAGCTACCAAGTTGTCAAACCAGCAACAAATGTGCCCATCACAGACAAAGTAGTCAATAAGTCACACCTTGAGCCACTAATACTTATTTCAGCTAAATGGTTACCATCCGACTTCATTTGATATAATCATGTAGATAAAATGATGTACATTTAACACGAAATTCATACAAGAAAATGCTGCTCTCTTCGATTGAGTTCTTTCTTGGTATTCAATATATGGTACTGGAAATGCTTCTTCATTTTCTTTGTACCTCAGTTTTCAACATACTGTAAGATCAATGACGTGTACATGCAAGTTGTAACTACTATTCCACATCGGATGGAAACGAGAGACTTGAGAGGCTTATAAGCCTCAAGCTCAACACTCCCTAGCAAGGTCTAAGGACAAACCGGTGAGGCTCCGGCCTAAGCGGACAATACCTAATGCAAGGGCGTCTGGTGTCCGAGAAGACAAGTGCAGACCACATCAATCAAGCTTGTCAAATTTATTAAGTTAATACACCAAAATTCAATTGCCAACTCACTCACCGAGTCATACTCTCATTGAGTTTACTACAAACAAAAAGAATAAGTAAAATTGACTTGCAAAATTGCAGCAGCAGAATTCAATTAAAAAAAAATAAATCAGTAATAATCTGCTACAATTAAAATCGTAAACTGAAGTGTTGAACTCCAATTCATGAGAAAGAATCTAAGTTGGAAATTAATGATAAAGAGATAAGAACAAACAACAAAACATTTATGAATGAATGGTAAAATGAAAAAAGCAAAATCAAGCAAAAACACGAACACGGATTATATATCACCATGAAAATAGCAAAGCCACAAGAAGAAAACAAAACATAAATTGATGATTTCCACTTAAAAGCAAAAGATAAGAGAAGTGTGACTTACAACAAGCTTTCCCAATTCAGGAAGAGTTAGAGAGAGAGAGAGAGTGTAGTAGTAGCAGAGTAGCAGTACGTGGGGGAGTGAGAGTGATTTGGCGCTTTTTTCTGGCAAATGTTTGGTCGAGGGTCAACCGGAGTCGTTAGATACTGTTTACATCCACGGTCAGTGTACTGCCACGCCAAAATATAGATTTATCTCGAGAAAGGGAACTTCTAGTGCACAGGGATAAACCAGTAAGTTTGTGCCACGTGCGTTGAGGTTCGTATCGCGTCAGTTACTATTAGAGAATATTCCTAATAAAAAGAATATGAGGTTACCTATAATACTCTTGTTAATATGAGGTTAGTGTAAGTTGAGCCGAATCGGCTCACGAGCCGGCTCGAATCGAGCTCGAACTTTTCGTCGAGCCAAGCTTGAGCCCAATTCTATTTGTTTAGGCTCGCGAGCTTTTCAAGTTTTAATATATATAATATTATATATATATTAACCTACGCTCAAGCTCGCAAGCCTGGCTCGAGCTGAGCTCGTGAGCTCAAGCTCGCAAGCTCGAGTTGAGTTGTTTTTACAGGTTATGAGCTTGAGCTCGAGCTCTCGAAACCGAGCTCGAGCTCTCGAAACTCAAGCTCGAGCCTGATAAAATTGCCAAACTCGGCTCGTTTACACCCCTACTTGTTATAAACTTGATTAATTTAAGGGAGATAATTTAATTAAACAATAAGTAGTCTTGGTATACGAGGATAAACTATGTGAAAATCTCCAGTGCTATATTGAAAATGCAAACAAAAATTATGTATTAATGAATTAAGCTAAACATTCTCCTTGTGTTATTAACAAGTCGGTGCAAATTCTCATTCCGTTAAATATATATATTGTGCTTTTTGGCATTTTCGATATAGCACAAATGAAATTTTATGCATTTATCCTAATTGATTTGGATAAAGGGGGACGACAATTGTTTTGTGCTTGCATATAAGGCAATTTCTAGCTATATTATATTCAAAAGATTGACAATAAATCTCATTTTTAAAATTAGAGACATGAGACTTCATTCACTCGGGAACTAAGAAAATAAATTGGTAATTATTATGGTTTTGAATCTTGAAATAATGTAGAAATATTAAGATTGTTAGATTATTTAATTATATTATTCGCTTGGTGCTTCACCCTTTGATTTACGTACTCGCAATAAAACGATAATTAAGACAAATCTTAATTAGTAGATACAGAGCACGAATGTCCATATCACATCACCAAATAGAGAAATATAGGATAAATTGGTAATTGGTATGTCATCCTAAAAGATGAGATGCTAAGTAGAAACTTCAACTTTTTAGTGATATTGTTCAATTAAATTGGTTGCATCAAATTGTAGTAATGTGGTACTTGCAATGTTCTGAAACCCGGACCGATCATTGAACCGGAAAATTGACCGGGTTAAGGGTCACTGGTTCGACCGTTGGATCAACCGCGGTCGGACCGGTGATATCATAATTATGTAATAAATAATATTTATTATATTAATAATATTATAAAATAATATTCACAGTATATTATAAATATATATATGTGTATATATATTATTATATGCCAACATATATTTTGAAATATATAAAATATAAAATCAAATTAGATGGAATAATGATAAATCAACTCAAGAGTTGAAAGTTAAGACTTAAGAGCAAAGACTATGTAGCTATTATTTGATCAGCCAAATAAAACTAAAAAAGAAAAAAGAAAAGAAAATATAAAATATAAAAGCCAAAAAGACCTAATTCCCAAACTCTCTTTCTTCTTCCTTACAGAGCCGCAACACCTCTTCTTGATCCTGTTAAGGTTTTTCTTTCTTTTCCATTCCAAATCTTCTCCTAATCTTTTGTATATTAATTTTTTGATCTCCTTTGCCGTCTTACAAACCGCCAACTTCAACTATATCTTCTACACACTACCTTGCACAAAAAATTGAAATTTCAGAAATGTTGAGTGTGAAGAAAAATGTACAGCTGCCTCTTGTATTTGAAGAAGCAACAATAAATCGGACGCAGGAGCAGTAGACGTGAAGGAGAAGAAGAGGGGAATTAATTGGCTCAAACCCTGATTTGCAAATCCTGAGATCAACCCTTCTTTTTTATATAGCTCACGACCCGGCCGGTTCAATCGACCCAGCACCGGTTCTATCGGTCCGACGGTTGAACCGCTGGGTCGAACGGTTTTCTTCTAAAAAACACGGTTTTTTGGCCTGAACCGTTTTTGCTTCCCACCCGAGCCGTTTTATGAACCGGTTCCCGGTTCTATCGGTCCGACCGGCCGGTCCGGGTTGGGTTTCAAAACACTGGGTACTTGAGGTGCAAAACAGATTTAGTGGATCAATTTGGAATTTTTTCAAAATTTGAATTTGGTATATTTTGAATAATAATATTAAGGGTATAAATATATTGTTAAGTATACATTTAGTTGTGGGTCATATAAATTTAGCTTGCATCTATAAATTAAAAATAAAATAAAATGTAAAATGGAAACAGATAAACCAAAGATATAAAAACACTTTGTTTGGTTCTAAATTTTTTGTGAGCAAAGGAAAATAATAAGAAAAAAGAGAACTAAATTAAAAAAAGGTCCAAAATTCTCATATTTGTTAGAGGGTATGGGGAGAGGATTTGGGGCAAGGAGCCGAGCGTGGGTGAAGTTATTACACCATTATTGACGAAGGCATACAAATTGGACTCTTTCTTTTTTCGTTTTTATTTCACTTATAATTTTATTTCATGCTTTTGATATACAAAACCTCCCATAAAATAGTTCAAAGTATATAAAATTATTACGTTATTCTCCTATAAAGAAAGTTATTTATATTCTTATTCCCTGCTTAGAATCGTTGATGCATATTTGACCCCCTAAGTCTGAGATTAACTGATCATTTATTCACGATTCGTATATGTCACCTCTGGACCGAAGCCTCCACTCCAAAGGAGCCATCAATCTCATAGCAGGAATTTGCGCCATTAAAGTACACTGAGTGGTAAACTGCCCATACCAGTTTTGTTCTTGGTGGAGCATCTACAACAAATCTGTTAAATAATATAATATATTTCCATATATTTATAGTATTTAAGTTAATTTAGGTTTTCTTATGTTTCCTTGTATTTATCTTTTCCTTGTTTATAGTTAGGGTTTCTTGTTTACCAAGTTTATGTATCTCTATAAATATATTACTTAGTAATATAAGTTTCCTACAGAGTTTTCTCTAATCTAACATGGTATCAGAGCCATGATTTCAAGTCATGGTCTCTCGATCTCTCGCTTCCGCCGCCATTCTCAAGCCGCCATCCCCGTTAGTTTAGTTTTCCTTTATCTAATTTTTTTTTATTTCTCCTATGACCGCCGCCACCCTCTCTCTTGGTCGCCGCCGCCGCCAGCTTCTTCTCCCTTATCTCGTTTTCTCTTCTTTTTGTTTTCCTATGGCCACCGCCACTGCCTTCTCTCTTTGGCCACAGGCCGCCGCACCACATCGGCCTTTAGTTTTGTTAGTTGCCGCCGCTCACCCTTGGAAAACGAGGACTTGAAGCAGCCGCCTTTTTTATTTTATGCAATCGCCTTCTCTCTTTGGCTGGGGTCGCCACGCTTAACTGCCGTTGCCTTTAGTTTTGTTAGTTGCCGCCGCTCACCCTTGGAAACGAGGATTTGGAGCCACCGCCGACTCTTATGGCCGCCGCCTCCTAGCTTTGTCGCCGTCTTCTTCTCAAAATTTCTATGACCAGATTTTTTTGGCCCAGTCTCAACGTTCAAGAGTCTCACGTCTCGATTGTAGGGGAGTGTTAGATAATATAATATATTTCCATATCTTTATAGTATTTATGTTAATTTAGGTTTCCTCATGTTTCCTTGTATTTATCTTTTTCTTGTTTATAGTTAGGGTTTCTTATTTACCAAGTTCATGTATTTCTATAAATATATTACTTAATAATATAAGCTTCCTACGGGTTTTCTAATCTAACAAAATCAACTTATAATGTAATAATAATTAACTTGATATTTAGTTTTGAGTTTTTCTGAACAAAGTTTGATTCGAATAACCGGACCCTTCAAGGGTTCAAAATCTTTTTTAAATTAATTTATAAAGTAAATATATATGGTCAGTGACCTTAGGTTTGTTCGAGATATTTACAGGGCATGGAGTCGATTGAAGGAAAGAATTGTTGATGCTAATCACTATACAGATCAACAATATCAACACAAGTCGAACGAAAACGACAATCACTTACCCTCGATCTCTTGAGAATCTCATCCTCGGGCATAAGATTTTTCAAGGGTTTTTCCAATCTTGGATTCCCACATCAAGATTAGCTCATTGAAGGATAATATATTGGCAGGAGGCCTCACGTAAAGGATCTTATTCAAGGTCCTCGGATCATCCACCGCTTTGATGGTCTAGCCACATCTTCTTCCACAGTATAAATTAAATTGCATTTGTTCCATGAAATACAAACATAATCCATGCATATGAAAATTACCATTTTGCGATTGCTCAGTGAAAGTTCAGAAAATTCTTATATGAATTGAGTTTTGAGCATCAAAAAATCAGAATGTAGCTGTATCAGTATGTTGGTTTGGCATTTTTTAGGCTGTAAGACCTGGTGCATGTAAGATTTTTCATGTTTAAATGCTAAAAAATGTATTGGATTACCTTTTGCGTTGCGGGAAATTCTAGCCCGCTCCCGGCTTGGCCAAACTCATGTGTATTTTTTAAAATAATATACCAATTATATGGCAAGTGTAATTCACTTTCCCTGTGAAATACACTTGGGTGCGGCCAAACCGGGTCTGGGCTAGAATTTTCCGTTGGGTTGCCATCTCCTAAAATAACAACTTGTCCTCAGGAGGCTTTGTAGCATTAAACTGTGACAAGTTGGGCAAGGAGTAGCCAAAAAAGTTATTACATACCACATGAGTAAACCGGATTCCTTCTGACTCAACTTTCCTACGTATCCTACCTTTTGATACGTATTCACTTGCTGCCGATTCCACTGATTTGACACGATCAACATCGTCTCCAAAAACTGAGGGCAAAAATCTCTGTATAGGGTAATTTTTCGTTATATCTTCTGTCCCATAATTAAGTGTATTTAATATTTGAGAGCATTTGCGAGCTTGCCTTTATATTTCCAGCTTCTTTAATGGCCTCAGTGATCTTAAGCTGACCATTCACTACTTCTTCTTCACAAAGAGCAGAGATCACTACATCAACTTGTTTGATCGCATCAAGTTAGACTTCTCGATCGTGGATATCTCCCTTTTGATTTGTGTTAAAAAACAAGAAAAAAATATTAGAAGATAATATTTTAATATTGATGAAAATAAAATTTTTAGGACAAGAATGCAAATGTTAATCTAAGTTTGACATACATAAATTATTGTGAGCTGTTGAACTTGTCCAAGAGTATGGACTTGTGAAGACTTGAGAGTGCTGAATTGCCTAACCACGACAAAGGTAGGATGCCCAAGCTTTTCTCAGACATTTTTTTGGGAAAACTGAGGAAGAGATGTGGAAGTTGGAATTGATTTTATGGAGAAATCAATACCAATTTGGGGATTATATAATAGTAAAAAGAAGTGGAATTTATGTAACTGCCATCAGTCTGTTGGGATCTTTCTAATTTAATAATTTTCTTTTTTTGGCTGAATAAAGAAACAGATGTTGGCCATTAGAAGCGTTATGAGTTAGACTAGTCAATGATTCGTATCAATTTACGAGTTCATAAATGTTCATCCCTCCAAAGTCCAAACCATGATTTTTTCATGTAAAAATCAAAAGAAGATAGATTTATGAAAAAGGTATAATTGAATAATTATTAATCTAGAAAACTAAAAGAAATTAAGCCCATAAATTTATTTATTAACCTTAAATGTTTGACTTTTTTTAAATGAAAAATTTGTTCATGATTTTTATAAATGAAAAGTATTATCATAGGCTTTTTAAATAAAAGATAACTTATGTGACCCTACACATTAACAAGGACGGACATGTGATTAAGATTCCAGCAAAATTTAACATAAACAATGAATTTAGGTAAAGTGCTATATATGTAAAAAATTTAGAGGACTTAGTCTCTTTTTTAAGTATTTAGAGGGTTTAGTGCTAAATTTGAATTTTAAAGAAGGATGAAGTGCATTTTACCCGGATAATTCTATTCCAGACCGAGTCCAATGGTTCGAGTGTGTACTATGTATCTCTCTTTTACACAATTGTGAGTGGGGATTGCGTGTGAACTAGTAAGATAGACACTAGGACTATTGCTCTCGGTCTAGCATAAATTTTTCAGACAAAATTACAAATTTAGTCCCACATGATATGGCCGTTTTAGTTTTGGTCCCTCTCTTCATGTGATTTTAAAAACAGTCCCAATAATTTGAAAAAGTTGCAACGTTAATCCTTTTTTAAAACAATGTTAGTCCACAGTTTATTTCTCGTTAACTTTTAACGGAAACTAATGGAATATTTTTTAAAAAAATAACATTTTGCCCCCTAAACTATACAAATTGTATAAAATATCCCCTAAACAAATATTAATGTCACTTACTCCTAAAAAATAATAAAAAATTAAAAACAGTTGGGGAAGATGATGTTTTTGATTTCTTTCTTTATTATTCTTATATTATTTTTCAGGGGGTAAATGACAAAAAAATTTGTTTAGGGGGTGATTGATACAAGATATATAGTTTAAGGGAATAAATTGCAATTTTCAATTGACCATTCCGTTAAAGAGCGGGATCAATATTGCTTTAAAAAAAGGACTAACATTGCAACTCTGTCAAATTATTGAGACTTTTTCTAAAATCGCGTAAAGCGCGGAACTAGAATTAAAATATCCCTATCCTATGAGACTAAATTTACAATTTTGCCGATTTTTCCATTTTACCCTAATAGTTATGCTCTATTATGCAGTTTGTTGTTTTGGTGAAGAGACAATTTATGACTAAGACAATGAATCTTCCCACATCCCCTTCATTTTTCTTTGGGTAATTGACATCCCCCACCCCCCAAATACTCCTTATTGGGACCTTGCACTCTTCGATTGAAATTGTGGCACTTCGTACACTTAAAATAGGTCAAGCATGGCAAAGCCACGTGAGACCAGTGAGTGTGCGCTTAGTCATACCTTGTTTCGAAAAAAGGGCACCAAGTGGAAACGTGAAGAGGACTGTAAACAGCAGCCAAAACCATGAGGTATGAGGCCTTTTCGAAGGGAGTCAATAAATTCACCGCAACCTCCCCATAACAGACCCAACTCGAAATGGATTTGAATTGGATACCAGTGGCTTTCTTCGAAGGACGTTTAGCTTCATTTCGAATTGCCTCTTTGAGGGCCTGATCTAACCTGATATTCAAGAGCTCGGGATAGTAGAGGAAAACCCAACATGTTAACAACCAGAGAAAACCGGCCAATCTGTTGGCGTTCGAGGGTTCTCGATGTAAGTTGAACATCATTCGGTAGAAATGGGCCAATATCAGAGGGGCTAATTCGATGGGCCCCATAGTAGCAACAATGTTTCCAGATAAATGGAGAAATGTCTTATTCACTACACAATCGGCATTCATAAATAACCGGGAAAGGACAAAATTCAAAAACAATACCTCTTCGAAAGAGGTGACCATGTCTTCACAACTTATAAAGTGCTTAACTAGGGCAGTATACGCAATGTTAGCACCTTTGCTTTTACCATGGTGCTTCAACCAGGTTTCGGTGGATGTCAAAAGAGCACAAGCTCTAGTTATCGACTCACTAGTAGGAAGAGTAGTACCTGTCAAAGATAACCCGGTGATTAATGCGACATCTTCTAAAGTAATCGTCTGGAAACCCCGGGGTAGAGCGAAACAATTGTAAGAAGGATTCCATGAATAGGCCGAAGCATCCATCACCACTTGCTCGAAGGGGAGAATTGGGTAGCAGGCTATTCAAATAAACCCCATGATTCGGTTGCCCTCCCATTTGTTGTGAAATTGGTACAACCTCTCGAACCAGGGAAAGGTGTCGATGGCTCCAATCCAGCCATTGGTAGGCTTGATCATGTTGGTCCAAGCAAATTTGTTGCCCACCTTACCTTGGAAAAGAGTGGTATCACTCTCCAACGCGGGCCAAATTCCCAGAAGATCGGGGTTACCATTATCAGAGGGCTCGAATGCTTCATGCTGAAAATGCGGCCCAAGACCGATGTAATCGAGAGACTGACCACGCCGATCGGGAGCCCATGGTGGAATTATGTGGGTGGAACTAAGGGGAGATACTTTCATATCCCGATAATAAATCTCGAAATCCTTGATAGTTTGAAACAAGTCTTGGGCGTCTTCGCAATCCAAGATATTTGCTCGAGGAACCAAGCGAGAAAGCTCATTTAAGTTCGCCATTGAAGGAGCTTAGACGAAGAAGATGACTGTTCCGAAGGGGGGAGAGTTCGAGAGAGACGACAAGATGGAATTTTTCTTTGAAAAGTGAACAAAAATCGGAGAATAAAAAAGAGAGAGAGAAAGTAAAGCAATGTGAGTCGGTTAGAAGGGGCTGTTAGATATTTATAGGGTTTAAGCGTCCTATCACGAAAAGGCCTGTCTATGACTTAGTGGGAAAGATGAAGAGCCTCAAACGTTTTGTACCTGCTAAAATACGAAGAGTCTCTTATAAAGAGACGTGTTTTTAAAGAGTTTAGTATCCGATCGTGGAGAAACACATTAATTACTGAGAAAAGTGGGAAGCGACGATCAAAATCCCGGATGAAGTCTAAAAGGGCGCGTATCTTCATGACCGCCAGAACCCTGCGAAGTCGAAGCATTCGCATTTATTAGAAAATAGATGTGTCTTTTAATACACATGAACTCGAAACGTTCATATATATTAGGGGGGCATTTGTTTATATCATAAAATAATTTGTGTTTTCAGATTATTTTAAGCCCAAATACTAGAATATCAGATAAGAGGAAAATAGGGTTTGCAAATAAATAAGACAGACCAATTAAATTCAAAAAGGGCTCTAAAAACATGGGCTAAATAGATAAAAGCTCAAGAATCGAATCTGAAGAAACAGGAAGAGCCAAAAAGCCAATAATCTGCATTCAAGAAAGACGCGCTAAAAATTAAAGATTTGAAGTCAACAATTAAAGGCAGTTGAAAGCAGTTCCTAAAGAAGAGGAATGCGGGTTCCCCAAGGCCAAGATATATTCGGCTAAGAAGGAAGAGAACGGCATCATCAGAATCAAAAACTCTACAGTTTCATTTTCTTAGAATTAGTTTTAGTCTTAGGAGTAGTTCATAGCGTAGATTAGGAATAGCCGTACACTAATTTGATAGTTGCTTGTCAAGGATTGCCGGGATTCAGCTGCGAAGCTTGTATCTACAATCATCTGTAATCATCGTGATCGAAGACTCTCATGGAGGTATAAATTACCCTTTTTTCAGATTTAAGTATTTGATAGGTTAATTTTATCTTGACTTGAGTTGTTCGATTCATTGTCTCTACACTCAAAATTAATAACCGATAATTAATTAAAGACTTGAACCACCATCCAGCGTATCGAACGCAGGGGTTGAAAGATAATCTCAAATTATAGATTATCACGGGGCTTGGAACGACTATTCGGATCCACCTCATTCTGATTTGTTTTAACATTGAAACAGTATGAATTTGTGAAGACTTGAGAGTGTTGTTTCTCTAACCAAGACAAATGTAGGATGCCCAAGTTTTGCACTTGCCTCAACTAGGAACTTTCCTACGTAACCTGGTTCTCCAATGATCAAAATCTTATTTTTCTCAGACATAATTTTTCGGGAAAATGAGGAAGAATATGAAAGTTGGAATTGATTTTATGAAGAAATCAACACCAATTTTGGGATTATATATAATAGCATAAGGAACTGGATTTTACATAACTGCCCTCCAATGATTCAGATCTTCTATCCTGATTTTAAGTGTGGATTAGGGAAAATTTCATTTTTGATCCCCCAGTTTTACGCCGAATCCGATTTTGATCCCCTAGTTACGTCGTTTATCAAATGTAGTCCCTAAACTACCACATTTTCATCAAATGTGGTCCCTCCATCTAGTTCTTTCAAATTGGTAACTGTTTGCGTTAATTGAAATGTCAAAAATTACATTTTGCACCCCATAAGCACAACTTTTGACATTTTTCACCCCCCCCCCCAAAAAAAAATTGACAAATTTCACGATTTAATCATAATTTTATTCATAAATTATATCACAATCAACTTCTCATTCATATCTACGACTTTACTACAGTATCCAAGACAACAAAATACAGAAAATAAGATGTTAAGGAGAAAACAAAATGTTGTGGTAATTATATTTAGTTGGTGATCCGCATTTCAAATTATATTTAACTGCTACTAAATCAAGGCAAGAAAAAAAATTGTTGATAAGAATATTTGCTAATTTATTGCAGTGCTCCAGAACTACCTTTAAGTTATCCAAATCCTTCTAATTATCCCACAAACCCACATAATATCATGTTTGTTTCTAAAGGCACTGCAAGCAAATGGCGTATCTCCAATTTTTTCTCCTCCTTTCACAAATCGTGAATGAAGCAACAAAATAAAGATTAACAAATTTGTCTCCTCTCTCTGCAAATTGTAATTTGGATTTGTATATATTATCTTAATCCTCTCTACTTTTTTTAGTTTTTGTTATTTATGCCATCTTTCATTGATTTTTCTGTTATAGTTTTGTTTGCAGAGTCTATTTACAGTGACGAAATGAGTCTTGTGAAATGTATATGATCCAAATTTCCATAAAAAGAGACAAGAAACCATTACAGAGTAATGGTGGATTGCTAATTCTATCTTCAACTTTGAAAATTATGTTAAAAAGGTGAAATTTGTTAGTTATTTTTTTACAGGGTAGAAATTATCAAAACTTGTGCTTTTGGGGTGCAAATGTAATTTTTGACATTTCAATTAACTCCAACAGTTACCAAATTGACGAAAAATTAGATGGAGGGACCACATTTGATGAAAATATGGTAGCTTAGGGACTACATTTGATGAGCTGTGTAACTGAGAGACCAAAACTAAATTCGGTGTATAATTGGGGGACCAAAAATAAAATTTTCCTTAATCCACGCAAATGCTAAATCCTAAGGGCGTCTTTTTCTTTTCTTTTTTTGTTTCTCGAGGTGTTCTCGAGCTCCAAGACTCAAGATTAATATCTCCAGGTACTTGTCACATATAATTGTGGGGATCTCTTCAAATGAAGTTTTTTGTATATAAGGGCTTGAACACAAAATCTCTTGCTTAAGAGACTATAACCCTTTCTACTCAGGTCAGTTTTTTTTGGTTTCTCTTATTAATTATATATGTAATATTACTATTTTAATTACAAGAGCCAACTCTATGTAATTTACTATTTAAAATTAATATAATTAAAGATTGTTAGTCATGTTGTTCGAATTGGTACGGACACGATATGAGACGGAAATCCATTAGTTTCCTAAAGAATTAAGACACGACATGATGCGACCAAGATATGTCAACTTATTCGAGTGGTCCAAGTAGTACCAATGACTTTTAGTGGCACCAATGGGCAGATTTTTCATATCAATTTGTGAGTTCATTATGTTCATCCCCAGCAATAAAAAGAAAATTTTCATCCCTACCAATCCCTACCAAACCATGGATTTTTCAAGTAAAAATCGAATCGCATGGCCCTTGTGCATATTATTTATCTGTACTATTGAGAATCGAAGAAGAGATTATAGAGTTGATTTTGGTTTTGCAAACGGTTTTAGTGAGGCAAAATATTTTTCTTAAATAAATCGAGTATTCATGCACTATATGACTGTTATAATGTCACCTCATATATTTTGATGGGGTGTCTTAATGACAATCAAATTGTCACAATTATCGATCTAGGGAGATTTTCTTTCATTTTCTCTCTTTATTTCTCTTCATTCAACTTCTATTTAAACTCAATTATTTTTCAATTAAAAAATTCTCTTATTAAAATTGATTTTTCACACGAATGGAATATGCATTACCAACAAATTACAATAATTAAGCATTTTTTTTGTCTTGCTTATCTTTGAATAAGAAATATTTTAATACTCACGTCTTTCACATTTTCTTCGTTTTTCCTTTTCAATTGAGATCGCAGTACTGAATTATTGTTACTACTAGGACAAATAATATTATAGTTTCTTATTTTCCTTTTTCAAAAAAAGATGACTGTGTGTTGAATTTGTATATGATATGCAATTTGAGTAGAATGTTAACTGTTATGGGTAATTCATCCTTTTGTCATTGCAATCTCAGCTCTTTTCCTTTTCGTAATTCGAAATCATGAAAATTAAAACCAAATTATTACCACAATAGAAAAGTACTATTTTCCTTGAGATTTATTAGTAATATGATGCACATAATAATTGCTTTCTCAATGGGCTATATCATTTGATGCATCAATTTACAATAATTATTTTTAAATTGATACACGCATTAAGAAACTCCCACATTTAAATATTTTCAAATCTTAACGCTCTAGACTATGCTATGCACGCTCCCGTTCTATGTGACTTAGGTCACAAGTACGTTGCCTGATATGCTTTTTTTGCACTATAAAATCATAAATTTTCATGCTATATATATAATCGTCTATTGAAATTGAAATTCTTTAAAATAAGCTAATAAAGTTATTTACACGCGCGCACACACATATATATACATACATATATATATATATGGTTGAATCATAAAACTAGTTATAAGTTTAAGACATATTAAGAGGTTTTATATCTTTGCTACGCACATAACTCAGGAACTGAGAAGGCAATTCTTCAAGAAGAGCCCGAACCACTGATATTTCTCCCCCTGCACAACACCATATATCCAAAAATTACTTAGCAAACTCATTCCAAATAAAGTGCATTTCCAAATTGTACTTTTAAGAGCTTTCAAATAATCATAATTATCCATATAATGGGATCAATATATACTAATGTTTATAATTGTATCAGAATTCTCGCTTATTTGGTGTACATACCATGCACTTCACGCATCGGAACAAACTGAACAATGTCTCGTGTTGCAATCCTTCCGGTAGAACTCTCTAATCGACGTCCATTATCAGCATCAAGGATCTGGTGCGGGTAAAGAAAAAAAATCAATTACGGGACCAAAGAGTTGACTTGGTAACAATAAAGCGTCTATCAATTAAGCATCAGCAATATTGGTGTCCCGTGACTCCAGGTCGCTGAACAATCACAACCATTTGTGTCCCACGTGGGTCCTACATATGGAAAATTGTGACGGTTCAGCAACTCGGAATCTCGGGAATTCCAAAGAATAATCCGTAAGCATCATGGATTGTTGTGCGCGAGGATAAAAGCATTTAAATACGAGAAGAAAGAGATGACTAAGTGTAAACACTAGTGTCATTCTTAGGGAATCACGAGACTCCATCTCCTCAAACAATTTCAACCGTCCTTATCCCATGTGGGTTCTACACATGGATGGTGATGATTGTTCGGAACTTAGAGTCTCGGGAAATCCTGAGAACAATCCATGAGCATCATAATATAGATATATACACCTCCATTTCCTTGAAATTTGCATTGCCAACTCCAACAATAAGGATTGAAAGTGGTAAATCAGATGCCCTAACAACTGAATCCATGGTTTCTTGAAGATCAGTCACTACCCCATCCTAGAAAATAAAAAGACCGATTATGTACCGACGAGAATATAACGAAAACTTGGCAAGAACAACACAACCATGTTTAGCTCAATTGCATACCGTTATAATCAACAAAATGTAATACTTGGCGTAGTTGCAAGAAACAGAGCCACGAGCAATATCTGCAGCCTTATTGATAACTTGACCGAACAGAGTTGGCCCGGCAAGAGCAACATTATGTAACGCACTCGTGTAAGCAGCCATCATACCATCAACACCTTCAACCTGCAGATATAAATTAAATATATTTATTCGGTGGAAAGCATACCAAGAAAGGAATAATTCCACGGAAGTAGGTAGTGCAGTACCTCAAATTCAGACGGACTTCCATTTAAATTGAAACAATGAGATACGGAGCAATCTGGAGTTCTTCCACCGAATCCCCAAGCTGGAAAGCATCTATCTGAATCATAGAATTGTATGACCTCTCCAACCTCCATTATTGCCTACAAATAGTTTAAAAAAGGTTCAAGAACTCAAGTGTAACAATTGAATATTCCTTTTTGGGCCCAATTTCATATTACACTCAATGGGTTTAGAAGCACTCATCATGTCCAACGGGCTCGGATTCCAAGAGCGTGACAATTATTGTGATGGTTACCTGTTGGTAGGAATTTTGGCGACCCGACGGATCAATGTAATGTAGAGAATCTGGACTTCTCGGATTTCCATTAGAAGCTGGACCAATTTGAAAGCATAAATTATGGATCATAGAAAAGCCGGGAATTTCTAAAATTTCAAAGAGGTGAATAAAATACCAGTGAAGTCAACAGCAACCATGAAATTAAGTTCAAATCCACTGGAGATATAGTCGAGAAAGCTATAAAGTTGTTTCTCGACATATACTTCGACAATTATTTGACTCTTTAGAACCTAAATTGATACATGTAAAAAATTGGCAAAAAATTTCATTTTTGTGACAACCTTTGCAAGTACAAAGATTTAAGGAGTGTGTGAAGAAACCTTTTCATGGCGCCGGAATCCCGAAGATGGGGAGATGAATTTTGCACCAGATTTACTTTGGTAAAGAGTTTCGAGTTCTGCAACAGATTTCTGTAATTTTCTGATTGGAAAAGAATGTAACAGTAAGCAAAAAAATGACATAATAAACATTAAAGATGACATATATGTGGAAAATATGTTTTCCTAGGAGAAACAAATTTAACAAGAAAACATGAGAATGATGAAAAGTATGCGACGGATACCCAATTAGCTGATGATTTCCACTGTCATTGAAATCAAAGCACTCAATCACCAAAGGATTCTCCTGCAAAAAGATAGAATTAGAAACATGTAGAATAACTTGATCTTATTTGGTTTGTTAAATTGTGGTGAAGAAATAACTCATTTCCCTTTGATAATGAAAGAGCAATTTGTCCCACATAGGAAGAATTTTGTAAAGGGCCATCCCTTTTCCTATAAAAGGGGATCCACCCTTTAGTTGTTTGATATCCCTTAGCCTCTCATCTTTGGCTATTCTTCTTTTCTCCACTATAGTTTTGTATATTTCACTTTTGGTCCTTTCTTTTGTGTAGTGAAATATTTTGGTGGGGTCCGAGGACGTAGGCTAAATTAGCCGAACCTCGTTATATTTGGTGTTCTTTATTTTGTGTTATTCTTCAAGTAGCCATTGTTAGTTATAGTTGTAGTGTTATATTGTGCTATTAAATACGTCTAGTTAATTCTGTCGAGGAGATTGGGTTTTAAGCGCGACCGTTGTGACGCCTCCAATCTTTCCTGGGAATTAAATCTAGTGTGGTTTTCTAGTACAATATTTCCCTCGCTATTTCTATATTTGGTGGAATATGACTCTGAGTTCCACAACAAGTGGTATCAGAGCTCGGGTATTCTGAGTATGCTCTGTGGTCGCAGTTTAAACTGATCTTCCACATCAGAAAAGTTTTCCTGGGCTATTTGGCTTTTGCATTTGGAGGGCTATTGAAGAATAATTTGTAACCAAAAATGGAAGACACCTCAAAAGCATCGTCGTCGTCCATTTGGGCGAGAACCACTGTGGCGAATACGCGTTTGGCAGTGGAGTCTTTTGATGGAACATGCCATTTTGGTATGTGGCAAAGCGAAGTTGTAGACGCACTCTTTCAACAAGGTCTATACTTAGCTATTGAAGAAAAGAAACCAAATGATATAGAGGAAAAAAAATGGAAATTTGGATGAGAAGGATTTGGCTCTGATGTTGCTGGGATCCCTTCCTGAGGAGTTTGAGTTTCTTGAAACCACTCTACTTCACGGGAAGGCTGCTGCTGTATCTCTTAGCGAAGTTTGTGCTGCCCTATACAGTTATGAACTGAGAAGGACAAGCAAGTTTGTTCAGGCGGAGATGCAGAAGTTTTGTTCATCAGAGGTCGTTCACAAAACAAAAGGAGTGAAATACTCCAAATTGGAGTTTTGTGACCTTTGTGTTCGTGGGAAACAGACAAGGGTTAAATTTGGAACAACAATCCATAATACTGATGGTATCTTGGATTATGTTCATTCGGATGTGTGGGTCCCTCAAAAAATGAGTTCTTTGGGAGGGAAGCACTAGTTTGTAACCTTTGTTGATGTTTTTTCCCGGAGAGTTTGGGTGTATACGATGAAGACAAAGGATGAAGTGTTTGAGGTATTCCTCAATTGGAAAAAGATGGTGGAAACTCAGACTGATAAAAAGGTCAAACGTCTCCGTGGAGAATTTAGGAGTGGTCTATTTCAGAAATTTTGTGAGGATGAAGGCATTGTCAGACACTTCACTGTCAGACATACACCATAACAGAACGGAGTGGCAGAACGCATGAATCGAACTTTGCTGGAGAAAGTTCGGTGTTTGTTATCCAATGCTGGGTTGGGTAAAGAATTTTGGGCTGAGGCTGTGACATATGCGTGCTATCTCGTTAGTCGTCTACCATCTGCTGCTATTGATGGAAAAACACCATTGGAGAAATGGTTTGGAAAGCCTGCTGCTGATTATGATTCCTTACATGTGTTTGGTTCCACTGCATATTATCATGTTAAGGAATCAAAGTTGGATCCTAGAGCAAAGAAAGCTGTGTTCATGGGGATCACCTCTGGTATAAAAGGCTATTGCCTTTGGTGTCCAGAAACAAAGAAAATAATCTTTAGCAGGGATGTCACCTTTGATGAATTTACCGTGTTGGAAAAGGTGAATGCAGAACAGCAGGATGGTACTCCCAAACAGGTGGAGTTTGAAAAGTTTGTTGTCCCAGCAGATCAAGAAACTCTTGATCATTCTCCTACGGTAGAAGGAGATTTTGAAGAAGAGGAAGTTCAACCCCAAGAACTTCCACAGCAACTTGAATCAATTGCAACTAGCAAGCCAAAGAGGATAATCAGAAAGCCTGCTCGCTTTGATGATATGGTGGCTTGTGCATCTGCAATTGCCGCTGATGATGTTCCTACCACTTATATTGAAGCAGTCAAAGGACCAGAGAAAGATAAGTGGAGGATTGCCATGAGTGAAGAAATGCAGTCCCTTCATAAGAATCAAACATGGGAACTGGCCAGTCTCCCGAAGGGAAAGAAGGCAATTGGATGCAAATGGGTATTTGCAAAGAAAGATGGATTTCCTAGCCAAGGTGATGTTCGCTACAAAGCCAGATTGGTGGCCAAAGGTTACGCTCAGAAGGAGGGCATTGATTATAATGAGGTGTTTTCTCCAGCTGTAAAACACTCCTCCATTAGAATTTTGTTGGCTTTGGTAGCACAGTTGGATTTTGAACTAGTTCAGTTGGATGTAAAAACTGCATTTTTACATGGAGACTTGGAAGAGGAAATCTATATGACTCAGCCAGAGGGATTCAAAGTTGCTGAAAATGAAAATTTGGTTTGTAAACTTCAAAAATCGTTGTACGGATTGAAGCAATCTCCGAGGCAGTGGTACAAGCGATTTGACAAGTTTATGATGGGAATTGGGTACACAAGAAGCACATACGATCATTGTGTGTATTTGCATAAGCTACAAGATGGATCCTTCATATATCTTTTTCTGTATGTTGATGATATGTTGATTGCCTCCCCGAGTCTAATAAAAATCGAGAAGTTGAAGGCTCATTTGAAAAAGGAGTTTGAGATGAAGGATCTAGGTGAGGCGAAGGAAATTCTCGGCATGGAGATTTTCAGAGATAGAAAATTGAGGAGGCTTTGTTTGACTCAGAAACAATATCTGAGCAGGATGTTGAGGCGTTTTGGCATTGATGAAAAGTCAAAACCAGTTAGTACTCCGTTTGCTCCCCATTTTAAGCTTAGCGCCGCTTTGTCACCGAAATTTGATGCAGAACGGGAATACATGTCAAAAGTACCGTATGCAAATGTTGTTGGTAGCTTGATGTATGCTATGGTGTGTACGAGGCCTGATATTT
This sequence comes from Buddleja alternifolia, assembly GCA_019426215.1. NCBI lineage: Eukaryota > Viridiplantae > Streptophyta > Magnoliopsida > Lamiales > Scrophulariaceae > Buddleja > Buddleja alternifolia. Next base: position 603,037 of record CM033393.1, on the reverse strand, counting down.
CCCAAGCAGTTGGGGTTGTGAGCAGGTATATGCATGATCCTGGAAAGGAACATTGGCAAATTTGAAGATTGGTTTTTTGTGACCCCGTTTGACAAGGAGATTGAAGATTTTGGAAATTCGCCAAGGTGGAAATTTGTTAAATTGTGGTGAAGAAATGACTCATTTCCCTTTGATAATGAAAGAGCAATTTGTCCCACATAGGAAGAATTTTGTAAAGGGCCATCCCTTTTCCTATAAAAGGGGATCCACCCTTTAGTTGTTTGATATCCCTTAGCCTCTCATCTTTGGCTATTCTTCTTTTCTCCTCTATAGTTTTGTATATTTCACTTTTGGTCCTTTCTTTTGTGTAGTGAAATATTTTGGTGGGGTCCGAGGACGTAGGCTAAATTAGCCGAACCTCGTTATATTTGGTGTTCTTTATTTTGTGTTATTCTTCAAGTAGCCATTGTTAGTTATAGTTGTAGTGTTATATTGTGCTATTAAATACGTCTAGTTAATTCTGTCGAGGAGATTGGGTTTTAAGCGCGACCGTTGTGACGCCTCCAATCTTTCCTGGGAATTAAATCTAGTGTGGTTTTCTAGTACAATATTTCCCTCGCTATTTCTATATTTGGTGGAATATGACTCTGAGTTCCACAACATGGTTAACTTGGAAGTAATATCAAAACTTTGGTACTTTATGGATCTTGTCAAATGTATAGCATTATCCAATTTGGTTTAAATTAGCACCTTTCAATAGTTTAGTGGGTAATCTTATTATGAGTTGAGCTGCATATGCATCGACCCAATATTTGACTTAGCCGACAAAGTTCATTAACTAGTTATGTTTAAGGCGAGTCACTAAGCAAAACTGGAGGAACAATATATAGGGAAAATTACACACAGACCCCTCACTTATTGTGTAATTACCAAAACAACCCTCATTTATTTGAAATTATCAACACACCCCTTCATGTTAAGGATTTCTTACAATTACACCCCCTGTATGTTTAAAATTCTTACAATTTTACCCCCTGTAGACCTTTTAAATAGACCTCTTGAGGGTGTTGGTATTTCTAATAAATGAGGGGAGGTTTTGGTAATTACACAATAAGTTAGGGGTCTGTGTGTAATTTTCCCTAATATATATACTGCATGTGTGTCATATATATACAAAAGATTGTCATTATTTACGACAAACTTTATTATAACTGTTTATTGTTCTGTGCCCATAGGGTTCGATATTCAAGTATTTGTTTTGAAAGTTTGGCCTCTGAGAATTTTATGGAGCTAAGTGCTAGAGCGTGATCATTGTGTTAGGCCATTGAGGACACTTCGCTACTTCACATGAAATAACACTGGGGTATTAGCAAAAGTTCAAGATCCCACGTGTTAAGAAAGTTGATCGTATACTTAATCGTGCACATATAAATAATATATAGTATGTGATACAATCGTTGACATAAAAATAAAAAAATCTTATCGTCCGTAATTAAAAGAGTGAAAGTTATTTGCTTCCCTAGAAGTTACCTTACTGACAAATTGTTGCATGGTGAGCTGTACCGGTTTCCAAATTGGATTCAAGTTGTTGTTCACGACTTCTGTTTTGCAGATAGGAACAGAACCTCCAGTCTCGACCGTCCTAGAGATTCTTAAGAAAGGATCCTGCAAAATTAAGCAAAAAACTTTTAAAAAATAAAAATAAAATAGTCGAAATATGTATCACAAAATTCAAAACATACACTTTTGGAAAGTAGATCCTTGTTTTCTAGAGCTGAACAACGAAATGTTATCTCTACAGTATTTCTAGAAGCAACTGGTTCCTCAGCTCGGACAGTAAGAGTGCCCAAGTGTTTAAAACCGGGTCGACCTCTACTATGAAGATTCAAGGTCAGACTCCGCTCCCGTTTAGTCACAATCTGTTATTTACAATTCATGTAGACATAATTAAGACACATACATTATTCACAAATGAAAGTTTATAAAGGCAAAGAAGAATTTATACAGGCAAAGAAATAACCTCGAGCATATTGAGATAAAGAAAGTGATGGACTATTATCTAACTGTCGTTTTTGTCAAGAAGTTTTAATATATTTGAAACATTTATACGAATTCTTAGTTATTGGGAAATCGCTTGAAATTTTAATTAAAAAAATTTAAACTTATAGAGGTGCGCGTGATTATCAAATTTTTGAAGGAAACTCACCTCAGAGACGACACAACTGGCTTCACCAAGGAAATCTTGATCTTCTAAGTTCAGCATCTGCAAATCGACCAACAAAAATGAACTTAATCTTCAGGAAATGACTAATGGCAGAAATCTGAAGTAAATATTTGATTAAGACTGTAATGTCCAACTAAATGGAAGTTAAGTATTAGGAGTAAATCAAGATAGGATGTAATATTAATATTCCATTTTTTTTCCTCCCAAATTCAATAACAGTACCATTTTCAATGATTAAGGAAGAAAAGCTAGACGAAAATAAAGATTAAAAATTAAATAAAAAGTTTCAGCACTTTAAGTGAAAATAAATATCAAATCACTAGCAGAAAATACAGCATACCTTCACAGGTAAATTATGATATTTTGTGTCGACATCGTACACTTGAAAGCTGGAAAATAATAGGTAGATCAAAATAACTATTGAAGGTTAAGAGATACAGAGAAACTAGTTCATACAATATATATGAAGCAATTTGAAAGTATGATACATACACTAAGTGCTGAACAATCTCAAATTGATAAGTAACATTTATCTTCTGAATCCAACTTGGATCTAAACTGTTCATTATTACTTCAGTACGACCAATTTCCTCGAGCTTCCCGTTCCTTCTCTTCGTGAAAATCACCGCCATAGGATCGCTCTGCAAGATAAAAAAAGAATATGATGTTCCGACTACTAGATGAACTAAACTTATATTGCCAATTAGTATGATCATAAAGAACTTGAAACATGAAAAGACAATAGAAAATAAAAGATCACTTCTTTACCTTTGATGTGATATCACGATCACGAAGCTTTGAAGCTGATAGAGACAACTGCAGATTTTCAAATAAACGAAAAAATTTAATGTCATATAATCCATCATATTATATGATATTCATATGCTGTGAGGAAGAAGTATCTCTGTTCATCCATGAAAAGCATGCAAAGTTGATTAGCCCGCTTAGTTTGCAATGCAAACACTTCATCATCAACAATTTAATAAACTATCTCTGTAGTTATCTAATCCTTTGATATATTCATTGTGTTCTCTTTCGATAAGTTTGATGGTAATAGTCAGGAAAATTCTATGCTAGACCAAGTCCAACCGTCATAGAGTGTAAATCTTTTGCAATAAGATGTAATGTGTGTAGTCCCGACATACACTTATGTGGAAGGGATAGACACAAATTACACTCTCTAGCCTTTGAATTCGATCGGGCATAGAATCACTTAACCCGAAACTTGGAAGTCAACATAGGATTGGGATTGAAAAGGACAAGAAGGGATAGTCAGAACTAATAATAATATGCAGAAGTTTAAGATGAACCCCACCACACGACGACGTTGAGTTGACCAAAAGCCCCGACAAACATAGTAGATCTTATAAACAGGAAAATTTGTTATTTTTTATGTTTTTTGGTTCCCTTTTGTACCTCGATTGGCATGAAAAGAGCATGTTCCCCTTTCGCCCTGAAGAAGTAGTCTACGGCGTCGTTAGGGCCAGAGGCGGCGGAGCCACCATGGCCACCGCCGCCAGCCCGGACGCTACCACCGATCGCCTGCTGACCGCCCTTCACATCAGAAAAGCAATTTCCCATCAATTCACAACAAAATCCGATTTTGTATCTATCTGTGTGTATATATCTTCTTCTCTATCTCTGTATATAAATCTTTCCCCCGAAAACTTATTCTTGCACGAGAGTTTGAGGCAAAACAAAACACAAAAACCACCTAAGGTTTAAATACAGCAAAACCGCGTTTAATAATTAATTATCCACAAATTAGAAACACGCAGTTTTTGTTTTTTGGTTGGTTTGTTTGGAACTGATCCATTGAAATCTTCCATTTTGTAACAATTTGTTCATGAATGGTTGGCCAACGAAACGGGTGAGTGTTTTCCTACCAAATTTACAGGTGAAATTCTAGCCCAACCCGGCGGCGAGTTAGAATTTTCCAATTTTTAAATACATGCAAAGCCAAACGTGTCCTCTTACCAGTCAAATGTTTTTTTTATCTACTAATATAAGAATACTTGGATACCATTTCCGCAGAACGGATCTTCTATCCCACAATGGTGTGCCACAATAGTGTCACATTATTATGGGATTGACAAGTGTCCATTTAATTTAAATTATTATTAACAGTTTTTTTTAAATGAACATTTGTCAATCCCACAATGATGTGACACTATTGTGGCACACCATTGTGGGATAGAAGATCCGCTCTACCATTTCCTTCCCTCAAAACTATGGGGTTATTTTTTTAAATGCAATTATAAATATTGGCAACATAATTTTACAGGTCTGACTCGTAAATAATCTAATCTAAGGTCCATACGACAATCCCTTTGACCGTGTGAGGATTAAACTTTTGCATATATTCTATTATTTTTGTAACCAGCGAGTGTGAGTCGAGGCTCAATAAAACGTAAATCAATTGATGAAGTTGAAGCATAAGATTGAGATTTTGGGTTGGATCCACCAATACCAAAATATGAGTTGTATCTATTTTCACAATAGTACTTAGTTAATTATAAATTGTTATCCTCACATTTTAGTATTAAATATCATACTAGATATATGGATGATTATTTGATTAACTAGTCGTACTTTTCTTTTCTTTTGTTGATTAAGCAAATACTATTATGAATGAAACTCAAGTGGTCATTCCAATAAAGTGAATTTAATTACGACTAAATGTTCTTTTGTCAAAGTTTCTTTTGTCAAAGTTCGATAGGATATATAGCTCAACTTAATAAAATCAACATAATCTTTTGAAAAAAGTTAGTAAATATATCTTATTCGTTATTGTTGGGAAATATACATATAGCCCGACTAAGCACAGCGGAAAATTAAATTTTTAGTTTCTAGGATTTAAACATGCGAGTTTATTAATCCTACGGACTTATCACGTATCATAGGCTTGCGCATCTTTGATTTGTTATTTAAAGCTTTAATAAAGAAGATCTTACCTTATTCGATTTTTCATAAAAATCGAAGAGTTTCTTCTTCCTTAGCGTAAGCTCCCTAGCTTGCTTCTCGTTCCTTGAATCAACTCTTTCGTTTTTCCCTTTGATGAAGATTTCGAATTCCTCCACCAAAAACGTCTTTGATCGGATTCTTGATTCACTTCAGAGACCCAAGTGTTTCTCCTCTAAAGTTGATCCACACCCCGGATACCCACTCGTTTATAATCTTTAGCTAGGTTGATCTATAAACGTTTATTCTAACTCTAAGGAATAGTGTATGGGATTAAGGTGAAAGCAAAAATTACTTCTCTAAGTATTTTGGAAGAATTCTTGAATTCAAGATCTTGATGAATAATCAAGAACTCAAGAACACTATATGAGAGAGAGGAAAAAGAAACGATTTTTCTATGCAAGAGGAACAAAAATTTTGGCTTCAAAAGTCATCATCCAATTTTCGTTCTTTACATGTCTTATATATAGGACTAGGTTCTTGCAATTCTTTTCCATGTAGAACTCTTATACATTAATCCTTTTCCATGTAGGAATAGAAGACTAATTAATTTCTAAATAGAACTCTTCTATTTTAATTAGTTTCCTTTCTCTCCAAGAAATCTTATTTCCTTCTAGAAGAAAATTAATTAAATAAAAACTTTCTTGACTTAAGCTTAATTAAATTGATCTTATCAACTTAACTAATTTATTTATCCAATACTTGAATAAATAAAAGTCTTAATTAATTAATCTAATTAATTAATATATTAACTCAACTACTTTGAATTAAATTTCCTTAGCTAAGAAATGGATTTGTCCGAGTATTGTGTGTGACCCTTTAGGTTCACCAACATACTAGTAATGGGTTCATAACCTTTATGATTTAGTTTGGACAATTAAATTGTCTCGATTAATTAAACTAATTTTTAATTAACCATCTTATTATTTAATCTCCATTAAATATAAGATACCCATAAATCAAAGAAAAGTTTCTAGCTACTTATCTTGAAGACCTAGATGTAGGCGATTCAAAGTGAACCTTTCCAATCGCGCATTCCATGCAAGTGAGATTCTTCCATCAACTAATTTCCCAATTGAATTAAGGATCGAGGAATCTTATTGGTCGAGATCCTTATAAATTCAATCTTAATAATTCGAGTGTGTTTGACTAGTGATTAATTAATTCAAGAAACTCATTTCTCAATTAATTACTTACTTGCCTTGGCCAAGGACTGACTCAGTCAAACCACTTAGAATATTATAGGAAATTCACTTGTTCATCTAGACAAGTGATGGATCCTTTGTTGTCAACACCAACCTCCATATACGAGTCACTACACCCAATCACCAGTCCATATGTGTCCTTGTAAAAGAACTGGCACAGGAGTCAAAGTGCAGTAAGTCAATATACAAGATTACTGTGATGACTCAAGTCAAAGAATTAATCTTGCACTATCGTGATTAAGAAACTCCTAATTCGACATATATAGAAATAATTCCAATTTAGGAAGTTTCAGTTAGGGTAATCAGTGAACTTGTTCTCAACAAGCACCCGCGTATGTGCATTTGTGTCAACTACACTAATGTCTATAAAACGAGACATTCTCTAATTAAGAGTGTGCATCATAGGCGCAAGTCTATCCGAATTATCAATGTCCCATCTTGATAATTCTATGACTTGGACAGTATTTAGAAATCACAGCCTTAGAAACTTGTTTTATGATATCCATCCAATGAGATATCAAGCCCCATAGCTATGTGTGAATTCTAGGGACTTCATCATACAGTTATAACGATATAAACATAAGATGAAGAAATGCCTTTTATTAATATAATGTAAAACGAAATTGTTTATTACAAGAATAGATAAAGAAAGCCTATCTAGGATTGGCTCACAGGGCACTATTCTAACAATCTCCCACTTGCACTAGAGCCAATCTCCTTGGTATTTTAGACCCATCTTCTCAAGATGTCCTTCTAATACATTACGAGACAAGGGCTTAGTTAGTGGATCCGCTATGTTCTCCGTTGTGTCGACTCTTTCCACACGTACGTCGCCTCTACCAACAATCTCTCGGATCAGATGGTATCGCCTCTCTATGTGTTTGGATCTTTGATGAGACCTCGGCTCCTTTGCTTGAGCAATGGCGCCATTATTGTCACATACAAGGTACTGGATCGACAATGCTAGGGACTGCACCCAACCCTTGGATGAAGTTCCTAATCCAAACAGCTTCCTTTGCTGCATCAGATGCAGCTATGTATTCAGCCTCGGTTGTGGAATCCGCAGTAGTTTTCTGTTTGGAACTCTTCCAACTTACTGCTCCACCATTGAGGGTGAATACAAATCCCGACATTGATTTCAAATCATCCACCTCAGATTGGAAACTAGAGTCAGTGAACCCTTCTAGTTTCAATTCTCCACCGCCGTATATCAAAAACAAGTCCTTAGTCCTTCTCAAGTACTTGAGGATTGTTTTCACGGCTACCCAGTGCAACTCACCTGGGTCGGACTGAAAACGACTCACTACACTTAATGCATGAGCCACATCAGGCCTTGTACATAACATTGCATACATAATACTTCCTATGGCAGAAGCATATGGTACGCGAGCCATCCTATCTCGTTCCTGGGATGTCGAAGGACACATGGATCGAGAATACCGGATCCCATGACTCATAGGCAAGAATCCTTTCTTTGATTCCTCCATACTAAACCTTTTTAGCATTTTGTCTATGTACATTGACTGAGACAATCCTATCATCTTTCTTGATCTATCTCTATAGATTTTGATTCCTAAGATGTAGGATGCATCTCCTAAGTCTTTCATGGAGAATTTGGTGGATAACCATACTTTAGTCGATTGCATCATTCCTACATCATTCCCAATGAGTAGAATATCATCAACATAAAGTACTAAGAATGTCACTGCACTCCCACTGACTTTCTTGTACACACATGGTTCATCTTCGTTTTTAATGAAACCATACATCCTTATAGTTTCATCAAAACAGATGTTCCAACTTCGGGATGCTTGCTTTAGTCCATAAATGGACTTTTGGAGTTTGCAAACCTTTTGCTCACTCCCACTAGATATGAAACCTTCTGGTTGTTTCATGTAAATCTCTTCCTCTATGTTTCCATTGAGGAAGGCGGTTTTCACATCCATCTGCCATATTTCATAATCATAATGAGCAGATATTGCAAGCAAAATCCTAATGGATTTAAGCATTGCTACTGGCGAAAAGGTTTCTTCATAGTCGATACCCTCTCTTTGAGTGTAACCTTTTGCCACTAGCCTAGCTTTGTAGGTCACTACCTCTCCATTTGCTCCAAGCTTTCGCTTATAGATCCACTTACAACCAATGGGTACTATACCCTCTGGTGGATCTACCAAGGTCCATACCTTGTTGGAGTACATGGAGTCCATTTCAGATTCCATGGCACTTTGCCACTTCCCAGAATCAATATCACATATTGCTTCGTTGTAGCTTCTTGGATCTTCATCCACTTGAAGCTCCTCCTTATTACTTTCTAGTAATAGACCGTACCTCTCAGGTGGCCCTCGGATCCTTTCGGATCTTCTCGGAGGTTGTGTGTTAGATATTTCAGTGTTTTCTTGTGTTTGTGTTTCCAAAGTTTGTGAGATAATTTGTGGTTCTTGAACTTCTTCAAGTTCTATGATCTCGCCCTTTCTATCTAATAGAAACTCCTTCTCTAAGAAGATGGCATTCCTTGAAACAAACACCTTTTGTTCCGATGGATCATAGAAGTAGTACCCCGCAGTTTCTTTAGGGTACCCCACAAATTTACATAAGCTAGACTTAGACTCTAACTTATCTCCCACTAGCCTTTTCACGTAGGCTGAACAACCCCATACTCGAAGATATTTGTATGAGGCCGGTTTACCACGCCATAACTCATAAGGCGTTTTGGGCACTGATTTGGAAGGCAATCTATTTAATAGATAGGCCGCAGTTTCTAAGGCATAACCCCAGAAAGATGGAGGAACTTCAGTGAAACTCATCATGGAACGGACCATATCCAATAAAGTCCTATTCCTTCGCTCAGACACCCCATTCAATTGTGGTGTTCCAGGCGGAGTCCACTGAGAGAGAATCCCATTCTCTTTAAGATAACTAAGGAATTCGTCACTTAAGTATTCTCCTCCCCGATCAGATCGAAGAGTCTTAATATTACGACTTAGTTGTTTTTCTACTTCATTCCTAAACTCTTTGAACTTTTCAAAAGCTTCAGATTTGTGCTTCATAAGGTACACATATCCGTACCGTGAATAATCATCGGTAAAAGTAATGAAGTAAGTACACCTTCCTTTAGTACTTATACTAAAAGGACCACAAACATCCGAATGGATCAAATCCAAAAGATGGGTGGCACGTTCCACTTGTCCTACAAATGGTGACTTGGTCATTTTTCCTTTAAGACAAGATTCACAAGCAGGCATGGTTTCCTCTTCCTTAAGGTCGAGTACACCTTCCTTTGCCAATTTGTGCATTCTTTCTTTGGAAATATGTCCTAGTCTAGCATGCCACATTAGTGTACTGTTTAAGTTATCTTGTTTTCTTTTGTTACTATGTTGAATGTGAAAGACGGAATTAATTGGTTGAACAGTGTATAAACAATTCGTCAAAGTACTAGTAAAAAGTAAAGAACAATTTTTAATAATGGAACACTTTCCATCTTTTATTAAAAACTCAAAACCCTCTCCATCTAAAACAGGGATGGAGATAATGTTCTTTATTATACTAGAAACATAAAGACAATTATTTAAAACTATTCTAATGTCGTCGCCTAATGCCAGGTTGACCGTTCCTATCGCTGTGGCAGCAACTTTTGCTCCATTGCCAAGTCTCAGAACGATCTCATCCTTTCCTAGCATCCTACTTCTTGTCATTGCCTGCAAATTATTGCAAAGATGTGATGCACAACCGGTATCTAATACCCAAGAAGTATCGTTAACAGATAAGTTAACTTCAACATAAAACATACCCTTGGTCTCACCTAGGGTCGCAAGGTACTCCTTGCAGTTCCTCTTCCAATGCCCTGGTTTACCGCAATGGAAACAATCACCCTTATCCTTATCAGCTTTAACCTTCTTGACCCCACCTTTAGCTTTTAGCTTCTTGTTCTTTTGGGAACTTTTCCCTTTCCCTTTCTTTGGCTTTTTAGCCTTAGAATGGGCAGAACTCACAAGTAGGACTGGCTTGTCCTTCTTGATGGTGGCTTCTGCAGTCCTTAACATGCTTAACAAGTCAGGCAAGGTCGCCTCCAGACTGTTCATGTTAAAGTTGACCACAAATTGATCGAATGTGCTAGGCAAGGATTGAAGTACTAAGTCCACTGAGAGTTCATTGTCTAGAAAAATGTCAAGACTTGCGAGCTTCTCAATGAGCCCAATCATCTTAAGCACATGTTCTTGGACATTTGACCCCTCAGTCATACGAGCTCTAAAAAGCTCTTTAGACACTAAGTACCTTTCCCTCCTAGACTTTTCACCATACAACTCTTGCAAGTGTTTGAAAATATCAGCAGCACTTGCCATATTTTCGTGTTGCTTTTGCAACTCATTCGACATTGATGCAAGCATCGTGCACCTTGCTTGGAGGTCATCGTTTAACCATCTCTTATGGGTTTCGATTTCCTCCTCCTCAGCATCCTCGGGTAGAGTCGAGAGGGGTGCATCAGTCAAGACATAGGCTCTATTCTCAGAGTTGAGCACTATCTTAAGGTTTCTAAGCCAATCAGAATAGTTGGGTCCAGTGAGTTTGTTTGTGTCGAGAATTGTGGAAAGCGGGTTCTTAGCCATCTTAGATATCTAGTTATCTACAAATTAAAGCGAAACGGAGATTAAGAAGATGTTTAATACATTATGTGTAGATATGATTTTAAGGTCTTTTAATCATAAATTACCTCCCACTATTTAATTCAAATTCAATAACCCTCATTAAAGAATTCGAGAAAAACAATTTTTTCTTAGTGAGTTTGAAGTCCGATTTAATTATTACATACCCCAATTTTATGGACACATACATAATAATTAAAAAGGTAGACAACACTTATCAATTACATCCCCATGTAACCCTCAATTATTTTACCTCATGTTTTACATGGACCTCAATTTTATGCGCCCCCATGTTACTCCTATGTTAAGTTAGACCCATCAAACCTACATGTAAATAACCTACCCAAAAAGTTCCACTTGCAATGGTCAACTTAGAGGATAAATTACCCATGTGCATCTCTATGCTTAGTAATAATCACGGCTTTCTCATTATAGAAAGTCCCACTTGCAATGGTCGACTAATCTACATAAGTAGCACCGACATGCTATTACTTTTGATGGTAGGCATGGAATATTAAACCCCGTTTAATTTTATCCCATATTAACTTAAAATTAAAATCATTAAGATTTTATAAACTTATCTAATAAGTAAGGGATTTTAGTATATTATGAAAAGGTCTCATCGCTTCGATTATCTTATCTAAGTCTCTATCCTAAACATGCCCAACAACACATGAAAGGAAATAAACCATATCATAAGCATAATCTTAAAAACATGTATCTTATACATAGAACATGCATCACATACATAAAATCATGCATCACATACACAAAATATAACATGGATATTTTGAGTCATATCTAAATCGATTTTATCTAGAGTCATCAAGGATCGAATGCCGGCAAGGCGAATAATAAATAACGGAAAATAAACATGCTTTTACAATCCTAATGGCCTCAAAATTCCATCATGCATATCAACTCATGAAAGCATATGTAAATTCTTAATTTACCAAATATTCTTATAAATTAAATCAATTCGGGGTTTCTCAATAAAATTTAATTTTTCCAAAAATTAAACAATTTAAAATTGCAAGAAAACATACGTGTGTGGTGCATGTGATTAAGATTGATAAGTTCCCTCTCCTTATTTCACAATTGACTTAAACCCTTTTTAAGCACTGATTTTTTATTTTCCAATCAGGTTTGATCGAAACCACTAGTTTCAAAACCATTATGTAATTGTGAACAAAAGAAATTTGACTCCAATTCTAACACCACTACACACATGCACATACGTATCCTCCTCATGTCTCAAAGTTATTAAATAAAAAGGATTCTAAATCCTTAAGCATGCACATGCACACACGTAAACTTGAAGGATTTGCATGCAATTCTAAATTGCATAAACATGCTGTAGGCGTGATGGCAGCATATATGTATATCATAAATCTTTTATTTTAAAAGCCCACTTGATTAATATATCTCCATATATATTCATGTAGGTACTATTCGGACTCCAAGTCCAATTGGATTACCACACTCCAACGCCAATATTGCATACACCAACATAACACGTGCACTTTATTTGATTTCAATGTAATCTCATTACATAAAATTATTCTTCAGATTTAAACATCCTTTAAAAGCTGAAAATAAATTGTTTTAATGAATCCCCAAATCAATAAAATTCATCAATTTAATAATTTTAAAATGTACATCACATGCAACGATTAAAATAAAACGGATCATGCATTACGATGCGCGAGCCTTAGGCTCTGATACCACTGTTGGGAAATATACATATAGCCCGACTAAGCACAGCGGAAAATTAAATTTTAGTTTCTAGGATTTAAACATGCGAGTTTATTAATCCTACGGGCTTATCACGTATCATAGGCTTGCGCATCTTTGATTTGTTATTTAAAGCTTTAATAAAGAAGATCTTACCTTATTCGATTTTTCATAAAAATCGAAGAGTTTCTTCTTCCTTAACGTAAGCTCCCTAGCTTGCTTCTCGTTCCTTGAATCAACTCTTTCGTTTTTCCCTTTGATGAAGATTTCGAATTCCTCCACCAAAAACGTCTTTGATCGGATTCTTGATTCACTTCAGAGACCCAAGTGTTTCTCCTCTAAAGTTGATCCACACCCCGGATACCCACTCGTTTATAATCTTTAGCTAGGTTGATCTATAAACGTTTATTCTAACTCTAAGGAATAGTGTATGGGATTAAGGTGAAAGCAAAAATTACTTCTCTAAGTATTTTGGAAGAATTCTTGAATTCAAGATCTTGATGAATAATCAAGAACTCAAGAACACTATATGAGAGAGAGGAAAAAGAAACGATTTTTCTATGCAAGAGGAACAAAAATTTTGGCTTCAAAAGTCATCATCCAATTTTCGTTCTTTACATGTCTATATATAGGACTAGGTTCTTGCAATTCTTTTCCATGTAGAACTCTTATACATTAATCCTTTTCCATGTAGGAATAGAAGACTAATTAATTTCTAAATAGAACTCTTCTATTTTAATTAGTTTCCTTTCTCTCCAAGAAATCTTATTTCCTTCTAGAAGAAAATTAATTAAATAAAAACTTTCTTGACTTAAGCTTAATTAAATTGATCTTATCATCTTAACTAATTTATTTATCCAATACTTGAATAAATAAAAGTCTTAATTAATTAATCTAATTAATTAATATATTAACTCAACTACTTTGAATTAAATTTCCTTAGCTAAGAAATGAATTTGTCCGAGTATTGTGTGTGACCCTTTAGGTTCACCAACATACTAGTAATGGGTTCATAACCTTTATGATTTAGTTTGGACAATTAAATTGTCTCGATTAATTAAACTAATTTTTAATTAACCATCTTATTATTTAATCTCCATTAAATATAAGATACCCATAAATCAAAGAAAAGTTTCTAGCTACTTATCTTGAAGACCTAGATGTAGGCGATTCAAAGTGAACCTTTCCAATCGCGCATTCCATGCAAGTGAGATTCTTCCATCAACTAATTTCCCAATTGAATTAAGGATCGAGGAATCTTATTGGTCGAGATCCTTATAAATTCAATCTTAATAATTCGAGTGTGTTTGACTAGTGATTAATTAATTCAAGAAACTCATTTCTCAATTAATTACTTACTTGCCTTGGCCAAGGACTGACTCAGTCAAACCACTTAGAATATTATAGGAAATTCACTTGTTCATCTAGACAAGTGATGGATCCTTTGTTGTCAACACCAACCTCCATATACGAGTCACTACACCCAATCACCAGTCCATATGTGTCCTTGTAAAAGAACTGGCACAGGAGTCAAAGTGCAGTAAGTCAATATACAAGATTACTGTGATGACTCAAGTCAAAGAATTAATCTTGCACTATCGTGATTAAGAAACTCCTAATTCGACATATATAGAAATAATTCCAATTTAGGAAGTTTCAGTTAGGGTAATCAGTGAACTTGTTCTCAACAAGCACCCGCGTATGTGCATTTGTGTCAACTACACTAATGTCTATAAAACGAGACATTCTCTAATTAAGAGTGTGCATCATAGGCGCAAGTCTATCCGAATTATCAATGTCCCATCTTGATAATTCTATGACTTGGACAGTATTTAGAAATCACAGCCTTAGAAACTTGTTTTATGATATCCATCCAATGAGATATCAAGCCCCATAGCTATGTGTGAATTCTAGGGACTTCATCATACAGTTATAACGATATAAACATAAGATGAAGAAATGCCTTTTATTAATATAATGTAAAACGAAATTGTTTATTACAAGAATAGATAAAGAAAGCCTATCTAGGATTGGCTCACAGGGCACTATTCTAACAGTTATTTGGTCGAGCATCATAAATCAACCACACATATAAAATAGCTACTTGTGGGCTCTATATCCTAAACTATGTTCCTATTCAAAGTGGTGCCTATGGTTTATCTCATGTCACCCAAGTGTATTTGTGAACTATCGAATATATACACAATGATATCATAAAGTTAAATGTTGATATCATCATACATTATCCAAAAATTTGATACTCACTTGGGTACATGTCCACTTGAGTAGCAAGGAGTGAGTCGGTATTAATTATGGGTCTCATCGTTCTTTCCATATGTTTTTGTTGTTTGTAACATCTATGATAAATCTACCCAAATATTATTATTATTATTATTATTATTATTATTATTATTATTATTAGGGTTTAATGCATAAAACCTCCCACTGTTACATCGAAAATGCAAGAAATCCCCCGTGTTAACGAAATAATCTAATCATCCCCCTGTGTTCTTAAAAGGTCTGCGAAAAAGTCAAATTTTGTTATAAAGCTAGCAAGAAATATGTGTTTTTGGGTCAAATACCACTATCTAACTTTTATATTGTATGAAGTATGTATAAATGACAAATGAGCATGTCAATAAAGGTAAAAAAAACATGAAAAACAAGCTCATTTTCTAATGAAATTTGACTTTTTGGCAGACTTTTTTAAGAATAAAAGGGATGATTAGGCTATTTCATAAACACATGAGGGTTTCTTACATTTTCGATATAATACAGGGGATTTTTATGCATTTAACCCTTTATCTTATTATTATTATTAACAAAGACTCCATTTTTTTCTTGATAAAATCAAAGACTCCATTGAGTTGTATATATGTCAAACGCAGACCAATAAGTTGGTTGACCATGTTGTTTTTAACTATTTTCGTCCACACAAAATCTTCTATTGTAAAATACTGTTGCATATTATATTGCAATTATATTATGCTTGACAAATATATAAATTTTTTCTTAAATATATAAGTAATTTGAATTTTGTATACTTGTCATGTATAAAATTAAATGCAGTAGTAAATGCAATACCAATTATAATAAAGGATCCGGATTGCGTCACCATGCCAACGTCACATGTCAGCGATCAGCACACTTTTTTCCATCCCCTTTACTATTTCTACGGTTTTTTCTTGGTAGATAAGTGAATTAAATTAGAAATAAAAGAATTTGGATAAGGTTATAAATGTGTCGTACCAACCGGTTCTTCGTCGTCGTCTTTATCCCTACGTTTCTCATTTGGTAGAAAATGCTGAGAGGATTTATGGGGAAAATATATTCATAAACATTACATTACGTGTTTATTTCTTTTCGTGCATTATTATTTCTTTTCGTGTAATGCAGCAAACCCCAAATTTGATCCGCCACTGAGTTGCCACTTGGGAGTGGATCCAGTCAAGTTGAAAAAAGCGTTATTCAACTTTGTTGGAATTTTTATCGACCTTAAAATAGTTATATCTGGTGTTGATTTGTTTGTTCTCTCGAACTGTATATGATTGTGTCGAATTCGAGTAGCTTGATCTTCTAAATAATATTTTCTCATTCCTCAATTAATCGAGTCAACTTGAGCCTAACTTCAAATGTTATTGAACATGAAAAAGAATCGAGCTTAATTTGTTAAATTAACCCAACCAAAAAATGAGATGTTGACAATCGATTTTGGCTCAAGAAACCATTGTAATTTAGTTTAGTTTTTCATTCTTAACTACCAAGTCATTCCTATATACGTATAATTATAATTAGAGGTAAAAGCAGTAACTCAACTAAACTTTTTTGCGTTTTTACACTTTTTATATAAATTTCTTTGTTTTACACTTTCTTATTTGAACTCCACTGTATTTTATAAAATTTTATATTTTAGCATTTTCCTGCAGAATATTCCATCGGGATTCCATCATATGCATCACAAGTGACATTTTTAAGGGTAAAAATGACATTTTATCAGTTGAAACGATATTTTGTTGTGGTTTCACTATTTTGAATTGTAATATTCAAAATGTCATTTCAATTTAAAAGAATAAAAATAGTAAACTCAAATGGCCATAAAATGTCATTTTTATTCTTAAAAGGGTCTCATGCAATGAATGAAATGGAATTGCGACGAATATTCTGCCAAAAATGCTTTAAATATAAAATTTTGTAAAAGCTCGTTGTAATTGTTAGAATAATATTAGTCGAGGAGTATTCTTTATTTCTTTTATTATTTCTTTCTTTAGTTGTTTATTTCCTTATGTCTCTTACTTTGTAATCTATATAAACCATTCTATTATCATTAATAAAGTTAAGGGGATTTTATATTAACATGGTATCAGCCTAATACCATCCTAGGGCATATTCTCACCACAGCCGGCTCCTCCCTTCCGCCGCTGTCTTCCTCCTCTCTTCCACAAGCGTCTCTTTTCCTACTTTCAAGTCGTTGTTGCCCTCAACGCAATATTCTCTCACTATAAAGCCTTCTACTGCACTAAAATCCCATATCATCTGGGATCAACGTGCCTTTTTTTTTTTATCTTGTTGGTGTTCATCTTTTCTACATTGGTTGGTTAAAAATTTTCTCTACGGTAATTATTCTCGATCCCTATCTCTCCTCCTTATTTTCTATTTTCTTGTTAAGTGTTTCGATTTTCTCCCTCCCTCATGTCTGAAACAATCGATTCCTCTGTCACAAAAACCGCCACCCATGAACCCCCCACCGTCGGCCTCAAAACCCCACCATCCACCCCACTTTAGCCGCCGGTAACATACACTCTTCTTTTGGTTTTGAATTAACGGATAATGATTCAAACTACAAATTATGGCGCGGCATGTTTATGGATCTTTGCCGTAGCTATTCGGTTTTTGATCATCTCTCAGGAAAATCCAAACCCTCTTCTGATTCCAATGAATCGTGGTTTCTCTTGATTCCACCATCAAACGTTGGTTTTACTCAACGGTGGATTTAAAATTGCTAAAAAATATTGATTTAGAATACTCCACTTCTCATCAATTATGGTTTGCAATTGAAGAAAATTTCTTAAACAACAAACCCTCTCGTTCTTTACAAATAAACGAGCATTTTCATACTCTTCAAAAAGGCTCTCTTACTATTTCTCAATACTGTCAAGAGATGAAACATCTTGCTGATAATCTCACAGATCTAGATAGTCCTGTAACTGACCAAGTCCTAATTCTTCAAATTTTGCAAGGTCTGGCCGAGTCCTGTCTTCCCCTCGTCACAATAATTACTACACAAAAACCTTTCCCTTCTTTTTCCGAAGTACGAAATTTGTTACTCACTCATGAAGCTCGGGAATCCCGCTTTCACTCAAATCCACCCCACTCTGACTCTTCCACCGCCCTTTTTTCCCAAAATAATTTTCAAAATCGAAACATGTATCGAGGAAACAGAAAACACCGAGGATGCGGTGGTGGATGGTCTAGTGGCCCTGGAAATTATTCTAATCAAAATTTGGGCTATAGGAACAACCCGCACTTCAACGCCAACTCATGCTCCAAGCCCGCGCAATTACGGCCCACAACAGCCCATCAACTCGCCTTCAGCAGCCCAACCTTTTCAATCCGCAAATTGGGCTTCTCCACTTCAGCCCAACTCGCTGCCTTAGCTCCAACAACACGCGCCCACCTTCTCTCCACTTCCTGGTCCCGCGTGTTACGTATATGCCCTAAATGCCAATGATGACAAATAGATTGTATAGGGTATTCAATTATGTTGTACAAACTGATAATTAATAAAAGACAATTATTATTCAGTTCATGTAAATCTTTATGACATCAAATTAGTATTGAACAAATAGCCCTTGTGTATCGAGGTTGACTCTTCACCCTTTATGGAATAAAGATGTGGCACGAGGAGAGTCTTATTCCTGACCACTAAAAAAGGGGGTTCACAAGTCGAGGAATTTTAATTGGGCATTCAAATTCGACTTGTATGACACATGTTCTGACAAGGAGTGTCAGTCGAACACTATGGGATAGTGAGACACGTGTCATAGATATATCAATGGAACTGATATATTCAAACACGACTCACAGTAATCCGATCACATGGGTATTTACTCTGTAACTGTCAATGATTAGATTACTGACCATGATAGTATGCGTGGGCCTTAGACCTGAGGGTTCATGAGCAATGTGCTTGTGCTGTCGAATCTGTTACTCGAGTAGTTAGGCCCAATTCACCCTTTGGTGGGGCCGACCTCGAAGTGCGATCGCAATGAGTCAAGTAGCAGTTGTTCAGTGATCGCCAAGATGGGATTCACTATCTCGATAGTAAGCGGGAAAGTATCCTGTGCAATCATATGCATATGAAATTATAAGTCTTTGGTCAAAGCAATGAAACTAACTCATGTGGGACATGAAGGGTAGTTTGGTAATTTCATTATGATATGATTACAAGCACAGTATCAAGTTCAGTGAGTTTTACATAAACCATGACTCTCACTTGATCGGGATACAAAGTGAAGGGCTTATACGCATATGGTATCTGTGGTCCAGAGGTTCGTAAATGATTCGTTCATTTCGTACTCAATTGGGTTACGATGTGAGTCCATGGGACTGGCTAGGTGATACTTACATCCTTTGGTATTTCCTCTCATTGCCAATTGAGACGAACCTAAAGAGTCGCGCTATAAGAAACGAACGGAATGTCTTTTGTGTTAATCTTTTAGAAAGATGTGATTAAATGGACGCATTGATTTATTGGTTAAATCAATGAATTAAATATTTTATTTAATAAGATTAAATTAAATTATTTAATTAAAGATTAATTAATTAGGAATTAATTAATTATTTAATGTGTATTGGAATTTAAATGGGATTTAAATTTAATACATGTTAAATAGGTGGGCTAAAGTTGAATGGGCCAACGAAGCCCACCCACGTCCTTAAGGAGCCCTAGGGGGCAGCCACATTGAGGAGTTGGAAGACTCCTTGACTTGTTTACTAAGTAAGAGGAGTTATAAGGTAACTTCAATACTTAACAAGTCATAATAACAAGGGTTTTTAACCTAATTACATAACACAAGATAAAAGGAATTCCCTCCTCCAATTGCTTGCCCTAGCCGTCCACTACACAAAATGAGGAAGCATTGGAAGAACTTTTGACGGTTCGTTTCGCGTGTATCTTTAGAGACAGGAGCTTGGGGAGTTGCTGTTACGCGAAGAAATATACGAAATTGAAAAGGTAAACAATTTCGTTTTAGTGTTTAGAAAACTATCAAGATTATTAATTCGTTAAAGTGATCCGAGATTAGGAATCCAAATTTTTTTTTATTCCACTGCGTTCTTACCCGAGGACACCGCGCCCGACCCAAGTCCAGCTCCTGGTCTGCTTGGGTCGCCCCCTACCTGGCCCGCTACTCCTCAACCACACAGCTTGCCTTCCTCAAACCCCATGCTGATGGTCCCAAGTGGCATACGAAAGAGTCTAGAAGGGGGGAGGGGGGTTGAATAGACCCTGAAGTCTTTTTCGACTTCAAGAATTCGTATCACTTTTAAAGATTAGAACGCTTAGAAAGTTGAGCGCTTGGGGTCAGGCGCTTCAGTAAAGATAACTTAAACTTAGTGATTTCAGCCATTTACCAAAGAAGAGTAACGCTTAGATCGCATAATCAGGGTTAGCACAACGGAAATAATTTTAAAGCTTTAGCGTTCGTTTTGGTTAAATAGTCGCTTAGCAGATTGACTTGTCCTTTTCAGAATAGACAGAATAATATAAAATAAGACAATAATAAAAGTAAATAACACAAGATATATAAGGTTCACTGGGTGATGTAATCCCAGCTACGTCCTTCTTCTCCTTTTTCACTTGGAGGGAATTTACTAAAATGATTAACAAAGAATCACACAGAATCTTCTACAAGATAGTAAATAGGTGAAAATGATTTTGGGCTCCTTGATCACACAGATGTCAACACCAATGAAGATCTTCTTCTACAAGCTTCTCTCACTCAGAAATACTGCTTGTAAGGGGTTTCAACAGCTTTCTCACTCAGATGAAAGGTTGAGGGTTTTATCATAAGGGTTTGTTTGTTTTTGGAAAGATCAAACAACTTGGAATATCTCAGTAAGAGTTTAGGTTTCTTCTTTGGAAGATGTTTGAGATATTTGTGACTGTATGGAATGTATAAGAAAAAGGCTTGAAAGATATTGACTATGGAGTTTCTAAGCTTTTTCTTCAGCAAGTTTTTCTTGTGCATGTACGTATATCTCTATCTCTCTGTATTTTTTAGGGTTTGCTGGAAGGAGGTATTTATAGGCAATTCTTGGGATCTGTCCGTTGGACACATGTGAGAGTGTGCCTTTCACGCAACACTTGATTATACCTTTTCTCTGACATTCCTGAATTCCTGCAGGTTCCGATTGGACGGGAGCAGCTATTGTTGGTCCCAAGTGGCATACGAAAGGGTCTAGAAAGGGGGGGGGTTGAATAGACCCTTAAGTCTTTTTCGACTTCTAAAAATTCGTATCACTTTGAAGTATTTGACGCTTGGAGAGCTTAAGCGCTAGGTGAGGCGCTTGAGGAAAGATGACTTAAGTGCTAGTTTCAGGTGCTTGAGAAAAGTTAACTTAGACTTAGTGATTTCAACGCTTACCAAAGTAGGGCAAAGTTTAGTCACTTAATCAGGGTTAGCACAGCGGAAGTATTTTGTAATTTAGCGTTCGGTTTTAATCAATATAGTCGCATAACTGTTTTAAAAAACCTTTTCAAGATATATGCGATATGAATAGTAAAGCAATAAAAAAGTAAATGAATGAAATAGTAAATGACACAAGGTATTTGTAAGGTTCAATGGGTGATGTAATCCCAGCTACGTCCTTCTTCTCCTTTTATCCGGGAGGATTTCCACTATGATGATTATTGAAGAGTCACACAGAGACTTCTACAAAATAGAGGGAGATTGGATATGATCTTGGAACTCCTTGGTCACACAGATTTCATCTCCAGTAAAGACCTTCTATCCCCTTGCTTCTTTCACCCAGAAATAATGCAAGTTATACTCGATCTCGGAACTCCTTGGTCACACAGATTTCAGCTCCAATAAAGATCTTCTTCCACAAGCTTCTTTTACACAAAAATATTGTTTGTAAGTCAACAAGCTTTCTCACTCAGATGAAAGATGTTGAGGTTTTGGTCACGGGTTTGTTTGTTTTTGGAAAGTTCAAATGACTTGAGGATATCTCAATAATAGTGTAGGATCTTTTTGAGAAAGAGGTTTGAGATATTGGTGACTGTCTTTGGAATGGTTATGAAAAGCTTGAAAAGATTTTGGCTATGAATTTTGTAAGCTTTTCTTTCAGCAAAGTTTGTACCCTTTTCTTGTGTCTTTTTGTATATTTTTATATACAAAAATTGTGACTTATTCACGTGTGTATGATTTATATGTTCAGGTGCATCGTCATTTTTGGGTATTTTGCTGAGGGGACTATTTATAGGTTTCTTGAGGTTTTGTCCGTTGGACACAATTCGGATCTCGTTTCCCTAAACATTCCTTGAGTTCTGACATTCCTAACCTTTTTTTGGCATATTTAATTGGCCAAGCATGTCCTTGGTTTCATAAATCCGACAGTCTTAGTAAAAAAGGTGGCTTGCCTATACGTTATAGTGCTTATATTTTAATAGCACTTATCCGACTTTTAATGCATCTTGTCTTATTTCCGTTAGAAATAATTATCCGTTGATTAATGCATTTTTAAGTCTTTAATAACTTGGGTTTGAATCTTCAGGTTACGCTTGAGAGCTGAACGCTTGACTTTGAAAGCAGTTTCCTAAGCGCTAAACAAACGCTTGGGATAAGTCCGTATCTTTTCTTGGCTTTTAGACGCTTGACCTTTAACTTTATCTTTGATAGACTCACTCAGAATTCTATCATTGACTCAGTGTCAAGTACTTGGTCTTAAATCCATAAATATCTTGAGCGTTAGATTCATAAACCTGAAACAGTCTTTTAGCGTTTGACGGACGCTTGAGACTAATCTTTATCTTCAGTGTCGCTTCAGACGCTTGATCTTCAACTTCATCACTTGATAGACTCACACAGAACTCTACTAGTGATTTAGTATCACATACTTAGTCTAAAATCTATAAAGATAAAAATTACAAGCCTAATAGAATAAGTGAGCTTTCATACGCTTATACAGATGTTCTATGAAAGCTTTTATACTCACACCTTTTTTGGGGTCTAACATAAAGTCCTATTTTGTCATCATCAAAACATCTAACATGAAATTCCTAACAGCTATAAACTCTGAAATTCTGACAGTCTAGTAAAAAATGTGGCTTGTCCACAAGTCATATTGACTTATCACATTTAATGCTCTTATCAGGCATTTAATGCATTTGAATTATTTCCCATTTGAAATAAATGTCCGTTGAGTGGTTGCATTTAAGTCGTTCATGACTTGAGAATTTATTTCAGGTGAATATGCTTCTGATCGCTAGAGTGCTTTGAGCGCTTGATCCATAAATCCTGAAATATTCCTTTAGCGTTTGACAGACGCTAAGGATAAATCTTCATCTTCTTTTGACTTCAGACGCTGATCTTCAGCTTCATCTCTAATAGACTCACCTAGAATTCTATTAGCTATTCAGTATCTAAAACTGAGTCTAAAATCTATAAAGATAAAAGTTACAAGCCTAACAAAATTACATTATTTCAAACGCTTATACAATTGATCTATGAAACATAAACTTATATTATATTTTGGGGTCTAACATAAAATCCTATCTTGTCATCATCAAAACATCTAACATGAAATTTCCTAACACATGCAGTCCACTCCTCTCGGTCCAGCTCCAACAAATCACCCACAAACGGCTTTAACATCCACCGATCTTTCCTCACTCTATCAGACTATGACACTCCATCAACCAGACGAAAATTGGTATATGGACACTGGGGCGAGCAATCACATGTCTTCTACCTAAGGTAAATTATTTAATATCGCACCAAGTTTTAATTCAAATTCAATAATTGTAGGTAATGGTGTTGTACTCCCTGTTATATCTACTGCTCAATCCCAAATTCACACTCCTTCTCGTTCTCTTTCTTTAAATAAAATTCTCGTCTCTCCCTCTTTAGTTAAAAATCTTATGTCTGTTCATCAATTTAATCGTGATAACTCTTGCTCTCTTGAATTTGATCCATTTGGTTTTTCTATTAAGGACCTTAGCACCGGCGACTTAATTCTTCGAAGTGACAGTGATGGCGATCTCTACCCATTTTCCAATTTCTCTACGGCTCTCAGCACATTCCACTCTTCCGCTCATCTACCATCATCCACATGGCATCGTCGGCTTGGTCATCCCGGAGTTTCAGTTTTTAATTTTTTTTATCTAGTAGGACTTTTATTAATTGTAATAAAGATTTTTCTCGAAACCTCTGTCATGCTTGTCAGCTTGGTAAACACAAGTGCTTACCGTTTTCTAGTTCAAATTTATCTAGTTCTACATTATTTGATGTTGTTCACTCGGACCTTTGGACCTCTCCAGTTCCTAGCTTAGGTGGTTTTCGCTATTATATTATTTTTTTGGATGACTTTTCGCATTTTTTTATGGATTTTTCCTTTACGAAATAAATCTGAATTTTTTAAAATTTTTGTGAATTTTTATTCTTATGTTAATATTCAATTTAATTTTAAAATCAAAGCCCTTTAATGTGACCACGGGGGAGAATTTGATAATAAAAAGTTTCATGATTTTTTTGCCCAAAATGGTTTAGTTTTTCGTTTTTCTTGTCCTCACACTTCCCAACAAAACGATAAAGTTGAACAAACAATTCAAACTGTGAACAATATCGTGCACACTCTTCTCTTTCAAGATTCTCTCCCTCCGGCCTTTTAGGTCGAAGCCCCCAATATGGCTGTCCATTGTTATCTAATGTTGAACCCCAATCTACTAAGTATACATTGTTTGTTCTTCTTTCTTTTAATTTAGTAGATCCTGTCTTAACATCGATTATCTCGCACAAGTCACTAGAAAACTTAATTTCAAAGCCTTTATCACAAAATTGACTTATGCTTAGGAGATTATGTTTAAGACCCTCAACATAGTATACATCATTGATCATGATGTTCCCCCTATGCATGATACCTATACCTTTAGTTTTACCTTTAGAATTATCACCGAATATAACTTGAGGATCATTGGTTGCACGATAGTTGATCAAGAGATCCTTTGATCCAGTCATGTGTCTCGATGACCCACTATCTATGTACCAAATTGAGGTATCGGTGTTGGCTCTAGGTACCTGCATTCAAAGGGCAGTTCTAGTTCTTCTTAGGTACCCATTTTGTTTTGGGTCCTTCTTTGTTAGTAACGTTAGTCTGAATTAGAATCTTCGGAACCCACATTTGCCTTGTCTTCATTTTGGGAAGATTGGCCTTTTTGGGTTTCGGTTTGTGTTGTGTGTGCTCTTTAGGTGTATGGTAATATCCTTGATAATAGCAATAATCACAATCATAATCATGGTTATCATAGTGTTGATAATATGATCTAGATCTTTGCGGATATTGACATTGGTATTTCCTTGATATTGGCTTAGGATGCACTTTTGGTGCTAGACGCTTAGCGTTTGATTTACTTGTAGAAGGTTTTTCCTTAGCCCTACGAGCGCTTGGATATACTTTCTTTTGTAGATCATTTACTTTGGTCTTTCTTTTGACTGAGCCAGTGTTAGCTTTTTAATTTGGTCTAATACCAATATTCTGAGTCTCATTCAGCGTTTGTCTGTTTGAGCTTTCTCCAACAAAGGTTACACCTTTTCCTCTGTTGGTTGATATAACCACAGACGCTTTGGTTTTGTGACCAGATTTATCACAACCTAAACCGGTATTTTCACCAAATGCTCTGGTTACTTCAGTCACATTATCTAGCGTTCTAGAAGTGTTTGATAATGATGAGATAAGCTGCTCTGATTTAGCAAGTTTAGCGATCAATTCAGCTTCTCTCTTGACTATTATATCAATATCACCTTTTAATTGAATAATTTCACTCTCAAGCGCTTCGTTCTTCTCAATGCACTGTTGCTGAATTTGCAACTCTGCTTTGAGCGTCACTTTGTCGCTTTTGAGCGCTGAGATGATGTAAAGGTGATTTTGAAATATTTTTGCGGCTTCTTGACAATCATTATAATATTCTTTCACTTTGTCAAGTAATTCATCATAAGAAAGAGGATGATACAGATCAGTGGTTACCTCAGATGGTAAGTCGTTAGATGCTTCATTATCTCTTGCCATGAGACAAATGAATGCTGAATCCTTTGATGGTTCATCATCGCTGCTTTCATCTGATGATTCCAAGTCCTCTTCAGGAGTATAGAGAGGTTCTGATTCTGCTAGCAAGCCTTGTTGTCTTAGATTGCTCCTGAATTGGTTTCTATCCGTGTGATCTTGCTTTGTAGGTTTAGACACATTTGGATATGGGCAATTAACTTGGAAATGCCCTAGTCTCCTGCAGTTGTAACAGAGATTGGTCTTCATCTTTTGTTCGTTTGTTAATCTTGTGGATCGCTGGTTTATCGCTGCAGGCATTGAGAGATCTTGCTGAGAGGGAGTTTGATATTGAATTGGCGCTCGGGAGGGAGATGCAGGATAGTGAGGCGCTTGATATTGTGGTTGTATTTAGGGAGACGCTTGATATGAATTTTGTCCTGGGTGCTTAGGACTGTTTCCCTTCTTTTCATATTTCAGGAATTTCCTGAATCTATTTAGAAGCGCCAGTTCTTCTTCCTCACTTATATCCGAGTTTTTTTCTTTGATTGATGCCATTAGCGCTCCAGATTCGATCACTGGATTACTTACTGCATCACTGGCCGAATTTAGCTCAAACTCAAATGCTTTGAGTTCTGAAAAAGCATCTTCTGGAGTTAGGCTGTCCAGATTGTTTGATTCTCTCATTGCAGTTGTTTTCATCAGGAATCTGCTTGGGAGACTTCTAAAGATTTTGACCACTGTTTCTCGATTTTGTAGCTCCATACCCAGAGATGTTAGTTCAGTGACAAGAGCTGTAAACCTCATGTCTAATTGCTCTAGCGTCTCATTAGGTAGCATCTTGAAGCCGTTGAATTTTTCTTTGGCAATTGATAATTTGTTTTCCTTGATTTGTGCTGAGCCACCACAAATAGTAGCCAACTTATCCCAAATTTCTTTAGTAGTGTTGCATGATTTGACCTTGTTGAATAAGTTGTCATTATCTCCAATGGCTGTGTATAGAGCGTTTCTACCAACATTGTCTAGATTTGCTCGTCGACGCTCATCAGTAGACCATTCTTGTTTGGGCTTCTCTACATAGCCGTCAGGTGTTTCTTCTGTGGCTTCGGGCGCTCTGGTGATAACTTTGTATATTTTGATTGGCCCATCTGAAATGATATCACACATTTCATCATCACATGAACACAAATAAGTAAACGCTTTGACCTTCCATGAATCATAATTTGACTCGATCAACTTGGGAACTTTAGAGAATGCCATGAAAAATTTAAAGTAATTTTAAAGCGACTATATATTTTTTTTAAAAAAATGGATCTGAACAAGCAGTTACGCTTGGAAACGCTTAGGTTTCAACTTCAACTGCTCTGATACCACTTGTTGGTCCCAAGTGGTATACGAAAGGGTCTAGAAGGGGGGGGGGTTGAATAGACCCTGAAATCTTTTTCGACTTCTAAAAATTCGTATCACTTTGAAGTATTTGAACGCTTGGAAAGCTTTGAGCGCTGGGTGCGGCGCTTGAGAAATAATGACTTAAGCGCTAGTTTCAGGCGCTTGGGAACAGTTAACTTAGACTTGGTGATTTCAACGCTTACCAAAGTAGGGCAGAGTTTAGTCACTAAATCAGGGTTAGCACAACGGAAGTATTTTATAGCTTAGCGTTCGGTTTGTTAATCAAAAGTAGTCGCTTAGTTGTTTTAAAACTTTATCAGAATGTATGCAATATGAATAGTAAAGCAGTAAAACAGTAAATGCTTAAAGCGGTAAATGACACAAGATATTTGTAAGGTTCACTGGGTGATGTAATCTCAGCTACGTCCTTCTTCTCCTTTTATCAGAGAGGTTTTCCACTATGATGATTATCGAAGAGTCACACAGAGACTTCTACAAAATAGAGGGAGATTGGATATGATCTCGGAACTCCTTGGTCACACAGATTTCAGCTCCACTAAAGACCTTCTATCCCCTTGCTTCTTTCACTCAGAAATGGTGCAAGTTACGCTTGATCTCGGAACTCCTTGGTCACACAGATTTCAGCTCCAATAGAGATCTTCTTCCACAAGCTTCTTTTACACAAAAATATTGCTTGTAAGTCAACAAGCTTTCTCACTCAGATGAAAGGTGTTGATGGTTTTGGTCACAGGTTTGTTTGTTTTTGGAAAGTTCAAACAACTTGGAGATATCTCAATAGTAGTGTAGGTTTTTCTTAAAAAGAGGTTTGAGATATGGGTGACTGTCTAGGAATGTATTTGAGAAAGCTTAAAGGGTTTTGGCTCTGGAGTGTATAAGCTTTTTCTAAAGAATTCAGCAACGTTTTGGACCCTTTTTCTTATTTTTACGTCCAGATGTTTTTCTATATGTGTCTGTCTCGTCCATTTTGCTGAGAAGGTTATTTATAGATTGTTATGAGATTTTGTCCGTTGGACACGTTTGGAATCTCGTTTCCTTAAACATTCCATGAGTTCTGACAATCCTAACTTTGGGTATTTTTAATTGGTTAGGCATTGTCTTGGTTTCATAAATCTGACAGTCTCGGTCAAGGATATGGCTTGCCCATAAGTTGTAGTGCTTATATTTTAATAGCACTTATCCGACTTTTGATGCGTCTTGTCTTATTTCCATTTGGGAATAATTTCCGTTGATTCATGCATCTTTGATAACTTGGGTTTGAATCTTCAGGTTACGCTTGGAGAACTAGGCGCTTGAGCCTTTGGAGTTTAGGCTTTTTGAAAGTGGTCTTCTTTGTTAATCAAACGCTTGAGAAAGGTCACAATCTTTGCCCGATTCTTTAGACGCTTGTCCTTTCCCTTTATCTTTGATAGACTCACTCAGAATTCTATCATTGACTTAGTGTTAAGTACTTGGTCTAAGGTCCATAACAAATCTTGAGCACTGAGTTCGTAACCCGGGATAGTCTTTTAGCGTTTGACGGACGCTTGAGACTAATCTTTATCTTTACTGTTTCTTCAGACGCTTGATCTTCAACTTCATCACTTGGTAGACTCACACAGAATTCTTCTAGTGATTTAGTATCACATTCTTAGTTTAAACTCTATAAAGATAAAAATACAAGCCTAGTATAAAAACACGAGCTTTCAGGCGCTTACACATTTGTTCTATGAAAGCTTTTATACTTTACATTTCTTGGGGTCTAACATGGAGTCCTATTTGTCATCATCAAAACATCTAACATGAAATTCCTAACAAAAGGGAAACAATTGAACAATCGAAAGTGCATACTCCAATTGCTTCAAGCCAACCCTGCACCTCTGGGGTCAAAGAGAGAGAGAGATTAATCTTAGGCCACAGACAGGCACTTCTAAGGTTAATATTAATGAAATTAATTTACCATGGTAGGTTTATCAAAAATCATGGGAAAAGCTTGTCTCAAGAAAGGGGATAAATCCAAGCAGGTCTCTGATTGAAACATTAGGGAAATATCCTAGAATTTGGATGCTCGAGGGGTCAAATCCAGAAGAGGTCCGCGAATGGTATGACTTAGGGGCACTCACCTCAATCCATACTATGTCACCAAGTTTTCTGAAAATCTTCAAACTTCCGGAATGGATTGGCGGAGCCGTGTATAATTCATTGCAGAATAATCCACACCTTAAGAGAGGAGAAATTTTGGAGCTAAAATTATTTCTGCAACTCCAGAAATCGCAGGAAAAGGGTCTCGTCCGGCTTTCCATTTTATCAAATTACAGAGACCGGATATGGCAGCCTATAACCGAGTTAGGTTGTAAAGGAAGAAGCGCCTTTGGTAATTTCCACCAATGAAGACGAAATTTCTACCAGAAGGTCTTGGGAATTTTGGGTCTGTCTCATTGAGATGGATAAAGTCAAGTGTGGCTAGGTCAAGCGCAAGGAAGTTTGTTTGAAAGTTTTTAGCAAGTTCCTTGTCAGGCCAGTGGAAAAGAAGGCCAAGAGGCACCAAAGGAGAGGACCACTTGATTTGCTCGGCCAACCCTCAGGAAAATGGGACTACAAGGTGTACTACACAGGCACTCCTTACATCAACATCTCACTTGAAGACATCAAGCCAACAGGATGGGGAGATGACCTAGAGGTAGACACTCGTGATGACAAGAAAGCCAAGCATGATGAAAGCTACCAACATGTCAAACAAACTAAATTGATCATTTTTACTCAATTCTATGACAGGAAAGAGTACTGAGTTTGCAGAAAAATTGTTCGAACAGAAACGGACGCTTATCTGGAAAAACAAGCTACCTACAACCGAGAGCACTAGGAAGAAATCATTCAATATGATACATGTTGATCAATGACATAATCATGTATGCCTCAGTTGCGAATTTCAAGAGAAACCTTTATTTGGTACCAGAATTAGGGTTACAAAGAAAAAACTCGAACCCAAACAGGACAAGGGTAAAAGAACAGCATACCCGAGGGGTTTTCACAAACCTCAATAAAAATTACAAGATGTAGCAAGAGACAAAAGCGAGTCTAACTTAGGCTCAATAATTTTACAGTTTTAAACAAAAAATGTAATAATTAGTTTTAAAATGTAATTTGCAAGAATATTGCCCAATAAGGGCATTATTGTAATTTATTACAGGGAGCTGACGGAAGCAATGACGTTAGAAGTCAATAATCAGAGCAGACAAGTGGCCGACAAAGCCAAAGAGGCTTTTGACAATGAATCAAAAGCTAAGAATCGGCAAAAGAAAAAGGAGGACATCTGCACAATAAAAGTGGCCATAAAATGGAAGACAGCTGTTATTAAAGGATGAGTTGAGACATATGCAAGGACGTCAGCAAACATTAAACAAGTTTGAATTCCGCATTTGAAGTCCGCGGATACCTTTAAAGAGGAAGAAGGAAGCAGAAGGAGATCATCGTTCATACCTCTCCTACTCTTCAATAAACACCAAAAGCTTAGAAAAGAAAATTGTTTGTAAAATATTTTGTAAAATTTTCTTTACAAGTTTATGGGGACTTCCCCAAAAGAGTTTAGTCCTCTGATGAGAGGCTAAAAAGTTTTCTCCTTCACTAGCGGAGTAGAATATATATGTAATAATAAGATTTTATTTCACCAATAAAATTTTAAGGCTTTTGTTCAACGTGCCTATCAAAATTCCAATTGATCTCTCATTCTGAAAGACCTTCTACGCCCTAAGGTAGAAAATGAATTAGGGATGTGTTGTCTATTGCTGAAGGAACTGAATACCTGCGAACCATCTGCTGAGGTTATGTGGTTGGATCTAATCCGTAAAAATGAGGATTCGGGATACCCGGGAATAATGCGGTCAAACAAAAGTATAAATCTATGAGAGTTTAATTTTATTTCGAAAGCATATTGGGCCTGATCAACTATTATAAGTTTATACAAGACGAAATTTGCTATATTATGGTTGAAGGACCAAAATTGCTACAAACCAAGAAGATAAAGGACCATAAGTGTTACCCTCGAAAGATAAAGGACCAAATGTGTTTTAGGCGACAAGTTTGGGAACGAAAAATATAATTATCCCAATTATGACACGACACCATTTGACTAGGATATGCCAACTTATTTTAGTGGCCCAATTCGTACCAATGACTTTTAGTGGCACCAATGGGCAGCTTTTCATATCAATTTATGAGTTCATAAATGTTCATCCCTACCAAAGAGACTAGAGTTCATATCAATTTAGTGGCACCATGGATTTCTCAAGTAAAAAAACCCAATCGCATGACTCTTGTGCATATTATTTATCGGTACTATTGAGAATCGAAGAAGAGATTATAGAGTTTGGTTTCGCAAACGGTTTTAGTGAGACGAGATATTTTTCTTAAATAAATCGAGTGTTCATGCACTATATGACTTATAATGTCACCTCATGTATTTTGATGGAGTTTCTTAATGACAATCACATTGCCATAAAAATCAATCTAGGGAGATTTTTCCTTTATTTTCTGTCTTTGTTTCTCTGCATTCACTTTCTATTTAAACTCAATTATTTTTTTATTAAAAAATTCACACGTATAAATATGCATTACCAACCAATTACAATAATAGCTAAGCACTTTTTTGTCTTGCTCATCTTTGGATAAGAAATAATTTACGACTTTGTTTGTTTGCTAGGGAATGGAATCAAAATTAGGAATCAGATATTTGATACTCAGATTCTCAATTATCTGATTCCATAATACTATTTGATTGTATCTTGAAAATTGAATAAGAATTTTTTTAATACTTAGTTCATGCACATTTCATAGGAATAAAATTCACATTTGAAAACTTTCATTAAGTCAACGTTATTTTTTAATTAATTTATTTGTACACGTGTCACCCAAGATTGTAACATTTTAACATGAAAGAAGTTAATATTTTTTTATACTAACTATAATTTTGTACTCATTATTAATATTTTAATATTAGCTATTATAACAATAAATTAGTTTGATTAGGACACGTCAAAACAATTAATTGGTCCAAAATGTACCCAAAATGTGAAGTACAAATAGTAGACTATTGTAAGTATATATATATATATATATATCATGAAAAAAAATAAAAAAAATAAAAATATATGATGATATATAGATATAATACTTAAATATGTGTGTGTGTGTATATACATATCTTATAATGTAAATAATATATTTACATATACACTTTATATATGTAAATTGTATACGAATATACATACATATTGATTCATATGATATATTTCCTTATATGATGAAATATAATAATTATATATATATATATAATATTTTTATTGATAGAATGAAGACATAAAATGGAGAGTGAAAATGTCATGCAAGTTTTAATTCAGATTCCCTGAAAAAGAGAATAAAAAACCCTCAAAAGAATAAGAATTTTGATTCCTTGTTTTGGAGTGCATAAGCCCTTTTTTGAGGAATCTAATTCATTTCCCATAACTTAAACAGTCATACCAAACACAATAATCTGATTCCAAGAAAATAAATTCCCACTGGCAAACAAATGGAGCCTAAGACTCGCGTCTACCACATTTTCTTTGTTTTTCCTTTTCAATTGAGATCGCGGTACTGAATTATTGTTACTACTAGGAGTCTAGGACTAGAAATATTATAGTTTCTTATTTACGTATTTAAAAAAAAAAAAAAAAGATGACTAAATGTTGAAGTTGTATATGATATGCAATTTGAGAAGAATGTCAACTGTTATGGGTAATTCATCCTTCTGTCATTACAATCTCAAATCTTTTCCTTTTCGTTATTCGAAATCATGAAATTAAAACGAAAATATTACCATAATAGAAAAGTACTATTTTACTTGAGATTTATCAGTAATATGATGCACATAATAATTGCTCTCACAATGGGTTATATCATTTTATGCCTCAATTTACAGTAATTATTTTTATATTGATACATGCTCTAAGAAACTCCCACTTTTAAATATTTTCAAATTTTAACACTATGGACTCTCCTACGCACGCTCCCATTCTATGCGACTTAGGTCACAAGTACGTCGCCTGATATGCTTTTTTTGCACTATAAAATCAAACATTTTCATGCTATATATATAATCGTATATTGAAATTGAAAATCTTTAAAATAAGCTAGTAAAGTTATTTGCATATATATATATATATATGGTTGAATCATGAAACTAGTTATAAGTTCAAGACATATTAAGAGGTTTTATATCTCTGCTACGCACATAACTCAGGAACTGAGATGGCAATTCTTCGAGAAGAGCCTGAACCACTGATATTTCTCCCCCTGCACAACACCATGTATCCAAAAATTACTTAGCAAACTCATTTCAAATAAAGTGCATTTCCAAATTGTATTTTTTAGAGCTTTCAAATAATCATAATTATCCATATAATGGGATCAATATATACGAATGGTTATGATTGTATCAGAATTCTCGCTTATTTGGTGTACATACCATGCACTTCACGCATCGGAACAAACTGAACAATGTCTCGTGTTGCAATCCTTCCGGTAGAACTCTCCAATCGACGTCCATTATCAGCATCAAGGATCTAGTGCGGGTAAAGAAAAAAAATCAATTACGGGACCAAAGAGTTGACTTAGTAACAATAAAGCATCTATCAGTTAAGCATCAGCATTATTGGTGTGACTACAGGTCACTAAACAATCACAACCATTTGTGTCCCACTAAACAATCACAACCATTTGTGTCCCACGTGGGTCCTACATATGGAAAATTGCGATGGTTCCGCAGCTCAGAGTCTCGGGAACTCCTAAGAATAATCCGTAAGCATCAAGGATTGTGTGCAAGGAAAAAAGCATTTAAATACGAGAAGAAAGAGGTGACTTAGTGGTAAACACTAGTGTCATTCTTAGGGAATCACGAGACTCCATGTCCTTGAACAATTTCAACCATCCTTATCCCATATGGGTTCTACACATGGACGGTGATGATTGTTCGAAACGTAGAGTCTCGGGAAATCGTGGGAAAAATCCATGAGCATCATAATATAGATATATATACCTCCATTTCCTTGAAATTTGCATTGCCAACTCCAACAATTAGGATTGAAAGTGGCAAATCAGATGCCCTAACAACTGAATCCATGGTTTCTTGAAGATCAGTCACTACCCCATCCTATAAAATAAAAAGACCGATTATTTACCGACAAGAATATAACAAAAACTTGTCAAGAACAACACAACTATGTTTAGCTCTGTTGCATACCGTTATAATCAACAAAATGAAATACTTGGCGTGGTTGCAAGAAAGAGAGCCACGAGCAATATCTGCAGCCTTATTGATCACTTGACCGAACAGTGTTGGCCCCGCAAGAGAAACATTGTGTAACGCGCTTGAGTAAGCAGCCATGATACCATCAACACCTTCAACCTGTAGATATAAATTAAATATATTTTTTCGGTGGAAATTAAAGCATACCGAGAAAGGAATAATTCCACTGACATAGATAGAATAGTACCTCAAATTCAGACGGGCTTCCATTTAAGTTGAAACAATGAGATATGGAACGATCGGGAGTTCTTCCACCAAATCCCCAAGCTGGAAAACGTCTATCTGAATCATAGAATTGTATGACCTCGCCAACCTCCATTATTGCCTACAAATAGTTCATAAATAAAGGTTCAAGAACTGAAGTGTAACAATTGAATATTCCTTTTTGAGCACAATTTCATATTACACTCAATGGGTTCAGAAGCACTGATCACGTCCAACAGGCTCGGGGTCCAAGAGCGTGACAATTATGTTGGGAAAATCGATTCAAAATCGAACCCAAATTGGTACGCAGCGGAATTAAAATAGAGACCTAGCTCTTTTACGTACATGCATGACATCAAAAATTAAATGCATCATACAATTGGATTTTTAGGGCATAATCCTTAACAATCTCCCACTTGCCCTCAAATCCAATTAGCTACAAACCTAACACCCATCACTTCTAAATGAGAATCAAAACTCTTTTGTGCCAATGTTTTAGTAAAGGGATCTGCTAAATTATTAGCTGAGGCTATTTTGGAGCCCACACTCCCGAGTTTGTTGAGGTATTGCGAAGAAGACTTTGTGGTGAACGAGTTCTTCTTCTACCGGCGAATTTCAATCTTCGGTGTAAGGTTTGCTTTCTTCTTTTTCAATTATTTTTATAGTTATTCAATTATTGATTTTAATTAAAGTGTTTAATTATATAGTCTTTTAATTGTTAGCTATAGATAGGCAATAATTATTATTAATTAAAGTGTTTAATTAATTGCTTTAAGCACTGCGTACCAATTTGGGTTCGATTTTGAATCGATTTTCCCAACAAATTATTGTGATGGTTACCTGTTGGTAGGCATTTAGGCGACCGGATGGATCAATGTAATGTAGAGAATCTGGACTTTGCGGATTTCCATTAGAAGCTGGACAAATTTGAAAGCATAAATTATGGACAGTAGAAAGGCCGGGAATTTTCAAAATTTAAGAGAGGTGAATAAAATACCAGTGAAGTCAACAGCAACCATGAAACTAAGTTCAAATCCACTGGAGATATAGTCAAGAAAGCTATAAAGTTGCTTCTCTACATATCCTTCGACAAAAATTTGACTCTTCAGAACCTAAATTGATACATGTAAAATTGGTAAAAAAAATATATATATATATATATTACATTTTTGTGACAACGGACAACCTTTGCAAGTACAAAGATTTAAGGAGAGTGTGAAGAAACCTTTTCGTGACGCCGGAATCCCGAAGACGGGGAGATGAAATTTGCACCAGATTTACTTTGGTAAAGAGTTTCGAGTTCTGCAACCGATTTCTGTAATTTTCTGATTGGAAAAGAATGTAACAGTAAGCAAAAAAAAAACGGCATAATAAACATTAAAGATTACATATATGTGGAAAATATGTTTTCCTAGGAGAACCAAATTTAACAAGAAAACATGTGAATGATGAAAAAGAGTATGCGACAAATACCCGATTAGCTGATGATTTCCACTGTCATTGAAATCAAAGCACTCAATCACCAATGGATTATCCTGCAAAAAGATAAGAATTAGAAACATGAAAAATAACTTGATCTTCTTTGGTTAACTGGGAAGTAATACCAAAACTTTGGTACTTTTTTATTCTTGTCAAATGCATAGCGTTATCCGATTTGGTTTAAATTAGCACCTTTCAATAGTTTAAGTGGGTAATCAAACTACGAATTGAGCTGCATATGCATCGAGCCAATATTTGACTTAGCCGACAAAGTTAGATAACTAGTTATGTTTAAGGCGAGTCACGAAAAATTGTATAAGTATTTAGAAAACTGGAGGAAATATATATATTGCATGTGTGTCTTATATATATACAAAAGATTGTAATTATTTACGACGACATTTATTGAAACTGTTTATTGTTCTGTGCGCAAAGGGTTCGATATTCAGTATTTGTTTGAAAAGTTTGCCCCTGAGAATTTTATGGAGCTAAGTGCTAGAGCGTGATTATTGTGTTATGCCATTCAGGACGTTTCACTGCTTCACATGAAATAACACTGGGTATTAATCATTTGAAAAGCAAAAAGTTCAACATCCCACATGTCAAGAAAGTTGATCATACACATAATCATGCACATATAAATAACATATAGTATGTGATACAATCATTGACATAAAAATGTAAGGGAAACTACTAAAAGCTCCTCAAAACAAATTTTTATATCCAAAAAACCCAATGATAAGATTTTTCACTCTAAAAAACCCATTCCACCATTTTCTCTTTAAAAAAAACCCAACATTAAGCGTTAATAAATTTATAGACTTAATTACCCTTAGCCTTCTAGATTAAGAATTAATTAATTGTACTTTTATATAGAAATTGATTTTGTTTAGGACTTTTATATTAATTACTGATATTACTTATGATTTTAATCTTAGTTTTTAGATTTTTTTATCTTCTTAAATAATTTTAAAGGATATTTTTAATAATTACCATATTTTTTAAAAAAATATTGTACAAAAAAAATTAATTAAATAATAAAATTTGTATTATACAATTTATCAATTTGAAAAATTCAAAAAAAATAATCGATTAAAACAATCAATATATCAATTAGTAACTTAAGAAGTGAAGGGTAAATTAGTTAGAGAAGTTGTTAATCTTAATTCTTAACTTTTGGGTTTTCTCGAATGAAAGTTTGTAGAGTGAGTTATTTTTAGATTACAAAATATTTCCGTGGGTTTTTCAGATATAAAAATTTATTTTGGGGGTTCAATAATTTTCCCAAAATAAAAAATCTTATTGTTTGTAAATTGTAATTAAAAGAGTGAAAGCAATTTGCTTCACTAGAAGTTAGGGGTGTAAGGTGAGTCGAGCCGGCTCGAGCTTATTCATAAGTTTGAGTGTTCATAAGCGCGCGAGCCGGCTCCTTTTACTTTTATTATATATATATATATATATATATATATATAGGTATATTTTTCTTTACTTAATATTATATTCAATTATTTTTGTAATGTTGTTACTTCATATTATATTTGATCAAATGATATTAAATAAATATTTCACATGTTAAGTGCCAACTTTCGTATATGTATATATATTAGTAATAATGTTTTTATTATCCATGTCTTACTTATATTAGTAATAACAAATTATATGAATAAGATTGTAATAATAATAATAACTGAGTAATTACGAAATAATATGTTCAAAAATATTATGAAAGTTCTTTTTAATCCAAAATTTATATTAGTCGGACGAATCCAATCTAACAATTGCCTTTCACAATAAACATACTTGTTCATTTTGTGTTTATTTTGTCATATATTCATTTCGGAATTCATAATTGTATGCATATATTTTTGTGAATAATTATTTTATTTTATTTTCTTCTCCAAGTTCTCTTCCCCACTGACGACCCGAGTGCTTACTGTTATCCGTTCGTCTTTGCTTAATTTTTGTATAAATCTCAGGATTTAAAATATATGTTCATTCAGAAAAAAACTCATCGAGCTTGCAAACAAGCAAATATCTCGAGTTTGGCTCAAGCTCGAACGAGCAAACGAGTCGAGCTCAAGCTCGGCTCCAGCTTGAATGAGCCAACGAGCCGAGCTCGAGCTTGGCTCATTTGCCTCGAGCTCGAGCTCAATAAAAATGGGCTCGATGAGCTTGAGCTCAAGCTCAAATTTTTTAAAACGTGCTCGAGCTCGAATCTGTAAAATTTGCAAGGCTCGGCTCGTTTACAGCCCTACTAGAAGTTACCTTACTGACAAATTGTTGCATGGTTAGATGCACAGGTTTCCAAATTGGATTCAAGTTGTTGTTCACGACTTCTGTTTTGCAGATAGGAATAGAACCTCCAGTTTCGACCGTCCTAGATATTCTTAAGAAAGGATCCTACAAAATTACGTGTCGAAATTAAGCAAAAAGCTTTAAAAAAATAAAATAATATAGTCGAAATATATATCACAAAATTGAAAACATACACTTTTGGAAAGTAGATCCTTGTTTTCTAGAGCTGAACAACGAAATGTTATCTCCACAGTATTTCTAGAAGCAACTGTTTCCTCAGCTCGAACAGTTAGAGTGCCCAAGTTTTTGAAACCGGGTCGACCTCTATTATGAAGATTCAAGGTCAGACTCTGCTCCCGTTTAGTCACAATCTGTTATTTACAATTGATGTAGACATAATTAAGACACATACATTATTCAAAAATGAAAGTTTATAAAGGCAAAGAAGAATTTATACAGGCAAAGTAATAACCTCGAGCATATTGAGATAAAGAAAGTGATGGATTATGATCTAGCTGTCGTTTTTGTAAAGAAGTTTTAATATATTTGGAACATCTATGTGAATTCTAAATTATTGGGAAGTCGCTAGAAATTTAAATAAAAAAAAATTTGAAACTTAAAGAGGTGTATGTGCGTGATTATCATATTTTTGTCTGAAACTCACCTCAGAGACGACACAACTGGCTTCACCAAGGAAATCTTGATCTTCTAATTTCAGCATCTGCAAATCGACCAAAAAAAAATGAACTTAATCTTCAGGAAATGACTAATGGCAGAAATCTGAAGTAAATATTTGATTAAGACTGTAATGTCCAACTAAATGGAAGTTAAGTATTAGGAGTAAATCAAGATAGGATGTAATATTAATATTCCATTTTTTTTCCTCCCAAATTCAATAACAGTACCATTTTCAATGATTAAGGAAGAAAAGCTAGACGAAAATAAAGATTAAAAATTAAATAAAAAGTTTCAGCACTTTAAGTGAAAATAAATATCAAATCACTAGCAGAAAATACAGCATACCTTCACAGGTAAATTATGATATTTTGTGTCGACATCGTACACTTGAAAGCTGGAAAATAATAGGTAGATCAAAATAACTATTGAAGGTTAAAAGATCACAGAGAAACTTGTTCATACAATATCTATGAAGCAATTTGAAAGTATGATACATACATTAAGCGCTGAACAATCTCAAATTGATAAGTAACATTTATCTTCTGAATCCAACTTGGGTCTAAATTGTTCATTATTACTTCAGTACGACCAATTTCCTCGAGCTTCCCATTCCTTCTCTTCGTGAAAATCACCGCCATAGGATCGCTCTGCAAGATAAAAAACAACATGATATTCCGACTACTGGATCAACTAAACTTATATTGTCAATTAGTGTGATCATAAAGAACTTGAAACATGAAAAGACAATAGAAAAATAAAAGATCACTTCTTTACCTTTGATGTGATATCACGATCACGAAGTTTTGAAGCTGATAGAGACAACTGCAGATTTTCAAACAAACGAAAAAATTTAGTGTCATATAATCGATCATATTATATGATATTCATATGCTGTGAGGAAGAAGTATCTCTGTTCATCCATGAAAAGCATGCAAAGTTGATTAGCCCGCTTAGTTTGCAATGCAAACACTTCATCATCAACAATTTATTACACTATCTCTGTAGTTATCTAATCCTTTGACTTAATCATTATGTTCTCTTTCGATAAGTTTGATGCTAATAGTCAGGAAAATTCTATGCAACACCAAGTGGTAAAATATATTGTGTATAGTCCCACCCAATTGTGTAGAAGGGATAGACACAAATTAAAATCTTGGACCATTGAATTCGCTCAGGCATAGAATCACTTAACCCGAAATTTGGAAGTCAACATAGGATTGGGATTGAAAAGGACAGCAAGGGATAGTCAGACTCAGAACTAATAATAATATGCAGAAGTTTAAGATGAACCCCACCACACGACGACGTTGAGTTGACCAAAAGCCCCGACAAACAAAGTAGATCTTATAAACAGGAAAATTTGTTATTTTTTATGTTTTTTGGTTCCCTTTTGTACCTCGATTGGCATGAAAAGAGCATGTTCCCCTTTCGCCCTGAAGAAGTAGTCTACGGCGTCGTTAGGCCCAGAGGCGGCGGCGCCACCATGGCCACCGCCTCCAGCCCGGACGCTACCACCGATCGCCTGCTGACCGCCCTTCACATCAGAAAAGCAATTCCCCATTATTCACAACGAAATCAGCTTTTGTATCTATCTGTATATATATATATCTGTCTCTATATATAAATTCTCCCCCGAAAACAAAACAAAACACAAAAACCACCTAGGGTTCCCCAGGGTTTAAATACAGAAAAACCGCGTTTTTTATTTATGATTATCCTAGAAAATCCGAACTTATTTTCTATGTCAATAAAGTTTGATTTTTCTAAATTTAGAGACGCCAATTAAGTTTCTTGTTTTTGGTGGGTATGTTTGTTGGGAATTTGGGAATTTTCCTATTACAACAAATTTGGCAGAAAGTTACGATTTGTTCTTGTTCAAATATGATTTGATTAACAAGTTTGGAGTGTTTTTTCTACCAAATTTCGTGAGAAGACTTGGTGACTAGTTGCACGGATACGGATATGGAGATACGCGGATATAGATGCGGCGCCACAAATTTTCAAAAATTTTAATATACGACACGACAAGGATACGACTATATATAATAATAATAATTAATAATATATACTATATATATGCATATATTATTATTATATATATATATAAACATTTAAACATTAATAATGTACCAAAGCGAAACAAATTAATAACTGAGAAAAATTTAAAAGTTGCACAAATACAAGCTTCAAGCACACCTTCAGTTTTTAAACAAAATTCAAACAACATAATAATTAAATACTCAATATTCTAGTTCAAATCTCTAAATTCAAGTCATTTCAATAAGACATAATAAATTAATACATGTCTACTTATCTAAATCAAATGGGAAGAAGCAAGATGAAGAACAATCCTGCTTGTGCGCTGCTCGGCTGCTCCAATGTTTTGCTCTATCTTAATCCCTTTTTAATTAGGCCCTTTCTGCTCTTGTCCCTTAATCCCTTTGAATTAGGTAAGTTAGGAATATTTACAATTTAGGCCCCTTCATGTTTTTAAAATAATAAAAATGACCCCGCTGTATCCTAAACGTATCCTAACCGTGTCCGATGTCTCCTTGCCATATCCTAAACGTATCCTAGTCGTGTCTGATGTCTCCTAGCCGTGTCCTAAACGTATCCTAGCCGTATCCCTTTATTTTTTAAAAATTTAATTGGCAGACCGCCGCGTGGCGTGTCGGATACGTATCCAAGCCGTATCCCTTTATTTTTTTAAGTTTAATTGGCAGACACGCCACGTGGCGTGTCGGATAAGTATCCAAGCCGTATCCGTGTCCCCCGAGTATCCGACACTGCATTTTGTGAATTTTAGGAGTATCCGTGCATCATAGCTTGCTGACTATTCATTGGATCAAATGTTATATTCTTGTTTTTTTGGCAAGTCAAATGTTATATTCTCTCACGAAAAATTCTATGTTGGGCCGAGTTTCCACCCTTGGATCCCCCAATAGGGGAGGGTTAATGTAGTAAATGAACCCCCCCCCCCTCTATTGGGAGATCCAAGGGTGGAAACTGGGCCGAGACCAATGGTCTCGGCCCAGCATAGAATACTTCTCTCACCTCAAAATCATGGGAAATTCTATGGTAGACCCGATCTGTTGGTCCTAGTGCTCTTATCAACACATATTTATGTTAGAGTGGGTGATTTTTACATAGGTGGTAGGTAATAAAAAAATAGGCAAAATTCACTTTGTACCCCTGAACTATTCAGTTTGTCTCATTTAGGTCCCTAAACTATTAAATGTAACAAAATGGTCCCTGAACTATCAAACGTAACAAAATGGTCCCTCAACTTAAGGAATTGTTTGGCTAGTTTTTTAATTGATAAATAGTATAATACAAATGTTATTTTTGTATATTAAGTACTTTAAATATTTTTATATAATTTATTAAGGGAAATTTTCAAAAATCATCTTAAAATAAACTTTATAACCAAAAAATCTTTTATAATATTTTTCAATCCGAAAAACTCATTTCACCAACTTTTCTTTTCAAAAAATTCAGTATTTACTATAATAAATTTATTGATTTAATTGTCCTTAGTCTTCTAGAGCAATAAAGAATCAATTATAGTTTTATCTAAAAATTTATTTATGTAGAATTTTATGTCGATACTTGATACTAGTTATGATTTAATATTTATATTTTTAAAATTTTAATCATCTTAAAAATTTAAAAATATATTTGTAACTAGCTTTTAACTCATGCCAAGGCATGGATATATGAATAATAAAATAAAATAAATAATAATGAGTAACAAATTGTACCCAATCCTCAACGGAAATAGATGCCAAATGCAAATTAAAAATAAATTAAATTATATAAAAATATTTAAAGTACTTAATGTACAAAAATAACATTTGTATTATACTATTTTTCAATTAAAAAAACTAGCCAAACAATTCCTTAAGTTGAGGGATCATTTTGTTACGTTTGATAGTTTAGGGACCATTTCATTACATTTAATAGTTTAGGGATTTAAATGAGACAAAGTGAATAGTTCAAGGTGTAAAGTGTATTTTGCCCCAAAAAAATCACTTCAACACAAATATGCGATGATGAGAACACGAAGACCAACAAACTGGGTCTACTATAGATTTTCCCCAAAATCATACTATACTTTTCCTAATGTAATAATAACTTTACACATCTAACAATTATGATGGGTAAATAGCATATTACCCTTTCTTCTTGAAAAGAGGCACAAAGCTCTCTGTATTATTAAAAATGGTTGATCACCTCTTTGTATTATTAAAAAAGTGGCAAATAACACTCAAATTCACTTATTCAATCAAAAAGACAAATATAGCCTTAATATATTTATTATGGATATCTCTTCATTTAATTTTCCTTTCTAATTGTTAAAATTATAAAATATAATGTAACTAGTTCTATACACATAGTTAATTATAAATGTAATTTTGTTTAAAAATATGTGAAATAATTTTTTTGTTAATATTTTTATTGTTTTACT
The DNA here is from genome assembly GCA_019426215.1 of Buddleja alternifolia. Taxonomy (NCBI): domain Eukaryota; kingdom Viridiplantae; phylum Streptophyta; class Magnoliopsida; order Lamiales; family Scrophulariaceae; genus Buddleja; species Buddleja alternifolia. The sequence continues at coordinate 559,182 of CM033393.1, read as the reverse complement.
CAAATAGTGAAAAACATTGAAAAAAAATAATATGTAAACTTTAAATTTTTCATCTTATATGACATTTATATACTAAAAATTGGTAAATAAAAGTTTTAAAAAGCCATTATTAGGGGTGTCTACGAGTTGAGCCTGAGAAAAATGAGCTCAAGCTCAGAAAAAAAATATTTATTTTTAATTAATAATTTAATATATATTATTATTAATTTTACTTTAATATATATAAGAAATATAATCATAATAAGTATTAAATATATTATTACTTATACATATATAATACTATAAGATATTATATTATATGTATGTATATATTAAAAAATATGTAAATTTTATATTATATATAAAAAAAATATTACTTTTTATTCAGGCTCACGAGCCGCCTGGCGCTCCTTTGAACGGGCACTTTTTGGGCTCGAGCTCGGCTCGATGCTCTAATTGAGCTTTTTTAGAGTCGGCTCGATTCGTTGGTCACCCTTAGCCATTATACACCACAAGTATATTGAACATCATAATTAATGTTTGTATGTTACATTATTGTTATATTTTATGATATAAGTTATAATATTTATAATTAAAGTATACGACAATGAGCCCGTTTTCCATAACACAAGAGGGTAATATGTCTTTTACCCCAATTATGACTCATAAATAATGTATTCTAGGAGGCATACGATGATTTTTAAAGCATGTGGAGATTAATTTTGTCTATATTCTATTATTTTTGTAACTATTAAGAGTCAGTCGAGTTCGACCAAATTTTCATATTTCATCAATTGATCGCGAGAATTAATCATCATGTGAACTTTGTTTATTTTCATAATAGTTATAAACTTATAATCACATGAGTTTGAATTTCAAATATGGCACTCTAAATATATGGATAATTAAGTAGTCCTTCTTTTCTTATCTTTTCTTTTTCGATAAAGCAAAGGATCTCACAATGGTCATATTAACAAATTGAATCTAAGTGCAACATAATTTTTTTTTTTGGCAAAACTTGCCCGAGTATATATTCCAATTAGTTGATTAGTATAAAGGCTACCACAATACTAGTAAATAAATTTTAATCATCATTAAATTAAATAATTTAAAATATCACCGACACTTTGTAATACATTTATATGACATTGTGCCTGTTTACACTAAAAATAAAATAGGTTGAAAGACCTAAGAAGGCCCAAAGTGAGAGACCTAAAACAGGCCCAACAACGATTAATGGGCCCAAAAGTTTAAAAGGGTAAGCCCATCGTAAAAACAATAAACCAGGTCTGATAAAGTTAGAGCCAAAAGCCCGACAATAATATCCAGCCAAAATAAAAGGATTTTTAAAAGAAAGAGAAGTTGGAAGCAGTTCTCGACGGTTGAAGAAGCAAGCCCACGACGCAGAAGTACAAAAGTGGGAAAGAAGATAGAGAAGAGGATCATCAAATCAAAGAACAACTTATTTTTCTCTCTTATCATAGGAGTAGGCGTAAATATAATTAGGAGTAGTTTGTAGTGTAGATTTGTTCAAGAATTGCTGGATCCAATCCCGAAGTTATACCAGTGTTTCTCTGTAACTAGCACGAATTGAAGACTTTTATGGAGGTATAGATTACATGCTTTCAGATTTCATTATTTGACAGTAATTTGTATCTTGACCTGAGTTTTCTATTCATTTTCATCGTTTTAAGAAAAGAAGATTCTCACGTAGGTATAGAATTATTTTGTGTCAGATTTAAGTATTAGAGAAATAATTCTTACCTGTACTTGAATTGTTCTTTTATAGTATTATTGTGTCATTCGAAGAAGATACATATTTTCATCAATTGCGGTCCGAACAACTAATTTAAACAACACATCGAAGTGTTAAATTCTGAACCACCGTCTAGCGTATCGAACTCGAGCGCGGGGGTTGAAAGATAATTCTAAGTGGAGAATTATCACGGGCTTGGAACGACTATTCGAAATCCTTCTCTAGTTTAGATTGTTTTTTTTTACGAAACAAGTTTTGGCGACCACAGTGGGAGTCGGTTTTTCTTAAAAGACTGACGTTTTGATATTTTCTAAAGATAAGATTCTTGTATGATGTCTGAGGATTCGTTCAGAGACGATTTGGTTGATGATTGTGATACTCAACCAATTTCGAAACATAAAGTCAGAGCGGACAAAATGTACGAACAATTTGTCCGAGTTATGAAACAGACCCTCGCGGGTGCTCGCGAAAATCAAAGAAGAGAATTCAATGATCAATACCGAGCATTAGCACAGGAGTCAGCCCGAATATTTACTGCAATTGTGCAGGATATCGCAATAAACGCTCGAGATGGTTTGGCCCGAGAGGTTACTAGAGTAATTACAGAATTAGGAGAAATTTTTAATCAGACATGCGATGTTTTTTCGAGCATGATAAATACCCAAGTAGCTTCAGCGCTCGAACCCTTAATTAACAGACATAACACTCTGGTCGAAAAGGTGTCTCAATTAATATCAGTAGAACCTGGGATTCGAACCAGAACAGTTAATCTAGATGAAGTTCCTCTCGGGTATCCTCGAGATACTTGAGCTCAGGAAGGAAGATTCGAGTTTGGCCAGTGCTCGAATCAGATCCCTCCTACTTCAAGTCAAGTACCATTCGAGGGGCAGTATTTCTCGAATCCTTGGTGTTAGGAATTTCATGTTAGAAGTTTTGATGATGACAATTAAGTTTTTGTTAGACCTCAAAAAGTTGTAAGTTTATTTTCGTAGAAAACTTGTATAGGCTTTGAAGCGTTAGACCTGTAATAGATTTATTAGGCTTCGTTATCTTACTTTAGAGTGTTAGGCAAAATAGTCTTAGGCTGAGCGTCTGATGATTTCTGAGTGAGTTTATCAGTGGTAAAGTTCAAAGACTCAAGCGCCTGATCTCAGAAGATAGATACAGTCTCCAAGCGTCCACTTTGGCCAGCTATATCAAGCGTTACCTTATGGGACAGAAGTGATTTCACCTGAATTTACTTCTAAGTCCAGAAGGAGTTTAATGCAAATATTCTCAAAGCATTAAATACCAACGGGCATTAATTTCAAATGCATTAAATGTTGATAAGAGCATTTAATATGATAAGCAATGTCAGACGTACGGAGAAGCCACCCTATTGGACTGTCAACTATCTCAGACTGCAGCACCAACTTTCGTGCAGCAGATTTTCAGGAAAAAGGACAAAAGTTGTTCACTCGCGAAAGTGAGAGACACGCGCCAGTGCATGTGTCAAACGGACACTTTCTCCAAGAATACCTATAAATAGGACTTCAACAACAAACAAAAAAAATAACGAGAAGCAACAATTTTATCAAAGCCAAATTGATGTTGCATTAAAATCTCATTCCTTAAATTCTCAGAAAAGCCAGAAAATTCAAGAAACATCCAAATTGCTTTTCTTATATTCCTGAGACAGTCAACAAATATCTCAAACATTCTTTTTGAAGAAACCAGATTCCTACTGAGATATTACCAAGTTGTTTGAACTTCATCAAAATCAAACAAACCTTTTAGAAAATCCCATCCAAGCCTCGCGATCTGTGTGAAGTCGAAGTTGGATACTTGCATCATTTCTGGGTGAAAGAAGCAAGAGGGTTGAAGTGATTTGAAGCAGAAATCTGTGTGATCAAGGAGCTCAAGTCATCGACATCCATCTCTCCCTAATTTGTAGAAGATTCTGTGTGATTCTTTGAGAATCATTTTAGTGGATTGCCTCCAAGTGCAAAGGAGAAGAAGGACGTAGTTGGGATTACACCACCCAACGAACCTTACAAATATTGTGTTATTTACTTTTCAGTCATTTCATTCATCTATCATATCATTGCATAAGTAAAACACAATCAAAAGCTAAGCACCTAAGAAACATCTTGTGACGCTAAAACTTTCAAAGAGAAGACTCCAAAATCATTCCGCTGTGCTAACCCTGATTAAAAGAACTGAACGCTTAACCTACAAGGTCAAAGTATTCAATTCCTGAAGTCTAAGTTAACTTTATAAAACAGTCTTCATTAGACGCTTCACAAAGTCTCAAATATCTTATGTGAACGCTAAGGTGAAGCGTCACACTCTTCAAGCGCCTATCATTTCAAGCGTCCAAATACGTTTAATACGAAATCTTTTTTTTAAGTCAAAAAGGACTTAAGGGTCTATTCAACCCCCCCCCCCCCTTCTAGACCCTTTCGTATGCCACTTGGGACCAACAAGTGGTATCAGAGCGGTTAATTTTGAAACTTTAAAATTTCCAAGCATAACTGCTTGTTTAGATCCTTTTCTTTCAAAATCTAGTTGCTTTTTAAAAGCTTAGACATGGCATTTGCTAAAGTTCCCAAATTGACAGAATCAAATTTTGACACATGGAAAGTCAAAGCATTTACGTATTTATGTTCATGCGATGATGACATGTGCGATATCATTTCAGATGGGCCAATCAAAATATACAAAGTTATCACAAGAGCGCCTGGAGCCACAGAAGAAACCCCTGATGGTTACGTTGAAAAACCAAAACAAGAATGGTCTCCAGATGAGCGTCGAAGAGCTAACTTGGACAATGTTGGTCGCAACGCTCTGTATACGGCTATTGGTGATAATGATAAATTATTCAATAAAATCAAATCTTGCAAAACGACTAAAGAAATATGGGATAAGATGGCTACAATCTGTGGTGGTTCAGCTCAAATCAAGTATAACAAACTTTCCATTGCTAAGGAAAAGTTTAACGGATTTAAGATGCTACCCAATGAAACACTAGAGCAATTGGATATAAGATTCACAGCTCTTGTTACAGAACTTACGTCATTGGGAATGGACTTACAGAATCGAGAAATGGTGGTTAAGATCTTTAGAAGTCTACCAAGTAAATTCTTGATGAAGACAACAGCTATGAGAGAATCAAACATGCTGGATCTCTTAACTCCAGAAGACGCCTTTTCAGAGATAAAAGCTTTTGAGTTCGAGTTGAACTCTGCTAGTGACATTGTGAGTAATCCAGTGATTGAATCTGGAGCGCTCATTGCATCAATCAAAGGCAAATCGGGTAACAAAGGAAAGAATTCGGACATTAATGAGGAAGAAGAGTTGGCTTTGCTGAATAGATTCAGGAAGTTCTTGAGATATGAAAAGAAAGGAAAAGGTCCTAATAGTCAAGGACAAAGTTCATATCAAGCGCCTTCTCCCATACAACAACAGTTTCAAGCGCCTCAATATTCTGTTCCTTTACCTCAAGCGCCTGCTCAATATCAAGCGTCTACTCAAAATCTCCCAGCTCCAGTGGTTTCAAAACCACACACTGCAAGGCTAACAAGTGAACAAAAAATGAAAACCAATCTTTGTTATAATTGCAGGAAATCGGGGCACTACCAGGTAAATTGTCCCTATCCAAATGTATCCAAGCCCTCAAGGCAGGATTACTTGGATAGAAACCAATTCAAGAGCAACCTTCGACAACAAGGTTTGCTTGCGGAATCAGAACCAGCATCAGCACCTGAAGATTTAGAATCATCAGACGAAAGTAGTGATGATGATGAGCCGATAGATGACTCAGCGCTCATATGTCTCATGGCCAGAAATGATGAAGCGTCCCCTGAGGTAATCAATGAATTATCAATTCCTCTTTCTTATGATGAATTACTTGACAAAGTCAAAGAATATTACAATGAATGTCAAGAAGCTGCCAAAATATATCAAAATGATCTCGCTATTATTTCATCACTCAAAAACGATAAAGTAACGCTCAGAGCAGAGTTGCAAATTCAGCAACAGTGCATTGAGAAAAACCAATCGCTTAAGAGTGAAGTTATTCAATTAAGAGGTGATCTTGATATAATAGTCAAGAGAGAAGCTGATCTGATGGCTAGACTTGCCAAGTCAGAACAGCTCATCTCATCGTTGTCCAAAGCATCCAGAAAGCTCGACAATGTGACTGAAATAACAAGGTTGTTTGGAGAAAAGACCGGTTTAGGATGCAATGAATTCGGTAAACAACCAAACAAACCTAATGTTACGGCAAACAACAAAGGAAAGGGTGTTTTCTTTGTTGAGAAAGGTTCACAAGGTCAAACTCAAAATGAACCAAGGGACAATGGTAAGAGGCCAAATGAGAAAGTCAAAACTAACTCAGACAAGGGTAAGGCTAAAGCAAATGATCCACAAAGACAGACTCATCCAAACGCTCAAAAAGCTAAGGATAAATCTAGTCACTGTGAATCAAGCGCTAAGCGTCTAGCACCAAACGTGCAACTCAAGCCAGAGCCAAGGAAATACCAGCGTCGATATCCAAATCAGTCAAGATCATATTATCGATACTATGATAATTATGATTATGACTATTATTATAATCGTGGATATTATTATACATCCAAAAATTACACACAGCACAAGGTGAAACCCAAAAGGCCAATATTCCTACTATGAAGACAAGGCAAATTTGGGTTCCTAAAGTTCTAATTAACACTAACAAGGATACTAATGTTGAAGGACCCAAGCAACAATGGGTACCTAAACAGAAATAGAACTTCCCTTTTGATTGCAGGTACCTAGAGCTAAAGTCAATACATCTGTTTGGTATTTTGATAGTGGATCGTCAAGGCACATGACAGGTTCCAAAGATCTTCTGATCAACTATCAAGCTGCCAATGGTCCTCAGGTTGTATTTGGTGATAACTCCAAAGGTAAAACCAAAGGTATAGGTACTGTGCATAGGGGGAACATCATGATAAGTGATGTTTATTTTGTTGAGGGTCTAAAGCACAATTTATTAAGCATAAGTCAATTCTGCGATAAAGGCTTTGAAGTCATATTCTCAAGTGACTATTGCTATATAAACGACGCTAAGACTAAATCTACTAAACTAAAAGGAAAAAGGAATAACAACGTATATTTGGTAGATTGGGGTTCAACACTTGATAACAACCCAACATGCTTTGTTGCTAAAAATGAATCTAAAATGGGTTGGTTATGGCATAGAAAAATGAATCACCTCAACTTTAAGACAATCTCTCAGCTTATAAGTCAAAATCTTGTAGAGGGATTGCCAATGGACCATTTCATAAGGATCGCCTCTGTGACGCTTGTCAAATGGGTAAACAAGTTAAATCATCTTTCAAGAGAAAACCTCATCTATCTACTTCTAGAATACTTGAACTACTTCACATGGATTTGTTTGGACCTGTTCAAACAATCAGTGTAAGCGGTAAAAAGTATACTTTAGTGGTAGTAGACGATTTCTCTAGATTTACTTGGGTGGAATTTCTTTCATCCAAAGATGAAACATGTGACAAGTTAACAGCGCTTATTCGGCAACTTCAAACATTGAAAAATCTTAAGGTTGCAAGAATAAGAAGCGATCACGGTACTGAGTTTACTAACAAGGTTGTTGAGAAGTTTTGTGCAGAAAATGGAATACATCATGAGTATTCAGCTCCCAGAACTCCCCAACAAAATGGTGTTGCTGAGCGCCGGAACCGAACGCTTAAGGAAGCCGCTAGGACTATGTTAGCTGAATCCAAGCTTGCTCCTAGATTTTGGGCCGAAGCGATCAACACTGCTTGTTACACTCAAAATCGATGCATGATCAACAAACAGCATGGAAAAACTCCATATGAACTGTGGAAAGGACGTAAGCCAAATATTTCATACTTTCACGTCTTTGGTTCTAAATGTTTTATCCATAATAATGGATCCCAAAGCCTAAAGACTTTTGATCCTAAAGCGGATGAAGGAATCTTTCTAGGCTACGCCAAAAATGGAAAGAATTTTCGCATTCTCAATAAGATCAAATCGAAGGTTGAGGAATCTATTCATGTTGTGTTTGATGATGCTAACCAAGAGCCGAGTAAGGTAAATGTAAATGATGTAGGAGTTGAAGATCTATGTCATCAAGCGTCCAAAATTACTATTGATGAAGATACTGACGATGATGATGAGATCTCAGTGCCTCCTCCTAAGAATACTCGTGAAATCAATCTAAATTATCATGTAAGAAATTCAGATGATCATGAAAAGAATGATCATCAAGAGCAAAGAAGGAATCGTGAACTTGAAGCGCCAACGCAGGAGAATGGTCAAGCGAATGATTCTCAAGCGCCTGTTCATTCTCAAAACCCCTTCCAAACAGATAGACTATGGTTACGTGACCATCCACCTGAGCAAATCATTGGAGATATTGAAGCACCAGTTAGAACTAGAGCCGCTACATTTAATGAGGCTATGTTCGCAAGCTTTCTATCTCAAATGGAACCTAAGAAAGTGGATGAAGCGTTAAGTGATCCAAGTTGGATTGAAGCTATGCAAGAAGAGCTCAATCAGTTTGAGCGAAATAAAGTTTGGATGCTAGTACCAAGACCAACTCATCAAGGAGTTATTGGAACTAGATGGGTATATAGAAACAAGATGGATGAGGACGGCATTGTTGTAAGAAACAAGGCCAGACTCGTAGCTCAAGGATACTGCCAAGAGGAGGGCATTGACTTTGATGAGACTTACGCTCCTGTTGCTCGTCTTGAAGCAATCCGCATGTTTCTAGCGTACGCAGCGTTTAACAAGTTTACAGTATTTCAAATGGACGTAAAGAGTGCCTTCCTGAATGGTAAACTCCAAGAAGAAGTGTATGTGGAGCAACCTCCAGGATTCATCAACAATCATGGTAAGGGTATGGTTTACAAGCTCGAAAAAGCACTTTATGGGCTTAAGCAAGCACCTCGAGCATGGTATGACACTCTCTCTATCTTTCTTATTGGTAAAGGTTTTTCAAAAGGCAGCGTTGACACAACGTTATTTAAAATTACCAATGATGAAGATATTCTCTTAGTTCAAATTTACGTTGATGACATTATATTTGGTTCTACTAATAAGCGTCTGTGTGAGAAATTTTCGAAAATGATGCAAGAACAATTTGAAATGAGCATGATGGGTGAATTAACCTTCTTCTTAGGACTACAAGTTAAACAACTCCCTAATGGCATATTTATCAACCAAGCTAAATATACACGAGATATGATTAAGAAATTTGGTATGGAAAATGCATCATATTCAAAAATTCCAATGAGCCAAACGCTTAAGTTAGATAAAGATGAAAGTGGAAAGAAAGTTGATATCACTAATTATAGAGGTATCATAGGATCACTTCTTTATCTCACTGCCAGTAGACCTGATATTATGTTTTCGGTATGTATGTGTGCACGATTCCAAGCTGATCCTAAAGAGTCACACTTGACTGCTGCCAAGAAAATCCTTAAATACCTAAAAGGCACACAACATGTGGGCTTATGGTATCCCAGGGATTCTCCTTTTGAACTAATCGGTTACTCAGATGCAGATTTTGCAGGTTGCAAAATAGATCGTAAAAGCACTAGTGGTACTTGTCAATTCTTAGGTGATAGGTTAGTTTCATGGCATAGCAAGAAACAACAATCCATAGCTACCTCCACAGCCGAAGCTGAGTATGTAGCTGCAGGAAGTTGTTGTGCGCAAGTTCTATGGATGAGGCAACAACTTAGAGATTACGGAACAATCTTAGGACCAACTCCCATTCATTGTGATAACCAAAGCGCTTTAGCCATGACTCAAAACCCTGTTCTTCATTCAAGAACCAAACACATTGACATTAGATACCATTTCCTTCGTGACCACGTTCAAAAGAAAGATATCTCCATGCACTTCATTGGAACTGACAAACAACTGGCAGATATTTTCACCAAAGCACTCAATGAACAACGTTTTCTCACTTTGAGAAGTGAACTAGGTATGATTGATTTAAACGCTTGATCATGAAGCATCATATTTTATTAGGCATATAATTTAGGGGGAATCCACTTAAGTTATATCTCACAATATTCTTTAAAAAAAAAAAAAAAATATTTTTACTTGATCATAACTGTAAGCGTCAATGATAAAAATTTTCCGATGCATAATCATCAACGCTCAGCTCTATGTTTGCATAAAATATTGAATGCTCAAAATATTGAAAAGTCTTTTGACTTCAAGCATCCATTTTATCAGCTAAGCGCTGAATAGTTTATCAAAAATTTATAAAATATTTTCGTTACAAGCCATGCATAAAATTTTCAAACTTCTTTCAAGGTCGTGGGTAGACTCAAAGGTCTATTTTGTACTCTACTCACACGCCTCTATCACATCAAACTGGCGGGTACTCAAATTTTTTAAAAATGACGGTTCAGAGATAGCACGTGTTTGTGTACGTGTCAGTGTACAAACATGCGCGTGTGTTACACTCTGAAAATACCAAACGTTAATTTTTCTTTAACTCGGATGTCAAATCTTTATATATGAAAATTACCAAATGTAACTTCTCTCTTTTACACAAAACTCGCGTCCGCAGTTAATAAATTTATGGCTAAGATTCAACAGTTATTACACGTGTTTAAATCCTACTCAGACTACATAACACAAGTTTCAAAACTCTTTACTGTATCATTTAAAACACAAACTCTGCAGAAAAAGTAACTTACTTTCTATTCACGCATATCTGCAAATCTCTCTTTATCTCTCTCAATACAACAGAAAATCTCAGTCCATCTTCTTCGTTTTAAACAAAAAAAATGGCACCAAAGAAATCATCATCTACTTCTGCTGAAATTACCATCAAGGTAACTGAAGGTCTTGTTGTCGACTGGAAATTTCTATATGAACAAACTCAGATCAACCTGACGGACATAATGGACATGGTCGTCCAAGCTGGGCTCAAACCCTTCTTAACCCAATACTCTTATATGTTTCCTACTGAAGTTGAAACTTTCTGGAAGACTGCTACACTTTCAGAGGACAAGAAGTCCATCTCTTGTCAAATTCCCTTCTCCAAGAAGGAGTCTCCAAAGGAATTCATCCTATCTGCTTCCACCATTGCCAAGAACTTCAATTTGCCTAATGAGGGTGAGGCACTGGATTCTGTTACGTTGAAACAAATCAAGGAAGCATGGGCAATCATGAGTGCGTACGACGATGTTCCGTACACTCAGTACTTCGAGAAGAAAGACCTGGTGTCCAAATACCGGTTATTGGCTGATTTCTGCAGCAAGATCATAGAATGCCGCGTGGGAACCTTTGATAAGGTAAATCCTGTTCAATTTCAGATGATGGTTGCTATACTCTTCAACATCAAAATCAACTGGAGTGAGTACATCTTCGGACGGTTTCGGGACAGTCTAAGCGCTTCAAATAAGCCTTATGGACTCATCCTGAGTGACATCTTGTTTAAATCGAATTGTGTGTACTCGTCTGGACTTCCGTTGAATAAGTCCAAGTTGTTGGGAAAAGGATTCTGACCAATATGTTCAATCCTCCAAAAGTCAGTGGTGCGGCTAGACCCCTATCTGAGCGGCTGGAAGAACGCCAACTGCTTGCTCAAAAGGCTGAGAGACCAGTGCCAGAGGAAGCTGTGAAGCGTCCAGCAGCAACGAAGAAGAGAGCCCCCAGAAAACCCAAAGTTAAAATTGTCGTCCCCTCTCAAAAGATTGATGAGGAAACTGATGAGGATGCCGAGGACAAGTTGCCTCTCAAAAGACGAAAGCTGGAAGGGATCATTAAGCAAATAGACTTTGAAGAACCAGCTGTTGATCCTCCCGCTCCTCCGGCTAAACTAGTTGAAGGAGTCAACATTAAGAAAATCTTTAAGCGTTCCAGGACTAGCAAGCGTCAAGCTACTCCTGAAGAGCCTGAGACAGTTGAGCCAAGCGCTCAAGATGTTGCTGTTGAGCCAAGCGCTCAAGTTGTCATTGAGCCAAGCGCTCAAGATGTTGCTGTTGAGCCAAGCGCTCCAGAAACTGCTGTTGAGCTTAGTTCTCAGGGTAAGTTTATTTCTTCCCACAGCATTTCTATTCCTACATCTGTAGAAGATCCTGCTCTTATAGAGGATGGCTCTTGTTTTTCAGCTATAGTTCCAGCTGCTGCTGAAGTGTCCACAGATGTTCTGTTGGATGTTGACCTGACTGGAGTTGTAGCTATCGCTCAAGATGTTGCCGCTGAAGTAGCTGCAATTGAACCTGAGGAACCTGCTACTTTAACAGAGGCACGTTCAGAAGGTCAGAACGCTGCTGAAGACGTTAGAGCTCCTCGTCACTTCTTTCAACTCGATCCGCTGAAGACAATTGATCATTCAATTAACTATATGCCCCCAGCGCTCGACGAAGATTTCATTCCTGCAGGATATAATATAGAAAGATATATTGCTGCAGAAGCTGACGCTGCAAGACTGATTGACTTTGACAGCGCAATCAAAGCAACCGTTCTAGACAGACCAGGAGACAGACCTCCTAGATGTGCCGTGGATGTGACTTACTATCTTGACAATGGCCACAGCAGACCAACTGGGTTCGCGCTAAGGGATTACAATGTTCGTGTGTATGATCCTCTCCGTCCTAGCTTTCTCAATCCCTCAGAGTCAGTCTTGAACAGAGAAGGTTACACACATTTCCCTCAGACGGCTCACAGCCCTGAAAATCTTGCATCGGCCCGTCCTCTCTGTCTATGGAAAAATAAAGAGATTCATGCTGGTGAGCGCCTTGAATCGTTAACCGATCTGCTCCAGACTGAAGCTGATGCTTACTTTGACAGCGTCTGGAATGCCAACTATCAGCCTGATAAGCACCGCTTTGAAGCCATAAGAGATATTCATCTTGAAGGTATTCGTGCTATGGTGACTGCTGGCACAGACTTCTGTATAAATGAAGTAAATTGGGTTGAAGCGTACATGGGACATAAATACACCTTCCCAGAGTTAGTCCAAGCTCCCCATCTTTTCGGCATAGGCATGCATGACAAGAAGCGTCAATTCGCCAAGTATTGCCTCCTGAAGCGTCAACAAAGACTCGGACCTGTTCTCAAGCTCCCAATTATTAGACATCAAATAGAACAATGTCTACGTCAAGAACTTCAGAGATTATCCCTCACCCCTCTTCGGTTTAATGCTCAAGCGTCTTCCAGTGGTACAGTTGGTGAACGGTGCTTAAATCTTGCTCCAAGCCACTGTGAAGAAAACTTCAATCTGATGGTAAAGATTCTATCTCCCGTATCTCTCTTTGATAAAATCTTCACTGCCAATCTCAGATCTTGGAACGGCCAAAGGATATCCGCTGCTCCCTTCCATTCGCAGTGAGGTACTCAATCACTATGAGTATGTTCTTTCTCTGCTTGAAAGGAATCAAGAGCTCGCTCAAGCCATTTATCCGTATCTTGAAGAGTACTATGCGGACTGTGTGCCTACACATCGACGTCCTGCATCTCTTCCCTCAGATTGCTTGATTGGATTTTCCAGAACTCACTGCACAGATTCACTATTCTCCATCGCTCAAGCGCCGTCCAAAGTTTTCCCAGATCATGTGCTGGATATCATTGGTCCAATGTACATCAGGGCCATTGATAGTCCTCTTCGCACATTTATCTCCGGTACTTGTATGTCCAGGACCAGACTCATTGAACTCTTGGATTCTACATCCACCTCTTATGCCGACTCAGCAAGCTGGAACTTCCAATTCACTGACTTTCGCCAGCCTGAGTCAACGCTTGAGGAAGCGCCTGCTGAGACATCTGAAGCGTCCAAATCTGCAGATACCAGTATTCCTGACGCTCCTGCACATGCTACCATTGATAGTGCTGAAGATACTTCCCTGGATATTCGAGGTACTGTTTTTGATCCAGCCTATCAAGTTCCTTTTGACTCTCTCAAACACTCATCACGGTTCAAGCGACCAGCTCCTCAAGCGGTTCAATCAGATGAGAGTCAAGCCTTCGGTCCCCTACTTAAATCTGTTTTGGAGACAATTAGCGCTCAAGCTACTCAGAGTGAAGAATCTCTCCATTGGATTAAGGAAGACCTGGCAAAGATTGAAACTCACGTAATGAGCGCTCAGATTGCTCATATGCGTAGTTCAGCTCAAGCGGCAGTTGGTGAGTGCAAACAAGACTTTCAAGAAATGCAGGATGCTGCCCACGCAACCCAACTTGCCATGAAAGAAGAACTTGAAAAGCGCCTTGCAACCCTTGAGATCTCTGTGAATGACGCCACCAGCGCTAAGCTTCTTGTTATGCAGGAACGCTTCGACAAGCGTCTGGATGACATCACAGATTCCTTATCTCAGATTGCTCATCAGGTAAGTGTACTCACAAACCACTTCTTAAAATCTGATGATGGCAATAAGGGGGAAGAGAAGAAGAAAGGAGAAAAGCGGAAAGCGTCCAGTTCAAAAGTTGAAAATCCTCCGTCTCCTAAGCGTCAAATGCCTCCTTCTCAGTCTGCGCTTAATCTCCCGTCTTGGATAACTGCTCTGAAACAAAGTTCATCCGGAGCGCCCAATAGTACACTAAGGGAACCTCCTAGAGCGTTATATCCAAACCTACCAATTCCCACAAGAGCACTGCTTGAACAGTTTGACATTCCTCTTCAGAGAACATCCATTTCAGAACCTACAGATCCACAGATCTTAGCTGAAGAAAGGAAGATGACTGATTTTAGCCAAGCTTTTCGAATCTGCCTAAGGTACATTGGTATCGACCTAACTGACTGGGATAATCACTTTAAAGTATTCAAAAAGAGACAACAAGAAGAAAACAAGCTTATCATCAACAAAGATCATGAAGCAATGATGATCTTGGAAGACAATCTGACTGAAGCTATCCGAGCTGAAATGTCCAAGCGATACAGAGTTAGACCAAGTCATTAAAGCTTTCTGATTTTACATTATCTATATTCTTGTCTCTTATATCTTTAAATATTCAGCTGTAAAAATGCTTGTAATTCTCGATAAATATGAAATGCATTTTTTTCTCTTGCTGAAACATCTCGTTGAAGTGTAACTAACTTTAACTAACGTCTACTGATCAAAGCTAACTTTTACTTTTGGCTGTCTAACTCTTGAACTATAAAAGAGTAAGTATTGCCATCATCAAAAAGGGGGAAATTGTTAGGAATTTCATGTTAGAAGTTTTGATGATGACAATTAAGTTTTTGTTAGACCTCAAAAAGTTGTAAGTTTATTTTCGTAGAAAACTTGTATAGGCTTTGAAGCGTTAGACCTGTAATAGATTTATTAGGCTTCGTTATCTTACTTTAGAGTGTTAGGCAAAATAGTCTTAGGCTGAGCGTCTGATGATTTCTGAGTGAGTTTATCAGTGGTAAAGTTCAAAGACTCAAGCGCCTGATCTCAGAAGATAGATACAGTCTCCAAGCGTCCACTTTGGCCAGCTATATCAAGCGTTACCTTATGGGACAGAAGTGATTTCACCTGAATTTACTTCTAAGTCCAGAAGGAGTTTAATGCAAATATTCTCAAAGCATTAAATACCAACGGGCATTAATTTCAAATGCATTAAATGTTGATAAGAGCATTTAATATGATAAGCAATGTCAGACGTACGGAGAAGCCACCCTATTGGACTGTCAACTATCTCAGACTGCAGCACCAACTTTCGTGCAGCAGATTTTCAGGAAAAAGGACAAAAGTTGTTCACTCGCGAAAGTGAGAGACACGCGCCAGTGCATGTGTCAAACGGACACTTTCTCCAAGAATACCTATAAATAGGACTTCAACAACAAACAAAAAAAATAACGAGAAGCAACAATTTTATCAAAGCCAAATTGATGTTGCATTAAAATCTCATTCCTTAAATTCTCAGAAAAGCCAGAAAATTCAAGAAACATCCAAATTGCTTTTCTTATATTCCTGAGACAGTCAACAAATATCTCAAACATTCTTTTTGAAGAAACCAGATTCCTACTGAGATATTACCAAGTTGTTTGAACTTCATCAAAATCAAACAAACCTTTTAGAAAATCCCATCCAAGCCTCGCGATCTGTGTGAAGTCGAAGTTGGATACTTGCATCATTTCTGGGTGAAAGAAGCAAGAGGGTTGAAGTGATTTGAAGCAGAAATCTGTGTGATCAAGGAGCTCAAGTCATCGACATCCATCTCTCCCTAATTTGTAGAAGATTCTGTGTGATTCTTTGAGAATCATTTTAGTGGATTGCCTCCAAGTGCAAAGGAGAAGAAGGACGTAGTTGGGATTACACCACCCAACGAACCTTACAAATATTGTGTTATTTACTTTTCAGTCATTTCATTCATCTATCATATCATTGCATAAGTAAAACACAATCAAAAGCTAAGCACCTAAGAAACATCTTGTGACGCTAAAACTTTCAAAGAGAAGACTCCAAAATCATTCCGCTGTGCTAACCCTGATTAAAAGAACTGAACGCTTAACCTACAAGGTCAAAGTATTCAATTCCTGAAGTCTAAGTTAACTTTATAAAACCGTCTTCATTAGACGCTTCACAAAGTCTCAAATATCTTATATGAACGCTAAGGTGAAGCGTCACACTCTTCAAGCGCCTATCATTTCAAGCGTCCAAATACGTTTAATACGAAATCCTTTTTAAGTCAAAAAAGACTTAAGGGTCTATTCAACCCCCCCCCCCCTTCTAGACCCTTTCGTATGCCACTTGGGACCAACACTTGAGGTGCTGAGAGGCATCCACGTGCGAGTCAGGTGAATGCTTATACAACCCAGCCTATTCGAACTCAGGAAGGGAGGTTCGAGATTGGTCAAGGCTCGAATCGAACCCCTCCTGTTTCGAGTCAAGTGCCCTTCGAGGAACAACACTTCTCGAATCCTCACAATGCTGGGGGGCATCCACGTGTGAGTCAGGGGAATGTTTATACAACTCAAGCTATTCCTCAGCCAACAACTCAAGTTATTCCTCAACCACCAAGACCAAATGTCCCTGTACCACCGAACATTTCAGAATCAATGCCCTCTGGGTATCCACCTAATACCAATTTTGGAAATCTTGGGCCAAATAGTGGTTATAGTCAGGGATATTACAATGGGCCGCAGAATGCGCCTCAGAGTTACCCATATATGGGGTCTTTGAACACCCCTTTTATAGGAAGTCAAGGTTTGCCTGCAAACCAAAACTTCCCTTTTATGAGTAACAATGTGCAAATCCCATATGCTGGGGGGCACTATACGCCTAATAATTGCTTGGGGGGCAATTTTGGACCACAAGCACTAGTTCAAGATCCTCTTCAAAATCAAGTGGAAATGGCCATCGAAAGAATATATGGGCCTGGTTTTCGAAGGAACCACCGTTTGATTCCTGGGAAACCTTACCCCGACTGGGTAGACAGGAATTTTCCTTTCCCAAGAACATATAAAATTCCCAACTTCACTTTGTTTTCTGGAGAAGACCATGTGTCGGCTCTCGAACATTTGTCTCGATTCACTTGCCAATGCCGAGAGGCAGCTGATCAGGATTATCTCAAATTAAGGTTATTCCCTAGTTCTTTAATCGGGTCAGCGTTTAACTGGTATACGAATTTATCACCTAATTCGATACATACTTGGGATGAGATGCAATTTCAGTTCCAAAATCATTTTGCTCGAACTGAACCGAGCATGACCATGAGTGACTTAGCCAAAATAAGACAGAATCCTGGAGAGTCAATAGAAGAATTCTTGGCTCGATTTAAGAAAGCTAGGATTAAATGTCATTTGAACATCCCCGAATCTGAGTTTGTTCAATTGGCTCAACAAAACATGGTTTTTGATTACAGAGTAAAATTCGACGGAATGATGTTTTCTGATTTTAGAGCTTTGACAGAGAGTGCGGTGAGATACGAAAATATGTTAAGAGAGGAAAGCCAAAGAAAACATCAGGGTTTCAATGCCTTCGAGGTGGGGATTCCATGGGCATTCGAAGATGCCTATGAAATCGATCTGCAGAATTTGTTAAAGGGCCACCGTTTCAATACGGAGCTCTCGAGAGAAAAGACTGTGTAGCTACAGGATCTTTACAGACAAAGAAAGAAAAGGAATATAGTTTCGATGTGACTAAAACCGAGCGAATATTTGACTGGCTTCTTGCGAATAAAAAACTTAGGTTAAAAGGGAGACATAAAATACCTTCGAAATCAGAAATTAAAGGAAAACCATATTGCAAATGGCACAATGCTTTTTCGCATGAAACGAATGAATGCATTATGTTTAGGAATTTGATACAAGAAAAATTGGATTCGAAAGATATAATTTTTCCTGACAATCAAAAAACAGATATAGATGAGAATCCATTCCCAGTTCTAAATTTCGAAATTAATACTGTGGATATTAACCAGTTCGAAAATCTTAATGTGCAGGTACGAAAAGAGGCCAAGTTGGCAAACCAATTGTTCAACAGGCTGATTGATGAAGGTGTACTAACGTTCCCGAAGGTGAAAGACGAAGGTCTGGAAGGCATGTGCAGATGGCATATGAATACTCTGCATACCACTGACCAGTGTCAGATTTTCAGGCGATTTGTAGCGAAACAGTATGAGAGGGGTACGATATGCTTGTCAGGAATCGACAAGAGAATCCTGGATTTTGATCAGGATGGAAAGCCAAAGAACAAAGAGGTGGTCAGCGAGACCAAATCAATTGTTCAAGGGCAAGGGGAAAAATCGTATAAGGAGGTGCTCGAAACCCCTGCTCGAGAAATTGTTTACCAGACACCTGCTAGGGTGGTGACGAATTTAACCCAAATGCAGAAGGTTTTGTGTGGACAGTGCGCAGATACCTTACATTACGAACTAGTGAGGCTGCAAGTTATTCCAAATGACCCAGATTGGATTCCCGCTTATCAAAGGGAATGGAATAAAAGACAAAGGTATGAGACAAACAACCAAGGGTTTGGAACTATGCCTTATGATAGGCACTTTCGAGGAAGAGGAGGCAGAGGATATGGGAGATCCGCCTCATCAGGGAGAAAATCACCTTTAGAACGTCTTGGAGGATATCACAGGAATGTCGAAAGAAAGAGAGATGACCACCCGAGGGTCATCGCTCAGCAAGTAGCTTATTCTCGAACAGCGGTAGCCTTGGAAATGCAACAACAGGCGATGATTGCAAATCTCAGGGTGGAAGAAGAGGCTTTGTCAAAAGGAATCTTGAAGTCGAAGATAGTCAAGAATCCCAGTGAAGAAGATTTTGAGAAAGATGTCGATCGTTTGAGTGACCAGTTAAGAGAAGCAGCCTTGAAAGGAAAAGGTGTTACAACTGAAGAAGATGAAGAGCTGGGAGATTTCGAGTCAGGCGACGACTTGGATATTTTACTGGGAGATACACCATGCGAAGAACCAGCAAACGAAGCTGATCTAAAAGCAAAAGAAGCTACTTTAGAAAGGGTACTGAAACTTGAGGAAGATAGAAACATAGATATGGTGACTGTGCTGCCAGCCGAATTCGCAGCCAACGAAGGAACGGATGAGGAAGGAAATAGCCTTGAATTCACATCTGACGAAGAAAAAGGTAACGCTTCTTGTTTTAAAATTTATAGTGATAAGTCACTCGAAGATAATGAGCAAAAAGTCGAAAATTTGTCAAAATTACTATTTTCGAAAGAAGAAATAGATAATAATCACATGAAACCTTTGTTCATAAAGGCAGAAATCGAAGGTATTCCCATTAGTAAAGTATTAGTCGATAACGGGGCCACTGTCAATATTTTGCCCGCAAAAACATTAACAAGGCTGGGCAAAAGCTCGAAAGATTTAGTAGTGGCTGATGTAGCGGTCTACGGCTTCTCAGGCCAAGCTACTAAAGTCTTGGGAGTTTTGCCGTGCCGGATCAAAATAGGAACCCAGAGTTCCTACTCAGCATTTTTCGTAGTAGAAACAAATTCATCATCGTTTAATGCTTTGTTAGGAAGAGATTGGATACATCAGAATTATTGTGTCCCTTCTACCTTACATCAAGTATTAATTTGTTGGAACGGACACCAATTCGAGGTGATCAAAGCGGAGAAAAACAATTATTTTATCGATACTCAAATTGTTAATGCCAGGTATGAAGCTGGGAAGCTCGAAGAACAGCTCATTCGAGATATGGTAAATTTGAAGTCGAACCTGTTCGAAATCAAGCAATGCTCGAAACCAAGATGCTCGAGACCAAGCAGGCTCGAAATCAAGCAATGCTCGAAATCAAACATGCTCGAGCTCAAGCATGCTCGAAATAAGCATGTTCGAGATCAGGGGATATTCGAGATCAAACATGTTCAAGAATAAGGATATTCAAGAAAGCTATTTTCGAGATTAAGCGTGCCCGAAATAGGTATGTCCAGAGTTAGCATATTCGAAATTAAGCATGGAAAGAGATGCTCGAAGTTGAACATGTTCGACATCGAATATAACAAGGTTATAAAGTTTGTCATATTTATACTCAAAACATATTTAGCATACCTGAGGGTTGTAAACTTCAACTCCGGGGACATTATCTGCATATAGTAAATCCCGGGATGACAAAATAGACCTCCAGTAGGGATGATCGTCTATGGAGGAGTCTAGCGAATCAATCGTTAGCATCCAATTGGGTAGAGCAGTGTGCGACCAATGATTTCGGGCTTGGTCATGCCTTGTTTCGAAGAAGGGGCACCATGTGGAAACATAGAGCGGATTATAAATGGCGCACAAAACTTCGAGATACGACACCTTCTCGAGAGGAACTAATAAGTTTATAGCGGCCTCCCCATAGCAAACCCATTTCGAAATTGGTTCGAGCCGGAAGTTGGAGGGTTTTTTCGACGATTGTCGTTGCTCAACCGATTTTTCGAACGATTTTATAGTCCTGATATTCAATAGCTCAGGGTAATACAGAAAAGACCAACATGTCAATAACCAAAAGGGGCCGGATAATTTGTGAGCATTCGAAGGGTCATTGCTCAAATTAAACATCATGCGGTAAAAGTGAGATAGCATTAGTGGAGCCAACTCGATGGGCCCCATGGTGACAGCAATATTAGCAGACAAAGTAAAAAAGGTTTTATTCACCACGCAACCGGCATTCATAAACAACCGGGAGAAGACGAAATTTAAAAATAAAACCTCTTCGAAGGGCGTCGGTGGATCGTCACAATTGATAAAGAATTTGACTAAGGCAGTACAAGCGATATTTGCTCCCTTTGATTTACCATGATGTTTTAGCCAATTTTCGGTAGATAGTAAGAGAGCTCGAGAATTAGGCAAAGGTTCACCCGTAGGAAGACTCATGCCCGTAGGGGAAAGGCCAGTAATTAGAGCAACATCTTCTAACGTAATTGTTTGAAAACCACGAGGTAATACAAAACAATTATACGAAGTATGCCACGAATACGCAAGGGCATCTGTTGTTACCTGCTCGAAAGGGATGATTGGGTAACAGGCTATTCGAATGAGCCCAAGAATTCGGTTACCGTCCCATTTGTTATGAAGATGATGCAATTTTTCGAACCAAGGATATGCATCGATGGCCCCGATCCATCCATTGATGGGTTTGGTCTTATTCGTCCACTCATATTTGTTCTCCACCTTACATTGAAAAAGAGGGGCATCACCCTCCAAAGCGGGCCAAGTACCGAGTAAATCAGGAACACCATCCTCAGAGGATTCGAATGCCTCGGATTGAAATCGAGGTCCGAGCCCAACATGGTTGATAGATTGACCTCGACGATCGCGGACCCAAGGCTGTATGATATGGGTAGACTCTAGAGTCGAAATCTTCACATCACTGTAGTAAGCCTCGAAATTCTTGATGATGTGATAGAGATCTTGGGCATCTTCGCTACCCAAAAGAGTTGCTCGAGCCACTAGATGCGAAATAGCATGAGAGTTAGACATACTCGAAAACGGTTCGAAAAGGTTGTCGAAAAGAGATGGAAGGGGATTTCGAAGACGAAGGAATTTTCGAAATAGAGAAAGATAAAGAAGGAAGATGATGAATAGTTGGAGAAAGAAAATAAAGTGAAGGATGATAGTGATGGCTAAGAACAGGAACAAGATATTTATAGGGCTCTAGGTGTTTGATCACGAAAAGACACTTCTATGCAGAACAGAAAGAGGGAAATTTCAATCGTTTTTACCCGTTTAAAAATACGAAGAGGCTCTTACAGAAAGATGATTTAAAAACGTCAATAAAAAGAAGGGAGGTTTTAAAACCCTAATCACGAAAAGGTGCTGGGAAAAGGAACGAACACATTCGTCATATCATTCACGAACCCTTTTGAAATGAAACAATGATTAATAAGGAGACGTGTACATTAATATACATGAACTCGAAACGTTCATATACATTGGGGGGCATTTGTTTACACTAAAAATAAAATAGGTTGAAAGACCTAAGAAGGCCCAAAGTGAGAGACCTAAAACAGGCCCAACAACGATTAATGGGCCCAAAAGTTTAAAAGGGTAAGCCCATCGTAAAAACAATAAACCAGGTCTGATAAAGTTAGAGCCAAAAGCCCGACAATAATATCCCGCCAAAATAAAAGGATTTTTAAAAGAAAGAGAAGTTGGAAGCAGTTCTCAACGGTTGAAGAACGGTTGAAGAAGCAAGCCCACGACGCAAAAGTACAAAAGCGGGAAAGAAGATAGAGAAGAGGATCATCAAATCAAAGAACAACTTATTTTTCTCTCTTATCATAGGAGTAGGCGTAAATATAATTAGGAGTAGTTTGTAGTGTAGATTTGTTCAAGAATTGCTGGATCCAATCCCGAAGTTATACCAGTGTTTCTCTGTAACTAGCACGAATTGAAGACTTTTATGGAGGTATAGATTACATGCTTTCAGATTTCATTATTTGACAGTAATTTGTATCTTGACCTGAGTTTTCTATTCATTTTCATCGTTTTAAGAAAAGAAGATTCTCACGTAGGTATAGAATTATTTTGTGTCAGATTTAAGTATTAGAGAAATAATTCTTACCTGTACTTGAATTGTTCTTTTATAGTATTATTGTGTCATTCGAAGAAGATACATATTTTCATCAATTGCGGTCCGAACAACTAATTTAAACAACACATCGAAGTGTTAAATTCTGAACCACCGTCTAGCGTATCGAACTCGAGCGCGGGGGTTGAAAGATAATTCTAAGTGGAGAATTATCACGGGCTTGGAACGACTATTCGAAATCCTTCCCTAGTTTAGATTGTTTTTTTTTACGAAATAGTGCCCAACGAGGTTTGTATCCCAAATGAGGTTCAAATTATTTACATTCATAAATGTTATCTAATATCATATGTTGACTGTTTGTAACATGCAAGAGTATAAGGTCTTGGTTACATTAAATTAACGTAGAGAGGGATCATCTCCAATCGAATTTTTATTATTATTATCATCATCAAAAACGACCGAGACTATAATTATCCAATAAGTTTGTTGACCTATTGACTATTGTTAATTTATGACCAATAAGTTTGTTGACCTATTGACTATTGTTAATTTATACTAAAGTTTGGAGACATCTCCAGTAAGTTTGTTGACCCTATTGACTATTGTTAATTTATAACCAATTCGTCGTCACACCAAACTCTCATATTTTGCTCACCAAATGACGTCACTCCAATGATATCACGCTTATAATATCTTGCTCTCATGGTAAAATTGATGACTCATGACTTAGAGGTTGTGGTTTCATCTCACCAAATGTGTGTGGGTTGTTTATCTATTTATATAGTAGTTCATTGTTTTTAATTTATAATAGAATGTTGCCGACTGACGATACTCAGTTCAAAGTAATGATATAACCGCACCATTCAAATAAATAAATTAAAAAAGGTCACATTTCAGTATCAAACTTCTCTTTTTTCCTGCTCCAATCCCATTTCTTCTTGGTAGATAAAAAAAAAAAAGTAAATCCGAAATAAAAACAATTTGAGAGTGTTTGGATAAGGTTTACATGAAAGATTTTCAAGAATTTAAATATTTTTGACCAACCGAGTCTTCGTCTTTATCTTTACGTTTCTCATTTAGCAGAAATTGCTGTGGTCACCAAGGAAAAACTATCTTCATAAACATCACAATTACGTGTTTATTTGTTTTCGTGTGTAATGCAGGCTGCAGCTAAACCCAAATTTTGATCCACGACTCAGTTTCTATGCCCTGAATCAAAGTATCACTCGAGTTCTTTTAGTACCTATCGAACTTGAAATTGTGTAGGGATTTGATTTGTTTGTCAGATTGAATGAGCTTTAATAACATCAAACTCGAATAGTTTTCATTTTTAGCCAATAACTATTTGGTTAATTGACATCCTCTTTCACGATTAAATGTGAGATCAAATGTTCGAATCTCTACTTTTATTATTCCATAGTTGTAATTGAAACAAAAAAAGAATAATTTGAATTTTAAAGCACATTTTGCTATTTTTTTAACTAATCGAATTGAGTTAAATCAGAAGTTCAAAATGTTATTTAACTAAAAAATGTGTCTTACTTAATTTGTTATGTTAATCAAATCAAGCTCAAACGAGATATAACAATCAATTTCGAATCATGTAACGAATAGTTCAGTTTATCTTTTAGCATTAGCTTACTTAAAATATACGAATAATTAATGATTATATTAATATTTTCCAAAACATCACTCTACCGATTGGTGAACAAGAAAACTTCCATTTGCTGGTAACCCAAATTTTGTCCCCATGCAGGAGTCTTAGAAAATTGGGAGCATTTAGGTCCTAATTGGATGAGATGTCATTTTTTATATCTCATTTTCCTAAGAAAAAGTAAGAAACTTCATGTTTAAGGAGTTGAGATATAATAGAGAAAGTGTGTTTCAATGAACTTTTGTATAATAATTAGTTACAATGTGATATGTTTTTTTGTAAAAAAAATTCTTTTTTTGGGAAAATTGGTATGGATAATTTTTTATTTTCTAAAGAAATTAAACATATTTAAGTTAAATTCATCGATTTAGACCTCCAAAAATATTCAAAGTGAATCTTATTAAGTACCTTGCGCAATTTCGAATTAAGATATATGATTGTTTTATGACTATGTTAAAATATTGGCAGATAAATATCTTTTAGTTGTTGGGTAGGTTGTCTAATCATAAATAGTAAAATATCTGACTTTCATTAGGAAATTATAAGCCTGTTGGCAAGAGCTTATGCTTTTAAAAAAGTGCTGAATTTCAGAAAAAGTTGTAAAAGTTGCTAAAAAGTTAAAGTTGAGTGTGTTTGTAAAACTTACTAAAAAGCAGAAAAAATAGAAGAAGTTGGTAGAAGTACCTAAGGACCTGCTTCTAGTTTCTGCTTTTTTTCAGCTTTTTTTCAGTGAAACAAAATCAGAAACAGTGAAACCAAACAGCAAGAAGCAGCTTAAATCCAGCAAAAAACTGAAAAGTGCTTATTTTAAGTTTTAGCAAACAGGCCTTATAAGAGAAATGCCATTTAATCCACTTTTTGGAAATTTGAGATATTTTAAGGGAAATTTATTGTAATAATTCTTTGAGATATCTTACCCTTGTTTTTTTAGAAAAATAATTAAAAAAGGATTAATTGCATTACCACTCTTATTAATTTGTGTAATTACAATGCCGTCTATTTTATTGGATCATGTAACAGATACCCCATCTTATAATAAAGCTTTACATTCACTCCCTTACAACTAACTTCCGCTACTTTTTTTCCCTTTTTCTTTTTCCTTCTTCGTATATTTTTCCATAAAAACTTTTTAAATTTTCCTTTTTTATTATAACCTTATATATATTTTCACCTTTTTCTTTAATTTAGTAATTGATTTCATTTTTTTTTACAATTTACTAATTTGGATTTATCTATATTAAATTATGATACCGCTCCTAAAGCAAACTGAAATTCGGTATTTGTTTTCATTTTCCCAAAAATAATCAAATTGGCAGAAATCCGATTTCATTATCAAGATTTTAAAAAGTCTGTACGAAATAATTTATTTGATACTAAATTGAAAGTTACAGTTGCATCCTCTTTAATATGAAAATTACATTCACCCCTCAAGGGAAAAATGAGAAATCTATAAAATATTTTTGATGATGTGAACAAATTCCATAAGTTTTCTAGACAAAAATGGCGATTGTAATGTTTTATTATAAGAAGAGATATTTGTTATGTGCTCAAAATAAGAGGACTAAACTGTAGTTACGATAAGAGAAAATTACAATAACTCCCCCTCACATTTGTCATAATTACTCAAAAACTC
Source organism: Buddleja alternifolia (assembly GCA_019426215.1). Classification (NCBI taxonomy): domain Eukaryota; kingdom Viridiplantae; phylum Streptophyta; class Magnoliopsida; order Lamiales; family Scrophulariaceae; genus Buddleja; species Buddleja alternifolia. Next base: position 533,213 of record CM033393.1, on the reverse strand, counting down.
AATCTAGTCTTGAAATTACACAAACCTCCCCTGTCAGAGCATACACTATTGGGAATTATACGAATAAAACGCAGCGAAAAGTAAATTTAATTCTCAAAGCCCGAATCATCTCTAATCCTCGTGTTTAATTGTGTATAGAAAGATTACCGTTCTTGCGTATGTTGATTTCTGAACGTGATTCTTTTCTCTAACGCCGAATTTGCCAACGTCTCGAATTCGTCACGACGGAATCAAAAACGAAAAACTCCTCCTTTCTTCCTTGTCAACGACGGCTAGAGAGAGAGAGGTGGGAGACTTTTTCTTGGAGAGAAAGTTATGTAAGTTGTCTTATGTTATTTTTCACCTTGTGATATATTTATATCATTATGAAACAATAACCCTAGCATGCAAGAGCCCTATTTGGGCGTCTATTTGGCCGCCCCTTAGTGGGCTCGGAAACCTTCGGGCTTTCGTCTTGCTTGCTAATTAATTAATCGGATAATTTATCTATCCAATAAATAAATTGATAATCCAATTAATTCAATTCCTAATTAATTTATAATTCAATTTCTCCAAGAAATTAATTAAATTATTAATTTAATTAATTAATTAAATTATTCAATAATTAATTAATTACGGCATCCAATGCCGTGAATTTCTCTCAAATCTTTTTCTCATGTTTTTCCTTTTGCACTTCTTTTAAGCGCGACTCTTTAGGTTCGTCTCAAAAGGCAATTGGGAGAAATCCAAAGGGGTTTGAGTGACACCTAGCCAGTCTCGTGGCTCACACCGTAACCCAATTGAGAACGAATGAATAGGATCATTCCAAACCTTAACGCCGTGAATACCGTACGTGTATAAACTTTTTATTCTTATATCCCAGTCAAGTAAGAGTCATGGTTTAAAGTCAAACTCATATAACTTGACCATATGCCTAAGCTCATAATAAGTTGAGGTATTTAAATGCTTTGGCCAAAGACTTTCATCCTCACTTATTCATGATCGCATAGGATATTTTACTCATTCACTTATGAGAGAATAAATTTCATATTGCAAATCAGTTAACAATGCTACTTGCCCATCAAGTCGCACTTCGAGGTCGATTCCACCAACAGGTGATTTGAATCTAACTACTCTAATGACAGACTTGATGTCACAAGTACATCTTCAACTCGATTTCTCAGGTCAGAGGTTCACACGTACCTATCACTACTTATCAGTTTCATCATTGATTGTCAATGAGTGAATACCCATGTGATGAACTGATGCGAGCCGTGTTCGAACATATCAGTCCAACTGACACGTCTATGATATAAGTTCCCACTACCATTTCCATAGTGTACGACTGGCACTTTCTCTGTCGAAACTTACATCATACAAGTCTTTATTCACTATTGATGCCCAATCAATATTTCTTAGACTTGCGAACCCTTTTAGATGTCAAGGGTCAAACCATTCTAGTGCATTTCCTCCTATCCCATAGGAGGTAGAAGGTTCGCCTTGTCATCAAGGACTTTACGTTGTTTATTCACACCTTATAAATGCCTATAAGAAAATAACAATCAACTGCCTTATATTAATAGAAAAACCATAGTTTAGTTACAATGTTTATGCCCTATAAATCTATCCTCTTTATGGCATTTGAGGGCATATACTCTAACAATCTCCCACTTGCACTCAATGCCATTTGCTGTGGTATTTAATACCTATCTTTTCGAGATGTTTTTCCAGCACTGCCTGTGCCAATGGCTTGGTCAATGGATCAGCGACATTGTCGACTGAGGCTATTTTCTGAATAGTTATTTCACCTCGTGCAACGATCTCTCTTATGATGTGATATCTCCTCTCTATGTGTTTGAATTTATTGTGAGACCTAGGTTCCTTCGCTTGCGCTATAGATCCGGTGTTGTCACAATAAAGTGGCAACAAGAGCTTTATGCTAGGAACCACTTGAAGTTCCTCAACGAACTTACTAATTCAAACAGCTTCTTTAGCTGCCTCCAAGGCAGCTATGTATTCAGCCTTTGTGGTAGGGGTGTTCACGAGCCGAGCTCGAGCCGAGCCTGGTGATTTTTCCAGGCTCGAGCTCGAGCTCGATCGAGCCGCATATGTTGAGCTCGAGCTAGAGCTCGATTATTTCCACCTGAGCTTGCGAGTATATATTTTTTTTAGTAGATTATATTATTATATTAATATAAATATTATAATATATATAATAATATATATTAAAATATATTAATTAAAAATATATATTAAAGGCGGCTCGCGAGCTCCCGAACACTTACAAATGAGCTCAAGCTCGGCTCAATTGCCGGCTCGAGCTCGTAAGGCTCGGCTCGAACTCGAAAAATATCAAGCTCGAGTCGAGCTTTTTTTAAGCCGGCTCGGCTCGATGAACACCCCTACTCTGTGGTGGAGTCTGCGGTTGTGCTTTGCTTGGAACTTTTCCAAGTCACCGCTCCACCATTTAGATACAAATCCCAAGGTGGATTTCCGGCCATCAACATCAGATTGGAAATCTGAATCAGTGTATCCGTCCTCCCTCAGGTCACCACTTCCATAGGTGAGAATCATATCCTTAGTTCTTTTCAGATACTTTAGGATATTCTTCACAGCTATCCAATGTTCCTTACCAGAGTTTGCTTGAAATCGACTAACAACGCTCACAGCATAACAATGTCGGATCTAGTACAGAGCATCGCTTACATCAAGCTGCCCACAGCAGACGCATAGGGTATAATGTTCATTTCTTTTCTATCTTCTTCACTTTGAGGACACATAGATTTCGAAAGATGTATCCCATGTCTCATTGGTAGAAACCCTTTCTTAGAATCTTCCATCCTATAGCTTTTTAGGACCTTTTCTAAGTAAAGGGCTTGAGAAAGTCCTATCATTCTTTTGGTTCGATCTCTATAGATCCGAATCCCTAGAATATAGGTCGCTTCTCCCAAGTCTTTCATGGAGAATGTACTCGAAAGCCACTTCTTGGTTGTGGTGAGCATTCCTATGTCATTCCCAATGAGTAATATGTCATCTACATATAACACTAGGAATGTCAACTTGCTCCCACTGACCTTCTTGTAAACACAGGGCTCGTCTTCATTTTTGATGAAGTCAAATCCTCTGACAACCTTATCAAAACGTAGATTCCAGCTACGAGATGCTTGTTTGAGTCCATAAATGGATCTCTCAAGTTTACACACCTTATGAATATGCTCCTCGGATTCAAAACCTTTAGGCTATTCCATATAGATATCCTCTTCTAGGAATCCATTTAGGAAAGCAGTTTTGACATCCATTTGCTATATTTCATAATCTAGGTGTGCTGCTATTGCAAGTAGAATCTTTATTGATTTGATCATAGCCACTGGCGAGAAGGTTTCTTGGTAGTCAATTCCTTCCTTTTGACTATACCCTTTCTCCACTAGCCTGGCTTTGTAGGTGTCTACTTTGCCATCAACACCAATATTTCTCTTGTAGATCCATTTACACCCGATTGGTTTTACCCCTTCAGGTTGGTCTACAAGTTTCCAGACTTGGTTTGCATGCATTGAATCGATCTCAGTTTGCATAGCTTCACGCCATCTAGCAGCATCCACATCCACCATCGCTTGATCAAAAGTGGAGTGATCATCTCCATGATCCTCCTCTAACACAGAATGGAGATCCAACTCCCTCCGCATTAGATATCCGTACCTCTTAGGCGGTTGAGATACTCTATTCGATCGTCGTGGTTGTGGTTGTGTTACAGAAGGTTCGGTTCTCATTCCCTGTGTAGATATATCCAGTGGGGTTTCATTTTGTTCTTCTAGAACAATCTTTCTACCCGCTCCTCCTTCTTGAATGAACTCATCTTCAAGAAAGTGGGCTTGTAAGGCTACAATGATCCTTTAATCATTGTGCAGATAAAAGAGGTATCCCATAGAATCTTCAGAATATCCAACGAAACGTCCCTTTAAGGATCTAGCCTCCAACTTGTCCACTTTAGTCTTTTTGACATAAGCCGGACATCCCCAAATCTTTATGTGGTTAAGACTTGGTTTCCTATTTCTCCACATTTCATAGGGAGTTATAGGAATGGACTTGGACGGACATCTATTTAAAATGTGTGCAGCTGTAAGCAACGTGTGACCCCACAGTGAAATGGGTAAATCAGTGTAGCTAAGCATGGAGCGAACCATGTCCAACAAGGTTCAATTCCTTCGCTTTGCTACTCCATTCAACTGTGGAGTCGCTGGAGGTGTGAGTTGCAATACTATACCATTCTCTCTGAGGTATAAGTCAAACTCGTCACTCATATATTCTCCTCCTCGATCAGATCGAAGAGTTTTTATACGTTGACTTGTTTGATTTTCCACTAAAGCCTTGAATTCCTTGAACTTATCAATGGATTCAGACTTATGTTTCATCAGGTACACTAGACCATATCGAGAATGGTCGTTAGTGAAGGTGATAAAGTAAAGGAAACCTCCTCTGGCCATTTCTCCAAATGGACCACAAAAGTCAGTATGCACTAAACCTAAGTTTTGTGAGGCCCTTTCAAAGCTCCCTGTGAAGGGCGATCTAGCCATCTTGCCTTTGAGACAAGATTCACAAGTAGGATAGGGATCTAATCCCAGTGGGCCAATTAGCCCATCTTTTTCCATTTTGCGGATCTTTTGTTTGCCAGCATGGCCTAGTCGAAGGTGTCATATTAATCTTTGGTTTATTTCAAGCCTACTACGTTTCCTTTGTATTATATTCACATCACACTTATTCTTGACATTAAGGTAACACAATGCATTTATCAAAGAAACAAAGCCTACTAATTTATTACCATAATAAATCTTGCATTGTTCATTAATAAAACGAAAGTGTAACCTTATTTAACTAAAACGGAAATTGAACCAATGTTTAACAATATCCAGAAATAGCATATGTCTAGAATAAAAAATAATGAGGCAGATCTTGTTTTAGTAGCCGCGACGCCTTGCCCGCTGCCTACTTTGATATTCTCCTCATTAGGGCTCAACTCCCTTCTTCTTCCCAGATTCTGATTCACACAATTATACAAAAGGTATTAACTTCTGAATCATAATCGATGAAGAGGGAATATTATAAAGCAATTAGTTTCAAACTATAAAGTTATTCACCTTTCGCTTGTATATTAGGACAGTCTCTTCTCCAGTGGCCCAGCTCACTGCAGCATAAACATGTGTCCTGTTTTCTAGCCCTCTTATTTCTCCTTCGTTGTGCCTTGTTGCAAGTCGTAATGGATGCTCCCTCCTCTAAATGGGCATTATTCCTTTTTCCATCCAATGTTTTGGGAAATGTAATAGACATCGGATTGTTCCATTTGTCCGTCTTTATTTGTTTCTGAGCAACCTTGAGTTTTTCCAATAGCCCAGCTAAAGATCCCTTAATGTCATTCATATCAAAATTTATGACGAAATAATAGAACGAATCTGGGAGTGACTGTAGAATAAGATCGACTTGGAGATGCAGGTCCATGTAGAAGTTTAAAGATTTTAGTTTTTCTATCATGGTCATCATTTTGAAAACGTGTTCTCCAACATCTTCTCTTTCAGTCATTTTAGTTCGGAATAGATCCCTTGAAATAAAGTATCTGGCGGTCCTACCGCGTTCTCCGAACAATTCATCCAGATGAAGGATAATGTCTCTTGCATTATCCATCTTATCATGAGACCTTTGCAGCTCTATGCACATTGAGCTCAATATGTACACTCTTGTTCTATGGTTGTCACAGCACCAATCCCAACGAGCTAGGCGAATTTCATCACCCTCGTCTGGTCTAGGAATGGGAGGACGACCAATTTCCAATACATAGTCAATGGATTCACTGCTAAGGACCATCCTAAGCATAGTGAGCCATTCTATGTAATTTGGACCGGTGAGAATCGTATTTTCCATTAACTTCGACAGTGGTTTGGGAGACATGGTTTATTAAAACAAAATGGCTGCAGAAAATAAGCCAGACTTAGTTAGAATATTGGACTAAACTAAAACCAAGTTTAAAATCAAGGACTTTGATTTATAACTTGGCTCCCACTACATTTTTTGAAATTTCATACTCCCACTGTGAAAAGACGGAAGCGATCGTTGATGAAAACCTCGTAGTGGGGATTGAGTTCTTTAATTAATATAATGGATGGCAACCCTTTAATGATATTTGGTCCATTACTTAATTACATCACTCTATCAAATAGACGGTTCAATCATATTTATCCCATAATCCACAAAAAACGCAACCCTTTAACGATTTATTGGTAATGTGGACTATCTAAGTTCATTCCCACTAACTCCTCATAATCTAACATTTGAATTTCACCTTGCAACCCTTTAACGATATTTGGGGTGAAATATGTCTCGATTAAGGCATCTAATGCACTTAATAAAATTCTAGAACTAAATCTTGATACATGACCCCCACTTACTGGGAAGATACATATGGATTTAATCCTTGATCTTATCAAGTTTAGTGGAGGGAAAGGATGCCTAGCACCCCTTACTAACTTAGTATTATTTTTGTTTGGGAGAATTCATGTTCAAAACATTTATTTCGTCTCACTTTGCATATTTACCAATTTATATAGCGCATATTGATAACACACATGCTTCATACAACTAATGAACATGCATCGAAAGCAATAAAACAACACACATGTTTATGGGCTTTTATCTAGAGGGCCCAAGCCAATGGGCCATCATAAAATTGAAAAAGAAAAGCTTAGCTAGTCTTCGTGGGCTCCAAGCTCCTCTTCTTTTGCATGATCTCCATCTTGAAAGGTCTATTCTATTTCTATTTATTACAAGAGGTAAATAAAGAACCTATACATAAATCTAGAAATAAAATTGAAACGGGCTCAAACCGGCCCTTACAACCCATCAAAAGAAATACATAATCAAAAGAAGCAACCTAAGCCCATAGACATATGTCACCATCACATAATACATGCTCGCGATAAATAAAGCACTTATGTTGGTGATTAATAAAAATTAATTAGTCCAACTTAATTAATTTCCACAATAAAATTCCAAATTTTATTGATTCATATGAAAATAATCCTATTTATGAGAATTCTTTATTTAAATAAATAACTTAATAAATAAAATTTTCCAAGAGTTTATTAATTAATTATTTCATTCAAATAAAGATCAATAAAAACTATATTGGGCTTAATTTTATCAAAATTAAATTACCAACCATTGGCATATTCAAAATTAATTAATTAGGCCCAATAACTAATTTATTGAATTATCCACAATTTTAATCAAAACAATTTGGGCCTCTTTTAATTAAATCCGGGTCATCATCCTTTTGACCCACCCGGATAACTAAAATAGCCCAAACACCTATTCAATTAAAATTTGGACCTTAGGAAAATATAACCCGACCCATTAGGGCCCGATTCACGAAAACCTGGGCCTCGAAACAGGTCCGTGCGCTGGGCGCATGGCACGGTGTATGGGGCGCACGGTTTAATCGTGCTTGGCATCCGGCCAGCCCCTCCGACCGGCGCCGTGAAATGGCACGGCATTGGGGCCCACCCAGTGTGCGCAGTGCGCACGCTGTGTGCGGAACGGGAGGCCGAAAAAGGCTCCTATTGCGCGCACAGCGCGCAGACTGCGCATGCTTTTTGCGTCGCACTCGTCTCGGGGTTATACTTCTCCGATTCTCATAAAATTTATATGCCCAAATTTGTAACTCATTAAAATACAACTTTCATGAAGAAACTGCAGCAAGATTCAGAATACTTTCATATGAAAAACACGTTGAAAGCAGGCCTCAAAAACGCAAAAAAAAAAAAACAGTCAATCACACAAGTAATTAAACACAGAATTCAAAGATTGACTCTGATACCACTGTTGGGAATTATACGAATAAAACGCATTGGAAAGTAAATTTAATTCCCAAAGCCCGAATCATCTCTAATCCTCGTGTTTAATTGTGTATAGAAAGATTACCGTTCTCGCATATGTTGATTTCTGAACGTGATCCTTTTCTCTAACGCCGAATTTGCCAACGTCTCTAATTCGTCACGCCGGAATCAAAAACGAAAAAATCCTCCTTTCTTCCTTGTCAAAGACGGCTAGAGAGAGAGAGAGAGGTGAGAGACTTTTTTCTTGAAGAGAAAGTTATGTAAGTTGCCTTGTGTTATTTTTCACCTTGTGATATATTTATATCATTATGAAACAATAACCCTAGCATGCAAGAGCCCTATTTGGGCGTCTATTTGGTCGCCCCTTAGTGGGCTCGGAAGCCTTCGGGCTTTCGTCTTGCTTGCTAATTAATTAATCGGATAATTTATTTATCCAATAAATAAATTGATAATCCAATTAATTCAATTGCTAATTAATTTATAATTCAATTTCTCCAAGAAATTAATTAACTCATTAATTTAATTAATTAATTAAATTATCCAATAATTAATTAATTAATTACAGCATCCAATGCCGTGAATTTCTCTCAAGTCTTTTTCCCATGTTTTTCCTTTTGCACTTCCTTTAAGCGCGACTCTTTAGGTTCGTCTCAAAAGGCAATTGGGAGGAATCTAAAGGGGTGTGAGTGACACCTAGCCAGTCTCGTGGCTCTCACCGTAACCCAATTCAGATAGAATGAATAGGATCATTCCAAACCTTTACGCCGTGAATACCGTACGTGTATAAACCTTTTATTCTTATATCTCAGTCAAGTAAGAGTCATGGTTTAAAGTCAAACTCATATAACTTGACCATATGCCTAAGCTCATAATAAGTCGAGGTATTTAAATGCTTTGGCCAAAGACTTTCATCCTCACTTATTCATGATCACATAGGATATTTTACTCATTCACTTATGAGAGAATAAATTCCATATTGCAAATCAGTTAACAATGCTACTTGCCCATCAAGTCGCACTTCGAGGTTGATTCCACCAACAAGTGATTTGAATCTAACTACTCTAATGACAGACTTGATGTCACAAGTACATCTTCAACTCGATTTCTCAGGTCAGAGGTTCACACGTACCTATCACTACTTATCAGTTTCATCATTGACTGTCAATGAGTGAATACCCATGTGATGAACTGATGCGAGCCGTGTTCGAACATATCAGTCCAACTGACACGTCTATGATATAAGTTCCCACTACCATTTCCATAGTGTACGACTGGCACTTTCTCTGTCGAAACTTACATCATACAAGTCTTTATTCACTATTGATGCCCAATCAATATTTCTTAGACTTGCGAACCCTTTTAGATGTCAAGGGTCAAACCATTCTGGTGCCTTTCCTCCTATCCCATAGGAGGTAGAAGGTTCGCCTTGTCATCAAGGACTTTACGTTGTTTATTCACACCTTATAAATGCCTATAAGAAAACAACAATCAACTGCCTTATATTAATAGAAAAACCATAGTTTAGTTACAATGTTTATGCCTTATAAATCTATCCTCTTTATGGCATTCGAGGGCATATACTCTAACATACACCCCTTACCAATATAGCCCTGGATTTTTCCGTCCCTCAAAACATTGATGTCATCCAAAAAGTTTCCATTTTGCCCCTTCGTTGATCAAGATCCATTTTGGTTGATCTTAGGATGGTAATACCCCTAGGGGATGTACTTGTAAGTACATAACACTGCAGAGGGTGTTGTTGTAAGAATATATTGTGAATTCAAATAACTAGTTAACTAATGAGATAATTATTATTTGCTATTTTTAACGATTCAAATAATAAAATTACTTCAAAAATTGATAATAATTAATGATTTAACTAATCAATTAAGTAAATTTTTTGTTGAATAATGTTAATTAAAGTATTTAACTCAAATCAAATAACTATTAACTAACAATAGATTATAGTTTCTGTTAATTATATTTAGCAAATTTATTTAATGAGAAAATCAGAAAGATTAATTTTTTATTAATTGTATTTGAAAAAAATTAAGATTGAAAATTTTACTAACATTAGTCAAAATATACAACATTTTTACTAAGTATATTTAATTTTTAATTAAAATATCAGTATTTATTTTATTATAATAAAATGACTATTATATAACAATATATTATATTTTTCGTTAATTATAGTAATGACAGAAAAATCAACTAATTATATTTTTCAAAACAAATTAAAAGAATAAATAATTTAAATTTTTAATTATATTTTCTATTTCCTTTTCATTTCTATTTTCTTTTTCTTTTTCTTTCCCTTGTCATCTTCTTCTTCTTCACCCTAACTACCACCACCACCATGACGCCCTATCATTCTCATGGCGAAACTCAACACACCTAGAAAAATGCAGATTCCCTTCTTCTTTCCCCCTCCCCCACTCCAATGAAAAATGCAGATGCCCTTCCCCTCTTGCCCAGGCCCAAATGCAACAGGCTTTTATCTTAACAAATATTATTTTCTTAATAATAAATTAAGATTGAAATTTTTGTTAATGATAGGCAAAATAAACACTCAAACAATTATCAAATAACATTTTGATTACTAGTTAAATCATTTGATAATTAGCTAAATGAAAGGATAAAAAGTAACTATTTATCACACGCCTCAAACAATTTGATAATTAATTAAATCATTTAATTAATTAATTTAAATTAATAGTAGATAATTATTCTTCTAAAATTTATTTTAAAATTGACTAAAATTGGTCTGGGTCAATGCAGGGGTAAAATTGACTTTTTAAACATTTCAGCAATGTCAGAGTTTAGGATTTAGGTATTGTCTGACAGGGGTGTGTTCACAACTTTCCAAAAGTCAAGGGGATTTTGATAATTAGCACTAGAGTGAGGAAGTGTGCATGTAATTTTTCCTTACGATAAATAAGAGGGATAGTTTGTGTAACTAACCCTAAAAAAAACATATAAAATAAACTTTTTGCGACTAATGTTAATGTATAAGTTAAAAACAAACTTCTAAAAAATTTATCCCAATTTAACAATTCAACTAATGGAGTTCTTAAATAGTTTTTCAACATAGTGACAATGTAATCCAATTCCAACCTACTTGAACCATTCACTTCTACTTTCCCCTCAATTCAATGTAGTCCTCATGACAGAACAAACATTCAGAAAATTAAGATTAAAAATATGAATAATTAGATATGCTTTTATCAAATCATGTTTTTTCTTTTATCTTACCAAATGTACAATTTAATTATGGTAAATCCCAAATTCAGGTGCAAGCATTGAGCTTCCAGATAATGTTCCAAGCATGTTCATAAAACTTGAAGAGAAGGTGCAGATGTTAAATTTGAGAGCCAATCCAATAAGGCCTTGTTCACGAGCTCCGGGACTTCATCATGTGGACAATGTCCCGCCTGTAAGTTTACGAGGGACGTGTTTGGATAGAATTCCTTGATTCGAAGAGCTTTAGCAGGACCGACCCAAGGATCTAAGTCACCCCATACTAATAGCAATGGGCATGAGAGTTGGCTCAACACATTGTCAAGTGTGTACTTCTTTTGGTTCGACATGAATCGTGTCATTAGTCTGCACATGGTGAAGACAAGAACTTATTTCACGAAAGCTAGTCAAAATAACGAGTTGTTCTAGGCTATGTTCCGCTCATGGATTTTGGTTGGGAAAAGGAAAATATTTTCTTCACGTCAAATAATAGTACATTTTGATTTTGCTATACTTTCTGATCCCATCCATTTTCCTTTTTCGTTTTCTCACCAAAATCTACAAACTAAACATAGTCTTAGAGCACTCGGAATCCATCCATTTATTAGAAATAGGTTTCTGATTATCCAGGAACTTGGACTAGGAACTTGGAGTCCAGGGACTCCCTAAGAATCGATATGCAGTTTTTTATTTTGAAGATCAAAGTGAGAAGAATAGATCTTTTTTTCACGTGGTTTAACTGAAGACAAATATATATGCACTTCTAAGGAGAATGGAGTGCCTAAAATCGAGATAGGCAATCCAATGATGAGTCGAGCGGTTGAAAACATGCATAATTTGGGATTGGAGTGTCTATTTAATCAAGAAGACAGCATCGTATCCCAAGTATATCTACATTTTGAGGCAAATATACAAGCTTACAACCTAAATTCCGACCATCGAACTCTATGGAATTTGATTAGGAAGAAGGCATTAATTTTGATGTTAATCCTCAATAATTTGATGATGCAGCCTTGGATAATGGGATGATCCCTAGGAGTTTCGAAACTCTAAGTCTCAGTATAATCACAATTATTCATATATAGTGGATTAGTGGAGTGCACGTGGGGCTCATTAGGCACGTTGCATGGATGGTTGCAATTGCCACAGAAATCCAAAACCGAACAACAGTGGATAATGAATACGGTGAGACAAAGAGATGAGCATTTTTATCTCGCATAAGCTACTGATATCAAGAGATATCGTGTCGGGTTTTCATATCACACAGAGTTAGTTTCTTTTTTAAAAGAAAATAAAAAATTAATCGCCACTTTAGAAAAAGAATCATTATGGAATCAAAAATGCAGTTCACCCGAAAATTGAATTGGGAAATGCAACTTGATTAATTATCATACCTGTAATATACTTCCCCAGCATTCGGGTCATCTGCAGGCCTAGTTATTGAATCAATCAGATAGTCATCCACGTTTGCAGCGTTGATATATACCTGAAACAGAAATAGAGTTATATCGAGAAAGAAACTAAAAATGGTTACCGAAAAATAAATGATTTAGAGGTTGACTTAAGTGACTTACACTTTTCAAGACAGACTCAATCCGTGATGGTTGCTTGGCTTGCCAAAACAAAAACCCGAGAACGACACGTTGGAAAGCTTCCTTCAATGGCTTTAGGATGAACTTTTGCAAGACGTTTTCTTCGGACTCGGTGGTTGCGCTACTGGCGTCACCAAATTGTCCAGCGCTGTTTAGCAATACAACCCCCTTAACTTGATCCTCCAGAGATGCTGCCGCCACCAAAGCAGTAAATCCTCCTAGACTGAGACATCAATTAGGCATAGAGGTCATAAGCTTCAATCGACTCTTGAAACAAAATATATAAAAACAAATTATAGCACATCAAGATTTTATTATTAATCGAGTAGGAAAGAAAACAGAGATTTTAATGCAATACAAAATAAACATTTCAATCTACAAAATAATATACAACAGCGATATGAGAGGGAGAGGGGGGGGGGGGGGGGGGGGGGGGGAGATTTACTCAATTTTTTCTTCAATTAGCATTTTTACATAAGGATTCAGGCCAAGAAAAACAACCCATTCATTGAGCTTTCATTGTGTGTGGGATATGAGTGTAATAGAAGCTTATATTTCAAGGAACTTATTGAGTCTGATTAGTCATAGCATCCCAAATCCGTAAAATAAAATGTAATGAAATAGCAAACTGGATGTTCGATATAAAAGGAATAAAAAATGGTGCTAAACTTTCATGCTGCATACAAACTTATAAGGTCATCAGTACACAAAAAGAATTTCATCTAAGGTAAACCTCAAAATTACCAGAACATGCTCAAGGGGCATAATTATTAGAAATGAGCATAAACAGTGCAAATTGCTAATCAAATAATGTTAGAAATTCTAAACATGTATTCGTTCTGAAAGGGCATCAGCAAGCACAGAAAATTGGAAATTTAGCCGTAAAAAAGAAATTTAGACTTGCCTGTTTCCGACTAAAACTGTGGGTTCTTGAACTATCTCCCTCACGAAATCCACAACTTGATCTCTCCATACCAAAGCATCATACTCAATAAGTGCCTTCTCGCTCCACCCGAATCCTAACAGATCAACAGCATAAACCTTATAGTTTTTCGCCAATTCAGGTATGTTGTACCTAAAGAAAATCAAAAAGGGGCAAAAAACCATAAATTATCTCTGCAATATTTTTCTGTAAATACCTAAAGAAAATCTGATTTCCTTCAAAATAAACTTGATTACATGATATGCATAACTTGAATCCAAACATGAGACATCGATAAAGTTTGCAGCTATAGCAGAAAAGTACCAAAATGGAATATAAGATTACCTCCAATGAAAAGCAGAAGCCCCAAATCCATGAATTAGAACAATGGGGGATCCCTCCCCTTCCACAACATAATGTATTTTTCGATCTCGCCATGTCCAGTAATTATATCCTTCCGGTTTATACGGTAATTTCTCCAAACCTAATTCATATCATAACCGGTCATGAACAAAATTCAATTAAAAAAATTCACACAGAAACATTAAGAAAAAGCAAAAACTCGAAACAAAAATGAATAAATTAGAGAAAAATTACCTTGAGCTTTCGAGGATTCGGCAGAAACAGTAGAAGTCATTACCGAAGCTCCCGCAGCTACAATTCCTTTGAACGCAAAATCTCTCCTGCTCAATCCACATCTGTTTCCTTCACATTTTGAAAACAAAAGAAACATATACTGTTATCAAAATTCGTAAGGATTTCCAAGAAATGCTTACGCGGCAGAAAGTGAAGATTCATCTTACTGGATTGATGAAGTGTTGATAAATTTTTACTTCCAAACAACTCGAATTTGACGGAGTTAGGTAAAGTGGCACATGAAGTTGACATTGAATCTTTTGCCGGTGAAAAAATCACGGGGATTTTGCAGTTGCAGAGGAGTTTGATTAGGTCTTAGCAGAAGATATATCATTTATGGAAGAAGTATTGAATTAGGAGATTTTTGTGTGTTGTTGAGTGGCTGTGACGCGTCTTTAAAGTTGTGGCAAAGCTGGAGTCCATGTAACGCCTTTCTCTTCCCGGCAAATTTTTAAAAACTCGTTATTTCAATGCTGCTGAAAACAACGGACACCCGTTTTTGAAGTTGTGGCAAAACTTCGAGTCAAGTGTTCCCTAATGTTGTAAACGAATCGAGTTGAATCGAATAAGTTGTTGTTCAAACTTGTTTGAATTATTATTGAGTTTAAAATTTGTACTTGACCTTGGTTTGATTATTAATCTAGTAGAACATGAGTCGAACTCGAGTATCTTAATTATTCGCACATATCACTCAAGCCGAATTTTAAACTTATCGAACACAAAAATAAGTTAATCAATATTTTCACATATATTTTGTCCAACAGAAAAATATGTTCAAATTTAATTTGATACATCGACAAATCAAGTCTAGACTATCTCTTCGTAATTGATCTCAAATTTAATATTGAATGGCTTAGTTTATTTTTTGTATGTAATCTTGTTATATATACTATATATCACATTTTAATGATGCAAAAAACGAAAATGGATGGTATATTTGGGGAAAAGTATCCACATGTAATAGTACCTTGCAAGTTGCAGGACTGTACATCTGCATTAATAAATATACAACACCAATGAACACGTTACATGATTCACTGAACTAGGAATATAATTATATTATTATTTATTGGTACCGCATATTTGTCGAGTACTTTTCAAAAAATCTGATAAAAAAAAAGAGAATACTTTCCAAAAAGTTTGTCTGCAAAACATGGTTTCAAAACCATATCGAGATTGTGAATATTTTTTTGTAAAGGACAATATGGTAGCTATAATAGTGATATCCATTCCCCCCCAAGGATCTCACATTCATACTCATATTTTTCGAGTCTTCATATATTTATCGGATAATTTTTGTTATCCCTATTATTTACGATACGAAGCAATAACAAAGATGACATTATAATCTCCCCACATTTCTAAAAATATAATTTTTCATTTTTTAGGATAAGAAACGAAGCGAGATAAGACCAAATGTCAGTCATCTCTACATATTTCTTTTTATATTAGTTAGTAAGACACACTAGATGTACGTCCTAAGAATAAGAATTTGTAAGAAGAATTTAAAATTTAAATTAATTGAGTTTAAGTAAAAAGTGAGAGAAAAGAAGAAAAATTCAAAAAAATAAAAAGAAAAGAAAGATGAAAATAAACTTAAATGTGATTAAAAGGAAAAAAATAGGAGGAGAATGTGAAATAAGAGAAGAAAGATGAATGATACTTCCCTTGATTTCATGAATCATCTGGGTTGTCTTTCATATTACCAATACATGAGTTGACATTCTAAAGCCATATGATCCACGAACAACCAAGTCATACATGTTATCTTTGCAACTTCAAAACCTGTGTCATTCTAAAATTCATTTTTTTAAACGCCTCTTCAGTTGTAAGAGTATTGATAAAGTTATCTATATTACTTAATAATTGAAAATATGGTCAAATGTGTTTTAGGACCGACAAATTGTTTTCGTGTGACATAATATTACATGAATTTGATATTTATGCACAATATGTTAGTTATGATGATACTTCATATATATTGGGATGAGGTGACGTAATAACAACATATGTTTCATGAAACTAGACGTAGAGAATTGTTGTCTATGAATTCTAACATTCAAGTCCAATTTTATTTCTCATATCATTTATTTTTCTGTTTTTCTTTATTTTCCCCAACCTTTTATTCAAACAACTTAATTTCAAATAAAAAATTTATTAATTAATTTTTTATATTTTTGACAAGTAGTTTTAAATATAATGAATTAATTTCTTGCCAACTAGTTTTTAGATATAATTATTTGACAAATTCAAAGAATTGAACTACTTAACTTGTGTAGAGAAGTCATTTAATAATAATATTAAATAATAAATAATAATAATAATAAAAAAAAGAGACATGAACGCAGCCATGTATGTAAGAGAAAAAGAAAAGGTAGAAGAAATGGAGCGAATCTAGAGAGGGAAAATCTAGTCGCACCAAATTACACGTCAAGAAAACAAAACAAAGATAAAAAAGGGTCAAGTTGCAGTGAAAGAACATAGAGCCTTTTCATTTCACTTCTCCTCTCTTCTTCTCTTCATCAGATTGCGCTCCGGCAGCGATCTCACCCTTCTTCTTAAACTTTGGATTTGTTCCCTCTGGTCCTTGAAATAGCCTCTTAGGCGCCAAAAGGAGTTGCAGGCACCCTCTGGGCATCCGGAGTTATCGGTCCTGATGTCATGAGTTGGTTCAACACCTCATCCACCCGCTCTTGTATCAACTTATCTAACTCCCATCTTGTCAGCACTATCTTCCCTTCACTGGGATCCCCCGCTTCCCTCGCTGGCGTAGCAGACACCGAGTCCTCTATACGAACATGCTTCTCCTTCTGATTATCTCCGTCCATCTCTATAGTTGATTTTAGCGACCCTTGAG
The DNA here is from genome assembly GCA_019426215.1 of Buddleja alternifolia. Classification (NCBI taxonomy): domain Eukaryota; kingdom Viridiplantae; phylum Streptophyta; class Magnoliopsida; order Lamiales; family Scrophulariaceae; genus Buddleja; species Buddleja alternifolia. Next base: position 516,107 of record CM033393.1, on the reverse strand, counting down.
TAATTTCCCTAAGATGGTGCTAACTAATCTAAGTCGGTTTCTACCCTATATTATTTCAGTCAAGATGACTTCGTATACGAACTGACGAACGTACTATCAAGATTATAGACTGGACTTGGATATGGCCAAGCTTCTTACATACCTCTCAGGGATCAAGTCTAAACGCAGTTCAAATAAGGTTGTTGTGATATCTATGATTCGTATTTCGAAGGTATCTAGTATTTGTATTATAGGATCGTACTCTCAAGTCTTTGGACTATCGTGAACTATACAAAGTATATCTCGTAGTATTTATTGCTCAGATTATCCGTCTGTGAAACTCAATAAATGGAGATATTTATAGAGTTTCCACTCTATACTGTAGAGCAAATGACAGATGAGACATCTCAAACTGGATGTCTAACACGTGTACTTAATAGACGGTCTTGATTGAATATCGTATGGTCGGGTCATGGGTCGACCCTAACCGGACTAATAAAAACACGTGAATTTTGGAGTGTAATACAAATATCATTGCATTAGGGACCTATTTATTAACATGCCTCGTATCCTCGTAAACGAGATACTCTAAAGGTCTTACGATGTATATATGTTCCATATACGAAGCGACGAAGGACGTTTACATAATTTGGCATATCAGGAAGAGTATTGATAAGTTATCTAAATTACTAAATTACTGAAAATTGTCAAATGTGTTATAGGACCGACAAACCATTTTGGTGTGATATGAATAAATGTTACCTAAATTTGATATTTATGCACAATGTGTTGGTTATGATGCTATTTCATATATATTTGGATGAGGTGACATAATAACTATGGTTCAAAGTTTCTTTTCTTTTTCATCGAAACGTCCAAAAAGTTTTTATTTTTCATCTTACGGAAAAAAAAAATCACCATTTCGTTTCGAAATTACATTGTTTCCTAAGAAACTCTTAATGTTTCCAATGTTTCCATGGAAACTCTCAATATTTCCATGGTTTCCATGTTCGTTTCCCTGGAACATGGAAACCATCGAAACATTGAGAGTTTGACAATTTCTTTTAAAAAAATTTTGCTCTATCACCAACACATTGAGATTTTCAAAAAGATTTTCATGGAAACTATGGAAACATTGAGAGTTTGGTAATTCCTTTTCGAAAAAATTTGTTCTATCGCAAATATAACAAGGCTCTCAAATCTCTCAATGTAAGGAAAAAGGTAAAAAAATAATATAAAAAAAATATGAAGAAATGAAGAGTAATAAATCTAACAATCAAATAAATATTTATTTCACCAAGGAGCAACTTTTTATCATGCGACTCAAGATGAAGATTACTGTATTATCGATTAAAGTAATTTTTTCATATAACTTGTAAATGAGTTTGAAACCATAATATCATCCATATTAACGTTTTATTTTTTTCACGACAACACTTTTAGAATATTTTATTTCACAATTTAAGTTACTAAAATTTTATCAATTATATGCTCTGTGAATGTTAAACTTGACTCAAACATTAACACTTTTCATTTTTTCACCACAACACTTTTAGAATTTTTTATTTCACAATTTAAGTTACTAAAATTTTATCGGTTATATGTTCTGTGAATGCTAAACTTGAACCAAACATTACCACTTAATTTATTAGTGTAATTTGATCGATTATTATGTAGATGTATAAACATTTTACACAACTATTGTATTTTGCTAGTGAAAAGAGGAAGTTACCATTCTTTACTTCTTTTTTCACGATTTTTACCTTGTTTTTAGCATTTTCCAAGTTTTTCATGACGTTTCCAATACGTTTCTTATATTTAAAAACTCGAAACTTATCATTGAAACGAAATTTTAATCCTTGATAATAACGACCTTATGAGCCATGAAATTAACAAAGAGAATTGTTGTCCATGAATTTTAATAATCGAGTTTAATTTTATTTCTCATCTCATTTATCTTTCAATTCTTCCTTATTTTCTCCAACTTTTTTTTCAAACTAATAAATTTTAAATCAAACTTGATTATTTAATTTTTACATTTTGCACACGCATTGTGCTGTATGCCTCTGGCAACTAGTTTTTAAATATGATAATTTGACAAATTCAAAGGATTTAACTAGTTAACTTGTGTAGAGAAGCTATTTAGTACAATAATAATATTGAATAATAAAACCCCCAATAATAATAATAATAATAATTAAAAAGAAGAGACATGAACGCAGCCATGTAAGAGAAAAAGAAAAAGTAGAAGAAATGGAGCGAATCTAGAGAGAGAAAATCTAGTCACACCAACAAAACAAAGATAAAAAAGGGTCAAGTTGCAGAGAGAGCCTTTTCACTTCTCCTCTGTTTCTCTTCTCTTCTTCACCCCCAATTCTTCTTCAACATTCACACCCATCATCACCAACCAAAAACCCATTAAAACCCATCATTGACCATGTCATCGTCGTCCACCCCACCTCCACCACCCACCAACCAAAATCAAGATCAAAACGAAGAACAAAAACCCAAATCAGAGATCAAGAAACCAACTTTTTTCACACAGAAACCCACATGGGTCCTCCCCTACAGAACCCAAACCCTCAAAAGCCTCTACTCCATAGGCAAAAAACTCGGCCAAGGCCAATTCGGCATCACCTTCCTTTGCACCGAAAAATCAACCGGCGTTCCTTACGCCTGCAAGTCCATCCCCAAGAAGAAGCTGATTTGCAAGGAGGATTACGAGGATGTGTGGAGGGAGATTCAGATAATGCACCATCTGTCTGAGCACCCTAATGTGGTCAGAATTAAGGGTACTTATGAGGATGCTTTGTTTGTGCACATAGTGATGGAGTTGTGTGCTGGTGGGGAGCTTTTTGATAGGATTGTTGAGAAGGGGCATTATAGTGAGAAGGAAGCTGCTAAATTGATCAACACTATTGTTGGGGTTGTTGAGGCTTGTCATTCTTTAGGGGTTATGCATAGGGATTTGAAGCCTGAGAATTTCTTGTTTATTAGTGGTGATGAGGATGCTGCTTTGAAAGCTACTGATTTTGGTCTATCTGTCTTCTACAAGCCAGGTTTTTGTTGCAAAATTTTGTTAATTGCAAAAGGGTTTTGAATTTTGATATGTATTTTGAATTGGCTGGTGTAGCTTTTGATTTTTGATTGTGTGTGTGTAGGTTGTTGTTTTTCAGCATTTTTCGGGTTTTTCGCGATTTGGGTTTTTCGTATTGATTCGATTTTATGTGGTGTGTACAATGGGGTCATTGTCTTTAGTTTGTTTTTTGAATGTGGCGGGGGTTGTTGTCAGCATTTTTGGGTTATTGGCGATTTGGGTTTTTTACATTGATTTGATTTTGTTTGTGGGGGTGTAAAATTTGGTCATTCTATTTAATTTGTCTCTGTCTGGTAGATTTACCCCGGGCTCTGCATTTATTGTTCAGGGATTTGTTAGTAGTATGGATATAAAGGCTTTATTTATGTGAACTTGTAATTCTTGGTGCCTGTATTTGTTGAACTTTATTTAGTTTATGAACTTGTTATGACAAGAACCGACTCGTCGCGGTTTCTTGGATTTCTTTGTTGTGTTCTTTATTTTGGGGAAGCAACATTGCTTTTATTTGTTGCGTTCGTGTTCCTCATTCAGTTTAATGCATCTCATTTGCTTGCTGTGGTTCGTTTCATTCAAGATTATATGTATTTACTATGATTCCATTGACCTGTGAACTTCCACCCAAAGAAGAAGCAAAATGTATAGTGTGTATACTGAGGCTTCATTTGTGTGCAATGTGAAAAATGCTGTTTTAATTCTCTAATTTTGACATCTTCTTTTCATGTCATTATCGTAATAGTTTCGTAGAGCATTTAGTGTATTTGCCTCGGTAATGTATTGTCCTGACTGCCTTGGTTGACTTCCTGCTAGTGTTTCTTTTGATGACATTTTTGTTTCTTTCTTTTGTATGTTGGACAGCAACATTGGTCTTATTCGTAGCCTCCATATTTCTCATAGAGTTTAAGGCATTTCATTGACAACAACACCCACCACCGACCCTTTTTCTCCTAAGAAGAAAAGAAATGCAAACAAAATGTTATTAAGGAGTAGAGAAACACCACACTAGTATCAAATATTAAATTGCTTTGAGGTGCCTTGAATTGCTTATGGTCTCGCAAATTCAACCAATTTAAGTATTTAATCCCTGTTAATCTTATCTAACTTTTTTCACAGATACAACTGATTTACTTCCCCACCATTTGTGGATTAAAATCTATAGTACATTTCATATAGGACTTTTTTTTTCATGGCTTCTCTCTTAAGCATTTCTTAATCATATTTTGAATGGGAAATGCACATGTAATCATTTCTTCTGTTGTGATTCAGGGTCTACTTCCCTGACGCTTTCTATTTTTTGGTTTTTAAGAATGCCTTCCAACAATATAATGACTAATACTGACATAGACTACTTGATAGGTCTATTTTCTACAGATTTCAAGACCATCCACTATTTTAAACTCATCCATATTTGTGTTTGATATGAGTCACTCGGATTCTTATAGCTTATTAGCCTCTTAAATTTGGTAATTCTATTACTTGGGATTTTCACATCAGTTATACTTCAGTAATTCAGTCTTTGACTCTAATGGCAAGAAAAAGCAAAATGGATAAGCTAATTGCAACAGGTGGAACCACATGTAATGTTCAATTGTGCAAATAAATTTCATTCTATGGTCTTTTGTTATGAAAAAAAAATGGTTTTTATTTCGAGTAGTCTTTGTTTTTTAAATCTCTCGTCAGACCAATTTGTCTAATTTTCTCTCCAATATTTAGCTATTTAGTCACCTGTTAACACGAAACATCAAATTGTTTGCTTTTAACGGGTGTGTAAATTGTTCAATTTCTTTTGTTTACCACGTTCACGTATCACGTGTATATTATCTGACTTTTGTGGCTTATGGTTCACTATATTTGTTGAACAGTGGTTAAACATTTCATGATTGAAATTCTTCTCAAATATCGGTCGTTTATTGCTACTCGTTATTCTTGCTGTTTCTAATATGAAAGTTTTGGCTCATATTTATTGCCTTTTCAGATGAAACTTTCTCCGATGTAGTGGGAAGTCCTTATTATGTTGCACCAGAGGTTCTGTGCAAGCATTATGGACCCGAGGCAGATGTATGGAGTGCTGGAGTTATTTTATATATTTTACTCAGCGGTGTTCCGCCTTTCTGGGCTGGTATCTTCTTAACCAACATATTTTGTTCAATTTTGGATCATAATCTTCTTTTTCTACTACCAATGACTAAGATCTCTATTTGTTTTTAATACTCTTTTTGACTCCAGAAACTGAGATGGGAATATTCCGCCAGATTTTACGTGGAAAACTCGATTTTGATTCTGAACCATGGCCCGGGATTTCAGATTTTGCTAAGGATTTGATAAGAAAAATGCTGGACAGAAATCCTAAAACGAGGTTAACGGCACATGAAGTTCTATGTAAGAATCTCTAATGAGAATTAGATTTAAGTCAGTTTTGCATAGTTAAACAATTGGTATTTGTGGTTTGCCAAAATAAAAGCACATTTTGTTTTCTTCTTTGATCAGGTCATCCATGGATTGTTGATGACACGATGGCCCCTGATAAGCCTCTTGATTCAGCAGTTTTGTCACGCCTCAAACAGTTCTCTGCTATGAACAAACTTAAGAAGATGGCTTTACGTGTAAGGATATTATCTGTCTTTTATGAGGTTTCTGGGTAGCAGCTCTTGGGTAGCTTAGTCAAGTAACATGATTCAGTTATGAAGTTGGAATTTATATATTGCGATCATGCATTTCTTATTTTAAATTTTCTATTCATTATCAGTTCACTCGTTTGTAGGTCATTGCTGAAAGATTGTCTGAAGAAGAAATTGGTGGTCTGAAGGAGTTGTTCAGAATGATAGACACAGACAATAGCGGAACTATAACTTTCGATGAACTCAAAGACGGTCTAAAGAGAGTGGGATCTGAGCTGATGGAGTCTGAAATAAAAGATCTTATGGCTGCTGTAAGAAATTGTTTTTACTAGCTGCTGTATATATATTAAAGGGTAAATTACATAGATACTCCTTGTGTGAGACTCTAATTACAAAAAACACCCCTAGGTTAGAGGAATTACTACAACATCCCCAGCCAGTAAAAACAGAGTACAATTTCATCCTATGTTCAGTGAAAGCAGATTATACTTTCACCCACTCTTCGAGTTGTCATGATCTAATATGGGGTGTCTTAGTATAAAACCTGAGGGGACTCGTGATAACTATCCAATAAATGAAGAGATGTGCATGTAATTATCCCTGTACTAAATCAACTTCACAAAATGCCTATAAGTCCTTTTTTGTTCTGGCAGGCTGACATTGATAACAGTGGAACGATAGATTACGGGGAATTTCTTGCAGCTACCGTACACTTGAACAAGTTAGAAAGAGAGGAGAATCTGGTTTCGGCTTTTGCTTTCTTCGATAAAGATGGTAGTGGCTACATAACTATTGATGAGCTTCAACAAGCCTGCAAAGAATTTGGTCTCAGTGAGCTTCATCTTGATGAGATGATCAGCGAGATTGATCAAGATAATGTAAGTCTTCTATTTTCTGGTAAATCAAGTAGCTAATGATTAAGGATTGCATTAGCAAAAATATATAGTACAATTTCACCTCAGTTTTCCGAGTTGTCAGCTATGACAATTGGTTGACGATGGGCGTCTTAGTAATTTGCAAAATCTTAGGGAACTCGTAGTAATTACCAAATAAGTGAAAGGGTGTACTTGTAATTATTAATGCAGGATGGACAGATAGATTACGGGGAATTTGCAGCGATGATGAGAAAAGGGAACGGAGGCATTGGGAGGAGAACAATGAGGAAAACTATGAACTTGGGAGAAGCCTTCGGACTAACGGTTACAGAAAGTAGTGAAGGATCCAGCTCAGAGAAACTAATCTGATTTCAATGTCAATTTTCGTTTTCTTTTTTCTTTTTTTCCGAACATTGTAGTACAGAACATTACATGGTCTGGTTCTTTTTCCTTGCCTCCTCAACTTTGTTTTTAACGATGTCTCGATTTTGATCAGAAGTGAGGCACAATCTCATAAGTCATAGCCAGCCAGTGAAATTTACTAATGATGCCGCCTGAAGCTCTTTTCTTGATTATTTACTGAAGGGGTGTTGATAAAAGTTTTAAGTTTTTTAGGTTGGGACTTTGTGAAATATGTGGGTATTCTTCTATAGATTAAAACTCATTCTTAAATAAGAGAATCTTGTATGAATTTCTGCCAAAGGGAACTAGATTTAAGTATAAATAATTCGGAAATTATGTGTAATACAAGCCTGGATATATAAGCGTGTGTTCATCATTCTGAGCAGGATTGAGGATTAACTATGCATACACACTTCACATTTTACTGGGGACAACCAAATTACTTTGTATGATGCCCCTAAACGAAAGTTTTTCCCATCTTTTTTCTTCTAAACTCGACGCTCACAACAGCAATAGCCTTTCCGACATGTAATGCCTTTGATTCTATCTCTATTTCCTCCTGAACAAAAATAATGTGCACCAAATTAATTGCATTTCTTGTTGATGATACTAATTAGCCCGGAAATGAAAAAAACAAGGCAAAGAAATCTAAATATAATCTCAGAAAAATATGTAAATCCCATTTAACTGAAGGATTAAGATGACAGAATGCAAGCGAAGAGTTAAGCGATAACATCTAACATTTTAACAAATCTAAATATAATCTCAAAAACAAAAATGCAAATTTTTTCCATCCCTTGCAAATGGCGCACTTCTATTCATTCCTTTGGTTGACGGTTATGTATGTATCCACTGTTCAATGCAATTACTGAGTAAGATATTCTACAACTGTATCACTGCACAAACCATCTGTTAGCCCCTTATATTGTCGGGTCGCGTGTCAGTGCACGCCGGGTGTCAACACAAGGCAGCACTCAACAGTCGGATTGTGTTGGTACGGTGACACGGGCTGCTCGGCAGCACATGGACTATGTTGGGCGACGGTGAGCCGTTTAACTCAGCATGGTCTGAAGCGTGTGGAAGAGTTCTTGTGAGATCAAACATTTCGGCGGGGAAACAAACACGAGTGTTCGTAGGAGTAAAGGCTGACTAGTTTGGTGGGTGAAGTAGGGCTAAAAATTAACACATCTATAACGCAAGCAAATGTTTTGCATTCAAGCATGAATGAGCTCATCAAATTTCTGAATACTCCTCCTCCTAAGATGACACTTTGCCTCATTTTCTCTTTGAACAATGGACATATTACAGTTTTAACTTCAGGTCACAATCGCTTTCACGTCTAAATTAGCAAACGTGAAGCAGGCATAAAGCAAGTGCAAATAAATAAAGAGAAGAGCAGGTAGAACACTTACACCAACATATGAATCGTTTAGGCATTGAATCAATCATTCCGCCGTGAATTCATGTTCGCTGCCTCCTTCTTTTTCTACCAATTTTCTTCACTGATTCAAAGTTCTCTCCAATTCCAGTTGGATTGGAACTCTTTGTAACTGCTCAACTGTGGCTGTAACGAAACCTGAAAAACTGTCCTGGTTATGACTAAATTTCTTCTGTGGTCCCTCATTTATTTACTTTGTTTAACTTTCGTCTCGTGTCCTATTTATTTCATTTAGTCCATATTTTTCTATGATTTACCAACCTAATACGAATGAACAGGGTAAAATTCAATGTCATCCATAAATGTTAACCTCTATATCAAAATAGTCCTTGATTTTTTAATTTGTGCCAATCCCTATTCGTTTAATATTCTGCATCAAGTTTCGGCTAAAATTTAACTTATTAGTTACTTTACTTACATGCTATGAAGTGTCGAAAACTTAGGAAGGCTTTTGAAAAAAAATTGGACTTCCATATTTCCTTGTGTCAAATTCTCCCCCTTTTGTGTGTGAGAAGCGTCCACATTGAGCAAATTGTGTTCGAATAAGACTATACCTTCTGCCCTAGAAGTAGGGAAGTTGTACTTATTATGTTATTGAACACTTATAGTAAACATCAATTACATTGTAAGTGTAAATTCACTTGATCTTGGCTAATTCAGGTTAAAAGAAACTCATTTACAAGTGGAATTTAGGCAAATGGAGAAAATGCCCAATGTGTCTTGGCCTTACTACACAGACTCTCAGTTAGTCCTTATCAAAAGTTATTCCATAGTTTTGGTGTTGAACACCAAAAAGGTCAGAATTATATCACATCAATAGTGATTATACATTGTCGTTGATGTTGCATAACATTAACTTTTTAATATATCCAGCACCAGGTGTATACAAAAATTGCCGTAAACTTATCTTGTGAGAAATTGACACTCCAATTTGTCGGTAGTTAATAGATTGAATTTCAATCACATATAAGAATCTTGTACGACAATTTCTGCTCAAAGTGAACAGGATTTAGTATACATAATATGAAAATTATGTGTAGTACAAGCCTCAGAGTTGTTCATCACATAAGTGTGTGTTCATGAATAAGTATACACTTCACATCTTACTGGAGACGGCCAGGTATTTTGTATGACGCCCCTGAGCGATAGTCTTTCCCGTCTTTTTACTTCTAAACTCGACGCTCACAACAGCAATAGCCTTTCCAACGCGTAATACCTTTGATTCTATCTCTATTTCCTCCTGAACAAAATAATGTGCACAGATTAATTGCATCTTGTTAATGATGCTAATTTGCCTGGCAATGGAAACACTAGAGAAACAGATTAAACAGTCTCAGAAAAATATGCAAATCCCAGTATTAAGGCAAAAAATCTCAGAAAAGAACAGCAAACAAAAATAATGCACGAGCGCACACATGTCACTAGGACTTGCTATAGTCTTCATCTAATCATCAATCAACCTTATTATGATATCTTCTATGAGACCTATACTATTTCGGCGCTAGCTCCATGCTATCATCAGCATCTGTCTAAAAATTGTTGTTGCTTCAAAAATTAGATTCATTAGAGGCAGGTGGGTTATTGTTTTTGGTTTAAAATAAGGGCGCACATGCCAATATATAGAAATTAATAGGCATGCATTTATTTATACATAATAAAAGTACGTGTCACTAATCAAAATTACCAGCCCATGTAAGTACAGAAGACACCTTATAGGAGTTCTCATGTCCAGAGGACAAGTGGGACATCGAGTGAGTGACTAAATTTTCATCCCTTGCAAATGCAAAACTTCTTTCAGTCCTTTGTTTGGTCGAAGGTATATGTTTAGCTCACCATGCATATGATATATGCATCCACTATTCATTACGATTACTCTATTCTATCAGTATATCACTGCACAAACCATATATGATGCAAGCAAATCTTTTGCATGGATCCATGTTTGGAAATCCAAGCATTAGCTCATCAAAATTTTGACTCCAAAGGCACACACTTTGCTTCAAAATATCACTTTTAACAACGGACAAATTACAATTTAACTTTATATAACAGTCGTTCACGTCTAAATTATGAATTCTCAGCCATTGTTCAAACAAAAAATCTCATCCGACTCATTCTATGCAAACTTCAGTTAAAACAAGACTCACATTAGGTTATTGCGTTATTTTTCTCAGACTAAGGAGTGCTTTACTAATAATTATCTCTCTTTTAATCACTTGTTATATCATATACACACATGTATAGCTAAGATCTAGGTGTACATGGGAGTCACTCGGTTGCTGCCCGTTAAAATAGCTTTTAGAAAAACCAAAAACTCATACCTCAGATCTTGTTTATTGCATCACGGAAGCACGAGAAAGGCTTTAATATTATCATCTCTACGAAATTTCCCCCAAATTTAGTTATCGTTATTACACAGGATATATCTGTTCCTACTTTTGCTAATTGTTATAGACAATGTTTGAGATGCCCGAAGCTAATCGGAATTGCCAAAATCATACCATGACACCCCCAAGTGTATTTACAGATAGGGAAAAAAACTTTTTAATAATACGCCTAAAGTGAATTCAACAACAAGATTTCATTGTCAAACCAATTAGAGAAACAAAAAACGAAACCGAATCATCATCGAATGCGAAGAAGCATAATCAATGAAATGCAAAAATTGTAAAGAGAAAGGAGAGGTAGAAACTTACACCAACATAAGCACCATCCAAGTAGGAAACATTGATCTCGACGGAGACACCCGTCGTCGGTGCTCCCATAGTGTGAATAACAGCGGAACCTACTACGTCCACTAGCGCCGCCGTCGCTCCGCCGTGCAATGTGTTTCCAGAATTCTTCAGTGAGTCAATCAATCAATCAAGCAAAAACAATAACAACAAAAATGGAGATCATTTTGAACAAAATCTAAAAACTGAAAGAAATTCAAACCAGGAGACGAGGGGGAACGGTGAAGGAGCAAAGAATGCGGCCGCGTTCGATGTGATCGATTTTGATGCCTTGCATCACCATTGGCTCTATGAAACGTTCATTCATTGAATCCACCGTCGATTCATACTCGCCTCCTTCTTTTTCCACTAATTTCTTCACTGATTCAAAATCCATTCTTGTTTTTTTTTTTACCCCCAAATTGCAGTTCCAATTTTTCGCCCCAATTCCCAGGGAAATTTTTATTCAACCGAAACTTTTATTCAAGTATTGGTGAACTTAATATGCCCACCTAAATAATAGCTAATTTTTATTTTTTGTTAGACTTAATAAAAAATATAATTGCCGATTTTATTTAATATAAAATAACATTTTTTTTTTAATTGGTTTTAAATAAATAAGTAAAAATTTTAGTGATATCTACAAACTTTTTTTTATCTATTATTTACGATAGTTATCCGTCACTTTTAAATTTTAAAACTATGAATCATTAAAGTTTGATTACTTATTCTACAGATAGTTAGAAAAATGATATAAAATTAGTTTGTCAAAGAAAATGATAAGAATTATTTTAATAAACTATTTTGTCTACATGGTGAAACTTAAATAGACGACCTCTAACAAAATGTGAAATGTTTTTATTAGTTCCCTATTATTAATGTTAGAGATGGATAATTGTGTTAATTAAAGATATTCAAAGTTTCATATCAGATTTTCAATTATTTCTATAAATTTTCATACTTTCTCTAGAATGAAACAAAAATTGGATATCTCCGAAATTTCCGGCAAAATTTTCATAAGTTTACCAATTCGAGATCTACAATGATTATACTTTGCAAAAATTAATTCCAAATATTTTTGTACTTTGTTATGCAAGTGGAGGTAGGATACTTTGTTTTAGTGAAGTTTTCATAAGATTTTGTCCTTACTTAACTACAAAATTCTACTTATTTTATATTTTCGTTACAAATTTTACTAATATTAATTAACAAAATTCACTATATATATACCACATACACAATAAAAATGCATAATTGTGCTAATTAAAGATATCTAAAATTTTATTTAGAATTTATATTCATTTATATAAATTTTCGTGATTTCTTTAAAATCAAAACCGAAATCATGAATATCTCCAAAATTTATGTCGAAGTTTTTGTATGAACAACGATTTTTAATACCTTCCTCACTTCCAAAGAACATCTTGCTAGAGTCCGAATGCAACTGGCCCCTTTCATTTGCCAAATTGCCATCCTTTATGTACTTATATAAAAAGGATCTTTGATTTCAGATATTTTTATTATTTACTAAATATAAAATTGATTGGATGTATTATTATTAATTTTTGTTGGAAAAAGTATTATTATTAATAGGGAAAATTACACACAGACCCCTCATTTATGGTGTAATTACCAAAATTCCCCCTCACTTATTGGAAATTACTAATACCCTCCCTCAAGGGGTCTATTTATAAGTTTATAAAGGTAAATTTGTAAGAATTGTTAAACATACAGGAGGTGTCATTGTAAAAAAATTTTAACATGAGGAGGTGTGTTGGTAATACTATTATATATTTGAAGGGGGTGTTTGACCTAATTTTAACTCAATTGAAACAAATCCTAATTTTCTAGAATTTTGAATTTTTTTATCGTATAAATTTCATTGGTTAACTTTCAAAATTTGAATTTTTTTATCATTAAATGAAGTACAATTTCCATAGTCAGATCGAGGTTTTCCATGTTTAAATTATAATGCATTTATTCTTTGCACTTTAAATAAGGAAATTTCTCATTTCAATTTATTTGACTAAAATAAAATGAGGGATTTTCCCATTAAGATACCTAATCACACCTATAAATCGGCTAAAATTCAAGAAAGTTTCTAAAAATTGAATGTTCCCACATATTTTTAACTATCATCTACACCTAATATTCCCTCACTCCCATTTGGCATTTTCATTATTGAACGAATATATATAGGGTATGGTCAAATACATCTCATTACATTAGGTAAGATATAAGACCCAATCTACACCATTGATACAGTTTGATCCCAAGGTCCGGATTTAACTCCATTTTTCAGATTATTTAATTTTTTTTAATGATGGCAGGGGCATTTTAGTCAATGAAACATAACAAGCTCATGCAAATATCATGCAAGATCAAAATCAAATCCCCCTTTCTGCGCCATAACAGATTCTTATTTCCAATTCATTTTTTCTTTCCAATTACAATTCGATCAGCTCAGAAACCCAACGATTTGATTCACAGAACGTAGAATATTTAAATTATTCATCATCAAACTGAATTAATCATCAAGATCGATTCATCATCATCGCCAATCAATCAACATCGTCAATTCTACGTTTTCTCCTCCATTATCAATAGGTTTTGATTACGTTTTGATGGCTGAGATGGATAAAGGTATGCGTAATCATCATCACATCGATTTATGTTATCATTTTCAAAATCGCATTACAGAAATATGCATGTTTATGGTATACAACAACTTATACATCCATATACAGTAAATATAGTTTTGATATACAACAGCTTATACATCAATATACAGTTGGATGAGTTGCCAGTGCAAGCAGTGAATTGTATATATTAGACAGTGGATTATTCATCATTATACAGTAACTATAATGGTGATATACAGTGTGGTATTTGTTGCTTTACATATAGTGAGTTGAATACATTATACAACCGCTTATATAACATTATACAGTACATATAATGGGGATATACAGTGTGAGTTAACACATCATACTTGTATGATACACTAAATAATTAATCAGTAAGTTGAATACATTATACAGTAGATTATACATCAATATACAGTTCATATAATGATGATATACATGTTGGCTAACACAACATACTTTTATGATACACTAACTAATTAAACAGTCATTGTATACAGAACTATATTGATTTTATACAGCTGGTTCTTAAGTATTATACAGTAAGATGTCTAATTAATTATTGCATGTTATATGTTAACACACTGTATCATTTAATTACACATACTGTATAATGAGGTTGTTTGTAGTGTATAGAGATATAAAACGTGCTTTTAAACATATTTCAATAATGTTTAAACATGTTTCAATATTTATTGTATGTTATATATTAAGTTACTATATATCACAGTTATATTTACTGTATAATGATAAATAAGTTACAGAATTTTGTTTGTTTACATACTGTATAATAGTTCTACACACAATGTATGTTCTGCTATCTTATAATTTATATTCTTAACAGGATCAGTAGTGGGTAGCAATAATGATGTTGAGATCCTAGGTGTCAGATCTTCTTTGTCATCTAATTCGATCACATCACCGGGTGGTTCCAAATATTGGGTTCCAGTGTGTGATCCTGAGTTTAAACCTTGCATTGGTAAGGCATTTGAAAGCTTGAAGATTGCATTTGAGTTTTACAAAAAATATGCACGTTTATGTGGTTTTGATATCCGTAAGTGTTCACAAAAAACTCATAAGGATGGTACGGTCATATCGAAACACTATGTATGCAGTCGTTCCGGTATTTACAAAAACTGCGATGATGTCAGTAGGAAGAAGAAGTTTATGATTGGTTGATGTGATTGTAACGCTAAGATTGTTTTGAGGTTTAGTGCTTTAGAGGGATATGTTATAAAGACTTTTGTTGAGCGGCACAATCACGAGTTGGCAACCAATGAGGGGAAACAGTTTCTAAAGGTCAATCGAAATATTGATCCGTCACAGATTATGTTTTGCTAAACGCATCAAAGGTGAATGTTGTGCCGTTAGATCACATTCATTTCTAAAGGAAATTGCAGGCGGTTTCAATAATGTTGGGTCGACGTCTACAGATTTTAAAAATGTAAAAAGAGGTGTGAAGCAATACGTCTGTGAGAATGACGGGGAGATGATTGTTAGGAAATTTATGAATATGAAAAAAGTTTTTGAAGGCTTTTTCTTTGATTATGACACAGATGTCGACGGGTGTATGAGTAGGTTGTTTTGGGCCGATCCTATTGCAATACGGAATTTTGAACTTTTTGGTGATGTTTGCTTAGTCGATGCAACATTTCGATCCAACAAGTAAGCACATTTACTTCATAATAAGATATGATAATGTACATTCTTTTCAATAGTTAATGAGTATGCAATGCATAACCCATAATAAGTTGCTGTATAATGTAGATACATTGACTGTATAATGATAAGGTACAGTTTTTATTATAGGCAGTGTATATGTAATGTATAACTCTTTGTTAGTCACTGTATAATGTATATACAGTTATTGTATAATACCTCATTAGTTACTATTTTTTGTATTTTTTTTCATATTGTTTTATACTGCATTTTTTCAGGTATCAAATGAAGTTTGTTCATTTTATCGGTATAGATAACCACAAGAAAATAGTCACATTTGGTGCTTCTCTAATCGCAAAAGAAGACATTGAGTCGTACATGTGGGTTTTCAAAGCTTTTACCCGTGCGATGGGACAGGAACCAAACTATATTGTATCTGATCAATGTCCGGCTATGAAGCAGACTATTCCCAGTGTGTTTAAAAATGCTAGGCATCGTCTGTGCGTGTGGCATATTATGAAGAAGTTTCCTACCAAGGTTTGTGTCATACCGTATAATTAAGCTGTAGACAGTGTATATTGTATATAGATCTTTGCTATTTTCGATGTATATTACGTTTTCATCAACTTCATGATGATATCTGTTTATAGTGTATAATTCTAGTTAACATTCTGTATAACATGTTATTAATTTGAGTTTTACGTTTACAGATTTCACCACATACTGGTAACTATGCTGAAGTGGTGAGAAAGGTTAATAGTTTTGTGTGTAACGACGACATCACTCCAGTTGAGTTTGAAGAGGGATGGAATGATCTCATTTCAAAGTACGGGCTAAGCCATATTGATTGGCTTTCTGAAATTTACGAGAACAGACATTCATGGGTATCCGCATTCTATCGAGATGTTTCGATGGGTGGGATATTGAGGACTACTTCGATTTCAGAGTCTGTTAACTCATTCTTTAACCAGTTTTATGTGAAGGGTGATACAATCATTGAGTTTTATAGTAGATTTGAAAGTGCTATGCACAGGCAAAGGAATAATAATGCAATATTAAATCACGAGTCTTTGGTCTCTAAGCCATCAACCGACACCCCTATGCGGATAGAAGAGGATGCTTCAGAGGTATACACACGCGCTATTTTTTACGATGTTCAAGTGGAGATCAAAGATTCTGCGTATCAAGTGGTACTTCAAAGTCTAAACGTTGTTGATGGTGTGAAATTGTTTGTCGTATGCGACTCCGACAACAAATCAAAGATATACGAGGTATTTCCTTCTTTTCATACTGTATGACAATGTTATACATACTATATATGCACAGTATAGAGTATGTATAATACAGTTTTGTTTGATGTTTTTTTATGTTTTGTAGGTGAAACATGTCGTATCGAACAATCATGTTGATTGTTCTTGCAGATTGTTTTTGAGGAGGGGTATTTTGTGTAGACACATTTTCTTTGCATTCAACCATGGCCGAATACACAAACTGCCGGCTGAGTATGTTCTAAAGAGGTGGAAAAAAAACGCAGAAATTATGGCGTCCGATACAATCAACAACCACGTGACACAATATCGCTCAATGATTCAGAAGACTAAAAATGATGTGAGTCAAATTTGGATCGACTTTCAAGCATGTTTAAATATTACGGGTTTTAACAAAGAAAAACTCGAATACATAAAAAATCAATTGGTGGATATAAAGTCTCATTTGAGTGTCGGTGCAGACGACAACAATAAAACCAACAAGAATGCTGTTATCGAAACACTAGTGGGACTCCAAATCAAGAACGAGATCGGGATCATAAATCCTCAAATGAGCCGAACTAAAGGGTGTGGTAAAAGAATTAAGAGCAGTGTGGAGATATCCAAGCATGTTCCTAAGAGGAGAAAATGTGTTGCATGCGGAAAAGTTGATGGGCATAATGCAAGAACTTGTCCATCAAAGGAAAAATAGAAGTGTTTTCTTTACATTTGATACTGTATAATGAAGTATTATTCACTGTATAATATAGTCTTATACACAGTATATTGAAGTGTTATTCAATGTATAATGAATACAGTTTTTAATGTATTCTGAAACATTATTGACTGTACAATGAAGTGTTATTCAATGTATATAATTGAGTGTTTTTTTTGTATGTTTAATTCTATACTACAATTGAGTATTTTCTATACTGTATAATGAAACTGTTGTTTTTTATATTGCATACATGAGTACTGTATAATGAAATTTTATTAACTGTATAATGAACCTTTAATTACTGCATAACATGCATATTATGTACTGTATATGTTATGAACACTTTAATGACACTCAATGAACAGAACAATAACAGGTTATGTGCAGTGAACAAACTTTGTAGATTTAAACAACCCAAATAAAAGTTATATTGCAATAAAAACTAATAAATAAAAAAAACTGTACAATCAAATTTAAAAATCCAGTGTATTAACACCAAATCTACTCGTTGTATCCATTACATGTTGATTACATCTACCCCTTCTTCCCCTTTTTCTGTTGGGCTTGTTCTTGTTCCACCTCCTTTGACTGTCTGAGGATTTCGTCTTTGCATGTGTTCAGCTCAGAAGTGAGGATCTTTTCCAGATAAAGCCCCCTCAATCTATTGAGTTTCGTAATTTGTGATTTCTGCATTGTATAATTATTAAAGTTAGATAGATAGGAGATAAAGATTTTCACAAAATTTCATACATATAAATAAAGGTGTAAAACATTACATTTTCTGGACCCAATTCCGGATCCCAATTCTTCAGTCCTCCTCCGAGGTAAGTCTCCATGTGACGCATTACAAAAACACCACAATCCGATTTGTTTCTGTGTGTACGCCACGACATTGGAAGCCTTACAATTTCTACCGTTGACAACGCGCTTCCAGCTGGATGGTTGATATCCATCAAGAACTTGACAAACATGTCTCTCTATTTGAAACAACAAACTAAAAATTTAAGATACAGTGTATAAATATATTAATATACAGTATATTAATATACCATTATACAGTAGAGTATTATTTTCATTATACAGTGAATAATAAATGATTATGCAGTCAAATATTATACCATTATACATAATGTTAATATATCAGTACACAGTCACTGACTACATCATTATATAGTGTTTTTATATATAATTATACGGTGCATTACTGTATAATTTAAAGTTAATTGAGGCTATACATTGTGTTATTATAATGTATATTTAACAATGATATTTCACATCAATTTTTTTTCCTGTGTTTGAAGGATACGTACCAAAGTGAATGGCACATGTTGATATTTGTCTTCGATCGACACATCCGTCGCGCTGTTGTCAAAGATCTCAATAGCTGGTTGCTTCAAATTAAAGCATATCACGTAGTAGTGTCCAGCGTGAAGAATTGGAAAGACGGCCTATATATTGATGGATGAAAGTGGTGTTAATAAAGTTACATGAAATACGATAATTATAACAAACGAACGGTTTTTAACTTACCAATGTAACATCGGTTATGTTGAATCTTGGAAACATGCTCATACGATGTTTAATGTTATCCTTAAATTTTGACAGCAACGCATCAGTACTTTTGTCTCCTTTTTTTGACGCGAAAAAAATCTGTTATCCAATTTTTCAAAAAAAAATTAGTTAACATGCAGAATATTATAATTTATGTATTAACAAAAGATAAGAAATATATTTTACCGTGTTGGCCAGGTGAAAATAAAATCTGGGCGGCGATGTTGGTGGTCTAGTCGCCTCGGCATTGTTCAACAGGAATGACCAAGTATCAATCTCACCAGATAAAAGCTCAGTGCGGTGATCCAAGGCCTTTACCTCCCAAATAGTGCACATTATATCACCTCTCTGGAAAACAATAGTCCTGAAAAACCAGTATACAGTTTGTAATGAGTTAGTATACAAAAGGTTAATGTGCATTATACAGTATGTAATGACATAATCATCTTGTGATTCCACGTAATCATCATCAGAATTACGTTGTTCGACACTAAGAGGCTCTTCAACGTGTGCAGGCACAAGCTGTAACCTATCAGCTGAATCTGGTGATGATGCCTCTACTTCATGAACTGCATTATACAGTAGATAATTACCATTATATAGTGTGGATTAACACATTATTCATTAAAAACTAAGATATTATACACTAATTTATTGTATTATACATCATAGGTTAACACATACAGTAGTCATAAAAGAACATTTCATTATTAATTAACTTTTTATACAGCAAATATTAGTGTATTATACAATAAAAACTCATTATACAGTACCTTGTAAATAACAAATACATTTAATCATCATCAATTCCCCATTTGAATTCACTATACAGTAGCTAATAAAAGAAAATACAGCACATGAGTGGTGATATTCAGTGTATGTTTATACATCATATAGTTACAATCTTATAAATTATTATACAATATGTTATAATCCATTATTCAGTATCATATAAACGAATATACAGAGTCATATAACTCATTATACAGTGAATACAATTCCTAATAAACATTATACAATATGTAATTAATCCATTATACAGTAGTTAATAAACAAATATACAGCAAATACAATAGTGATATACAGTTGTGATTGATGATATTCAATTAGTGATTTCAAACCATTATTCAGTATCTTATAAACCAATATACAGTATGTTATAACCAATTATACAGTGTGTGTATACATCATACAGTTTGAATCTTATAAACTGTTATACGATATGTTATAACCAAGCATACAGTATATTATAAACCATTATACAATATGCATTTATACATTATACAGTTACAATACACCAACTAATTTAACAATATTCAGCCTCTCTTACACAAATATGCATACCAAATCAACAAAAACACATATTTTGACCCCAATCAACAGCTAATCTTCAGAGCAAATCAACAAAAACACTTTCTGTAAACAAAAATATGTCAGTATACAAAATATGATCGAAGAACAACAGAAAATATACTGTATAAATGATTACCTATCATTCTTGGAGCTGTTTTCGACCTCATCTTTGCTAAAAAAAAATCAATTGTATTTTGCTTCTGTAATTTAGGTTTTGCTGCGATGAATATCGATTGATTGGAACCAGTTGTTGTGGTGATAATCGAAGGAATTACAGCTTTAATATGATTCTATATCTTGATTTAGTTAATTTTGGCAACAAATTGAGTGATTTTAGGGGAGATTTTATTCAATAAAATTTTTGAGAGATTTTAGGGGGGTTTTAGGGGATATTTTCTGCCCTTTTTTTTGGTAGGTGGATAGATTGAATAATGGGGTCAATTGACTATGATACCCCTGATCCCAATTGAATCATAGTTTCCCGCCTGTTTTTGCTTTCTTTATGGACTGTTGGATTTAATAGATCCAATGATGTATATTGGGTCTTGGATCTTATCTAATATATATATAGCGAAGTACACCATGCATACTCTCTCATTCCCTTCAATTGTATTCTTTATACATTTTCTGGAGTATCACTATTTGTTCCTTTTTTTCATATATTTTTCAATATTGCATGTTCATATTTCTTTCACCTTAAGCAGTTGCTTTCAATCCTGTAGGTTCAAATTTCATCATAGGCTACTGATCATGTTCAAATGTATAAAATTTTACTTCCAAGAACATTGATTCATAGCCCTTTTGTGTTCCAAATTATCCTATTTTTAATTAATTCATGGTGTTTTCATTTTATTTTGTTTCTCGATTATGCTGTTGCGATACATTTTTTTGTCTCATTCTTATATTATATTTTTATATTTTATTGTTTTCTTTTTGTCCAGTAATATTTGGATTTATTGATTGAATTTTCAAACTTTCGCTTCCATCTTTTCTATAGATATATTTTCATAATTTTCTATATAATTCATGAACCTATTACTTATAAATGTTTGAGAAATTGTTTATTTTTCATCTTATTCATTTTCTACTAACATTTGTTTCTCTTATTTTTATTGATATTCGAATTTATTGGTGGATTCCCTACTTTTACATTTATTCTCTTCTTTTCTAGATTTGTATCTATATTCCATAATTTTATTCAATTTACATTCTTTTGACATTTTTGTGTATGTATACCGTTCATCAATCTTTCATGTATCTATTATTTTGTATGTTCTTTAAGAATTCTCTTCGTTCATCTCATACCCTTTTTTCCTACCCCCTCCCCCCCAATTTTTCTCGAAATTATCATGTGGACTACCCCCATCCTCCAAGACTTTCATTCACATATTATTTTGATATATTGCTGAAAATTTATGGGAACAAATCGATTCTTTTTATTATGATTTTTACCGATAATTTCTTCTTTTTAAAGAGATTTTTATTTGTTTGTTTTGTCTCCATCTTTATTATCACAATGTTTGTATGTTATTTTCTGTATTAATTTCATTCTTTTTTTTCTATTCTTTGCATTTTCTTCTAATTCTTATGTACAAGAATAATTAAGATTATTTTGAATTTTCCAAATTCATTTAGTTTTTCCCCTTTAGTAAAACATATCTATACTATAATACATAGGAAGGGAGGTGTTTGACCCCAACTGAGTTATATTAGACAAATTTTTGAAGTATTATAATTTTGAATTTTTAAATCGTAGTGAAAAAAACTTAATTATTGATCTTTATCTTCCATATTTAAATATTTGGCATTCAAATAACTTTGAAATTTCCAAAAATGTAAGAATTTATTATGGAAATTAGCAATTTAGATTGCCATAAAATCAGTAAAAATCCAAGTGTATGAAAATTAGAAATTAAAATTTCCATAATTTTAAGAGTTTGAACATAGACACAATATCATATATAGTTACATTTCTCCTTCCATTTTCATCTATTAGTTTCTCATTTGCTCATACCACTATGCCTCAGTTTAAGGTGTTGGCTTGCTTCACTTTGTGGTTGAAGTTTTGTTTCTCTTTTCTTTAGGACGTCTCATTTTGAATTTCTATACTTTAATTTCTTTTATCTTGCGTTTAGATTCATCATATGTATTCTTTATTTATTTGGATTCTTTTTTCATCATGTTGAATGTTCGCCAGTTTGTTGAATGCTTTATATTTTCATTCATTAATTTGTCCTTTTTATGAATATACATCATATAATCAATAAAAGTTTATACCTCTTGATTTAGATTTTTATTAGATTATTTTTTCGGAATTTCCATTTGATCAAATTTATAAAATGTTTTAGTATTTCTTTGGCATTTGGTTGTCACAACTTAAAAATTCATTTTATTTTTTGACTTTTAGTCATTTTAATTTCTTTATTTTAGTTATTTCTATTTGTTCCATATTGAACACTTTTTCTTTGATGTCCTCTCTCAATCTGAAAAGATTGGGAGGAGTCATTATAGTTTTTTGAATGATTTTATATTTCATTTATAGTCGGAGATTTATTCGAGTTTATGTTGAATCTTCCTATTGTTAACGACTTTGATTATGCATAAGAAAAAGTGCACACATCTTTCGATTTTATATTTATATCATGTACACTTCATTCAAATAATGATTTAGTTTGATAAATCTTAAAATGATAATTATATAATTAAGTTAGTTTTTAAATAGATTAATTATTGTCTTGATCTTTTTCTTCTTCTCGACTTTTTTAGTGTGTTTTCAAGTTTACTAATGACAAACTTCAATTAATTTCACTTTGCACTTTTTTTTATGTAAATGACTGGAATAAATTGGTTAATATCTTATTAACCGGACACCATGAGCAATGAGAAGTGTCAAACTTTCACACAGTAGAAAAAAAAATTATAAAACCAATTGTATAATATATTTTTTGTTTTGGTAAATAATTGTTACATTGTATAATATATTCAATTATATGCTAAACATATCGTGATTTTCTTTGGTAAGTTAAACATATATCGATTTGTGATAGACCTATTGAAGCCAAATTTGTTAGTGCATTAATTTTCGAAGCTCTTTCATCCTTCAATCCTTTATTTTTTAGTTCCAACAAGATGGTGCTACCCTAATGATCTAGCATGACAAACCAAAAATATAGACTGGAACTAGAAGGTGCAACAAACAATAATTAAGAAACAAGGATAGTTCAGCTCAATAGTAATTCTAGAATTGTAACTTTGTCAATTTTATGTAAGATAACAGTGGAGTTTACTACTTTATTAGAGTCATTTTATATATTTTGTGAAGTACTGAAGGTTACATGTATAAACATATTATTTCTAATTTATAAAAGATGAAACATGATTTATATCAAGTTATTTTTAAAACTAAAATATTTTTATATTAGTTCCGTGCATAGCACGGGATATATGCTAGTTTTCAATAAGTGAAGGAGAGTTTTGGTAATCTATTATCTATTAATATTAATATTAATATAGGAAGGCTGTCTTTGACCAATTTTGACCATCTAAACTCAATTCTAAATTTTGGTGATTTAGAGTTAATTTATTATTAAGAAAAATTCTTACTGGTTAAAAGAAGGAAAGATAACTTCAAATTTCAAATTCAAAAATTTAACCATCAAATTAGTGGTTATGGATATGAAACTTGAATAAAGATATTCATTTATCCATTGAGACCACGTTCAGTTCCGTAAGATTTTTCCCCCTGTACATGTTTCCTTCTCCAACATACTCTTTCTGTTTTTCTGAATTCCAAATTTAAGGAATTCTTTGTGCATTTATCTTATTGTTCTTATCAGGTGTTGATCATGGTTTCTGGATATGCCTATTACAAAGATTTTTTTGAGGTAATTACTCAATTTGTTTTCAGTGAAAAGTTCAATTTGGCATTTCAGATTCTTAAGTCGCAAGCAGCCAAAACCAAAAGGAGAAAGTTACAAGGAAGTGACTTTTCATTCTAATTTGCACCAAAGATTAAAATTTCGTTTCGATGATAAGTTTCGAATTCTTAAATATAAGAAACGTATCGGAAACGTTTCGGAAACATTATGAAAAACTTGAAAAATGCTAGAAATAAGGTGGAAATCGTGAAAAAAAAAAGTAAAGAAGAGTTGATTCCTCTTTTCACTAGTAAAAAATAATAGTTGTGTAAAATGTTTATACATTTACATCCATAATCGATCAAATTACACTAATAAATAAAGTGATAACGTTTGATTTAAGTTTAACATTCACAGGGCATATAATTGAAAAGATTTTAGTAACTTAAATTGTGAAATAACAAATTCTCAAAGTGTTATCGTGAAAATTATAAAAAGTTAATATGGACGATACATGGTTTCAAATTCATCTGCATATTATATGAAAAAATTACTTTATCGATAATACAATAATCTTCATCTTGAGTCGCATGATAAAAAGTTGTTCCTCGATGAAATAAATATTTGTTTGATTGTTAGATTTATTACTCTTCATTTCTTTTTTTTTTTCTAACCTTTTTCCCTGACATTAGAGATTTGAGAGCTCTGTTGTATTTGCGATAGAAAAAATCTTTTTGAAAAGAAATTATCAAACTTTCAATGTTTCCATGAATTTTTTTTTAAAACTCTCAATCTGTTGGAGATAGAGCAATTACCAAACTCTCAATATTTTCATGGTTTCCATGTTCCATGGAAACGAACATGGAAACCATGGAAACATTAAGAGTTTCCTAGAAAACAATGTAATTTCGAAACTATATGGTGATTTCTTTTTCGTAAGTTAAAAAATAGAAACTTTTCGGACGTTTCGGTGGAAAAGAAAAGAAACTTTGAACCATGATTTGCACCATTCCAAAGTGTAATTATTGGGCTTGATTCTTAAATAAACAATTTTGTTGTTTTTCATAAATTTTACAATTATTTTTTAAAGTATGGAGGAGTGGGTTAACATGTATGGATATTGTGCCTAGAAGTTGGTTGGTTTGTGCCGAGAATTCATCATTTGATGTGGAGGTAAATATTAAATTATTTTTTAGGATTTCGTTTATGTTGGTCCCAAGTGGCATCCGAAAGGGTCTAGAAGGGGGGGGGGGGGTTGAATAGACCCTGAAATCTTCTTCAACTTCAAAAAGATTCGTATTAAAATGGTTTTGGACGCTTGAAATGTAGACGCTTGACTAAGCGTTTACTTGAAATATAGACGCTTCGGCTGAGCGTCTAATGAAGACTATTTTTAGAAAGTTAATTTAGACTTTATGATTTGAATACTTTAATCAAATAGGTTTAAGCGTTCAGTCCTTTGATCAGTGTTAGTATAGCGGAATGATTTTGGAGTCTTTCTTTTTGAAAGTTTTAGCGTCACAGAAAGTATTTTAGTTACTTAGCGTTTGATTGTGTTTTACTTAATCAATTTATGCAATGATACGATAATAAGAAACTTGATTGTAAAGTAAAGAATACAATAATTGTAAGGTTCGTTGGGTGGTGTAATCCCAACTACGTCCTTCTTCTCTTTGAACACTTGGAGGCAATCCACTAAAATGATTCTCAAAGAATCACACAGAATCTTCTACAAATTAGGGAGAGATAGATGTCGATGACTTGAGCTCCTTGATCACACAGATTTCTGCTCCAAATCACTTCAATCCCCTTGCTTCTTTCACCCAAAAATAATACAAGTATCCAACTTCGACTTCACACAGATCGCAAGGCTTGGATGGGGTTTTTCTAAACGGTTTGTTTGATTTTGATGAAGTTCAAACAACTGGAAATATCTCAATAGTAATGTAGGTTTCTTCGAAAAGAATGTTTGAGATATTGGTTGACTGTCTCAGGAATTCAAGAAAAGCAAAGAGAATGTTTTCTTGAATATTCTGGCTTTTCTGAGAGTTTAAGGAATGAGACTTCAATGCAACAACAATTTGGCTTTGAATTGATCGTTGGTTTGGCTTGTTGTTGAAGTCTTATTTATAGGCATTTTTGGAAAAAGTGTCCGTTTGACACATGCACAGGCGCGTGTCTCTCACTTCCACGAGTGAACAACTTTTGTCCTTTTTCCTGAAAATCTGCTGCACAAAAGTTGGTGCTGCAGTGTGTAATAGTTGACAGTCCAATAGGGTGGCTTCTCCGTACGTCCGAAAGAGTTTATCACATTTAATGCTCTTATCAGCATTTAATGCATTTGAATTAAATGCCCGTTGGCACTTAATGCACTGAGAATATTTGCATTAAACTCCTTCTGGACTTAGAAATAAATTCAGGTGAAATTAGCCATTGGTAGACGCTCATTCATTTTTGAATTACTTCTGTCCTATAAGTGACGCTTGATATAGCTGGTCATTTAGACGCTTGGAATCTTCATCTTCATTCAGACTTCAAGCGCTTGAGTTTTCAAACTTAACTATTGATAAGCTCACTCAGAAATTATCAGACGCTCAATCTAAGAGTACTTAGCCTAACAATCTAGAACAAAAATGAATTAAAGCCTATTACATTTCTAACGCTTCAAAGCTTATACATGATTTCTACTAAAATTAAACTTACATATTTTGGGGTCTAACATAAAATCCTAATTGTCATCATCAAAACATCTAACATGAAATTCCTAACAATTTTCCCCTTTTTGATGATGGCAATACTTACTCTTATAGTTCAAGAGTTAGACAGCCAAAATGAAAGTTAGCTTTGGTAAGTAATAGTTAGTTACGCTTCAACGAGATGTTTTAGCTGAAAAATGCATTTTGTATATATCAATGGTTACAAGCATTTTTACAACTAAAAAAAGATTACATAAGAGACAAGAATATAGATAATGCAAATCAAAAAGCCTTAACGACTTGGTCTAACTGTATATCACTTGGGCATTTCAGCTCGGATAGCTTCAGTTAGGTTATCTTCCAAAGTCATCATCGCTTCATGATCTTTGTCGATTATGAGCTTATTCTCTTTCTTTTGTCTCTTCTCGAAAGCAGTAAAGTGTTTGTTCCAATCAGTTGGATCAATACCCATATACCTTAGGCAAATTCTGAAAGCTCGGTTGAAGTCAGTCATCTGCCTCTCTTCAGCTAAAATTCTTGGATCAGTAGGTTTTGGAATAGATGCTCCTTGAAGAGGGATGTCAAACTATTCAAGCCGTGCTCTAGAAAGTATTGGTAGATTTGGATACAGTGCTATTGGAGGTTCTCTTAGCGTTCTACTAGGCGCTCCAGCAAAATCATTTACCCCATAAGCAGTTATCCAAGATGGGAGTCTAAGAGCAGAAAGAGGAGATATTTACTGACGCTTTGGCGGTGGAGGAGGATCTTGAGCTCTTGAACTGGACGCTATTTTCTTCTCTCCTTTTCTCTTCTCTTCCCCCTTATTGCCATCACCAGCCTTTAAAAAATGCTCTGTGAGTAGGCTGACTTGATTAGCAATCTGAGACATTGACGCTGAAAGATCATCCATACGCTTGTCGAAATGTTCCTGCATTGCGAGCAGTTTGGCGCTGGTAGCATCATTCATATCTTGAAATTCTCTGCGACATTTATCAACAATGGCCTGAGCAGAACTGCGCATATGAGCAATCTGAGCGTTCAAAGTTTGAGACTCAATCTTTGCCAAATCGGTCTTAATCCAGTGGAGGGATTCTTCATTCTGAGTAGCATGATTACTCACCTCCTCTAAGACGGATTTTAACAAAGGGCCAAAAGTTTGACTCACATCCTATGGAACCGCTTGAGTAGCCGGTCGCTTGAATCTGGATGTATGCTTAAGTGAGTTAAGGGGAGCTTGATATGCAGGATCAAAAACTGTACCGCGTACATCAATTTGAAGATCCTCAGCATTATCAGCAACAACTTGTTCAGAAGCGTCAGGATTATCCTCTGGTGGAGACGCTTGAACATGTTCCTCCGTATACGCTAGAAGACTTACAACTTCTGAAGTGGACGCTGGTGCAGACTCTTCAGTTAGTTTGATAGGCGTTTCCTCAAGTACTGACTCCTTTTGGCGGAAGTCATCGAATTGGAAGTTCCAATTGGAGAGATTTGCATAAGAATCTGAAGTAGCTTCTAGAAGTTCAGTCAGATGCTGACGAGGAAGGCAAGTACCTTGGATGAATGTGCGAATTGGACTATCTATGGCCCTGATGTACATGGGACCAATGATATCCAACACATGATTCGGAAGGACTTTGGACGGCGCTTGGCAAATAGAGAAGATCGCATCTAAGCAGTAATCCCTGGAAAATCCAATCAGCTTATCTGTTGGAAGAAGTTGGAGACGTTGAGATTCAGGTACATACGAATTGTAGTACTCTTCCAGGTAGGGATAGATAGCTTGAGCCAATCCCTGATTTCTTTCCAGCAAAGAGAGGACAAACTCATAGTGATTGAGTACCTCTTTGCGGGTAGAAGGGAGCAAGGGATATCCTCGAAAGGGATTAATTACTGAGCCGTTCCATTGTCTGAGATTTGCAGTGAAGATTCTGTCGAAGTGAGATAGAGGAGTCATAATCTTCATCATCATGTTAAAGTTATCATCACAGCTTATACATGATTTCTACTAAAATCAAACTTACATATTTTGGGGTCTAACATAAAATCCTAATTGTCATCATCAAAACATCTAACATGAAATTCCTAACAGTTTAGAGTACAAAAATTGGATTTATCAAGAAATAATTAGCTAAAATAAAATAAAATAAATAACTGTTAGATTTAGCACTAAAAGAAGCACGTGTTTTGCTTTTATCCAGGTGTTACATTTAACATTTCAGCAAAACATATAGTTTAACAAAATATGTTGTGTCCATTTGATAGTTTAATGATCCCGATTGTGTAAAAAATATATCATATATGCAATGCCATCAAATTTCATTGCAGTACAATTTATTTGTTTCTTATTTACTTCCTCTACAATCAGCTTTTTGCAAGATTGGATATTTGATGTACATCAGATTTGTTTGACTTTATTGCCACCAGTAACTCCCTTTCGTTTTATTTCATTTCATTGCCTCATCTATGTATTTTTCGCCACTGATCTTCTTTTGTTATTATTTGCAGTGAGATAGAGTTTATTCCGTTATAAAATTAAGTTGAACTTTAAGCCGTATCATTGAAGTGGGACAGGTAATTTGCATAATCTTTTAATATCTTATATTTTGTATTTATCTACAAAGTAGTACGGAAACTAATTAAAATTTATTTCGTTAGGGAATCAAGTTGAAGTTTAACACATATCATTGAAGTGCGACGACAGGTAATTTGCATAATCTTTTTTTATTCCTTTTATTGTTCATTTGATTTTTTTTCTGGAAAGAAGAAAAGGAAAATGATGGTCCCGTTCATATACTCTATGACCAAATTCTTTTCTTTTCTTTTTTTTGATCAAAGTTTATAAGTGATGTTAAGTGTTCTTCTTAATTTAAAAAAACAAATTCATTTATGACTATCACCAAAAGAAGAAACAGAAAAAATGATTTAACTTTCTAAAAAGTCGAAATTTTGTTGTATGGAAAAAATATTCAAGTGTGTTTTTAATTAATAAAAATTTACAAAATTTCTTCTTATTTTAATAAAGTTGATCTAATTCAGGATTAATATGTTTTACTATCTCTTTTTAATACTTCTATAAAATTTACTACGTAATATAATTTTTATAGAATACTTCCATACATTTTTGCATGTCTAATAGGAGCTAAAATACTAAATGTGCTAAACATGCTAACATATTTAGCCCAAATGTGATAGTAAGAAAAATACTGAATCGATGAGCACGAGCCTCAAATAATTTCTTTCAGGAAAAACTATTCCTTTTGAGAACTGTCTACATGATGTGTTGTGGTCCATTTATCAGAAAATTATCATCATGTTTCAGTATATTATAGTATCAAAGGTTTTGATTTACATATTCTTATTTTTATTTTTATATTATTATTGTCCAAGTCGATCACTCATTTATTTACAAATTGGCCTCACACTTCACTGATGTATATGATAGGCCATCACGCATGGTTCCTATGTATGTTTAATATCATTTTTGTTTGATTATATTCTAAAATTTATACAATGTTGTTTGCAGGCTTCTTTGGCACTCAACAATATTGGTGTTCGCATCTTTCAGATAAATTACGTCGCCTACTTACATGAGATGTAAGTAATAGTTATTATCTTTTATTCTCTCACCTCATTATTGAAATTTTTATTGATCAAATTATTAGAAATTCTACTTAGTTAGTTACATAAATCGTTTAATTTATATATTTAATCATAATATTTTTCTTTGCATTTTGCAGGCTTAACTTAAAGAAGCAAGATTATAATGTCTAGCACTTCACAAAGTTATTTTTTGGGATCTAATACAATATATTAGTTTTTCAAAGACTTTATAGATAATTAAACTTTTCTTTGCAACATAATGTTGTTTTGTTATTTGAATGAGTTTATAAACATTTATGATGCACAATGATAACGATAATGTTGCATTTCACTATTTTTGTATTTATGATGCACAAAGATATATTTGAAGAGAATTGTCGATTTTGTGCAATAATAGAAAAGAAAATACATTTAGCTCAAATCTAGACAAAATTAGAGGGTGTTTGGCTAAGCTTATCCAAAACATCTTATAAAATTTTACATCTTATAAGATTTTTTAAGAGCTTATAAGATGTAACATCTTATAAGATGTTTAAAAAATGGTGAGGATGTGTTACTTTTTTAAAAACAGCTTATAAGACCCAAACAACTTATTTTTTAGTCTTATAAGCTGTTTTTTTTTAAATTTACCAAAGTGTTTAGAGGAGCTTATAAGCTTAGCCAAACACCCTCATAATATCACCTTTTTTAAGTTATATTTAAATTAATTTCGGTCGTGCATAGCACGGGTTACACGCTAGTATATACTATAGCAAAGCACTCCGTTGACCAAATTGCTACAATATTGACCAAAATGTTGAATTCTCAGAATTTTGGATTATTTTATAATCTTGAAAATTCTTATTGATTGTTTTAAATTTTTGAGAATTTATTATTGAACTAAATCAGCCAATCAATATTTAATATTTTCCTATCATAGTGATTGTCAACCGGAAAAGGAAGAGTATTTTTCACTCTCCAAATTTTTTGATATGATTTGCAATGTAAATGGAAAGAGCAAAAATCACACCCCATTATTATTCATAGCATCTCAATGCTGAATAGTAAATAGGAAGCCTTAAATTAGGCTTATTTGATTGAAGTTAGTGGCATTGTGAAGAAGGAAAGGTCAACTCAGCACACTGAGTTAATTTGATTGATATCAAATTTGAAAAGAAAAAGAGAAATCTTATCTATTATACATAATAGATTAATGGGCATAATTTTCTATAAACTTTTCGGCCACAATTTTTAGGCACCATTAAAATTATCTCTTTCAAGTTTGTGAATGTCATATGTAAGTCACGTTCTACTCTTCTGTGCCATTCACTATTTCATATATTGCATATCTCATAGTCTATTTTACATTGTGATTCATAGTTTTTCTTCTCTTAAATTATTGATGTGTGGAACTTCTTATAATTTGCAGGAGTATTGATGATATTGTAACTTGATTTTGTCAATAAATCCAAACTTGATCCTTGGTAACTAAGGTCCCATCAAAATAAGTTATTTATAATATTTCTTGAAGGATTTGATTTTCTCATGAAAAAGTTTGGATGCAATACAACAATGATTTCATAATATTAGTAAATTGAATCCATTTCTTTTTCCTTATGACCATTATAACATATAAATCATATAGATTAAGAGCGGGATTAAGATCATTAGTACCTGCCCGATATGTTAACGGTGTATTAATTCAAGTTCAAAGCAAGACAGACATGAGACAATGGAAAGTGGACATATAGCCTATTACGGTGTGCCATATGCATTTTAAGAAAATATTTAATCTCACTTTGTTGGTTTTTATTGGTTAAAGAAACCTCATTATTTAAACTTTCTTTTATAGTTTATATAAAAGCAAATGAATTTTTGTTTGACTAATTTTGTTTGTTAAGTGTTTAGAGAACAATCATAAGTCCCCCGAATATATTAATTGCATTATTTTTTAATTTGTATGTTAATTGCATTTTAAAAAAAAGTTTGTATTGTGATTGTGGGGTGATATTTTCAGAGAAGACTTGAGTTATCAAGTTTTGTGGTAAGTCAAAAGTTAATGAATTTCTATGTTATGATTTTAATTTGTCTTAATATGTAATAATTTGTTACGTGTTTTGAGAGCAATCATTTTTGTACTCTTATTGTAGAGTGATATTTGTAAAATACACTTGAGTAGTCAAATTTTTTGGTAAGTCAAAAAGCTGAGCTTTGTGAATACAACGTAATATTCTAGTCGACTCTTTTTCTAAATAATGTATTCAGTTTTGTCAATACAATACAAAATACTCATTCTTATCAGTTACAGCAAGGCTCTGTTTTTTTTTATTCAATGAAAAGCTGTTATTTTTCTTTTTCGTCCATTTTGGTGATTCTTTTTTTTATATATATATATAATTTGTCCACTATCGTAAATGTATTATTTTTATTCTACTTTGAAGTGTGGGACGTTTCCTCTTAAATGCCTTTTAAAGAAATTTTCAATCTTGTTTTCTTTTTAACAAAAAAAAAAAACAAACCAAGCAGACGAAGAAAATTTGTGGCTTTGGCTCTAACATCTAAAATTTGTTGGGAAATAATGAAGCTGCATCAAGTTCCACCTGAAACTCCCACTTAAAGGATATATGTTACGTTTGTTACAAATTAGATAATTAATTGTAATTTGTCACTAATTGTTAGATGATGATAATTGCCACAATTTTGATTGGATGGCAATAAAATATGACTTATTGTTACTATCACTTGATGGACATGAATAAACAGTATACTAGTGTAGGAATAATACGTTTTTGTATCATAAGTTAAATGACATATTTATTTTCTCTGAAAATCATAAGGATAATTGTTTAGATATTAAATTAGGGAAAATTTCTTTTTTGTCCCCCAATACACCGAATCATATTTTTGGTCCCCTAGGCTATTTGTAGTCAATTTGATTCTAAATATATTGATTCCATATGATTATCAATAGTATTTATATGTGTGTATATATATATATATATATATATCAACATATAATCTTGAATATCTTTCTTTTTGGTAATTATGATTATTTTATAATTGTTGTAATATTTTATAGAACTTGGAACCTTTTTTTCCCCTTCCCCACAAAGAAAAATATTGAGAAATATAGCTGCTA
This sequence comes from Buddleja alternifolia, assembly GCA_019426215.1. NCBI lineage: Eukaryota > Viridiplantae > Streptophyta > Magnoliopsida > Lamiales > Scrophulariaceae > Buddleja > Buddleja alternifolia. Next base: position 482,543 of record CM033393.1, on the reverse strand, counting down.
AATTGTTTCAAATATTATGTATTAGAATGGTCATGCAGGGCTTTTTGAGTGATGAATTTTGGGAAAATTGCATTTTTTTGTCTCATAATTTTGCTCAAGTTCAATTTTGGTCTCATTTGTTACAAATTTCTCACATTCAGTCCTATAATTTTCAAAATGTTAAACATTTAGTCCCAACCGAAGTTTTCATCCAAAATTTAACGGTCAACTCCGTTAGCCAACCTTTTGACCGGATTTTTTGAGAGACTTTGTGCATGACTAACATGTGCTATTGATTAGAAACATTGAGATACTGAATGTAATCCGTGTGTAAGTGCATTCATGCATGAATTCTCCCTAAAAAAATAGGTCCAAAAGGTTGACTAACATAGTTGACCGTTAAATTTTGGATGGAAAGTTCAATTGAGACTAAATGTGAGACATTTTGAAAGTTATAGGACTAAATATGAGAAATATGTATCGAAGAAGACCAAAATTGAACTTGAACAAAGTTATGAGATAAAAAGTGCAACTTTCCCGATAAATTTCTATTTCGTCCATACAGAAAAACGAAACAAACAGTTCCCCAAATCTCAAACTATAAGTTAGGAATTACACTCAATAGTTTTTTTATCTACGTCATTATGTTGATGAGAACATTTTCTTTTTAACATTCGATTTGTAGTGTTAGCTTTTTTATACGGAAGATTAAGTGTGTATCCAATTTACTCCATTCAAAATTAGAAAAATTTGCATGAACACATTTTCAATAATAATTCCCCAATATCGCTTATGTGCATAGCAAGGGATTCATCGACTCCATTCACACAATTTCTACAAAGTTTTACTTTGTGGCATTTTTGAAAAAACATGTTCCACTTCTTTAAAATATTCCTTTCGGCTAACTTTCACAGTTCAAAAAATTTCTCATTATCAAATAAATATACTCCAACTTCCATAGCCAAGTTTGAAGTTTTCATGTATAATCAATTTACTCTTTATTCAATGAATAAGGTAAATCTTAATTAGCGGACTCGGACAGAAGAAGGAATCACCTCATTTTTTATACTTAATCAGACAATGTAATCACTAAAATTTATAAGTTTTCTACAGATTCAATGGGGACACACTTATCTTCAACTTTATTCTCAAATAAAAATAATTATACATTAAAAATGTCACATCCAAACAAAATAATATTAATTTTTATAAATTATATTTAAATTAATATAGGTCGTGCATAGCACGGGTTACACACTAGTATATATTGTATATAATAACATATTCTAATAATCCTTTCCACACATCAAAGATGTATCGGTTGGCTGACCAAAACTTAAAAGTCATCAAGTCTACCTAAAATTGGCCCACAAACATTCTTAGTGCATAATTAACGGAAGTGAAAATTTTAGATTTTTACCCAAAACCTATTGGTTTAGTGGTATCCACCTCTTACTTTAAGTGAGAGGTTCTGAGTTCGAATCCAGGTTGTTATAAGTTATGGCTCTCCCCTCCTTTATGGAACTAGATAGAGTCTTTATGACTCATGATTATAACTATCAACTTGGGTTTGTCGGGTTAGATATTTAAGGTATCCCCCTTCGTCTTAAATTAAAACTTTCATATTTTTTTTAATTTGAAAATAGTATATCTATTCCACTTTAACTATACATGGCAATATATATATATATATATATATAGTATATAATAACATATTTTAATAATTTTTTTCACACATCAAAGAGATATCGGTTGACTAACCAAAACTTAAAAGTCATCAAGTCTACTTAAAATTGGCCCACATAAAATCTTATGCGCATAGCAAGGGATTCATTGACTCCATTCACACAACTTCCACAAAGTTTTACTTTGTGGCATTTTTTAAAAAACATGATCTATTTCTTTAGAGAAAATAGTAGATATCCCCAAAATTATTAGGTGATGTGCACTTTGCCCCCCAAACTATTAAAAGTTGCACTCAATTCCCTAAACTATCATATATGTGCATTTTGCCCCCTCGATCAGCTTCGGGCAGCACATAGGGGGCAAAGTGCTACAAACTGCATAGGTGAGGGGGCAAAGCGCACATCACCAGATTTTTTTTATTTTTTAACATTTTTACTAATTTTTCTATTTTTTATTTTTATACTTTTTTTCATTTTTTTTAATTTATTTTATGTTTCCGGATTTTTGAATTGTCTTTTTTGTTTTTAGAAAATTATGAATATTTGAATTTATACTTCTTTTCATTGTTTTCTTATTTATTTTCATGTTTTATTTTTATTTTCATATTTGAAAATTATTTATTTCAAATCTAGAAACAATATTTCAAGAAAAATTCAAATAAATCCCAATATGCATGATTTAACTTAAACGAGGAATGGGTAAAAATTTTCCCGAAGATGACCGAGGGGGGTTAAGTTAATATTAAGAATATTTGAATTTTTTTAAAAAAAGAGAAAACAGCAGATACCCCTCCAACCTATGAGGTGATGTGCGTTTTGCCCCCTCACTTATGAGGTTTGTAGCACTTTGCCCCTGTGTGTTGCCCGAAGCTGACCGAGGGGGCAAAGTGCATATATATGATAGTTTAGGGTGTTGAGTGCAACTTTTAATAGTTTGAGGGGTATCTGCTATTTTCTCATTTCTTTAAAATATTCCTATCGGCTAATTTTCACAGTTCAAATTTTTTTCTCATTATCAAATAAATATACTCCAACTTCCATAGCCAACTTTGAAGTTTTCATGTATAATCAATTTACTCTTTATTCAATGAATAAGGTAAATCTTAATTAGCGGACTCGGCTAGACGGAGGAATCACCTCATTTTTTATACTTAATCAGACAATGTAATCACTAAAATTTATAAGTTTTCTACAGATTCAATGGGGACACACTTATCTTCAACTTTATTCTCAAATAAAATAATTATACATTAAAAATGTCACATCCAAAGAAAATAATATTAATTTTTATAAATTATATTTAAATTAATATAGGTCGTGCATAGGACGGGTTACACGCTAATATATATTGTATATAATAACATATTCTAATAATCCTTTTCACACATCAAAGAGGTATCGGTTGACTGACCAAAACTTAAAAGTTATCAAGTCTACTTAAAACTGGCCCACAAACATTCTTAGTGCATAATTAACGGAAGTGAAAATTTTAGATTTTTACCCAAGACCTAGTGGTATCCACCTCTTACTTTATGTGAGAGGTCTTGAGTTCGAATCCAGGTTGCTACAAGTTATGGCTCCCCTCCTTTATGGAGCTAGATAGAGTCTTTATGACTATCAACCTGAGTTTGCCGGGCTACATATTTAGGGTATTCCCTTTCGTTTTAAATTAAAACTTTCAGATTTTTTTTAATTTGATAATAGTATATCTATTCCACTTTAACTATACATGGCAATATATATATATTATATATAATAACATATTGTAATAATCTTTTCCACACATCAAAGACGTATCGGTTGACTAACTAAAACTTAAAAGTCTTCAAGTTTACTTAAAATTGGCCCACAAGAATCTTATGTGCATAGCAAGGGATTCATTGACTCCATTCACACAACTTCTACAAAGTTTTACTTTGTGGCATTTTTGAAAAAACATGTTCTATTTCTTTAAAATATTGCTATCGACTAACTTTCACAGTTCAAAAAATTTTTCATTATCAAATAAATATACTCCAACTTCCATAGCCATGTTTGAAGTTTTTCATGTATAATCAATTTACTCTTTATTCAATCAATAAGGTAAATCTCAATTATCGGACTCGGATAGAAGGAGGAATTACCTCAGTTTTTTATACTTAATTAGACAATGAAATCACTAAAATTTATAGGTTTTCTACAGATTCAATGGGGACACACTTATCATCAACTTTATTCTCAAATAAAATAATTATACATTAACGATTTCACATCTAAACAAAAAATATGTATTTTTATAAACTATATTTAAATTAATTTAGGTTGTGCATAGCACGAGTTACACGCTAGTTACATAATAAGTGAGGGGTATGTCTGTAATTTTCCCTTGTTAAAATTGTGCTAACAGCGAATGATCCCCTTAAAATGAAGTAATAGAGCTTCATTTGAGAGACAGAGACAAATTAGTAGGTATGCCTCTCCACGTTCGGAAAAGTTCCTTCAAACTTAATTAGTCAAACTAGTCTTCTAAATTTTATTATTCATACCAACGCCTATTGGTTTAGTGGTATCCACCTCCCGCTTTATGTGAGAGGTCCTGGATTCGAGTCCAGGTTGTCACAAGTTGTGGCTCTGCCCTCTTTTATGGAGCTAGATAGAGTCTCTATGACTCAAAATTATAACTATCAACCCGAGTTTGTCGGGCTAGATATATAGGGTATCCTTTTTTTTTTAATTTATTTTTTAATTTAATATTATTATTTTAAAATTAGTTCTCTACAAGTTATTAGTATGTACATATTACTGGAAATAAATGCTAATTCTAATTTAATTTGATCAAATTCACATATAATTCAATACTACACAATTAATTATGAGGAAAATACAATTTACATATTTGTAAAAAAAAAAATTGGACTAGAATTTTCCATTATCACAAATGCATAAGGTTAATAAACATATAGAATTTTTAGGGTTAAATTTACTTTGTCAACTTAGTACTATAGGATTGTTATCAATTACCGCCTCTACTAATAAAAACTTCAAACACCCCCTAAACAACATTATTACACAAAAATGTCCTTAAGTTACATAAAATGATAAGTTAACTTTACACCCTATCTCACAATCTTTATAATACTTTGCCCCATATGTAATCATATATTAATCAATTTGACATCAAAATTTATCTAATGTCAATTTTATTAATTAAGTTAACCTTCCGTTAAAAAAATATAAATAGTTGATTGCACAATATATAGATAAGAAACAATAAACTTTTAATGACCCATATAAATCATGACTGACATTGTAATTTCTTTTCCTTGAAAAACGTAGACGCGTTAACAGACAATTGAAATAAATTTCTTATCGTTGTGCTTCTTAATGTTAGTACGTTCGAAAAATAAATTAAAATTATTTGCTTAATATGTATATAATTATGCATCTACCGACTACCCCTTATTAACATAATAACATTAAGCATGCAATTAAAAAAAGTGGAAAAGAAAGAAGTGATTGATCACTTGTCAAACCAAAAAGATTTTTGGGATTAGGGGCCAAAATGATACAAATATGACATATCAGGGACCAAATTAAAGTGTAACTCAAAACCGACAGTTCCGGTCACAATCACCGAGAAGGACAAAGTGAGACGAAATATTACTTTATGGACAGTAGCGTAACAAATTAGAGTTTAGGAACGTACGTGAGATAAATGTAATAATTTAGGGACTATTAAGTGATATTTTCATTAAATAAAATATAATACGAATTAGAAAAGGTGCAATAAGCTAGTGGAGAGAAAAACTTTTTAATAGCACCCTACTTGTATTTAAGAATGGTTTGTAAATTTAGTATTGTTAACGTTCGTGCCAAGTCAACAACAGGCGGCCCTAAGTCTCCCCAAATCCCCTTCGCATCACCTTCCCTGTCTCTCTCTCTCTTTTACCTACGTATGTTCATATGTAACTAATAGTGTTATTTCCTCATGCTTAATATTATCAAATTTTTAGGATGAAGTCACTTTCTATCTTAATTTTTTTTTTTGAAAAGTTTCTGTCTTAATTTATTTTGAATATATAGTTTTTTTGAGAATATTTTGCATATATTATTAAAAGTAGCATTTTACTTTTTTGTTTCTTCAATCTTTTGCATTTCTATTGAGTTGCCATTACAATGATTTCATCAAACTCGTTGAATAATGTGTGCTGCACATTTGCAATGAAGTAAATATTGAATTGTTTTTTTCGCTAAATAATATTAGAAATTAATATAATATCAAATGCCTAAAAACTAACAAAAAGGTAAAAAAATAATCGTCGGGTCATATTACACTTAGTTAGCATGAGTGAGCCAAATTGTCCACCTAGAATAACAACTAGTTTTATTTTGTTAAATCTAATGAAAAATAATTGTCAATTTTATTCAAGATAAAATATCATCCATCCTAATTTGGTTCTAAATAAGTAATTAAAAGTTTTTGTCATATCCAGAAACCTTTTTGAACTTATTATCTAAGGTAACTATTCGGCACTTTGAATTTTAAAATTATGATGTCTAATTTTAAAATACTTATTTTACATTTTAATTAGAAAAGTATAAAATTAGTTTGCCAAATAAATTGATAAGAATTACATTGAATAGATTAAAGGGTATTTCTGTCCATTTATTGAAATTTATATAAAAGTGGAGTGTCTTTAACAAAATGTGGAGTGCCTTTAACAAAACGTGGAGTGGCCTTATCAATTCCCTTGCTCCAAACACAAAAAATACTTAACAGGTTAAAAAAATTAATCGATAGCTAAGCAACAATTGTTGAAATTCATTATGTAACTTTAGGAGATGACATATCTAGTAGTATAAATTGTGACATTGATAATTTTAAGATATATATATATATATATATATATATATTTTAATTTAAGAGGAAGAGGGATACCTTACATTTCTAGTTCGACAAATCGGGGTAGATAGTTATAATTCTGAGCCATGAAGACTCTATCTAGCTTCATAAAGGAGTGGAGAGCCACAACTTGTGGCAGTTTGGATTCGAACCCAGGACCTCTCACATAAGGCACTAGGTGCCTCCCAGTGACGCGAGGCAGTTTGGTGCCCTACTGTCGACCGCGAGGGGTTTAGCCCTATGGGCTTCTCGTCCGGGGTCTCCCCTTGATTTTATTTACTTCGCATGTTTACACCTTTATCTTGTATCTCACAATCATTCTTGTGATTTTTTCTTTTTAGGCGGTGTGAGTTCATCGTCATCATCTTCAAGTGAGGATAGCTCTGACCGTGATGACTTAGTTTCGTTGGCAAGTGATTACAAGGAGTAAGGAAAATGGGATGTCGGCTCTCAAGGTGGGAGGTTGACCTGGGATCGCATGATGGATCTCTCCACTTGTCAATCCACCGTCACTACTAAGGAATTAAAGTTGCTCTTCGAGCACGCTCCGCCGGAAGTTAGGGCGTTGAAACCCAAGCCGAATGACTAGATAAGTAACCCTCTACGGGGCTACGTGACCCTTTATTTGGAGTATTTTAGAATGGGGTTTTCTCTATCATGCAACCCCTTGCTAGGATGATTTTGAGCCATTATCGAGTGTCCATTAGTCAATTATCACTCAGTAGTTTTGCGCAGTTCGAAGGTTTTATCCGTTGGTATTGGGATTTTTGGCTCGACGTGAGCCTTGACGCTTTTTAGGCTCTTTTTGATACTCGAATGAGCTCATGGGGGCATTCGTGCACTTCTATCCCCTGCCACCATATAGCTTTTTGGAGGGAAAAATTAGTTCCAAGGGAAATTGGAAAGCTAAGTTCTTTTACTTTTCTGTTTAGAGCCTGCCCATTCTCATCCCCGTACTGTGGTGTGATAGGATCACCCCTTACAAGATTACATCTACCCAGCACCGATTGAGGTCGGAGTTTACTGCGGCGGAGCTATTCGAGACCCGATACGACATCTGCCAAATATACCGCGGAGGTACTTAACTTCAACTTGCTATCACTTTAAGTGTTTATTTTTTGCAAATGGTGGATATGATTTAGTTTCACTAGCTTATCTTTTTGATAAATTTGTTTCAGGCATGAGGGGGCGATCTAGGACACCAGCCACTACCAACGCCCCTAGAGGCGGGCAACCGGACAGATAGGCCTCGCCTACTTTCTCTCTCCAGAAGGGTGAGGGTATAGTCCAAGAGGTGTCCGATCTTTTCCCACAGATTGAAGCTCCCACCACTCTAGATTTTGATTCTATGATGGTTGGTTTGGCCACTAGGGGTGCCCACGGTGCTTCTGTCAGAGCTTCCTCAGCTAACCCAAAGGGAAAATCACAGTCGGATGAGGGGGCGCAGCTGGCGCGCAGCGCCGCTCATCTTAGCTTATTTATATTAGAGCCCATCCTCTCCTGAAGCGCATCCACGATATCTCTCCCGTGAGTTTCGGTACCCCAGGTCACTATATAAGGGGTTATCTACCTATGGGGTGAATCGAGACCTTACAGTTCAGTCTTTTTGGGATACAGGTGACTCAATTTTCCCGTGGTCGATGACGAGGCACGTTGTGGATGATTATGATTCACGATGTTTGTCTATGTTGTCGGCAGATCAACCCGACGAGGGCCGGGTGAGTCTTATTTTATTTTTGTTTCTACGCTTTGTCATTTTTATACGCATTCATTTATACAAGGTATTCTTGCCTTTGCTTTTTCAGCTAATCCAAGTGTCCCATCACCTTCGCCTTCGATATGAGCATTTCGAGGGAAAGTTGAAAGATTATTCGAAGAAGAACAAAAAACTTCTTTCAAAATCCTCTAAGGTTGTCAATTCAGAATAGCTAGAAAATCTCTCTAAGTGAACGCTCTCTATTCTCACTATTGCATGTCCGAGGACTCTCACGGTCAGCCACCGGCGGCGGAGGCTGGTCAAGAACGAACAGTCAAAAAATTTAAACGAGGGATCACTGGCGATAAGAAAGCTTTCTTGTCCCCCCCGGATCTCAATCTGGCAAACAACAATAAAGAACCAGTTGGTGGAATTGATTCTCAAACAAAACAGACAGATAATGCATGGGCAACAGGAACTTTCCATTCTCAATGGCAACAAAAATCCACGAGCAAAAAATACTATACCGGCGAGGGTGAGAAGGACGAGTTTGACATCTCCTCACCAATGGATGAAGGTGCATCAGCCACCCCGGAGAAACCATTAAAATTTCCTCAGATTATAGTGACAAAGGACGAACTACGAACCCTAGTCACTTCATATAATCGGGCCCTGGTTGTCAAAATACTAGGACGGAAAGTGGGTTACGCCACACTACGACAAAGAATGCGCACATTATGGCAAATCTCCTATCTGAAACCGGTGGACATCGGCAACAAATACTACATGGTAAGATTTCAATCAAAAGCCGATTATGATAAGGTCTTACATGGAGGCCCGTGGGTTATTCTGGGACACTATCTCACTATACAAAAGTGGAACATGGATTTTGATCCCGACACCGATCAGATTACAAAAACGCTAACATGGGTTCGATTACCGAAACTCCCAATCACATTCTTCAACGCTGACATCTTGGCTAGGATGGGATCGGTAATAGGGAGAGTAATTAAGGTTGATCGACACACGCAAGAATCACTACGGGGCAGATTTGCGAGGGTGTGCATTGAGATAGATCTCACTAAGCCACTTCTCTCATTCATGTACGTGAATGAACGCCTTCAAGCAATCGAATATGAGGGTTTATACCTCATTTGTTTTAATTGTGGCTCGTATGGGCACCGAAAAGAAACTTGCGGGAAGGGAAATAATTCTCCGGCTGCTCAATCGGATCATTCACCGAGTCATAAAGCCGATCGCCCAACCTCATCGACTAAGGATACGAACGATGCGACGAAGGCTACAGATGACTTCGGGCCGTGGATGTTGGCCCCGACCCGAGCCCGAAGAACATTCCGGCAGAATACCATTGGAGAGGGAAGCCATAAAATGGAAAGAAATCAATAAGCTAATACGGAGAAACCAAATCCGCCGCTAATATTCCAAGCGGTGGGGAAAAAGGAAAACTTGCCTTCGAAGGCTAATATGGAAAAAAAGAATTCTGGGGGTCACACAAAAGGAAAGAATATTAAAGGCCCCACAAAAAATCTAACAAAAAGTAATAAATCTCAAACAACCACTAGTGGGTCCAGGTTTCACATTCTTGATGAGTTGATCCAAGAGGAGATAATTCAAGATACTACTGGACACGGCATTTCGGACCACAAGCAGCGCAATTCGCCCTTGGATCAACAAGTCAGACAACCCATAGTCAAGGATAAAAATAATGGCAAGGCCCAACTCGGCCCACATCAACTGGTGGACTTGGACATACTTCCACAAATCCAAAAAGGTACCACATTTACAATTCATAATAATTCAATAATCTCCCCCCAAGTTGGGACCCCGCCATTTTCACACATTGGAACGTCTAATCCAATTGACAAACAAAGTGTGGAATCATTGGCTCATTACCCACAAGCAATTAACAAGGTTCTGGTTGGAGACCAATCAAATCCACCTGGTCCGACACACATACCTCACACGGACGATTCTGGGCTCGTCCTAGGCAACCCAATGTCCCATTCCCATACATCGGATCCAGCCACGTTATTCGGGTCCTTCAAACTCGGACATCAGGGCCCGATCTGAGACTATGGAAGTGGAGGATATTGACGCAAATGGCAGGTTCTTTGTAGCCAATGAGGAGTTCACCTTCGATGACATGGAGGGTCAATTAACTCAGACGTCGCCTAGTTTTGAATTAGGGGCGCTCGGTAAGCCTATTTACGTATCAATGGGGGTCATTGAGCCCCTCGAGGTATGATTTTTGTTTGAGTTTAATAACTCCCCACCCCTTTCTTTTTTTATGAAGATTGTTTGTTGGAAGTGTAGGGGCGCAGGTAAGCCGGAGTTGCTTGGTGCGCTGTTGGATATTCTGCGAATCCATGACCCGATGATTCTAGTGCTGATGGAAACTCGTGTTAGTGGGGATAAAGCCGAGCCGATTATCCAATGTAGCCGGTTTGACCGAGTCGAAAAAGTTGAGACCCGAGGCTTCGCGGGGGGCATTTGGCTATTTTGGAATTCGCAAGTAGTGTCGCTGGAGATTGTTGCTGCTAACGATCAGTGTATTACTTCTGTGGTCAGAATCCCGGGAAAAATGGATTGGGTCCTCACCTCAGTGTATGCTAGCCCCCAACAGGACAGTCGAGACTGCCTGTGGGAGCACATTTGTCAGATGTCAAAAGTCGTTAAAGGCCCGTGGATGCTGGCTGGTGACATGAATGTGGTTACTAGTGAATCAGAAAAGTCAGGGGGCGCTCCTATTGACTATAACAAATGCAAAAAATTTCTCGATTGTGTTAATACGGTGGGGCTTATAGATCTTAAATTTATCGGGAACCCATTCACATGGGCCAAGGGTGGTCGTTCTTCACTTCAAGAGCGTCTTGATAGGGCTTTGTGCAACTCTATGTGGCGTATAGCTCATCCGCTGGCCAAGGTCACCCATTTACCTCGCCTTGCCTCTGACCACTCTCCCCTTTTAATCACTATGGAGGAAAATCTTCATCCGACACCAAAGAGTTTTCGAATTCAGTCGGCCTGGTTTACTGATTCCCGGTACCAGAAATTTATCGCAGAGCAGTGGCCGAGCAGAGAAAAGAATGGGATGTATGAGTGTATTCAGGAAATTCGTGTGCAATCTATGAAATGGAACAATGAAATTTTTGGGAATATTTTCAAAAGAAAAAGGGAATTGTCAGCCAGAATTGCAGGGATCCAGAGGGCTCAGAGTCAATCATTCAGGAGACACTTACAAAAATTGGAAGCTAAGTTACTCAAACAATACCATGAGACTCTTCATCAGGAGGAGTTGCTTTGGAAGCAAAAATCTCGTATACGTTGGCTTCAGGTGGGGGACCAGAATACTAAGTTCTTTCATACATCAGTCACCCACAAACAATGCAAGGCCAAAATCAGGACGCTCCTTAGGGACGATGGGGAATGGGAAACTGAAGCCAATACCTTAAAACAAATGGCAGTGAACTTTTATAAGAAGCTCTATGGGGATGGACCCCCGGTCTCGGAGTACAAGGCAACTCGTGACTTTCCAAAACTTGGGGATAACCAACTTTCAGTTCTCTAAGCGCCGGTGACTAAGGCTGAGGTTAAACAGGTAATATGGGAGATGCACTCGACTAAAGCCCCAGGCCCAGACGGACTACAACCTATGTTTTTTCAAAAATGTTGGAACACGGTAGGCGACACTGTCACCAAGATGGTGAGCGAAGCTCTCCGCACAGGTATGATCGACTCGCGCATTAATGAATCACTTATTATTTTAATTCCTAAAGAGAGTCACCCGACCCAACTTACAAATTTTCGCCCTATTAGTTTGTGTAATGTCATTCTCAAAGTCATCACTAAAACTATGGCTAATAGAATTAGAAACATGATGAATGAGTTAATCCCTCAAACCCAAAGTAGTTTTATTCGAGGTAGACAAACGGTTGATAACGTGATCATAACTCAAGAGGTTTGTCATAACTTGCATATAACTAAAGGAAAAAAAGGTTATTTTGTTGCTAAAATTGACTTTGAGAAGGCATATGATCGTATTGATTGGGCTTTTTTGAAAGGTGTGCTAGGAGAAATGGGTTTTCCCTTGACTTGGATACATTTTATCTTGGAATGTACCACAACCGCCAAACTATCCCTCATTTGGAATGGGGAAGCGACTGAGTGGTTCAATCCAAGTAGGGGTCTAAGACAAGGGGATCCTTTATCACCTTATCTATTTGTTTTCTGTGTAGAGAAGCTGGGCTCTTTAATAAGGGAAAAGGTTTTGGATCGCTTATGGAAGACGGTTCCGACGTCTCGATCAGGACCCCGTGTGTCCCATCTAATGTTCGCCGATGATCTTATCCTGTTTGGAGAGGCCTTTGATAAACAGGTTGATATCATCAAGCATACTTTGGATTGTTATTGCAGAATGTGAGGCCAAAAGGTCAACATGGACAAGTCTAGGATCCTTTTTTCTGGGAATGTCCCGGGACTGAAAGGTAGAGCCATTGGGAGACGGGTTAACCTTCGGGTTACTCATGACCTAGGGCGTTATTTGGGGACTCCTATTCACCATCAACGGGTCCGACTCAGTGACTATGGTTTTATTGTGGATAGGGTGAAAAAAAAACTAAAAGGTTGGAAGCAGAAACAACTGTCTCTGGCTGGGCGAGCTACTCTAATCAAAGCGGTTTCGTCATCTATTCCTTCATATGTTATGCAGACTTCTCAAATCCCTATAGGCATCTGTAACAAAGTGGACAAAATCAATCGCCAATTTTTATAGGGAGGAGCTGAAGAGGAAAAGAAAATTCATTTAGTTGGATGGGATATGATCTGTAACAGTAAACAAAATGGCGAACTCAGCTTGCGTAACACCCGGGCTGTTAATCTCTCATTCCTTGGAAAGTTAGTTTGGCAAATGATGACCGAGGATATCAGATTATGGGTTCAAGTCATGCGTAACAAATATGTTTATAGAAACTGAGCCCGAGCGAACAACGCCACGTCACATACGTGGAGAAGTATTCAAGCTGCTCTTCCGGTTCTTGAGAAAGGGCTTCGGTGGAAAATTGGAGATGGGGCAACAATTCAATTTTGGCTTGACAATTGGTTTGGAAATGGCGCTCTGATTGATCGTTCTGGCTGGACTCCCTCGGATGAGGACATGAACCGCACGGTTAAAAGCTATTGGTCACCTTTTGAAGGATGGAAATGGGACGAGCTCTCGGGAATGGATGACAATATTCGAGCAGATTTGGAAATAATTAATCTTAATGACTCGGCCCATGTGGATGATACCCCCATTTGGAATCTTACGAAAACCGGTGTCTATAGTTGCAAGAGTGCTTATGATCTCATTATTAGTTCTTCCTCAGATGACCAGGACAATGCGAAAGGGGCTTGGAAAAGATTATGGAAAGTGCGCATCGCATATAGGCGAAAATATCTTCTTTGGCTGTTGCGACATGATAGGCTTATGACATGTCAAACCCTTGCTCGTCGGGGCATTCCGGTGAACCCCGACTGTCCATTTTGTGGCCACCCTCAAGAGACTAATCTTCACGCGCTGCGTGACTGCCCTTGGGCAGCAGATACTTGGAGAAGAATCATTGCGCCTCAATTTCAATCCCAATTTTTCTCTATGCAAATACCGGATTGGATTGATTGGAATCTAACGAAGACTGCGAGCAGGTATGCATGGAGTGGGGATTGGGATATCACCTTTACTGAGACACTTTATCTTCTTTGGCAGGAACGTAATCGAGTGATGCATGAGGAAGGAGATTTCGAACCGCATGTCGCAATTGAGCAGATCCATTTTCGAGTCGATGAAGCCTTCCGTATGAGTAAATTTGACCCGAAAAATATCGTTGAAGCAATACATGTTGGCTGAACCAAACCTGAAGCTGGAATCTTCAAAATTAATGTTGATGGTGGAATGCGTACCACGGATACGGGTTCTAAACATACCACATCCATTGGAGGTGTGATCCGTGATAATAAAGGAAATTGGATCCGTGGCTTTGCTGAGCAAATTGAGACCGAGAGTCCACTAGGAGCAGAACTTAGTGCGATTCGGAGAGGGCTTGAATTGGCTTGGGTAATTGGCTTAGTTTCTGTTATTGTAGAAAGTGATAGCAGAGAAGCACTTGAGAGCATCAATAGTGGGACTTCTTCCCACCATTACTTCAATACCATTCTGCAAATCCGCCAAAAGATGGACCTGCCATGGCAAGTGGCCTTAAAGCATGTTTAGAGGGAAGGAAATAAAGTGGCAGACGCCCTAGCCAAACTTAGCTTCGAAGGAAATATCATGCCGGCTAGTATCCCAAATATGCACATAATGGATCTACTCGATCAAGATAGAGTAGGTAAGACTTGGATTAGATACATGACCATTGACTCGGGTTTGTCGAGCTAGGTCACTAGGGTAACACTCTCCCATTGATTCAAAAAAAAAAAAAAATCCTCTAAGGTTAAGGCGGTAGGCAAAGGGTAGGAGGCGAAATATGAGGCGACCAATGAAGTCCTCGAGAAGGAGTCCTCTTGTGGCCAGAGCTTCCTTAGCTTGAGTATTGGTAAGAAAACTTTGGAAGACGTTGAGCAGGCGGCTGTGAATGAGTTCCGTGCTAGCACCGAGTTTCTTAACGAGTGTAACAAAAAGGCATATGATATTGCCCTTGGTGTCATGGGGAAGACGGTCCGGCAGTGCCATCAGGCTCTTCGGGGAGAGTGGTCGCTATTCCCATGATGACTTTTCATGGATGTATGAGACAATTGCTGATGATAGCGATAAGGAAGGCGTGCCCCGTGTTGGGGAGTGGTGATGACCCTCCTCACGATAGCTAGTCATTAGCGCATAGTGCCACTGCGGCTTGTTATATTAGTTAGCCTTCATGACTCTTGTTTATTCGGCTTTTGTAAGACTATTTTAGAACAATTGGTGCTTTGTAAGATTGCTATTTTTTTTGTTTACTTATTGCTTTCGTCTTATCACACTTAAGTCTTGTTTTTTCCTACCCCCATGATTTGATTTGGTGGGTGGACGGTTTTGGCGGGTAGACTTAGCCATCACATATGCCCCCTACTCCTTAGTTTTTTTTGGCTGTGAAAAAACGCTAGGAGTAGTGAGATGCCTCTCAAAGCTTGTTGGAAGCTTATGAGGGGTTAGTTATTTATGTATTTTGAATAAGTGGCGTAGTTCGTGATACTAGTAACCACATTTTGTGTGGAGGTGTGAGTTACCTCCTATGTGCTTATTTTTGTATAATCTCGATCCAGAACTTTAGTGGGAGGGAGAGATCTTTTCTTGGATCCTCAACCTCTCCCGGTATTACTGGAAGGATTCTCAGGTGGACTATTCTCGTTTGAGTCTTTGGTAGCTCGGGGGACTCTTGTTGTTCCACCCATATTGACCTCTATTGGGGTCGCGGATAATATGATAATGCCTTTATTGGAGGCTTTTTCTAGCTCCAAGGGGTCATTCAGATATGTTCCATTCCCAACTATGTTGCCAAATCGTATAAATAATTAATAGGGATAATTAAACTCACACCCAACACAAACTTTAAGATATCACTCTGAGAAAATCTCAACAACAGCTCGGTAAAATCTCTTTAAGCTTTCAATTGTCGTTGACTTACCAATCTTAACATACTCATCAGTAGCATCTGTCGCTACACCACATGCCAACATTTGGAACATGGTTGTTCTTTTTTGTAAAGTTGATAATCCAAGTCTACCAAAACCATCTCTCCGCTGTTGGAAATATTCATCATGATCTTTGATTGCATCAACAATACGAATGAATAGAGTTCGAGACATTCGATATCGTCAACAAAACATTTCATCATTATATCGTGGATTAGCGCCAAGATAATCATTAACCAGATTAAGATTTGTTGCTTCACGATCACGATTGATCATTCTATGACCTGGGACAGAGCCACGACGATGGGAAGACTGGTTGGGAAGGCTATTTTGATAATACTCCATTATCCTATTATTATTTTGCAGCACAAGTCGAGCCACTGCTTCATTGTGATCAAGACTTTGTATGAATAACTCATTATCAAATTCACCATAAGAAGAAAAAGAAGGAAGAGATGGTGTTGGAGATGGAGATGAAGATGAACTCTCAATATTGATATTAGAAGGACCTCCAATATTAAAATTCATTTTCAAATTATATTTCTTGCCCAATTTGAAGAAGAGAGGAAAGAAGTGGTTTTTAAATAATGTAGATGAGGAGAGTGATGAGGAAATCGATTCATTAAATCCATTTATTTATAGATTAAGAATAGATGATAAGGAGTCCATCCAGTGGTTAGGATGAGGAGGAAAATCCATCCAACGGTTGATATTGAGATAATATTTTGGATAAGATTTGGATGATGATGATATCCATTGAACGGTTAAGATGATAAGAAAACTAATCCAATGGCTAGGATGACGAGGAAATCCATCCAACGGATAAGATTGAGATAATATTTGGATAAAAGTCGGATGATATATATATATATATAATTATTAAACTACGTATAAATACATACATATATATATGTATATAAATTAAAACAATATATAATTAAGTGAAGAAAAAAAACATAACTTAGGATCTAATTGTAACATTTTAAAGTTTAGGGACCAAATTACATAGTACCTAATTGTTTCTATTACGAATTTAGGGACTCAAATGAAAACAAAACAAAAAACAGAAGAAACAAAAAAATTGCCCAGCGCTACTTTAGTACTGGGTTTGCCCCTCCATTTCCATTGGAGATGGTCTTATCTTGTTTTGATGTTATAGATTTGGTTTGGGTGATATTTGGTGACTTTGGGAATCCAACTTTCGGAGCCTATCCATCACACAAAGTTCTAAAACATAATAAAAAATATATATTTTTATATGGACCCACACGTATTTTAACATTGTGCGGTGGATATTTTTTGGGAGTTGAACTCCTAGAAGTCACCAAATATCACCCATTTGGTCTTAGTGGCTCATATCATAAAGACTTGTTCGTTCCATTAAAAATGAGGAGAAAAAAGGGATATTCTTTTGGAGTCTCTATCGTGTTCAACCTCTTGTCTTTTGGGTTTTTGGTAGATTCGAAGTGCTTTGCCTTGGAATTGATGGAAGATTGGTTGTTGGTGGTTTGAGTGGAGTTAGCTCCTCCTCCCAAAAGAATTGGCTCGTTTGCATTACAGTTATCCTGGTACTTGATGGCTAAGGCCCCCAAAATCTTAGCTCATGTCGCATGCCGACAAACTAAGATTTCACATCGTGTTACTTGTGAAACATTTTTTATTTCTCTAATGTATCAATCTTATTTGTGGCTGATTCAATCTACCAATGACTTAGTTAATAGTTCTTTAGTGTTAATGTCAAATGTATTGTATTATGTGTTTTTACCCAATTTTATGTTTAGTGAAAATTAAATTTTGTCCAATAAAAATAAAAATAAAAAAGAGTAGGTGTGATTGGGGGAGACATGCATGACTTATGCCGCCATTGTTGTGTTGGCTTGGCAGGCATATAAAACAACAGAATATTACACAAAACCTTTCCTTATTTAATGCATAATTACCAACAACTCAATCACTTCTTTGAAATTACATAAGAATAAGGTATTTGAGCATTTATCACAATTACACCTCTCTATATAAAAAAAATCTTATAATTTAACTCTTGAAACCTGACAATTATAGACCCTGTAGGGGTGTTGATAATTTCAAAAAGGTGAGAATTTTTTGGTAGTTTTTTCCAGTGGCGGATCTAGAAATTTGGGTTAGTGGGGGCATCAGGGATGGAGCCAGGAATTTTATCGAGGGGGGCGAGATTGTTGTAATATAGCTATACAATTTATTTTTAGCCAAATAGATGAAGGATTTAAGGGAAGCCCCCCACGGTACGGTACGCTATATTTATGGGGAAAAATATAATAAGGAACTAGGTTCAATTACAACTTTTGACATACTTTATACTCTTATATCTCTTTTGTTATAGTCAGGATTTTGGATTTTGGGGGGGCGAACTCAAAGTAAAGGGAGAAAGCGTGATATTTTTCGATCTTAAAGGGGGGGGGGGGGAGGGCGCGAAATTCAAATATAAAAAACTTTGTAAGGTAATAAAATAATTTTTCAAAATTGAGGAAGGCGAGCACACCCTCCAGCCCCCCCTCCCCACTGGGCTCCGTCCCTAGGGGGCACAATTTACCGAGTGAGATGAAAATTGGAATTGAGGAGGAGCCTTTAAAAATTTGAATGGGGGCATTAATGTAATTTATAAATTAAAATTAAAATATATATATATATATATGTATTAAAAAAATTGAGTGGGGGCGTTGTCCCACCCAGTGGCTGTAGATCAGCCACTGGTTTTTTTCGATGAACAATTATAAACTTCTTATAAAATATTTTTTTGTAATTCAAATTCAATTTAATTAAATTCAAATATAATTTGCAAAACAAATAAATCAAGTTGTTTATTGATTATTTACAAGACGAATTAGTTAGATTTAGATTTCATATATGTGGAGGATATGGATCGAGACCCATCAGTCTAGGAGCCCCGATAACATCCAAAATATATTTATCTATAAAGCACAAACACTTCAAAAAATTGCCACGTACCATATTCGACGCATGTCGGACATAATACAACTCTAACACGTGTCTAACACAGAAAATCTGTGTCCTTAAATCAATAATAAAAAAAAAACTTTGAGACACGTTCAGGGGCGTGTCTAATACGCTTGAGAATATGATTGGACTTTCGTGAGAGACTAAGAAGTATGAGGTCAAATTGTAACATGGAAAAAAAAATTAAAATTCCTAATCTAATTCAGCATAAGAGAACACTCACATGCATTATAATATGTAGAACTTAAAAAGTAAAATGCAAAGTTTATAATGAACTATCCCCCGTTTATTTATCTAACATATTATATTAAAATTAAAATCAAAAGTTTAATTTACGTATTATAGTTATATATATGTGTGAGAGAGAGAGTATGTGTTGAGCAGCGGTGTCAGAATCGTGTCGCGTCCTAATTTTTCTAAAGCTTTTTGTATCTCGATCCATATTGTATCATGTCCGAGTCCATACATCATAAATAAATATTTATTAGAAGAAAGCCAAGGGAATGTTTTGGAACTCATCCTAAATGAAGTTTCAGACATGAAAATTTTCATTTGTCAAAAGTTTTAGGCTATGTTTGTTTTTATTTTCAAGCCTATTTTGGCCAAAAAAAAGTTTGGTTTATCCTTTTTGGCCAAAATTGATTTTTTTGGCCAAATATCCTAATAACATGTAGCCTACAAAATTTGACTTTTACTACTATGTCTACCCACTCCTACCCCTTTCACATAGTATCTATATATATATTGTAATGCCCAATCATTTCTCACGCAGCCAACAATAAGCATGTCATATAATTAGCATTTATTATTGACTATAAATGGCATGATTGCACGAACATGATTACTTTTTAATTATATGATAATTGCATTTAAAGTACATTTTTGCGAACGTTTATCACTAGTTAAGCAGGCACGACGTCTAAGCAGGCATGACGTCTAAGCAGGCATGACGTCTAAGCAGACACGACGTCTAGCATTTATTGCTAGTTAAATAAAAAAAATGAAAAAAATGAATTGATAATTGACGTGCTTCCAAGGTGGTCACCCATCTCAGGATTGCTCCCGTCTGAGCACACTTAACTTTAGAGTTTTGATTGAATTTGGTACACGAAAGCTTTCCACTAGTCACTGGGTCAATATATTTCATGCCCTACGTGCTCTTACGTGTCATTTATATGTCACGATGAATGTAAATATGTGACACATAGAAAATATAAGACATAAACGTATAACACGTATTAAGCTAGCAGCTTCAAGTAATTCAAGAATATAATAATATTAAACGTAACCAAACTTCACAATTAAGCTTGTGAACCGACTTAGAAAGCTTACCAATCTTCAAAAGGCTTTCTGGAGACAAACATAGAACAAAAAAAAAAAAAAGAAGCAGAGAAGAAAGAAAAAGAAAGAAAAGAGAGGAAAAAAATTCGGGAAAAAATATGAAATGAAGAGTAATAGGTAAAGGGAGCTAGGCATATCGACGTGGCTGTTACAAGTAAGTCTTTTACCGGTTGTTTCTTCAATTTAATCGGTGAATTTGGAATAATTATAGAGGATTGTATTTAGGTATGTTATATACCCTTTTTACAGATTATTGCACATCTAAAATTAGGAAGAAGTGTCATTAGCTAGCTTCGGTAGCGTCACCTTTCCTGGTTCATTGCAAAGGACTTAAGGTAAGTTGAAGTTCGTTCACTGCTTCATAAGGACCATATTAATGCATGTTTATGATGTTTTAAGATAATTGGAAATGAATGTTATTACTTGCCTATTGTGTGAAGTATTGACGTACGTATATACATTTATGATGTTTTAAGATGATTGCTTGGGAATGAATGTTATTTCTTGTTTATTGTGTATATATGATCATGATGCATGATGTTGATGCGCACGTAAAGAAAATGATTTGAAAAAGGGAGGTATGATATTTAATTGATGGTCGGGTAGGCACGGGACGCGGGTGGGACCGGCGGACCCAAAAGACTGGTGGTGAATACCTTGAGGTGTGAAAGCCAAGATAGATAAAGCCACAATGGCCTGGTGGTGAATACCTTGAGGTGTAAAAGCCAAGATAGATAAAACCACGATGTACAGGTGGTGAATACCTTGAGGTGTAAAAGCCAAGATAGATAAAGCCACGATGTACTAGAGAGCTAGCGGTTAATATCATAGAGCCGAAAGGTCGGTTATGAGAACCTCGTGATGCCTCTTTCATTGGCCAATTATTATGAACAGGTTCCGAAAACAGACGCCTATCACTATCAATCAAATACCACACCTCGAGGGTACCCAAAAGGAAAGGATAAAGAGGATAAAGAGGAAAAAGAAAAGTTTTAACTGAACTATGCATTATTGACTGTCGTATGTGATATGTGAAACGTTGTTTTTAAAAATATGAGCTTCTTCTTACTGAGCCATTACCTCATTAGGTTCTTATGATGCAGGTGATGATCATGTTTATATGTGAAGGTTGCCCAAGTTTCCAGAGCGGTCAGACAGAGCTATGTTCATATGCTTTGCTTCAAGCACTTTTGTACTCTGATGTTGATTTGTATAACCGCTTTGTTATGGTTTTGTAAACATAATTATGTTAATACAGGAATGAAGGTACTGGGTTTTGATGTATATAAAATAAAAATTATTTGCTTTTAAATTTGAAAGGGATATATTCTATTATTTTAGAAAATCATAACATTTCAAAGGAAGAAAATAGGTCATTGCCCCTCGGCCTGCCCGTGTGGCTTATATGAGTTACATGTACGGATTGGGTCGGGGTGTGCGACATATATATATATATATGTATATTAATTTTATTGACATAAAATATTACTTAATAAGATGATGTAGTGTGATTAGGAGTGTTCAAACCTATAAAGCACGGACACTCCAAAAAATCACCGCGTATGGTGTCGTGCGCGTGTCGGACACCGACACTCCTCCGACATGCTTCCGACACGTGTCAGACACGGCTATTTTTGTGTCCCTAATTAAAAAATTTTAAAAATAGTTGGACACCGTGCCCGACACAGTTGGGACAGAGTTGGGACTTTTTATAATACACTAAAACATTGGGGGTCAAATTGTAAATAAAATTTATCATTTATAAGGAAACAAAGGCAAGGCAACAGCAGCAACACTCATCACTCAACACTCATCACTCATCAGCAACACCCAGAAAGAAAAAGTCACACGCTCGGCTCTCCTCTCAATCTCATCCTCTCTTCTTCTCCGCCAGTCGCCGTCTCCATCGTCGTCGTCATTCTCCATCACCATCGCTCGTCTCTATTGGCAGCCACAATCGCAGATTGAAGAAACCCTAAATCCCCAAATCCTATTTCACAAATTCAAAACCCTAAATCCCCAAATTGAAGAAACCGATATTATTTCGAAATTATTTTGCTAATTAGTTTGGTGATGATTGTGGAGAACATATATTAATGTATTAATAGTTGTTTATGCGATTGCGAATTATATGTTGCTGTGGGAAATATGGAATGTTGAACGGGGAAGTAATGTCTGTTTGTGCTTTGATATTGTGTATGTATATATGGAAATATATGAGTATGTATGCATATCTTAAATTTGAATTGATGAATTGTATATACGTATGTTCTTCATTGAATTGTGCAGACTATTAATATATGTTTGTCATTAGTAGTTGTTTATATATAAAATATATATAAAAAAAAATTGGACAACCGTGTCGAAGTCGTGTCGTGTCCTATAATTTTTTAAGAATTCTGTTCCCCGTGTCGGTGTCGTGTCGTTCCCCGTTCCCCGTTCCCCGTGTCGGTGTCGGTGCATCATAGGTTCAAACCATATTTTGGCCATGGTGATGACGTCTGTCTGCTTACATCAACTTGAATATGCACTCCACGCCATGGCTTATATATTTTATCTTATGTTTAGGTGATTGAAAATTGTTTATAGTGTGATCACGAATAAAGTGTATTATAAAAGGCACTTGATAGTTGGTGTTCAAGATATTCTTTCTACATCGTTTGAGTCGATATGAATTGTATTATTCCAGACGTTGTAAACTTTTAATTGACAATATATAAGACCGATTTTTCTTAAAAAAAATTAGATAAAGTGAATCTTATTTCGTAATTAGAGTCAAGATATGTGATTATTTTGATGCCCATATTGAGATATTAGTGGATAAAGACCTTTTAGTTGTTGATTGAACTGTCTAATAATTAATAGGGCAAAATACACTTTGTACCTCTAAACTATTCACTTTATTCCATTTAGGTCCCTGCACTATTAAATGTCACAAAATGGTCCATGAACTATCAAACGTAACAAAATGGCCCTCAACTTAAGGCATAATTTGGCAAGTTTTTTTAAATTGATAAATAGTATAATACAAATATTATTTTTGTATATTAAGTACTTTAAATATTTTTATATTTAAAGTATATTGTTGAAGTATATTACGACGCAAATTTTTAATTACTTTAAATATTTTTATAGTTTGGCTTGTTTGGAAAAGTATATTACGGCACGAATCACTTAAATTAACGTTATTCAAAGATCAAGTCAATTTTGAAAGGGATCAAAGTACAAAAAATCGTTCAAGAACTCAATCCAATTGTTGAAGTGAAGAATCAGAGGAAAAAATTAGAGATTTGTAACTACTTTTTTTTTAATTCAATTCAATAATATTTGTACACTTATTTTTCTTGTTTGATTAAATCGCAGACATTTAAAATTTATTGTTCACAACATCTAAATTAAACTCATTTATTAAGACATCCAAAAGTAGATAAAGTGAATCTTATTTCGTAATTAGAGTCAAGATATGTGATTATTTTGATGTACATGTTGATATATTAGTAGATAAAGTCCTTTCAATTGTTGATTGAACTGTTTAACAATTAATAATTAAAAATATATTTTTAATGAGAAAAGTACGAGAGAAATGGCAATCAAGCCCATTTTTCATGGAAAGTTTGTAGCAATCTTCTTGAAGTATTTTTCAGAGGTGCCGAACAAATAAAATTTTAATTAAAAAATTCTCTAAAAAGAGGGAAATTATATATCATTCAATTGGATTCTTTTCCTATCAAAAAACAAATTATATAAAAAAAGCTCTCAATTAATACTAATAATAGTAAGAGTTTTTAATAACTCTTCTTGTGAAATAAATTGGGTTTGGGGAGTCGAGAGTAAGGACCTTACTAAGTTTTCCCTAAATCCAATGCCACTTGAACTTGACAAATCATAGTCAAGACAGTTCGTCGTCTTGTCCTCCAAATTGTTGTTAAAGACTCAAGAGTCAAGAACCTAATTATAATTTAAAATTCTGATGACGAATCATAATGAAGACAGTTTTTCAGCTTGTTCTCCAAGAACATTTCTATTCTATATATACATATACCCATTTCTCTCCATATATACCTCTGATATATAGTAAACCTCTAATCAAGATAAAAAATGATGCCATCATCAATGGCGGAAATGATGACCCAAGTAGGCTCTGCAATTGCAGGTCTAGCGGTTGCATACGCCATGTTCCAAAACTATTTCCCAAACCAACTTCGCAGCCCCATCAAACGCTACACCCAAAAACTCATCAGTTACATATACCCATACATCCAAATCACCTTCCCTGAGTACCAAGGCGACAGCTTCGAGCGGAGCAAAGCTTTCTCCGCCATTGAAAGATATCTCAACGCCAATTCCACCAAACAAGCCAAGCGCCTCAAGGCCAACGTCGTCCGAGACAGCGAAGCTATTGTTCTTACCATGGCCGATCACGAAGAAGTCACCGATGAATACCAAGGGATTAAACTCTGCTGGGTTTCAAGTCAAACTTTGCCCAACTCCAAGACAATCTCATGGTACCCACGTGAGGAGGAGAAGAAATCATTCAGGCTCACTTTCCACAAGAAATATCGTGAAATTGTTACCGAAAAGTACTTAAAGCACGTTTTGGATGAAGGAAAAGCGATTACGGTTAAAGAAAGGCGTCGGAAGCTCTACACGAACAACAAGAACAGCGCAGGCGGCGGCTATTTCTACCGCCGGAGCATGTGGAGCCAGGTGGTGTTCGAGCATCCATCGACTTTCGACACTTTGGCAATGGATCCTGAAAAGAAAGAAGAAATTATAGACGATCTTATTACTTTTTCAAAGGCCAAGGATTATTACGAAAAAGTTGGCAAGGCGTGGAAGCGTGGCTATCTTCTGTACGGTCCGCCTGGTACTGGTAAATCCACAATGATCGCCGCCATGGCGAATCTCCTGAAGTACGATGTTTATGATCTCGAGCTGACGGCGGTCATGGACAACACGGAGTTGAGGAAATTGTTGATTGACACGTCGAGTAAATCTATTGTTGTTATCGAGGATATTGATTGCTCGCTTGATTTAACGGGCCAGAGGCAGAAGAAAGATGAAGATGAAGATAAGAAGAAAAAAGACGAAGAAAAGGATCCGATTAAGGAGAAGATGAAGAAAATGGAGGAGAATAAGACTAGCGAGGTCACATTATCGGGGCTATTGAACTTCATTGACGGGCTTTGGTCAGCTTGTGGAGGTGAAAGAATTATAGTTTTCACTACAAATTATGTGGAGAAACTTGATCCTGCTTTGATCAGACGCGGGAGGATGGATAAGCACATAGAGATGTCCTACTGTGGATTTGAGGCGTTCAAGGTTTTGGCGAAGAATTATTTGGATTTGGATTCACATGATTTGTTTGGTAAGATCAGGTTAATGTTGGAGGAGACGAAGATTAGTCCGGCTGATGTTGCCGAGAGTTTGATGCCGAAATCGGGTGGTGATGATAAGGAAACTCGTTTGGTTCGATTGATTAAAGCTATAGATGAGGCCAATGAAGAAGAGAAGAAAAAGGCAGAGGAAGAAGAGAAGATCAAAGCTGAGAAATTAGCCAAGGAAGAAGAAGAAAAGAAGGAGAAGGAGGAGAAAGAAAATGGTGCGAAAATTAAGGGGAATAATGAGAATAAGGAGAATAGCGAGGTCAAAGAAAATGGTGTGGAAATCAAGGACAATCCTGGGATCAATGGGGTCAACGAAAATGGAGTTGCCACAAATTAATTAATTGTTATCATTCACTAGCATTTCAAAATAATTCAACTCCTTTAATATTTGGGAAATAATATTACAAAATAGTTGTATGTACTTTTTTTTGGTAAGACTAATAGTTGTATGTACTTGATTGTGGCCTGTGGGTAATATTTCAAAACAGTTGTATGCGCTTGATTGTGGTAATATTTCAAAATGTTTGTAGGTACTTGATTGTGGGGTAAAATTCATTTTGGTCCCTGGTCTTTGACCTCAATTTTAAAGTAGTCCTTATATTTTTAATTTCTAATGTAGTCCCTCCAACGGATGCCCGAGAATAATTTCCGGCCAAAAACAAGTATTTTGCTATTATATCCTTGAAAAGTTTAAATTTTAAGTGGTGAAATCCATTTGGTCCCCGACCTTTCACCTTAATTTTAAATTGGTCATTGTGGTTCTATTTATCTCAATGTAGTCCCACAAATGGTAGAAATTTTTCTCTTAGTTCTTCATGCTCAACTCATGAATTAGAAGAAAACTATAAAAAAAGGTTGAGAGAGAATGGAAGAAAGAATAACTCACAATCTCTTAATTGTGATTAGGGTTGGAAATTAAAAGACCAATGTAATAATAATAATATATTCTATATCTACATTTAATTACCTAACTTAATATAATAATATATATACTATATATGTATATATAATAATATATGCGCGCGCGTGCATTTAAGTGCAATTAATGCACAAAGTTGACTAACATCCTAAGACGGAGCCAGAATTTTCAGCAGGGGGGCGAGATATAGTTATACCTTTTTTTTTTGTCAAATAGACAATGGATTTAAGAGGGTGTGGGGAGCTTGCCCCCCGCGGTACGGTATGCTATATTTATGGGAGGAAATCTAATAAGAAACTAGGTTCAATTACAATAAATTTGAATAATATAGAGGATAATTATGTCATTGAGGGGGGGGGGAGGAAATAGATATTTTGAAAATCTTATGAGTAGTAATGAAAAAAGAAATTTGAGGGGGGCGAAATTGGATATTTGAAAATTTTATGGGTAGTAATAATAAAAACAAAATTGAAGGGGAGGGGCGGTGGCACCCTCCAGCCCCCCTCCCCCCCACCCCAGCTCCGCCATTGATCCTAACATGCACGCCTCTAGGCGTGCGTGTAGTATACATATATATATATATATTGATGGACCCCACAAATATTTTAACACTGTTTGTGACTGATATTTCTCGGGAGTTAGACTCCCAGGAGCTACCAAGAATCACCCTATATATATATATATATATATACATATATGTTATTATATTATGTCATGTCATATATTCTTTCTTCCTTTTTTAATTCTCTTCCTTAATTAATTAGTTTAAATAATTAACTGATTAGATATTTTCATATATTTGGGATTCTCCCAAATATGCTAATATCTATCCATAAATATTTATAAAAATCTTTCCATATAATCATTTAACCAACTTAAATTGATGTTACTAAATATACAAGATCTATATAGCCTTGGTAGACAAGATAAAATCTTTCCACCACACACTCAATGCGTGTGCACGAGTAATATATACATATTATATTTCTTTCCTTTTGATATATTAATCAATTAGACCACTAATTAATTAATTAGTCCTCCCCAATTTAATATTCTAAAATTAAGTTATATGACTATTATTAATTAAGACTACTCAATTAATTAATTTTTTTCTTGATTAATTAATTTTAATTAATTAATCTCTCCATTAATTCACAGAGAATGAACTTAGTCAATAATTACTACACTAAGTTAAGTGTGTGACCCCTTAGGCTCATTAAGAAGCTAGCAATAAGTCATTTCCCATAGGCTAAATTAATTATCCAAATAATTAACTTAAACCATGAATTAATTCACCAAAATAAATTCAAGGCACCAATTGGTCATGAATCGATATCTAGCAATGTCTCCATGACTTCCTAGATGTTAACAATAAGAGCAAACCTCTCCAGGTTACGATTTTCATGTGAGTCGAATCCTTCCATCTTTTTTTCGTCTCAGGTCTAGGGTTTGGCGACGGCCGAAACCCTAATAACCTCAGAAGCTATAACTATGTTGGAAACACTAATGATCCGGTCTTCTAAGCAAGGATCACCAATCCCTCTTTTAAGACATTGCTCTAGCCGGAGGCTTTCGATTATTCAGAGTTACACAACAACATATGAAATACCAGGCTGTTAGCCTAGGTGGATCCCATATCTAATGCCACCTGTTCCGCTATATTACCAGACACTATGCCTAACATACGTCGGCGTGTGACTATCCTGTAGTGCGCGCCGCAATTAAAGCATAGTAGGTAATATCCTTTACAGTGACATCTCAGGTCAAAGGATTAACCTCACACTACGAAATCGAAGGACTTCTAGTTTGAACAGAACCAACGAGGTGTCCTTGCGGGATCGTTCAATTCCATCCTTCTCCAAAGTATGAATCTCCATATATGCACTGACCCAGCGAGTCACTATCTAAGGAACAAGACACTTTCCCATTTGAGAATGACATTTACAGAAAAGTCTTAGCGAGACTATGATATCCCTTATCTCATTGTCTCTACTTGGAATAGGGTTTGTGGATTACAGCCCTCGAGAGTATTTCTAGAGTTACGTACCACTCCCCTAGCTTTGTATAATCCAAAGGGAACTTTATCTAGACTATATAAGCCATTTACGATAAAGACAATACCAATAGGTTTGATATGATGTGATAGACAAGACTGTCGTAGCGTTTATGTTCCAGTGATTAAGCCAACAGATGGTTTGTCGGGCATATAACACTATCAAAGATGCTCAGTCTTTCTAATACCCTGCCGAACTTCAAATGAAATATGATAACAAGAAGTTTGTTTTTTGCCCTCTTGATTCCTCTCTCCTGCACTTTTTTCAGAATTTTCTCTATGCATGTTAGAGGCCATAGATGATTGAAAAATGGATCATCTTCAATATTGAGATAATTACAACAGCAGAGGTGGATTGCCCTAGGTCTAAGATGAATCGAAAGAGTTCTCAATTTAGGAGAACTCATTAAAAAAGAGAGGCTAGACCATTATAATCTAGAACGTGTAATGGAGTTTTCAAAACAAGCTTTCTAAGAGCTGGAAATATTGTTCGGTTTTCAATATCCTTTCATTGTGAGTAATATCTAAAGAGAATAACTATATATAGTGAGTGACTGAACGCTGCTAAATCCAGTAAATGCGTGACACAAAGTTTCAACAACGTATTTTATCGGATATTGATGTTCGAGCTGAAAGTGGTAATCAAAAAGTGCCCTCCTTTATTAATTAACCGTGGTTGTTGATTCTGAGGCTTGAAAAGATTCCACAGATATGGAAGATGAAATTGAGGCTGATTGCTTGTGTTTGGGAGCAATTTTAAGGTGTAAATGTAAAAAAGTGGAGGTAGGTGGTGAAATGGAGGATCCATGCTCCAAAAGAAGTGATGGGCACATGAGCTTTTTCGTCTGTTTTTGACGTTCCATTAATTGGCAGGAACAAATACAGTTAAAAAATGAAACATCAAGGACCAATTTTCGAGTCCAACAAATTAGGGACCAAAAGTGTATTTTTCCTTATTCCCAAGGAAATAACAACAATATTTAAATTTAAGTTTTGAATGCTACTATTAACATAAAATATTTAAATCAAATATAAACCATTTTTAATTAAATTTTAAAATTTTGGAGAAAATTCGAATTTCAGGCAAAGTTTCATGGATATTTTGCAAAATAATATTAATATTATTTAATTTTTCGTGAAGTTTGGCTTTTAGATGAAAATTCTATGAAATTTTGGATTTACATTGAAATTTCGATGGATATTCTGCAAAACTGAATTAAAAGTGAGATTTCGCTTCGAGACCCCTAGAAATCCAAATTTTCAGTTGAAATTGATGAGCATGATTTTACGATCTGGTATCTAATTTATGCATTATGAAGTTACGGTAATTTTATCAAATATATTGTTGAGAATATTTACAAGAACTAACACAATCAATCAAAGTAACTATAGATATTTTTCGGGTTATTTGCATCCACCTCCCCTGAGGTATTGACCTTTGGCAAGGACCTCCCCTCATCTATTAGAATTTGACATCCACCACCCATATGTGTAAAAAAAAATTATAAACTACCTTTTTTGCCCTTAGTTTATATATTTTTTCTATTTTATTTTTTTATTTCATTCCTTTATTTTTCTTATGAATAGTTACTTTTATCTAAAAATGTGTATAGCAAATAATATATCAAACTTATTTTAAATAAAACTGGTATGTATTTTTCCAATTCCCTTTGTGTGTTTCTTGAATTATATTTTTAATGTTTCAAAACACTTTTAATGAATCAGTAATACTTTATTTATTTTATAAAAAATAAAAAGTTTATATATAGATCTACATTATTGCTTATTGTAATAGACAAAAATCTGAAAACTCATTGAGTAATTTTGTTTCGACTTTAATGTCCCATTATGTATTATTGTCTTCTTCTTTTTCAATTCGTATTTTTCTTCTTTTTTTGTACTAAGTAGAAATAAGACTAATAAGAAGTCAAATAAATATTAAAAAAAATTAGACATTCACTTGGAAATAAAATATTATCATTTGAAATATATTTATGGTAGTGAAAATAAACAATGAGATTCATACTTTATCAAATAATTCGTATGACCTCTTCAATTTTCACTTCATAATCATCTACAAGTACTTAAGCAAGGAGATTAAACCGAAACTACTATTTCAATTTTTAGATTTTTGTTTATTGTGTTATTTCGCATGAAAGATTGTAAAATGAGTATTTGAGATGGAAAAAAAATTCTGGTATATATTTTGTGGATATAAAAACTCTATTTGGTGGTGTTGGGGGTTTAGTAATTGTTGGTCCCAAGTGGTATACGAAAGGGTCTAGAAGGGGGGGGGGGTTGAATAGACCCTGAAGTCTTTTTCGACTTCTAAAAATTCGTATCACTTTGAAGTATTTGAACGCTCAGAAAGCTTTGAGCGCTAGGTGCGGCGCTTTGAGAGATGATGACTTAAGCGCTAGTTTCAGGCGCTTGGGAAAAGTTAACTTAGACTTGGTGATTTCAACGCTTACCAAAGTAGGGCAGAGTTTAGTCACTAAATCAGGGTTAGCACAACGGAAGTACTTTATAGCTTAGCGTTCGGTTTGTTAATCAAAAGTAGTCGCTTAGTTATTTTAAAACTTTATCAAAGTATATGCAATGTGAATAGTAAAGCAATAAAACAGTAAATGACACAGGATATTTATAAGGTTCACTGGGTGATGTAATCCCAGCTACGCCCTTCTTCTCCTTTTATCAGGGAGGTTTTCCACTATGATGATTATCGAAGAGTCACACAGAGAATTCTACAAAATAGAGAGAGATTGGATATAGATCTCGGAACTCCTTGGTCACACAGATTTCAGCTCCAATAATGATCCTCTATCCCCTTGCTTCTTTCACCCAGAAATAATGCAAGTTACAACCGATCTCGGAACTCCTTGGTCACACAGATTTCAGCTCCAATAGAGATCAACTTCAACAAACTTCTCTTATACAAAAATACTGCTTGTGAATCAACAAACTTTCTCACTCAGATGAAAGATGTTGAGAATTTTTGTAACGGTTTTGTTTGGTTT
Organism: Buddleja alternifolia; assembly: GCA_019426215.1. Classification (NCBI taxonomy): domain Eukaryota; kingdom Viridiplantae; phylum Streptophyta; class Magnoliopsida; order Lamiales; family Scrophulariaceae; genus Buddleja; species Buddleja alternifolia. Next base: position 450,931 of record CM033393.1, on the reverse strand, counting down.
TGGGAAGTTCAAACAATTTGGAATATCTCAGTAATAGTGTAGGGTTCTTCTAAAAAGATATTTGAGATATTGGTGACTGTTTTTGGAATGTATTTGAGAGGCTTGAAGGATTTCGGCTATGAAGTTTCTAAGCTTTTTCTCTCAAATAATATCAGCAAAGTTTGGACCTTTTTCAGTGTATATGAGCGTGTGATCTCGGTCTCTTTTCAATAGTAGAACTATTCAGCTGGCGCTTAAATAGTGATGCTTGAATAGTAACTCCTGAATAGTAAAACTATTCAATTGGTGCTTGAAAATACTGTTCATCCGAATAGTAATGCTTGAAGTTTTGAGCGCTTGAACACTGTTCATCTGAATAGTAACGCTTGGAACTCCGAACGATTGAATACTGTTCACTGAATAGTGATGCATGTGAATAGTGACGCTTGAATACTTACGCTTGAATAGTGAGCGCTTCACGCTTGAGTCGCTGGACGCTTAAGCGCTTGAATAGTAACACGTGAATAGTGAACGTGTGACGCTTGAATAGTAACGCGTGAATAGTGAGCGCTTGACGCTTGAGTCGTTGGATGCTTGAGCGCTTGAATAGTAACGCGTGAATAGCAACGAGTGAATAGTATGCGTGAATAGTGAGCGCTTGACGGACGCTTGGAACAAATCTTCATCTTCTTTTGATTTCAGATGCTGATCTTCAACTTCATCACTTAATAGACTCACATAGAACTCTATTAGTGATTTGGTATCACATAGTCTAAAATCTATAAAGACAAAATTTACAAGCCTAACCAAATAAGTAAGCTTTCAAACGCTTATACAATATTTCTATGAAAACATAAACTTACATTCTTTTGGGGTCTAACATGAAATCCTATCTTGTCATCATCAAAACATCTAACATGAAATTTCTAACAATTTCCCCTTTTTTGATGATGTCAAGACCTTAACTCTTATAACTCTTTTATAGTTTAAGGGTTCAAAGAAAAAGCCCAAAATAATATAAGTGAGCATTTGGAAAGTTAGATAAGTTAGCTAATGTTAGTTAGCTTCAACAAGATGTTTCAGCAATAAATCATTCATTCATATATATAGAATTGAAAACGTATATGATTTATACTGAAACAATGAATACATGTCTTTTCTTCATGATCTTTTTTTAAAGAGGTTTTTCTTTCTCTTTCTTCCTTTTTAAAAAGACTTTTCCTTTTCGTCTCCTTAAATTGCTTTTCTTTCTCTTCTTCCCCCTTCTTGGCATCATCAAGGGAAGGCTGCAGTTCAAGCGATACATACTAGAGGAGGAGGACCAGTTGGTGTGGGGAAAAACTCGGCCACTTCTATCGACCGTTCAGCATCCACAGTCACATCCACGTCTGGATGGACAGTGAAAGAAAAATAATATCTTCTAGTGAATTCCATAGTTGCATCCACGTCTGGACGGACAGTGAAAAAATTCTCTAGAGATTTCCACCACCATTGATACCACTTGGTGGTAAATCAACAACCAACTATGTTTGGCCTCTAGTTCTCTCGTAATTATTAATTTATATATATATATATATATTTTAAATTATGCATGAATTTTATAAAAGTTTCTATTAAGTGTTGAAGGGAGTGTGTTCAACGCTTAACATGTACTAGTTAAAATGATATCACTTGTTGTAAGATTTATGTTGACGCTTGAAATTAAATCTTTTTATGTTTGAACGTCCAACATATCATGCACAAATAACGATAAGCGTTGATGACCGATGTATATGAAAACAGTTTTTTTTTTTTATCATTGACGCTTATACATATGTACAAGTACAATTTTAAGGTTCCCCCTAAATTTGATAACTTGTAACAATTTTGAAAACGCTTTTAGACAAAATAATAAAGTGAATTCCCCCTACATTATATGTCTAATGAAAATATGATGCATAAGATTAAGCGTTTAAATCATTCATACCTCGTCTTGGAATGAAGAACAGGATTTTCTCTTTTCATATATTAGAAATTTCTTGAATTTATTGACCAATAAGTCCATTTCCTTTTCTTCACTCAATTCTGTCGCTTCCACCTCACTGACTGATTTTCCCTTGTTTTTAATGTTAGCGATTAAAGCTCCGGATTCAGTCACTGAAGTCGACTTGTCGCTGATTGCTCCCAATTCGAATTCAAAAGTCCTTAGCTCCGAACACACATGCTCTGGAGTTAGAATCTCCAACATCTGTGATTCTCTCATAGCAGTTGTCTTCATCAAAAATCTATTGGGAAGACTTCTGAATATCTTGTTGACCATTTCCTTGTTGGTCAACTCCATGCCTAGTGACGCTAACTCTGTAATGAGCGAAGTGAATCTCGCGTCTAATTGTTCTAGCGTCTCATTGGGCTGCATCTTAAAACCATTAAATCTTTCCTTGGCAATAGAAAGCTTGTTTTCCTTAATTTGTGTTGAGCCACCACATATTATAGCCAACTTATCCCATATTTCCTTAGTTGTTTTACAAGACTTAACTTTGTTGAATAAGTTGTCATTGTCACCAATGGCTGTATATAGAGCGTTCCTCCCAACATTATCCAAATTAGCTCTTCGACGCTCATTTGGGGACCATTCATGTTTAGGTTTCTCTACATAATCGATAGGTGTTGCTTTTGTAGCTCCAGGCGCTCTAGTGATGACTTTTAGAATTTGAATCGGACCATCTGAAATAATATCACACATTTCATCATCACATGAACACAAATAAGTGAACGCTTTGACCTTCCATGAGTCATAGTTTGACTCGGTCAACTTAGGAACTCTAGCAAATGCCATGAAAAAAATTTAAAGCGACTAAATTTTTTTTTTTTAAATAAAGGATCTGAACAAGCAGTTACGCTTGGAAACGCTTAGGTTTCAACTTCAACCGCTTTGATACCACTTGTTGGTCCCAAGTGGTATACGAAAGGGTCTAAAAGGGGGGGGGGTTGAATAGACCCTGAAGTCTTTTCCGAGCGTTCAAATACTTCAAAGTGATACGAATTTTTAGAAGTCGAAAAAGACTTCAGAGTCTATTCAAAACCCCCCCCCCCTTTTAGACCCTTTCGTATACCACTTGGGACCAACAGTAATTTTTACTTTAAAATATTTGTTATAACTCATTCTAATTGAAAATTAATTTTTATTAAAATTATTTGTAATTAAGAATTTTCATAAGTTTAACTTATATTCATTTTTCTTATTTAATAAAAAAAAGAAAAGAATAAAATGAGAAATACAAAATAGGAAATAAAAATATAAACTAAAGGCATAAAAGGTAATTTATATAATTTTTTCAATATAGGGGTGGTGGATGCCAAATTATAAAACACAAGGAGAGGTTCTTGCCAAATCGTAATACCTCAGAAGAGGTGGATGCAAATAACCCGATATTTTTCTTATAAGAAATTGAAGCTGCTGAATTATTTAGAAATACTAGTGGATGACAACAACTAATTTGTGGCAACTCCATTTTCTTTGACCCCATTAATCTCACTATTACCCTTAATTTCCACACCATTTTCTTTGACCCCATTAATCTCCTTATTCTCAGTATTCCCCTTAATTACTTCCCCATTTTCTTTTTCCTCCTTTTCCTTCTCCTTCTCCTTCTCCTTCTTTTCTTCTTCTTCCTTAGCTAATTTCTCAGCTTTGATCTTCTCTTCTTCCTCTGCCTTTTTCTTCTCTTCTTCCTTGGCCTCATCTATGGCTTTAATCAATCTAACCAAACAAGTTTCCTCATCATCACCACCCGATTTCGGCATCAAACTCTCGGCAACATCAGCCGGACTAATCTTCGTCTCCTCCAACATTAACCTGATCTTACCAAACAAATCATGTGAATCCAAATCCAAATAATTCTTCGCCAAAACCTTGAACGCCTCAAATCCACAGTAGGACATCTCTATGTGCTTATCCATCCTCCCGCGTCTGATCAAAGCAGGATCAAGTTTCTCCACATAATTTGTAGTGAAAACTATAATTCTTTCACCTCCACACGCTGACCAAAGCCCGTCAATGAAGTTCAATAGCCCCGATAATGTGACCTCGCTAGTCTTATTCTCCTCCATTTTCTTCATCTTCTCCTTAATCGGATCCTTTTCTTCGTCTTTTTTCTTCTTATCTTCATCTTCATCTTTCTTCTGCCTCTGGCCCGTTAAATCAAGCGAGCAATCAATATCCTCAATCACAACAACAGATTTACTCGATGTATCAATCAACAATTTCCTCAACTCCGTATTATCTTTGACGGACGTGAGCTCGAGATCATAAACGTCGTATTTCAGTAGATTAGCCATGGCGGCAATCATGGTAGATTTTCCGGTACCAGGTGGGCCGTACAGAAGATAGCCACGCTTCCACGCCTTGCCAACTTTGGCGTAATAGTCCTTGGCCTTGGTAAAAGTAATAAGATCGTCTATAATTTCTTGCTTCTTTTCAGGATCCATTGCCAAAGTGTCGAAAGTCGCCGGATGCTCGAACACCACCTGGCTCCACATGCTCCTGCGGTATCCAAAGCCACCATCGCTGTTCTTGTTGTTCGTGTACAGCTTCCGACGCCGTTCTTTAACCGTAATCGCTTTTCCTTCATCCAAAATATGCTTTAAGTACTTGTCAGTAACAATCTCGCGATATTTCTTGTGGAAAGTGAGCCTGAATGATTTCTTCTCATCTTCACGGGGTCCCCATGAGATTGTCTGTGTGTTGGGCCTGGTTTGACTCGAAGACCACCAGAGTTTAATCCCTTGGTATTCGTCGGTGACTTCTTCGTGATCGGCCATGGTAAGAACAATAGCTTCGCTGTCGCGGACGACGTTGGCCTTGAGGCGCTTGGCTTGTTTGGTGGAATTGGCGTTGAGATATCTTTCAATCGCGGAGAAGGCTATGCTACGGGCGAAGCTGTCGCCTTGGTGCTCCGGGAAGGTGATCTGGATGTACGGATACATGAAATTCATCAATTTCCGGGTGTACCGTTTAATGGGGCTGCGGAGTTCGTAGGGGAAGTAGTTTTGGAACATGGCGTATGCCACCATTAGGCCTGCGATTGCAGAGCCTACTTGGGTCATCATCTCCGCCATTGATGACATCATCTTTTTTTCTTGATTGGATGGATACTTTGTGACCAAGTGTGTGAAATTTTTGTTTTACTTTGTGTGAAAAGTGGATGTTTATATGGAGTGAAAGTCTTGGTGAACAAGAGTCTTGACCAGTGATTCTCATATGAATTTTTAAAGATAAGTTATAGTTAAATTAAGGGGGTGGTTGTGAAATTAATGGGGTAACTTTTACTTCTATGGAAAACGCAACATATAAGACTAGAGACCCAAGTCAACACTAGATAACACAGGTTATGAGCTGTCATGGCTCCTTTAATGGAAGATAAAATGAAATTTTAAATATAAGTATAGTTATGGCAAAGCTGCGAAATTCGTTGGTAACTACATAAACAAGCAATCTGAATTTTCTGTTACACATTCACATGTTATATTTTCTGTTACATGCATAAATGCGTGATAAATATATATACGGGTGGTTGGGATGTAGAGAGAGAAATCTCAAATTTTTATCCATATTACATAATTTTTTCTCTCCATATCCTAACTGCCCGTGTACACACTTGTCACACATCAATCTGTGTAACACGAATATTGTAACAGAATATTTCATTTGATAAACGGGGGTCTACTTTTTCGAACCGCGATTCCACTTATTTATATTTTGGATCGACAAGTGTAAAAAATTTTTAAAAATAATTCACTCACATATTAATTAAGGATACTTGTCAATCACTTGTTAATGTGACACCATTGTATAACGTCATGGTAAACACACAAAATCTCCTATTGCAAAATGATATTGTATCTTATATTGTATATAATGTCTGCGTGAAAAATGTATATAATTTATATTAAATTTATAATTGTTGAACTATTTTATACACATGATGTTCATATGCGAAATGCAATAGGAGATTGCAATATGATTTCCAGAAGGAGATCTATACTAGATTGTGAGATATAGAAGATCTACTTTGTATGCATGCCAAGGATACAAAATACACACCACTTGTCTATTTAAGAAAAAGATTCACATACACTTATCATTCATATAAATACACAAAATAGAAAATGAAGCACAATTTAAAATAGAGGATCTAATTTAGTAACTACATCAGTGGGAAAGTTCAACCTATAAACTATTGTAATTTGTAATGGTAATTGTAATTCAATGACAATAATTTTTTTTTTTTTTTGTAATTTAAGAACAAATCCAAACGGAAGGTGGCATGTTCGAGTCACATGACCATCTATAATTGAGGTTTTTCAATTTCGGAGATGAAAATAACACATTATGTGCATGTAAGGAGCTAAATTTGCTATCTCGAAGTCTCGAACTAACATGCATGATTAAAACGGCCACTTTCTTTTAATTTACATGATCAAAATGACAAATGCATTTAGCGTTAAGTTGCAATTTTGAGTGTAGATTAAGATAAATGCTATTTTTTGTCCTTGCATGATCATTTTTCCTTCAAAATTGAGTATTCTCAAATTAAAAAGAGCATGTTTTGAACAGATGCGAATTTCTGATCAAATTTTCAATTTTCAAGTTTGTGAAAATTAGATTTTTGTGTCCCCTAAAATAATCAGTAAAAAAGAGCATGTAGATTTATTGCTCCTGCAATTACAAGACGAATTTTGCATTTTTCTGTTTTAGTTATCAAATATTATTTTAAAGGGAAAATTACACCTATACCCATTATTATAATAGATAATTACACAAACTTACTCTTTTATAATTGAAATTACAAATACCTAACCTACTATAACTGAAAATTACATTTACCCCCTGAAAACCCTCGGTTAATGGTCAAACAATACTAAATGATAGTTTTGCCCTTCACTTAAATTATTAAAAAATAAAAAAAAAATTGGAATGATATTTTTGTTACGGCCGTAGCCCCTCTTATAATGTGTGATTACCAAAAGCCCCCTCTTGCTCTTGAAATTACCATCACCCCCCTACAGAGGGCTAATTATAAGGTTTTTAGGGGTTAAAATGTGAATTTATTAATATATAAGGGGTGATTGTAAGAAGTGCATTATAATTGGAGAGATTTGTGTAATTTCAAAAATAAGAGTAGGGTTGTTTTAATTTTTCCTAAATGATATTTGGACAGGGGCATTTTTTGGAATTCACGTGATGGCGTCATCAAAAAAATGATCTCAGGGGGGTAAATGTAATTTTCAATTATAGTTAGGTATTTGTAATTTCAATTATAAGAGTATAAGCTTGTGTAATTACTTATTATAGCAGTGGGTATTAGTGTAATTTTTCCTATTTAAAATGGAGTATTATTGTATTTGGTGTAAATGCATATTAATGGTGATATGCCAAATTATGTAAACGTCCTTCGTCACTTCATACATGGAACATATATATATACATTGTAAGACCTTTAGAGTACCTCATTTACGAGTATACGAGGCAGATTAACAAATAGGTCCACCAATGCAATGATATTTGCATTACACTCTAAGATTCGCGTGTTTTTATTAGTCCGAGTAGGGTCGACCCATGACCCGACCCTACGATATGCAATCAAGACCGTCTATTAAGTACACGTGTTAGACATCCAGTTTGAGATGTCCCATCTGTCATTCACTCTAGAGCACAAAGTGGAAACTCTATAAATACCTTCATTGATTGAATTTCACGGATGGATAATCTGAGCAATAAATACTACGAGATATACTTCGTATAGTTCACGATAGTCCAAAGACGTGAGAGTACGATCCTATAATACAAATACTAGATACCTTCAGAATACGAATCATAGATATCATAACAATCTTATTTGAACTACATTTAAACTTGATCCCTGAGAGGTACGTAGGCAGCTTGGTCATATTCAAATACAATCTATAATCTTGATAGTACGTTCGTCAGTTCATATACGAAGTTATCTTGATTGAAGTATGATAGGGTAAAAATCGACCTAAATCAAATGACAACCGTACAAAAGTACAAAAAAAGTATCAAGTTACTTTTACTAGCATCGACACAAGAAATTGACGTGGAAAGTGACTAAATTGTAAAAGTTGATAATATTGGGCATGAAATAAAGGGATAATGGCAGACACCCCCCCCCCCTCAGTTATGGGGTGATGTGTACTTTGCCCCCTAACTTATTGAAATGTGCATTTTGCCCCCTCATTTATCATAAAATGTGCACTTCACCCCCTCGGGCAGCTCGGGCAGGGGCAAAGTGCTACAAAACACATAAGTGGGGGGACAAAATGCTACAAAAACACATAAGTCAGGGGGCAAAGTGCTACAAAAACACATAAGTCAGGGGGCAAAAGTCCAATTTTTATGATAAGTGTGGTGCCTGAATCTGCCCGAACTGCCCGAGGGGGTGAAGTGCACATTTTATGATAAGTGAGGGGGCAAAGTGCACATTTCAATAAGTTAGGGGGCAAAGTGCACAACACCCCATAACTGAGGGGGTGTCTGCTATTATCCCTGAAATAAATAACACTAAAAATAGTTGCGTGTGAACACTGGCCAAAGAGAAAGAGAGACATGCGTGACTTATGTCGCTATTGTTGACTTGGCCGTTGGCAGGAATAATTTATAATTTTTGTGTTCAAGTTGAAACCTAAAAATATACAAAATAAAAAGAAAAATGAGCCGGAAACAAGAGAAAAGTTATTGACTTTTAAAAAAACTATTCAAAGGTTGCTTTTTTATTTTGTCGTATTTACTCAACCGAGCATCGAAATAATCCCATTCTTGCTGAGTTACAAAGTTCATAAGAAAATCTACAATTTTTGTGTTTAAGTCGAAACCCAAAAATGCATGAAAAAGGGAGAAAAATGAGCCGAAAACAAAAAAAAAGTCATTTAAAAAAAAAAACACTCAAAGGTTGCTTTTTGTTTTGTCGTATTTTTTCAAACTGGGGCATCGAAATGATCTCATTCTTGCGGGGTTACAAAGTTTTTAGAAAATCTACAATTTTTATGTCAAGCCAAAAACCGAAAATACACAAAAAATGAGTCGGAAACAAGGAAAAAATCACTATTTAAAAAAAAACTAGTTAAAGGTTGCTTTTTTGTTTTGCCGCATTTCTTCAATAGGGCATCGCAACGATCCCATTTTTGTGAGGTTATAAGGTTCCTAAGAATATCTACAATATTTCTGTACAAGTCGAAACCCGAAAATTCACGAAGAAAAGAGAAAAATGAGCCGGAAAAAAGAAAAAAGTCACTATTTAAAAAAAAAAAAAAAAACCACTCAAAGGTTGCTTTTTTGTTTTGTCGTATTTTTTCAACCGAGCATCAAAATGATCACATTCTTGTGGGGTTGCAAATTTCACAAGAATATATAACACGTTATGCGCATGCAAGGAGCAAAAATTGCTATCTCGAACTAAGTTGCATGAAGAAACTTGCCACTTTCTTTTAATTTACATAATCAAAATGACAAATGCATTTGGCTGTTAAGTTGCAGTTTTGAGTCATGTAGATTAAGACAAATGGTACTTTCTGTCTTTGCACGATCATTTTTCCTTCAAAATTGAGTGTCCCCAAATTATTAAAAAAAAAAGAAGAAGAATGTTTTGGCATGTGAATTTCTGATCAATTTTTCAATTTTCAAGTTTGTGACCATTAGTATCACAATTTACAATATTAGATATATCGCTCTCGCAATTACATGATGAATTTTGCACTTTCTTTTTTAGTTATCAAATATTTTTTTTTAAATGATGTAAATGCATATTAATTAATGGCAACCGGAATGAAATGCCAAAAAAGAAAAAAAGAGTCAAAATCAAAACCAAAACCAAAAGCTAATTTTACTAATAATATCTACAAAAAGAAGTTGACGTGGAAAGTGACTTAATTGTAAAAGTTGTTAATATTTTACGTGTGAACACAGAGTAAGAGAGGCAAGGAAGATGATGAGAAGGCGTGGTTGGTTTTTTTTTTTTTTTGATAAGAAGGAGTGATTGGTTGTTTTTGTCTCTTTTGTTTGCCAGGCTTATCTTGTTTTTGTTTCCATGTTATAGATTTGGTCTTGGTGATACTTGGTAGCGTTGGGAGTACAACTCCCGAAACCTATCCACCATTTAAAACATAATAATATATATATATATATTTTGATAGACCCCACACGTATTTTCAAATTGTATGGTGGATATTTTTTGGGAGTTAAAACTCCCGGAAATCATCAAATATCACCCATTTGGTTTTTGTGGCTCATATCATAAAGACATATTATCCATCAAAAATGAGGAGAAAAAGAGGATATATTTGATCTAGGGTGTAAATGCATATTAATGGGGTAATTCTATGGTACACCCAAACCATTGGAATCGATGCCATCATTACCACATATTTATGTTAGAATGCTTCAATGGATCGAGTGCACCATAAATTTTTCCATATTAATGCAACCGCACATAAATGCAAAAGATAAAAAATCAATAGCTACTTTTACTAATATCTACATGTGTTCAAAAAAAAAATATCTACGTAAGAAATTGCGTGGAAAGTGCCAAAATTGTAAAAGTTCGATAATATTGGGGATGAAATACATTATTAACATTAATAATAGTTACGTGTGAACACCGGCCAAGGAGGGGGGGGGGGGGGGGCATGCGTGTCTTTGTGTCGGTATTGCAGTGTTGACTCGGCAGTTGGCAGGAATATAATACAACGAAAATTACACAAACCTTCCCTGTAATTAAACAACTCTATCACTCTTTTTGAAATTATATAAAAATCCCTTCATGTACGGTATTTCTCACAATTACACCTCTCTATTCTTACAATGCAACCCTTAAAGCCTCACAATTAGGCCTCGGGTGTTGATAATTTAAAAAAAATTAAGGTTTTTTTTTTTTTGGTAAGCACACATTGTAAGAGGAAGTTTTATGTGATTATCCCTCTAAACAATTAGAAACTTCTTATAAAATAATTTTTTTGATTCAAATTCAAATATAATTTGCAAAATGAATAAATCAATTTTTTTATATGATCATTTACAAGACCCATCAGCCTAGGAGACTTGAGAACATTCAATACTTAGGGCTAATCTCATTTTTGGTCCTGTAAGTGGGCACGGGTACATATTTAGTCCACTCCCCCTTATGAAAGTCTCAAATTGAGTCTCAAAAGTTCTAAAAAGTCTCACTTTTGGTTCCAACAGAATATTTCGTCTAAAACTTAACGGTCAGCTCCGTTAGTCAACATTTTGACTTATTTTTTTGGTGAGAATTCAGATGTAAATATACTCACACATGAATTATATTCAATATCACGATGTTTTCATTTATTATCACGTGTCATTCAAGTACAAAATCTCCCCAAAAAGTCGGTCAAAATGTTGACTAACGGAGTTGACTGTTAAGTTTTGGACGGAATAACGGACCAAAACTGAGATTTTTTAGAACTTATGGTACTCAACGTGAGATTTTCATAAAGTGAGAGATTAAATATGTACTCTTGCCCACTTACGGACCAAAAATGAGATTTGCTTGCCCCCAAAACATGTTAATGAAGAAAGCTAGGGGAATGTTTTGGAATTCATCCTAAATGAAGTTTCAGACATGAAAATTCACTGGCAGAAGTTTTTGTGTTTGGTGATTAAAATGGTGATGACGTCTGTCTGATTACATCAACTCGAATATGAAGTCCACGTCATGGTGTACATTATGTTTAGGATAATTACACTCACACCTTTTAATGATGGACTAATTACTCAAATTTCCCATCATTAATTGATAATTACAAATACTCTCCTTCAAGAGTCTATTTATAAAGTTTACAAGAGGTGAAATTGTAAGAATTGTTACACATACATGGGGTATAATTGTAAGAAGTTTTTAACAAGAGAGGTTATGTTTGTAATTATCAATTAGTGAGAGGAGATTTGTGTAATTACCCTATCATCGAGGGGGTGTGAGTGTAATTATCTCTTATGTTTATTTAATGTAAAATTGTTTCTAGTGTGATCACGAATAAAGTGTATTATAAAATGCAACTAAATTCAATCTAACCTTCTCCACACACACACATATATATATATATATATACAAATTAATTGAATAGAGGACGAAATTTCTCACTATATTAAAGTAGCAAAGACTAGTTTGACGATTTAAGCGTGAGGAAAGGGCGTCTTCTCCGAATGTAGAGAGCCTCTACCTACTAAATTTGTCTTTCTCTATCAAACAAACCTTTATTACTTCACATTTTTCATGGCCATGTTCATGCAAGCTGTCTTCAATTATATAACTCATTTAATTACTAAACTATGTACAACATTAATAAATTCATCCAATCAATTTTATACCAACTAAATAACAAAAATATCTAGACTCAAATTATCCCCTTTATTCTAAATAAATCTAAAGAGTAGCAAATGAGTGGGGCCAGTTGGATTTTTGATTGGTGTAAAATGCATTCTTACTCGCTCCCAATCCCATGCTCCCAAATTCTAATCCACCTCACATGGGAAAGAACTCTGATCGTTCAAACATTAGATCTAGAGTTTCGACCCAAAAACGAAGCCACTCTTGAAAGGGGTCCTAGTAATAGTCTATAACAAACAATATATTGAAATATTAGTTTTGAGTCTTCCGACTTAAAATACATTGGATAACTTAAAAGTAAAAATTAAGAAAAAGAGGCACAACTCCTAAATATAGTTAATTAAAAGTGTTTTTTGCCTCTAAAATTCGTTGAAACATATAGCTCTATTTGGTCATCTGTAGTTCAACCAACACATTACGAAATAAGCCTAGTTCGACCGATTGTTCGTAAGTTCTTATAGTTCATCATGCTATCCGCTGGGCACACCCAAACTGGTCAACAGCGAAACAGATCCTCTATCTCACAATGGTGTGCCACAATGGTGTCACATTATTGTGGGATTGACAAGTGTCCATTTAATTTGAATTATTATTAACTATTTTTTTAAATGGACACTTGTCAATCCCACAATAATGTGACACCATTGTGGGATAGTAAATCCGCTCCGGGTCAACAGCATGGTCGTAAAATGGGCCCAAACCAGCCCAATCTTTTGGAATGTGAAATAGGTATCGAAATCCACAATGCTTTGAACTTGTCCTGTTCAGGCCCAACTCAACCCCAGAACTCTGTTCAGGCCCATTTATAATTTCCTATTAGGGAAGAAGTAGAAGCCATAAACTCATAAAAATCAGCCGAAGATAAATAAAAAATAAAAGTCAGCCAATTGGAAAGACAAACACACACACGTATATATTTACCAATTCGAATCTTCTATTGCAAACAATGTTGCAATTTCTTATTATACTTCACATATAAATGACATGTATATAAAATTTATCCTTGAATATAAATTTAATATGGATTATATACACTTGTCGGGCAGACATAATATGTAACACAAGATGCAACACAATTTTACAATAGAAGATCTCTTATTATATTTTACTAAATAAAAGATTACGTTGGGTGGAACCCGTAATAGCAATCCAACAAAACGAATCTAGTAGATACATATTATTAAATTTGTCAAAGATCACTCAAAAATATTATCGAACTTAGTCATCATAGTTTCACCAACAAACTAGTAGAAAATCAAAATTTACACTAGATCAAGATTGATTAATTAGTGAGGACTTCTTTTCTTGATCTTAGCCATATTTTGGAGCAAAGAAAGCTTCTTCAACATCTTCACTACTACTACTTCAAAATTCTTCTTCTTTGTTGGGGTATTGTGATCATGCACAATATCATCAGTACTCTCTTCTCTGCTTCCAAATTCTTCCCCGTTATAATAATTATTATTGTTATTGTTACGCTCAAATTCATAACCTGAGCAAGCAGAAGAAGTAGAAGAACAACTATTAACAGCCCCTTGTAGTTGTAAATGTAAATTATCGTTGAAATCCTCCCACAACATGTCCATCTTCTCTTCTTCTGCCTTTGCCTTTACGTCGTCGTATTCTTCTTCTTCTTCTTCTTCTTCTTCAACTTTGCCAATTTGGGCTTCTATTTCTATGAAACTTCTTCTGAAAATCCTTGTTCTTTTCCTCCCATTTTCTTGGAGCTCCAATTCAGCGTCTGCAGAATTGTTATTGTTGATAGAAGAGATCCTCCAAAGTGGTGGCAAAACTGTGAGATTGACTGCAACGTTGTTGTTTGTAATAACGGGGAAGGTGAACTCATCGGTAACCATATGTCTCAACTATGGTTCTAGCTCAAAATTTTTATCATTTAAGACAAAATTAAGATGGAGAAATACTTTATGAAGAATGATAATTTTTTTGGTACTATACAGGACAATGATATAGTAATAATAATCATAATAATATTGAATTGGTGAATTTGAATTTATGTGTATGTAAGAATTAGTTGGGAATTTAATTAATGAGGGGGGCAATCATTATAGTTTATAGGATTTAATGAAGGAGTTGGGTTGGCCTCAGCTACCTCCGGATTGCTCGGAGTAATACTTGATGTTTGTCCTGCGTGGAAAATTTTTGGTCTGATCAAACTCAAATGAATTATATTTAGTATTAATCAAATTAGGTTCGAACTAGAATTTTTCTTTGTTCTATGCATATTGCTTTTACTACTATTCTATTCATGAAAGCTACTGATAACCCCCAAGCCAGCTGCCTCATCCAAAATCATGATTCCAAAATTAATATTAACAGCCAATCAAGATATTTTTTCTTTTTAATAAATCATGACAAATAATGTGTTGCTCTCAGGTCTTATCAAGTGCTTGTTATGTCCTTGATTCCATACTTAAGGTGTTTGATTTGATTATTTTTTTTTTTGTTAAGAATCAATAATCTAAATTTGGTATGAACTCAAGCAATACGAAATTTTTGTGTCTCTAACGTAAATACATTCTTTATTTTACATTTCCATGATACATGTTTGGTAAAATATTTTATTTTAAAAGTTAATTATATTAAAAATTCAATTTTATTTAGGAGCCCCGGTCCAGGTGGTGCACTTCAGGTTTTTATAAGAGCTGTTGGCATATAGTTGGGAAAGAGATCACTAGTGATGTGATGGATTGTTATGCCAAGAAAAAAATATTGAAGGAGATCAATCACACTCTTTTGCACTTAATCCCTAAATGTCAAAATGTAAGTGTCTACAGACCTATTGCATTTTGTTCTGTTATTTATAAAACCATCTCAAAGTTAATTTGCAATAGATTGAATGAAGTCTTGCCTTTTAGTGGACTGTCTCTGTTTGTGCCCATATCTGTTTGTGCTTGTGATGGACTATCTGACAAGAGGATTTAAGATCCTACGTCAGAATGCAGAGTTCAAATGCCACCCCAAATGAATGAAAGTGGGGCTTATCAACCTGTGCTTTGCTAATGGCCTCGTGATGTTCAACGAGGGTGATGGGCAGTCTATTGAATTGATCAAACAGTCATTTGAGGAGTTTTTTGATGCTTCTGGACTCGGGGCAAATCTTGAGAAGAGTCAAATTATTTGTGGAGGGGGTGACTGCGGTTCCAAAAGACATGATTCTGTCAAGTACAGGTGTTGTGGAAGGGAAAATGCCTATGAGATATTTGAGGGTGCCATTGATTTCAACTAGACTCTCTATTAGGAGTTGCAAGCCCCTAATTGAGATGATCATGAGTCGAATCACTCATTGGACATCCAAAATGTTGTCTTTTGCAGGTAGAGTTCTATTAATACAGGAAGTCTTGTTTGGTGTACAGATGACCGGGAGTCAAATATTTTCACTCCCTCTCACGATGGTACATGAGATAGAGAGGTTAGGCAGGACCTTTCTCTAGAGTGGAAAAGCTGTAGGAACCTATTAGGCATCAGTGAAGTGGAGGGATGTGTGTATGCCTAAGAGGGAAGGGGGATAAGGTATAATTTCACTAGGGGTGTGGAATGTTGTTGCAGTTTTCAACCAAGTATGGAACCTTGCAAATAAAGCAGACTCATTATGGATCAAGTAAGCGCATGCGTATTATATAAGATCTGGGACTGTTTGGAATATACAAGTAAAGAACACTGCTTAATGGTATTAGAAGCGTATGTTGGTGATTAGATCACATTTTTTGGAAGTGGTTGACTGTGAACATAATAGATGGAAGACTGGAAAATTCACTATTAACCAAGCCTACCTGTACGAGATCGAACATGTTGATGATGTGATAAGGAGGAAGTTGGTTTGGGGAAAGGGGATAATAGCTAAGCAACGATTCATATTGTGGCTTGATCTCTTGAATAGGCTGAAAACTAGAGATGGCATAAGTGCATGGAAAGATCTTGAATATGACTGTTGTCTGCTATGTTTGCATGATGTGGAAAGTAGGAATCACCTCTTCTTTCAATGCCCATATTTGCGAGATGTTCTTAGGGAGCTGGGCACAACTGCCTAAAATGTGTCACGGAGCAATGGGAGGATACTATGCAATGGTCATGAGAGTAAGTAACGCCAAGTCTCTATTAAGTGGTAAAAAATGATATTTATTCGCAGCTATGGTTTACTTTTTATGGATTGAAAGTAATAAGAGATTATTTCGAGTTGGTAGAAGTAGCGTTACTGTCCTTGTTGAAAAAATATGGCATGTAATGAGAAAATACTTGGGTGCACCCACACACATAAAAATATAATAAAATATTATATAACTTATTATTATATTGAATATATTATTTTATTATATTTTTTATATGTGTGAGTGCACCCAAATGAGAGCACACCGGGTGCATCCAAGTGTTTTCCCATGTAATGAGTTAATTTGATATTGTTTGACACTAGGTATGCCTGGTTAATTTTGTATTGTTTTGCACACCAATAAATACACTTCTTAAAGGTTGCTGATAAAGGCAGGACACTTTTCCTTATGCCAGAGCAAATTCAACAATATCTCAATCATACCCCCTCATTGGTCAAAAACTCATTTAATAAAACTTAAATCAATGAATCGACTACCCACGTGTATAAGGAAACCAAGGAAAGAGAGTAAATTTTTTTTTCATTCCGAAAGTGGGGTACCCAACAAAAACACAATATATGTTAGCCCGACAAACCCGGGCTAGTAGTCACAAGACGAGGCCACGTAAGGCCAGCTCTATCATTATCTAAGAGGTGATAGACTTGTGAGTAAGGTGCATCCGTGTGGTGTATATGAGTGTGAATACCCATTTTTGCTAAAGTGTCAGCCACTTAATTTGCTTCTCGCCAAATGAAATGAAAAGAGACATCCCAGTCTAGACTTTGCACACTACGAATGCGGGAAATCACATCAAAGTGGTGATGTTCCATGGAAGCGTCCACAATGCTATTAAGTGCGGCTATGCAGTCTGATTCAACGATCACTTTTCTTGTCCCTATAACTCACGCCATCTCTAGCCCCACTAGAATGGCACGCATCTCAGCCTCCAAAGACGAGCACGGGTCAATGAGACCACTGAACCCCCTTAACCAAGTTCCATGCTCATCTCGAAGAGTACCTCCAACCCCTGCCTGGCCCCCCGAAGTCACTGCTGCATCAATATTCTGCTTGGTGTAGCCGGGTGCCGGATACTGCCAACCCGTGTGTATCTGCTGATACATCACGTCTGGATCGAAGTTAAGGGTGTTAATGGTATCGTCAATTCTTTTACGTAACATATCTAGTTCCCCGGTGGGAACCTCCTCTCGGGTACCATGAGTCACTTCATTTCGTACCTGCCAAAGGAAAACAAGAGTCTCAGCAAAAACAAGGTCCCATTTATCACACCAATCGTACCTGTTTATTACGTGTGAGAGATTCCAGTCAATCCATTCCTTCGTTGTGCCTGAAAAGAAAGAACAGTGATAATTAGGATGCACCAGCTGAAGCCAATTTTTTTTTGTCCAATAACAATCACGAATTGCATGCAATGGGGTATCCAGTTCGGTCCCACAAATGGGACAACTGTCTGTGGCTGCTATTCCCCGAGCCTTTAATGCCGAGTTAGTGATCACTTTGTTATGTCTGAGTAGCCATAAGAACGTTCGTCTCCGATGCGCTCCCGGGACCTTCCAAACTTTCCGCCAAGATCTATCTTCCCTAGCTGTATCTGATGTCTGAGTCAAAGCCTTGTAAGCACTTCTACAGCTATACCGCCCATCAGAGGAAAATAACCATCTCGGCTTGTCAATCTGATCTGACATTTGATCTAAATCAACCTCTTGTATCCGAACCTTATCACTCGCTGACAAGCCCTGTAACAAATCCTAATCCCAGCCAAGTCCCCGTATCTAGTAGTGAGCTACGGTGTGACGAATCTCCTCATGTGGGATCGGTTCCACACAACGGGAAGCTAACAAAGTATCTCCGAGCCAAATGTCTTCCCAAAAATTTATTTTTCCCCCGTCCCCACAAGCCATTTGATGCCCGATTTTAGTAGGGGGATAACCGATTGGATACTTCGCCACGTAGCCGACGTCGCGTTTTTAGCATGGGCCCTTTGCCTTTGTATGTACTTATGTTTAAACACTTGAACCCACAAACTATCCTCGTCTTTAAGGAGCTTCCACCCCAGTTTTCCCAACAGTGCCAAATTCGTGACCGGAGAGTGTCGTAGTCCCAGTCCCCCTCGCTTTTTTGGTGTACAAACGGTATCCCAATTTACCAAGTACATCTTCATTTCTCCTTCCGAGCCGCCCCATAGGAACTGTCTATTCGCCTTGTCAATTGCATCACAAACTCCTAATGGTAGCCTCATAGTTTGCATATGATACGACGAGATCGTTTCTGTCACTGACTTTATCAATGTCACATGGCCTGCAAGGGACAGGTGTTTCCGTTTCCAACCCTGCAGTCTTTTCTTCACTCGTTCCACTAAAAACTCGTAGTCCCTGCTTAAAATTTGTCCATGATGGAGAGGGACCCCCAGGTAGCGACCCAAGTTTGCAGTAATTCCAAGTCTCGTGATGGTACTGATGCGGAGTTTAGTTTCCACTTTCACACTGTTGGATAGGAAGAGCTTGGATTTGTGTGCATTAACAGCTTGACCCGAGAGGTTGCAATAGTGTTGCAACGTCGTCATAGCTGTCGAGGCCTGCTGGACCGTGACCTCCCCAAAAAGTAACAAATCATCGACAAACATTAAGTGGGAAATACACGGGCCATGTTTTGAGGTAGGGACGGGCCTCCATTTCCTTTCCCGCACCGCCAAATCAATAAGGCAACCTAGTTTCTGCACACAAAAAATGAACAGATAAGGCGACAGGGGGTCCCCTTGTCTTAGACCACGCTTAGGGGTGAACCACTCCGTTGCTTCGCCATTCCATAACAGGGACAGCTGGGCGCGGGTGGTACACTCCATAATAAGCGTGATCCAATTCGTAGGGAAACCAATCTCATTCAACACATTTTCAAGGAAACTCCAATTAATACGATCGTAAACCTTTTCGAAATCAATTTTGGCTATGAAGAAAACTTTTTTTTCCTTTTAAACGACGGAAATCATGCAATATCTCTTGGGTAATTAACACATTATCTATAGTTTGCCTACCCAGGATAAAGCTACTCTGAGACCGAGGAATAAGATCATCAATAAACTCCTTAATGCGATTAGCCAAAGTTTTTGTAATAACTTTTAGGCTTACATTCGTCAGACTAATTGGACGAAACTGTGAAAGTTGTGTTGGGTTTTTGACTTTCGGAATTATAACAATACGAGGTTTATTCAGACAGGGATCCGTTTTACCTAATTGATGGGCTGCCTGTACCATCTGAAACACGTCATCACCCACAGTATCCCAACAGCATTGTAGAACATAGGTTGAATTCCGTCTGGCCCCGGAGACTTAGAAGGACTCATATCCCATAAGGCTTTTTTCACTTCCGCTTTTGTTACCGGTCTGGATAAGCTCTTGAAGTGTTGACCCTGAAGCTGTGGGAATCCCGGCGTCCTTGTGTATGGTTTCGCGGGGTCCCCTTGCCCACAAAGAATCTTATAGTACTGAACCGCCATTTGCTTGAGGATAAGTTGATTAGTTTCCATTTGTCCGTCTTTTCGTTCCAAGGCATGCACTTTGGCTTTCCCTTGTCGATTCATGGCCGAAAGATGGAAAAACCAAGTGTTCAAGTCCCCTGCTCAGAGCCATTGGGCCCAAGATTTCTGTTTCCAAAACAACTCTTGTCTTAAAATATCAAAGTATTGAGCTTGGAGTTTGATTTCCAACTTGCGAAGGGAAAACCGAAAGTTTATTCCCTAAAGAGAGAGAGTAAAATTAATTCGCATGGGACCCAGCTATGATATTAGTTCCAATTCGTTTTTTGTTTTTTTTTCTTTTGAAGCAATTACTTCCAAGTTAATATTGCTTTTTCCTATGCCTAATATTACACATGGTAAGAATGCAGACAATTTGCTTGCACAAAAAACTTTTCCTTTATTATAATATACTATGATCATCTACATACTCTTAAGTGCCATCTTATGTTATACAGTTATATAGGTAATTCATAAAAGTCTGAATCAATTGTACAATCAATATATAATATTATACATTATAAGGATGTGTAGGCATTAAAATTTACCTTAGCAATTTGATTCGTTTTATCCATTTATCCTCTTAATTTTTAAGTTAGCATTCAGAAAGTATGTAGATAAAATAATAAATAAATTTACATCGATCAAAAATTTCCAAAAGAATAATAAAATGGTAAAGGATTATAGATGCTATCAAAATAAGTTTTATAAATTAGTAGTCTAAATTATAAATTGAAGAAAAAAAACAAAGTGTTAGAAACAAGAAAGGAGATGAAAACTACAACTCAGATGTATGAAATACTTGAATCTTCTGAATATCGCATCTATCAAAGTGTTTGCTCTTGTTTTTGACCAATGCAGAAAAATGGAAGTGTTCAACAATAATCTAAAAAATATATATTATATAATAATGCAGAATTATAAATGATTGAATACAAACTTTTAAGACATATGGTGTATTAAAATTTATTATATTAAAACATTAAAAAGAACTCTCATCTTGTTAGAATCATCTTAATGCAATTGGTTCTTGAAGAAATACTTAATATAATTTTCATTTGTTAGCTTTTGAAAATTGAAACAAGCACTCATCAACCAAAATTAGGATTCTTGATTTGTGTAAATAATTTACAGATGAAGAAAATCGTTGACTGAGGAGATAAAGAGAAAAATACGTATTAAATTTTCCACTAAAGTGAGATAAGATCTACAATTAGATAATGAAAGAGAGAGAAATAGTATGAATCATTCTATTATTTACAAGGAGAGAGATTGTTTACTATTTTCCAAACTTATTCTATTGACCGATGACGGGCATAATTGGGGTATTGTTGAATTTGCTGGCATGAGGAAAAGAGCTCTGGCATTATCAGCAGCCTTTCTTAAACTTCCATTAATATAGAAAGATCGATTTTTGAATGGAAAGATTATAGTAAAATTTAAACTATAAATATTTTAATTATTTTTGTAAGAGAAGCCAATTTTGGGATAAAAGGTAAAAATATTAACTTTTCTTAATTCATGTGAATATTCATAAGAGACGTTCCTTTTGTATGAAATGAATATAAATACGATAATTAAGTACGTAGGACGTCCAAAGGTCAATATTTGTGTCAAAATCGAACGTACGAATGAGTCAATGGAAACTCTTTATGATGAGTGGTTAGGAGGTAGAGATGGACAGAGAAAACAACTGAGGCACGTGGTGACATTTTTACGAGTCAAATGAATGGAAGGCATGAAAGTCAAAATGGTCTTTGATGTATCAAATAGTCAACAATAAGACTCCCTGGTCATTAGGGTATATACTCACACATTACTTCCATGCATGAAGAAGTAATATACGTATATATATTCTGGTCTTTTGCCGACATTTTCGACGAGGAGAAAAAATCGTATTACAGGACAAATTTCGAAATACATCAGACAATTTAAATCAGATTTTTTTTTATGTTGAAAGCCGAATTTGTCCTCGCCAATTCTTCTGGTTCGTCGTTAATTTTCTCCATCTTATGTTCCTCCAAATAAATCAAGAGGTACGATAAAAGGCCGTTTTATGTATGAATGATTACAATGTTTATATGCATCCAGCAGACTAAACGACGTGAAACTTTCGTGCCATTTTGCTGTTTATGTACTATAAGCATGGAATTAAACATCATTAGATCCTAACAAAGTTTCTTAGATTGTTGTGTGTTTTAATTTCTTTTAAGATTCGCATATGCTTCAGAATTAGTTTTTTGGTTCTTTTTCTTCGCCCGCCACCTTTTATTTGTATAAACTACACACCCATCCCATGCACGAGACCAGAATTAGGAAATATATACTCATGAATTTAAGAAATATTTATAATCTCTGATATTAGTAAAAAAAATTATAAGAAGTCCATTCCAAGTCAGTGAAAAACATATATATTACAATTTTAAAACAATTATCTTGGTAATTTGCAAAGGCTCGTGATATATAATCACCTAAATGAGGGGTGTGCACGTAATTATCCCGTTTTAATTTGATCTATGTTTATTTATTTATCTTTTGTTTTCCTTGTCTTCAACTTTTTTAGGCAGGGAGATAAAGACAGTAGAAACAGAAATTTTACTAAGCAGGTGACCATAACAAACATCTGAATAAAAAACATCAAGCAGTATGCCCAGATCAGTCATCAAAAGTCCAGGTGGCGGGGGTGGAGATGGTGGCTCCAAACCCGGGACAACATTCGTGCAGGCCGACTCGACTTGCTTCCGAGACCTGGTCCAACGCTTAACCGGCCCATCAGGAAATGAAGGCCCACCACCAGCTAAGTCTCCTGCACCGAAACCAGCCCAAAAGCTCCACGAGCGCAGAAAATACACCAAACCCAAAATTGAAATCGCAAAGCCCGTTGGATTCCAATTTCAACAGCCCAAGATACCATCAAGCCCACCCATATTATGTGGAGGAAGCCCGATAGGAGGTTATTGGGCCAGCCCATGGAGCTGCCCCGCAAGCCCATCAAGTGTGATATTGCTGAGCCCTCCGAGTAGTTTACAGGTCAGCCCATTAAGCACACCGGTTTTTATGAGGTGTTCGAATAAACGAGCTTCTCCAACGACAGTTGAGCTGAACCGGGGAGAAGAAGAGAAAGCTATTGAAGATAAGCGGTTTTATCTGCACCCGTCCAAACAGAGAATTGCAGCTGAACCGGAGCTGCTTCCTTTGTTTCCTCAAGCTTCTCCTGCTACTGCTACTCCCCTTGATTGTATATAATGGCAATTACCAAACATACTTACATACATACATTATATATGAATACTATTAGTGTAGCTTACCTATGATTTTGAAAAAATATCTCAGCATTTTGTCATTGCTGAAATTTTTTAAATACTTGATATTAATGGAGATAAATCTACAAATGCTGTTTCTTAATTGTCGAATCTTCGTTTGATAAACAAGGATTACCATGAATTGTGCATTAAGAGACAGTTTCTAAGGCCTTAGTACTACATATGAAGTTTCTTTACAGAATGATCCTACCTCAACAAAAGTAAACTAGCACCACTGCTCTACATCATTCACATTCATATGCAAAATCAAATAAGGCACCTGCATTTTAAGCAATTCTTAGTTGACAAAAAATTGGCCATGTTCATAATGCTCTTCTAGCAGCACAGACAAAAAAACAGCTTTAGAACTTAGATTCTGGGTTAATTTTTCGAGTCAATAAATGTGTTGCTCAGAAATCACTGACTAGCATTTTCACCATCAACATCTTCGTTACCCTCCTCATAATCATCTCTATATTCTTCATCATTGTCCAGTTTCATATCATCTACTTCTATTTCGTTACTCTTGGCACCAGATGGTGGCATAGAAAGTGCATCAGGTGATTCTTCTTTTCCATCTTCAATTGCAAGTAATTCATCTTCAGATTTTGAATTCGCAGAGCCCTCCACTTCCACAATTGATTGCCCACGACGTGTTTGAATGAGGTAATGCGCCACGGATTTGTAACCGAGGGTCACTACCTGAAGATTTGAAACACCCTTGTGCTTAGCCAAGAATACCATCAATTACCAGTGATTCAACCACGTCATCCCTTTCAATCCCCTTACCATGTTAAAATCGATAGAGATATTGATAATTATGATGAATTAGCTCATAGCTGATATTGCAAAAGGGATTTGAGGTGATAGCAGGATCCCTCAAGAAACAAACAAGGCAGTTAAAGGCATGAAATTTACCTTCCTGTAGATAGCTCCAGTAGGTTCCCATCCTTTATCTCGTCTGCAGCGACTGCAATTGCATATTCCACGACATACGGGGCAGACCCAATCGGGATTCTGATTCACTTCTATGACATTCTCCCCATACCTGAAAATTCACATATATGAACCAAACAAATTAAGACTACCATTTACAGAAAATTTTGCTTTCATTCAGTATAGCTATAGGGCAATCTTTTGTACCTTCAGCCGTAATAATTAAAGAAAATAAAAATGCAAAACCAGAGTACAGGAAGAACCCGGTCAAAGGACTTGATCATGCATGAGTGAAGCAACAAAAGGACATCAAAAATCTCTCTAGTACTCTGTTCATTATGTTTAAATTCTTCAAGTGAAAATAAATTTAATCATCTATAACAAAAGCAACACATGAATTGATAAAAATCAACCACGTTGTATTAAAAAACAAAGTGAAACACAAAACTTGTAGTTACATAGGAAAGTGGAAAAAATAAACACGAAGAAACATGCTTAAACCTCATGTATAAGCAATCTCCACAAAATTGCCCAGCCACCATGTTGCACTTGCTGCATTCAGTGCGATGTCCCAGAGTCTTTTGTCTGCAAAGTTCAATCATTATCATTTATACCTAATTAAGGTCCGAAGAGATAAGTGTCGTAAAAACTGCAAATTAACGTAAAATGATCATCAAATGGAAAGGATCAAGAAGAAACTCTTATCAAACAACTACAATAAAAACAGTAGATGTAACAGATTTGTTTATCGAAAAATCAATCAATAATTACTAACAATATATTTAAAAGTCGAGCTCATTGCTGTGTCACTCAGACAAAGGTAATTCTCAAATGTAAATGCATAAGGGGGTTCATAGATAATGAAAATGCGTTGTGATTTTACTACTTTCAACCACTCACTCTTGTCAGATTAAGAACTCAGCCACTTGAAGTCAAATAAAACAAGAAGCAAAATCGAAACTAGAGAAGTAAACATGTACAAAACGTGGAACAACAATATTGATAGGTACCTGCATTGGTGGCAAGACTTGCCCTGAACAGGGTCGTAGATCCGCATTCCATCTTCGTCATAGCCGTCAAGTAAGAGAGTCCAAACAGACTTAGAATGACCCAACAGCTTCTCATCTTCCTCCGTGTAAATCTCAGGCTTCTCACCTTCTGGTATATGGATCTCCACATTCTTCTTCACTGACTTCTCCTCCTTTGATGTCCTGTTTTCCTTGTAACTTACTTGAGGCATATCTTTCAACCTTATAACACACACAACAAAAACCCATATTTACCCCCCATCATATCAAAAATACATTACGGTACTCCCCCACATCAAAACCCTACACACAGATAGGATACAGTAACATATAACACATAAATGTAAAAGTCATATATATATGTATGTACCTAGAAGAGCGCCTGGGGGGATGATTAGAAGGTGTGGTGGCTGTTGAAATGGGCTTTTTAGTTTTGTGGAGAGAAGAAGAGGAGGGAGGCTTGAGCTTCTTGGAGAGGTCAAAAATGCCGAGGCTCTTCATTCTCTCGGTGTTTTCTTTGATTCTTTGTGCTCGAGATTCTTCGTACTCTCCATTGCCTCTTGCTTCTTCTTCTACAAGTTCTTGTTGTTTGTTCTTCTCATATTTTTTGGGTCTCCCTCTCCCTCTGCTTCTGGTACTCACCATTGCTCTCTCTCTCTCTCTCTCTGTATGTCTCGTCTCTTCCTTCCTTCCTGCTCAAATATATATTTTTTGAAATTTGTTTGCAAGGGAATGAATAATGAGAGAGAGACAGAGTAGCAAAAAGGCAGGGCTTTGTTTGGGGGTGTGACTGACTGAATTGCTTTGCTGTCTTCCTTTTTCCCGCGCACTTGTTGTGTTGGTATGTAGATGTAGGTATGTTTGTACCTTGTACATTCTACCTTTTTTATTGGACGCCCTGTTTGGTTGGAGGTTGCATTTTGTCAAAACATTTTCTATTCACCAACAATGTTTTCTTCGGTTATTGGGTTTTGGTGACCAAAAATAAGATACTATCTTTGCTTTCCTAAGTATACCATACTTACACTACAAATAAATATAATACAAGTTCAATTTGCATTTTATAAATTTATACACCGATGATATGGGATGGAACGCCTTTTTGCAAGATTTAATAACATGTCATGAGCCCAGGTTGTCTCTTTCGATTCTAAAAATGACTCCCCAACTCGCTATACACATTAATAGTTCTACCACTGACCTTAAATCTCCCTTGAACAATCTTCAAGATGCAACTTTTTCGCATATAGGGACACTCAAAAGTTGATCTTAATTGCATGTTCCTACCGTTTACAAGGAAAAGGTCTTATATATACCTAATGTAACACCACCAAATGGTGTAGATTACGTCTCATCTGCATATAATGCACTCAATTGCTGCTGCGACATAATCCACACTTTTAAGAGCACTTATTTTGATCAAATGCAAAACTTAATGATGGGTCAAAATAACAAAAAATATTCTATGGTAATCCTCTCCACAGGTTAAAGAAAAAAAAAACAAAAGGCACTCATAGTGGAAACAGCTAAAACAAAAAAATACAAAATTCGATAAGTTACACATTTCTGTGATTGTTGTACACTATCAGATATGTTTTATAACGAGTAGAGCTTGATTAGTTTTCTTTCTTCTCTTCTTCTGTCTGTTCTGTTGCTGCTGCATCTGTACTAGTTAATGCCTGTTCATCCTCCTCACCACCAAACCCGAACTCATTCACACGTTTCTTGTCTACTGGATATATCCATCTTTGATAAATGTATATCAAGAATATAACATCTGCACAACCAAAGAAATGAAATAAGAAAATGCAGAAAGAATAGTATACTAATTATGAGCACCACCGTTGAGATATAAATACACCCACTAATTTAGAAATTTCAAATTAAAAAATAAGAATCATATATAATTTTGGGAATTTATTTCAGCATGAGCATTTTTTGGGTTGCATTGACAGGTTAACCTCGGAAATTTTGTACTTATGTCAGACTACTGATTGTTACATGACAACTCATCCTATGACTGATTCAGATGTTATAAATAGAAGGTACACAAAATTTTCTATCCACAACTTACCATCACGGAAAACAGAAAGTCGATGTAGTATCGGCATCTTGATAACAAATGCAAAGAGATCATCAATAATTGTGTTCAGAAATTTGTATGTCATCTGTCTCCAAGGTAGATGGGCAACGGATTTTAGCTTATAATTGATAAACAGCTGAGGACACATCATAATAAAACCTGCAGCAGAGAAAACGACAATGGTTTAGTTAGTAAAATCGCTTCATAACTAAAAAGGGGCACAAATTGGCCTAAGTTACATGTCAATTACATTGCAATTTTTGAGTCAACTGTGGGGATACAAAAGATTTTCCAGGTTATGAGAATGTTGTACCAGAAGCATGATGCAGAATGATTATATTGAAATTACAGTTAAGTTCTACTTGAAATAAATGAAGGAATAATGAAAAGAGAAAAACAAATCAGAAAACTGGACTGAGATGCTTACCGAACATGTAGACGCAGCTTGTAAGGGATGAGAGGATCCAAGAGTACCAACTCTTGTGGCGTTCATACTTTAAAGAATAAATAGCAAAACAGATAGCAAGAAAGAAGAGAACATATGTCAAGTACTTCATTGCAAGATCATCATATTCCTTTGTCTTGTTTCCAGCATATGACTCGCGGTCACGGAACCTCAACATTGGTATCCTACCAGACCTATCAATCTGGGCGAAAAGGAAAATTACATATGGCAGTAGGTCCAGTAGCAACATTATTTAAAGCAATAAAAAATTTAAAGTGTGACGCAAATAAAGTTTGAATGGAGCATCAACATGCACTTTAGAGTTATACCTCAATGTGCATGGCTTTCCCTATTTTCCAGAACTCAATGCAGCAGCCAACACCAGAACTTGCAAGTATCATCCAAGAAGTTTCATTGTCGAGCAAATAGAGGAAGACAATTAGCTGACAAACAAAGTTCACAACGACAGATTTCGCAGATAAACCCTCCATGGACTTGTTTTTATTCCAAAACTGAATATCTGCAAAGAATTTAACATGTATTTTATAGTTGGTGCAAAAGCAAGATCCTCATAAGTGTTCATAATCACTAGCCAATGTCATTACCATTCTTAAAGGCCAAGAAGTCAAATACAGAGTGAAGTAGTGAAACAACCATGGTAACTCCCAAAAGGTAAGGATTGCCTTCCACAAAAACCCTCTGTTAACAAAAGGTCAAATGATTAGAAACCCATTTGGAATGTTTCAAGTATCAATAGTGAAACAGACAAATAAAAAGATTGCAGGTGCTACACTAGGCAATGTTACAATGCAGAGCAGCATATGGTTGAATCATAAAATGTCCCTGAAACAATATGATCTGTGCTACTAGATGAATAGGGTCGTAAAAGAATCGAGCTGAGCTGAACAAGGCCTTGTTCAAGCTTGTATGAATTATTATCGAGCTTAAAAGTTTCGAGCTTGATTGTTAATCGAACCAAGCTTGAGTCGAGCTAGAGTAGCTTGAATTTTTTGTATATACTTTATCAATTTTTACTAATTGACCCGAGCACAAGCTGAATTTCAAAAGTTTTCAAACACCAGCCGAGCTCTATTCGAACTCCAAAACTTATCGAACAAAAGAGGATGATTGGGCCTTCTTTATTATTCTTAACAAATCGAGCTCAAACCAACTTTAGACTATTGATCTGGAGTTGAGTATCGAGTAGTTTGGTTCAATTTCCATCCCTATTCATAGACTATCAACTTCCTAACACATGGCACATTGATCTGGTTATGAATTGTGTAGGTAAATATTGTCAAAGACAATATGCAATTTTTTTATTATTATAATTTCAATCCTTTTATCAAACATTCTTGCTCTAAAAAAGTCGCCTCCAAATTCACGTTATTCGATGTCAAAGATAAAGCATCACTTTCTAAACTACCTTATCAAAGGTAAATATTGTCAAAGACAATATGCAATTTTTTTATTATTATAATTTCAATCCTTTTCTCAAACTTTCGTTCATTTTTGCTCTAAAACAGTTGCCTCCAAATTCATGTTATTCGATGTCAAAGATAAAGCATCACATTCTAAACTACCTTATCAATGTTATGATAATTATGTTGTAGAAAATTTTCTTCCCACAAATGTTCATGTGTATTTTCAGAAACATATAAGATGAACAATCCAGCATCTGAGGTTGAAGATAAACTCTATCAAAGAGAGTATAAATTGTACCTTGAGCTGATCAGCTTCACCTTCAATCATGCTTCCATAGCTCCTATGGATCTGGAATGATTGGTCAATCTGAAGGAATAGTTGCCATTTTGTCATGCTAATGGGACCAACCTCCAGATTCAGTGGCAATTCATTCACTGTTCCATTTACTGGTATTAACTTATCTCTAAGTAACCAAAACTCATTGAAGTATATGGTCGGGTAGTAGTTTCCTGTACTAGGCTCAATGTTCATGTCTTACAATTCAAGTTAAGGAATAATGAAAAGTTTTTATCCGCCACGTCTTGTGAAGTAAATGAAAATGGAGAGTCAAAACATCTAACTACATGCACAGTGCAAAAACTATAACAATGAAAGCTCTTCCTAAAGAACTGACAGGAACTGGAGGAGATAACTCAAGGATACAAGGAGCAATATTTGGCGGAACAGCATTCTGAGTGTACCTGCAAAAAAACACACAGGATTAGCACATTTCTATACAGGCATCTTATCAATCACAAAATCATGAAAGAGGCCACGACAGAAACTATCCAGCCCCATCAAGCTAATCCACACAATGCCCAAATATATTGAGCAACATCATGAAGTCATGAAGAAACGATAGGGTATTCCCTATGCCCAAACAATATGAACAACTGACTTAGCTCATGACAATTGACATTGTACTTTACTACTTTTACTTAATTGGTTTTTGCAAGCGGCAAGCAAACTTGTGCAGGGGAGTTCTTCAAAAACTTAATATTCAAGTCTATTTGTCACCTTTCCAAGATCCATTTCATTTATTCCAATGACAGATAGTTCTGAGCTAAAACACAGAGGACAACTGATTGATATAATTATTGGGAAGCCACCGGTTTTCTCTACCAACTCCAGCTTAAAAGACCACGTACATGGATTCAAGCCTGCAAAGATGCCGACTCCAGATGAAGAAAAGCAATTACTCAGTCTCCTGTCCCCTCTCCTCCTGTCTGTGTATGTGCTCACGCACATAAGACGTGCGCGTTCAAACCGCAGACATTATGAACAAACCCAGCCCAAGTCAGGCTTACACGAGGAATGCATAAAGGAATTTTAGGTCAAATGTAATTTGCGTTACTTTTGTTAACATACAAGTCTAGCCATGTATTCGCTGAGGTTTCCCATATGATTGATCCAAAATGGCTTGCAATGAAAATGCACAATGGAGTGGATGTTTGGCTACAATAACCAAAGAGAAACAATACCTTGCACTACATCAGCTTTGATGGGACATAGACCAGTAGCATTAGTACTAAAATTGAAAGGTCATATCAGCTATCTAAATAAATGCTCGTACAAGACTACCTTGTGAAATCGTCAACCAAATTTATAGTGATATTAGGCTTCCAATATGAAATCCATTCAACTGGCCCATCCTCTTTGCCGTCAACTTGAGCATCTTCGGCTACCTGAAGCAAAATCAATTCCTCAGAACACCATAACCTTCTTGATACAACGTCGTCAGACAGACGAAAACTCGATTAGGGAAAAACTTCAACAGAGAAACATTTTGATATTCAAATAAAAAAACTTAAAATACAACTCGCGAGGATCTATAGCATAGATTTTTAACAACCAAGCTCCTTGATATATCAGGTACATAACAAATATAACTAGATACCTCAGAAACGTGTTCACCATCGCTGGTGTCTTCTGAGTTACCCAAGAGACTCTTCCTTTTGTCAGCCTTTGACTTGGACAAATATGTCACCACAGCTTCATATAAAAGAAAAGTGCATAGATTTTAGACACCACGATAATTTATCCCGAGATGGGGTTTAGAAAATAATAATTTGGGGTAATCTTACGGTGAGTCCGCCCAAAAGCAGCCAATGGCTGGTACTCAGGATCGTTGGGATCCGGTGAAAAGCCAGACTTAGCAAAGAAAACATGAGCATAAACGCTCCCGTTGTTCTTTACAGCCTAATAATAAGATAAGAAGGGGAAAAGTGACTCATGGTTAGCGGAAAAGTGACTCATGGTTAGCCTCATGCCACAAGAGTGAAACAAAAATGCAATGGTGAATTGGTTATCATTGTAAAGCAATAGTAAAACCGAAAAACATAAAAGTCAATAGGTTTGAAATGATCAGCTCTGAAATAAAAACGAATTATTAGCACGTTAAAAACACACCTCAGAAGGATAATACTTCAAGGATAAAGTTCTGCTACTCTCTGCATTCCAAACTGCATAAGGTATATTTGTCTCATGCCAAACAAGGGCTCCTTCACTGCCAAAATCATTGAATTGTTCGTGCTCCGAAAGATATAACCACATATCCTGAAAACATAGACAAGGTATTTTCAAGTATAAGGACACATAATGGAATAAATCAAGAATGGCTGACATCTTCATGTAAAATGTGAAACAGCACGTGTCAAAAGTTCAAATGCAGCAGCTATTTCATGTGAGATAAATGTTCTTACAATATCAAGTGACCCACCCCCGATGCCTGGCTGGGGTGTGGGGATAAAGGTAAATAATTAAATAATAGCACAGGCCCAGGCTTTTGAGATCATCAGGTTATTTTCATGAGGTATTCTATTAAAAGAACTAATAGAACACTAAGCATACTGAAGATCATGTTTTCAGAATTCTCTGAAGAATCCTATTTCCAGACATGTTGCTACACCACTTCTACAGATCTCTAACACAAGTGAACAATATGATTAACAGTCTTCTTCACAAATTCAGGGTCAACTAGAGCTTCATATTACAGAAGCGGCTTCGTGCCATTAAACTCTATGAAGAAATTATTTCTTTTAATCCCTTGACCTATTATCTAAAGTTGATCTAAGCCAGAGAGTTTATTCAAGACTCTTAATGCATTGATCCACTAGATAAGATGTACTATAGTACGTTAGACAATTTGATTTAGACTACTATTTTTCAAGACCAACACGATTTTACAAAACATTCTATTGGTTTTTCCAATATTCGTTAACACGAAGTCATCTCCATAATATGAACACTTAATCAGTTGAGTTTGCTGAAAATCACACATTATCAACTGACACTAGAAAGCATAATCAAGATTTACTGTTTCAACAAAACCATAAAAGCCGGACATAGAATTTTATTGAATTTAGTTTTACATAGATAAACATAAGTATATATGTCCATGAACAGGCAGACATGTACATCGTAGTTACCAACTATAATCAAGCATATACCCGTAATATATACATGTATACATTTTGTTGTTGTAAATATGCTCGTATAACTTTCACATACGCATATGCATATAGAAAATAAAATTGAAGAGGAAGAAAAGGAAATCCACGGACCAGAGATTCGCCTTTGTGAAAGAGATTGGAGATCTGAGTAGAGGATTTAGGCGGAGCGGTCTTAGGTCCGAAGAATTTGGATGCAAAATACCAGAACACTGCTACCCTAATTACCCCCGACAGCATCTGCCCTATGCCGCCAGGTTGTTGCTGCTGCTGCCGCCTTGCTCCGCCACCACCATCTACTGCCGGCGGCTCCATATCTCTTCTTCGTGCGTTGGACGAATTAAAACTGCGCCGCGAGGACTTTATACGCCACCACCACTCCTACAGCCGCCACAGAGAGAATCGTAGAGGAGAGAGAGAGAGAGAGATTTGTATTGTATTGAGAATAGGAGAGCGGCCAGGCAGGTTAAGCAAAATTGGACTCGGAACCGATGGGAACCGATGTACGTCTATTTTTAATTTCTCATTTTTTCATAAATAAATTAAAAAAAATTATTTTTAAGAAAATAGAAATATGAAAGAGAAAGTGTGTTTGATGAGTTTTTTTTATAAAAAAAAAGTGTAATGATTAAATGTGATGTAATATGTTTTTTTTGGGGGAAAAAATCTTTTTTCTGGGAAATTGATTTGGATGAGTTTTGTTTTTTTAAGAATATGTAAATTAAACTCATCTATTAAGATATCAAAAAATATGTAAAGTGGATCTTATTTCGTAACTTGCATAATTTCAAATAAAAATATATGATTATTTTGATGATTATATCAAGATATTGGCGGATAAAATACTTTTAATTATTGGGTGAACTGTCTAATCATGAATAGTAAAATTCTGACTTTTTGAAAAAAAATTGAGAGAAATATCCATTTTTCAAAGAAATTTGAGATTTTTTTCTGAGAAATTATCTGTAGTATTTCTTTTGGATATTTTTGGGAGATGTCAAACATATGCATTTTTGATGAAAAAAATCTCTGAAAAATCGAGAAATGAGAAACAGCATCCCATCCAATCGGGGACTGATACTTCTTCTTTTGATGATATTTTCCTCCTCTTTTTCTATTTCGTTTTGGTGCTTTGGGGTAGAAATATTTTCACTTAACCCCTCGTAAATTTATATTTGTGTTTAATCCCTTGAGTTTGACAAAGCCCATTCAGATCCCATCCTTCGAACCTTTTATTATGCTCTCAAAACCCGACCCGATTGATCTATCAGAATTTAATAAGTTACTAGTTAGGACTAAGAAATTATACGACACATTACAAATGCATACGAAGCCTTTTCAAAATTTTCAAGTTAAAAAAATCTTGTTTGTTATATAACTAGGCCTCGTTTGCTTGCAATGTTGTGATTACATAGGATAAAATTGTGCATGATATTGATGCTAGATTTGGTGTAAATACTACATATTATTTTGTTTGTTTCAAATATTAAACTCTCTGATATTCAATTCATTATCATTGTTTAGATGTTTGGTTGGTAAGATTTAATGGGCTGGATAAGACTGATTTATCAAAAGTACCCTTACCTTTGTTCATTAGATTACCATCGACCCCAAGATCAATAATTATGGATCTCACCACAAAACAAATTCAACTTCATGTCTACCTATATCAATGTTTCCCCATCAACTTTGAAACACTGTTTCTCATACAATTACATAAACTAACCATCTTTTACTGTTTGATTGTTCAATCAACTCAAATTTGAGAACTCAAAAATGTCTTATGGACTAGAACTGAAATTCCACATAAAGAGAGAATAAAAAGATGCTTATTCTTCCAAACAGTGATCTTTTCGCTTAATGGATGAAATATGAGATTTACTTTCAATGAAAACCCATTAAAATCAATCCACTGGAACGGGACGACGGTATTAATATTAGATTTGGCAATGAGTTTCCTAACTAAATATTCTGAAGTTGATTTGTTTTTGGATTTCTGAAATGTCAGATCCAATTCTCAATTTTGAATTTAAAGAAGTCTAGATTCTCTTCTTCAATTCATCCATTAATCCATAGTTTTAATAACAAATGAGAAAGAAAGTTGAGGTGGAAAGTGAGAACAGAATTAAAGAACAATATGCAAAAATGAAGATGAGAAATTTGCAGAAAAGAAAAACCATGTTGAGGTGTAGGAGAGACCGAGGGCAATTTTGTCCATAACTAAGTTAATATGGGTCTTCAAAAGATGAGTGATATTGAATACCACCTAGGAGGTGGTATCTACTATCCAATTCTTGCTTGATTATATTACGGGTCACCCATTAATACTGGGCCTACTCTTGTGCAAGCAAACAGCTGCATGGGCTTGATAATGTATGTATCATGCTCATACATAGCAAGCATACAGACCCTTAGTATATAAGAATATTTGCACCACGGGAAGAACAACGCATAAGACTTCCAAACTTCCAACCCATATAAAATTTGGAAAGATACTTGTATAAGCATTAAGCAGTAATTTTATAGGCCAAATATTACAATTATAGACGAATGAGATACTTTGATTCGATAAATTCGGGTCTATAGTTTTAATCATGGCCACACAAATCCAATAAGAATCCAAATAAGGAGATAAAAGTCACAATTTGTGACAGCGTGGAATTGAAACACAGGACCAACCAAATAAAAGTGAAAACTGATACTATTAGACTAATACGTGAACTTTGAACACTATTACTTTCACTGCATCAAGAACTCAGAGCTCTCAAATGATCCCAACTAATAGGCTTGCACAGTGCCATTGTATACAAATAACTACAAATATTTTAGGGCCTAATTGGTTGGCTATCTCTACCCCCAAAAATCAATTTTCACAGTGAAAAACTCCAAAAAATGTGGTTGGCTGGTGTATTACCAAATTTTCTTTGAAAAAAAATTCTATCTACTTTTTAAAAATAAAATTCAAAAAAAAGAGAAAAAATAGCTTTAAACTATTTATGATTGTTAAGAAGATGAATACTCCATGGTATAGATGGAGAATGAAAAACGCAGAAGAAAAAGAAGGAAGACTTTCATTAATTTTGAATTGAATATTTTCTCTGGTTTTTTTAGTCTAAATAAAGAGAAGAAGAATCCAGAAATATATATCTTGGTCTTACATCTAAAGTGCTGAGTCAGCACCCCATACAACAATTAACTAAAACATAAAACCAAATAACAACTTTTCTAATATAACTAGCAACTTTAACTATTCTTAATACTCCCCCTCAAGTTGATGAGTTATACAAATTCAGCACACCAAACTTGCCCAACAAATAGTCAAACTGGGATTTACTCAAAGCTTTAGTAAGAAGATCTGCTGGTTGTTCTGTTGAAGAAATGAATTCTGTAATGATAACAACTTCTTGGATCTTGTCTCTAATAAAATGACAATCCACCTCCAAGTGTTTGGTTCTTTCATGAAAAACAGGATTGGCTGCAATCTGAAGAGCTGATTTGCTATCACTGAATACTCTTACTGGCTTTAAATTTTTAATTCCCAAGTCTTTAAAGATACTGAGAAGCCACATAACCTCTGCAGTCACTGTCCCCATAGCCCTATATTCAGCCTCTGCTGAACTCCTGGAAACAGTATTCTGTTTCTTTGATTTCCATGACAGTAGAGAATCTCCAAGAAACACAGCATAGCATGTCAAAGACTTTCTAGTCATTAGACAAGAAGCCCAATCACTATCACAGAAAGCTTGCAAAGAAAGATCAGGATTAGAAGACATCAATATGCCTAAACCTGGTTTACTCTTTAAGTATCTCAATATTCTATACATAGCCTTATAATGAGATTGTCTAGGACTATGCATGAATTGACTAAGTAATTGAACCCCATATGTAATATCAGGTCTAGTAATGCACAAATATATTAACTTTCCAACAATTTTCTGAAAATAAGAGACATTGTCAATCAGAGGATCATTCTCATTTGAATCATCAGAAAACTTTATATGTTGTTCAATAGGTGTACCCACTGGCTTACTGCCAATCATTCCAGTCTCAATTAACAAGTCTAAAACATATTTTCTTTGATTCATGTAAATTCCTCTTGAAGACCTTGCTACTTCTATACCAAGGAAACATTTCAATTGTCCCAAGTCTTTCATATGAAAAGTAGTATGTAAATATTCCTTACACTCATTTATTAAGTCCTCATTGTTCCCTGTTATTAAGATTTCATCCACATATACAAGAAGAACAATAATATCACTCCCCCTGGACTTAATAAACAGAGAGTAATCATTTTTAGATTGAGTGAAACCAAAATTACTCACAACTTCAGTGAATTTTTGGTTCCATTGTCTTGAGGCTTGTTTCAAGCCATAAAGAGGCTTTTGAAGCTTACAAACTTTATTGGAAAGATCAGTACCTGTATACTTGAATCCTGGAGGGATAAACATATATACCTCTTCAAGCAAATCTCCTTGTAAAAATGCATTTGTGACATCCATCTGCCACAGGTTCCAACCATATATAGCTGCAAGAGAGATTACAATCCTAACAGTAACATGGTTGGCAACAGGGGAAAAAGTTTCATTATAGTCTATACCTTCCTTTTGTGTATACCCTTTAGCAACTAATCTAGCCTTGAACCTTTCTATACTCCCATCTGACTTATGTTTGATAGTGTAAACCCATCTACACCCTACTGGCTTCTTTTCAGCAGGTAAATTAACAATAGCCCAAGTCTTATTTAATTCAATGGCTTTAATCTCTGTGTCCATAGCTTCAATCCATCTCTTATCATGTTTTGCTTCATTATAATGTTCAGGAATATAATCAGCAGAAATAGAAGCTAGAAAAGATTTATATTCAGCTTCAACCTTATCATAGGTAACATATTTTGACAGAGGATGTTTAGTACTTGTAAAAGCATTATTCCCTTCAGAAAAAAGAACATAATCTTTACTCCAAACAGGAGGTTTCACTGTCCTACATGAACTTCTTAGATCAACAGATTGATCGACATGTGATGATCTATCAATATGGACATTTGTACCAGGGGAATCATGATCATGATGAGTATCAGAATGAACATTATCAAGAACATATGTATCTTTAGTATAAGGGATAACAAGCTCATCATAATATTGTCTAACATCATGAAATGGAAAATGTTGACTATGTTTGTCATTACTAGATAAAGCAAAAGGAAAAATATGCTCATAAAACATCACATCTCTAGAAACAATAAAAAAATTTGAATCTAAATCAAGTAATTTATAACCTTTCTGAGTATTAGAATACCCCATCATAACACAAGGTTTGGATCTGATTTGAAATTTATCAGCCTGTGGAATAATCTTAGCAAAGCACAGGCAGCCAAACACTTTCAAGTGGGAATAGGATGGAACTTTACCATATAAAACAGTGAGAGGAGATTTACCCTTTAAAAGGGGAGTGGGTGTCCTATTGATGAGATATACAGCACAATAAACACACTCACCCCAATACTTCATAGGAACATGAGATTGAAATTTTAGAGATCTAGCAACATTCAAAACGTGCCTATGTTTTCTCTCCACAACCCCATTTTGTTGGGGTGTATAAGCACATGAGGTTTGATGAGTAATACCAAGGGATTGAAAAAGCACAGTACACTCTTGACTAAAGAATTCCCATACATTATCACTTCTAATCTTTTTTATTTTGACAGAAAATTGGGTATCAACATAGGTGAAGAATTTTCTTAATATATCATAAACATCAGTCTTAGCCTTCATCAGAAAAACCCAAGTATTCCTAGAATAATCATCAACAATGGTCAAAAAATATTTTTCATTATTATATGTAAGTTCCCTATAAGGTCCCCATATATATATATGCAAAAGCTCAAAAATACACGAGGTAAAAGTAGTTTTATCAGGGAAAGCAGATCTGCTATGTTTCGCCAAAGGACAAATAGAACAATATTTAGTATTATCATTAACCTTGATATTCAACTCTGGCAAAAAATTAAATCTAGTAAAGGATATATGTCCAAACCTTTGATGCCACAGATTAGCTTTATCAAGAACAACAGGCTTAATGAAACTATTGTCAACAGAATTACAAGTAATAGGAATTTTATTAAAAACATCAACTAAAGGATCTTGGGGGACTGGTTGCAGATGATAAAGACCATTTTGAAGTCTACCAATCCCCTTGATCATGCCAGTCCACATTTCCTGTATAACACAGAAGTTTGGGTAAAAATTAATAAAGACACTGGCATCACTGGTCAACTTTGATACAGACAGTAAGTTATGCTTAAAATCAGGCACATATAACACATTTTTCAGAATCAGGCCATTGTCTAACTTTACTGTACCAGAATATGTGACTTTACTCTCAATACCATTAGGCAATCTAACAGTAGTAAAATTAGGTAGCTCATTACTATAGGATTCATAAAACTTAGTATCAGAAACCATATGTTGGTTTGCACCTGTATCAATGATCCAAACACTTCTATAATCAAGAGTATTGAGTATACCTGCATGATTGGCACTAGCATTGGTAAGGTTGGAGGTGCTTGTATTCTGATTTGTAGAATCATGTGAGTTGTTCCCAAGTAATTGTAAGATCTGTTGGTATTGATGTGGAGTCAAAGTATGCTGTGGACTTTGTCTCATATTCTCATGGTCTTGATTGTCAGTTGTATTGATTTGAACCTCTTTAGATGAAGCTCCTGAAATCACATTAAACCCTCTGCCTGATCCTCCATTTCCTCTAGTTCCACCTCTTCTGCCACTTGTACCCTTTCTGCCACCTCTACCCCAATTTGGGGGATAACCAATGATCTTGAAACAGTGATCCTTAGTATGTCCTGTGTAATTGCAATGTTCACACACAATAGATGACCTTGCAGATTTATTTTGAGATGAGTTTGTCAAAAAACCCATAGATGTGTCTATACCAACACTTTGAGTGTTTATCCCTTTCTGAGTTTCTTCATTTGAAACCATCGAATAAACTTGATTATGAGATGGCAAAGGATTCATCATCAATATTTGAGACCTAATTGTACCGTAACACTCGTTTAATCCCATCAAAAATTGCATCATCTTGAGTTGTGAACAAAAATCAATATATTCCTTTGATATACTAGTGGCAGGGGAAGGTGTAAGAGAATCATACTCGTCCCAGAGCTGCCTGAGTTTGGAGTAATATTCAGTAACAGTACTTGCTCCTTGTGTGATGGTGTTAATATTCCTATACAAGGCATACAATCGCGCTCCATTAATTCGATCAAAGCGTTCTTTAAGGTCCTTCCAAATCAAAAAAGCTGAATCACAGTACACAACACCGTGTAAAAGATCTCTTGAAATTGACCTATGTATCCAAGATTTGACTAATGCATTACATCTCTTCCATTGGGGATAAATTTCAGAATCTTCTTCCGGAATCTTGCAAGAACCGTCTATAAATCCAATCTTATTCTTCGCCTCAAGTGCTACAATCATCTCACGGCTCCATACTTTGTAATTTTCTGAGCCTTGTAGTACTTCTGTAACGAGATCCAAATTAGGCGTGTCGGATGGGTGTAAAAAAAGAGGATTCTGAAAATCTATAACCGGAGATGAATTTTGAGATGTAATCGCAGTTGAAGATGTCGATAATTGTGTTGAAGGATCCGCCATGGATGAAGGATTCAAGAAATACAGAGATATTGTGAAGACGAAAAAACAACGCGGAAGCGATCCAGGATTTATCGATTGGATCAAGAATCAATTGAAACCTATCGAACAGCATAATCACTGCTCTGGTACCATGTTAAGAAGATGAATACTCCATGGTATAGATGGAGAATGAAAAACGCAGAAGAAAAAGAAGGAAGACTTTCATTAATTTTGAATTGAATATTTTCTCTTGTTTTTTTGTCTAAATAAAGAGAAGAAGAATCCAGAAATATATATCTTGGTCTTACATCTAAAGTGCTGAGTCAGCACCCCATACAACAATTAACTAAAACATAAAACCAAATAACAACTTTTCTAATATAACTAGCAACTTTAACTATTCTTAATAATGATTTAACAGTTTCTTATCGATTTAAAAGGTTTTATCCGGTTTTTCGTAACTCCGAATGGAAAATTAATCACATATTCTAATACAAAGTAACACAAAATGCAAAATAAGATCCATTTTGCCTATTTTTTGATGTCTACATCGATGAATTTGACTAAAATTCGTATATGAAATATTATATCTAAAACAAATTTTTCGCAACAAAAAACATATCACATCAGCTATAATCATTGCATGTTTTTCTCTTAAAAAAACTCACCCAACACACTTTTAACACTACATTTTTATCTCTAAAAACAATTTTTCTCACTTTTGTTGTGAAAAAAAATTCTCCGAGATGGATTTGTCAACCAATTAAGCCCTTAGGATCTCAAGTTTTGAGCTTGTTAAAAATTTTATTCAATAGTTTAAGTTGTAACTATTGCTAGCTAAATACTAGTGAATGATAATAAATGAGTTTTTCTTTCTTTTCTTTCCAAGTAAAACTAATGAATGATGATAAGAGGGTGTTTGATTAAGTTTCATGCTTAAAAGATTTTTTTGATCTTATAAGTTCTTAAAAAATAAGTTGGGGATTCTGACTTATCTTTAGGAGCTTGTAAACTTTTGACAACTAATTTTGAGAGCTTATTGATTGTTTACCAAAAAATTTACCACAGTAAATGATAATAAATGAGTTTTTCTTTCTTTTCTTTCCATGTAAAACTGATGAATGATGATAAGAGGGTGTTTGACTAAGGTTCATGCTTAAAAGATTTTCTTGAGCTTATAAGTTCTTAAAAAATAAGTTGGGGATTCTGACTTATCTTTAGGAGCTTGTAAATTTTTGACAACTAATTTTCAGAGCTTATTGGTTGTTTACCAAAAAATTTACCACAGTTTATAAGAGTTTACAAGCTCTCAAATAAATTATAAGATATATTAAAAAGGGTATAAACTCAATCAAACACCTTCTAAATAAGTTGCTAAAATACTACTATTGGGTGCTCCTTTTACAATTTGTGTTCAAAAGAAAATAAATATAAATAGCATCACTGACACATCAATGTAATAGTTTCATTAGCACCTAAGAGTTTATGATTAGGGGGTGATACTTGGTGGGTACCGGGAGTCCAACTCCGGGTGAATATCTACCACACACGATGTTAAAACATGATAAAATATATATATATATATATATATATATATATAGGGTCAAGATTGAATACATACCCTATATTAGATAAGATATAAGACCCAATCTACACTACTGAATCCATTAAATCCAACAGTCCGAGAAGGAAGCAAAAATCAAGTGGGAAAATTGGTTTCAATTGGATCAGGGGTATAATAGTAAAAAATGAAGCAAAAAACAGCACAGAATCTCCCCTAAAATCTCTCAAATTGATACGCACAAAATCTCCTCTACAATCTCTCAACTTGTTGCCAAAATTATCTCAATTAAATTATAGAAGTATATTGAACTCATGGTGCGATCACTAATCAAATAA
This sequence comes from Buddleja alternifolia, assembly GCA_019426215.1. Classification (NCBI taxonomy): domain Eukaryota; kingdom Viridiplantae; phylum Streptophyta; class Magnoliopsida; order Lamiales; family Scrophulariaceae; genus Buddleja; species Buddleja alternifolia. Next base: position 408,664 of record CM033393.1, on the reverse strand, counting down.
AAGCCCGTGCTATCTAAATACCGATTTCTCTTGTTCATTTGTTTATTCTATTATCGAGTTTATGTTTCAAACTTTGTATTATTATTGTGTATGGCGTATTGATCCGTATAGTTGGTTTAGTTGAATGTAATACTATACATTATATTGTAATCTTTAAGATTAAGAATTGTCCTCTGTATTTATCAGTTGTACACAATGCCTGATCTTGCTTAAGTGTTGTGTCTTTCTATTTTGGACACATCTATTCAACCGATAAATAGATGCACAGAAGTGTGACTTTATGATTTCTTATAATAGATGCTGTATATTGTTAAATTAGTTGGTGTATTGTAACTGTATGATGTATAAACACATACTGTATAATGAGTTATATGATATGTTGGGAATTATACGAATAAAACGCAGCGGAAAGTAAATTTAATTCTCAAAGCCCGAATCATCTCTAATCCTCGTGTTTAATTGTGTATAGAAGAATTACCGTTCTCGCGTATGTTGATTTCTGAACGTGATCCTTTTCTCTAACGCCGAATTTGCCAACATCTCTAATTCGTCACGCCGGAATCAAAAACGAAAAACTCCTCCTTTCTTCCTTGTCAAAGACGGCTAGAGAGAGAGAGAGGTGGGAGACTTTTTCTTGGAGAGAAAGTTATGTAAATTGCCTTGTGTTATTTTTCACCTTGTAGTATATTTATATCATTATGAAACAATAACACTAGCATGCAAGAGCCCTATTTGGGCGTCTATTTGGCCGCCCCTTAGTGGGCTCGGAAGCCTTCGGGCTTTCGTCTTGCTTGCTAATTAATTAATCGGATAATTTATTTATCCAATAAATAAATTGATAATCTAATTAATTCAATTCCTAATTAATTTATAATTCAATTTCTCCAAGAAATTAATTAACTCATTAATTTAATTATTTAATTAAATTATCTAATAATTAATTAATTAATTACGGCATCCAATGCCATGAATTTCTCTCAAGTCTTTTTCCCATGTTTTTTCTTTTGCACTTCCTTTAAGCGCCACTCTTTAGGTTCGTCTCAAAAGGCAATTGGGAGAAATCCAAAGGGGTGTGAGTGACACCTAGCCAGTCTCGTGGCTCACACCGTATCCCAATTGAGAATGAATGAATAAGATCATTCCAAACCTTTACGTCGTGAATACCATACGTGTATAAACCTTTTATTCTTATATCTCAGCCAAGTAAGAGTCATGGTTTAAAGTCAAACTCATATAACTTGACCATATGCCTAAGCTCATAATAAGTCGAGGTATTTAAATGCTTTGGCCAAAGACTTTCATCTTCACTCATTCATGATCGCATAGGATATTTTACTCATTCACTTATGAGATAATAAATTTCATATTGCAAATCAGTTAACAATGCTACTTGCCCATCAAGTCGCACTTCGAGGTCAATTTCACCAACAGGTGATTTGAATCTAACTACTCTAATGACAGACTTGATGTCACAAGTACATCTTCAACTCGATTTCTCAGGTCAGAGGTTCACACGTACCTATCACTACTTATCAGTTTCATCATTGACTGTCAATGAGTGAATACCCATGTGATGAACTGATGTGAGCCGTGTTCTAACATATCACTCCAACTGACACGTCTATGATATAAGTTCCCACTACCATTTCCATAGTGTACGACTGGCACTTTCTCTGTCGAAACTTACATCATACAAGTCTTTATTCACTATTGATGCCCAATCAATATTTCTTAGACTTGCGAACCCTTTTAGATGTCAAGGGTCAAACCATTCTAGTGTCTTTCCTCCTATCCCATAGGAGGTAGAAGGTTCGCCTTGTCATCAATGACTTTACGTTGTTTATTCACACCTTATAAATGCCTATAAGAAAACAACAATCAACTGCCTTATATTAATAGAAAAATCATAGTTTAGTTACAATGTTTATGCCCTATAAATCTATCCTCTTTATGGCATTCGAGGGCATACACTCTAACATGATACTATATACTGGGTTATAAGATACTGTATAATGATTTATAAGATTGTAACTGTATGATGTATACACACACTGTATAATTAGTTATAAGATACTGTATAATGTGTTATAATATACTGTATAGTGGTTTATAAGATACTGTATAATGGTTTGAAATCACTAATTGTATGTCACTAATCACACATTGTATATCACCATTGTATTTACTGTATATTTGTTTATTAGCTATTGTATAATAGATTAATTAGCTATTGTATAATGTTTATTAGCTATTGTATTCACTGTATAATGGGTCATATGATACTGTATATTGGTTTATATGATACTGTATACTTGGTTATAAGATACTGTATAATGGTTTATAAAATTGTAACTGTATGATGTATAAACACACACTGTATAATAGGTTATAAGATACTGTATAATTTGTTATAACATACTGTATAGTTGTTTATAAGATACTGTATAAAGGTTTGAAATCACTAATTGTATGTCACTAATCACACACTGTATATCACCATTGTATTTACTGTATAATGGTTTATAAGCTACTGTATAATGTGTTATAAGCTACTGTATAATGGTTTAAAATCACTAATTGTGATATCCATCAATATCATCAAGTTATTCGTGTTTTCGTGTTTCTCCATCAAGTTAATCTCTTCCTCGACCAACTCATCATTCTTATTGTCCCTCTCTTCCACTACAATATCAATATCATCATCATGCTCCATGAAATTTAATCCGCCAGAAACCTTCTTTGCAAATTCACTGCCTACAATCCTTGGAGACTCCAAATCCAAATCAAATCCTCCACATTCAGGTCGGGTTTTTTCTTGAATTCAAGAGTTAAAGTTCAAACCGAAATCGGAATTGGAAATGTTCGAATTCTTTAAATTAAAAGCACCATAAAGAATCTCATCGTCGTCTCTGCTGACGTTCCGATCTATTGGCCATGAAAACGTATTGACTAAAATCGGAGAAAAGAATGAATTGGAGAAAAGAATGAATTTGTGGGAAAAGAATCTGTGATGCGCACAAAAAGTGGGATTTGATTTTGATCCTCCATGATATTTGCATGAGTTTGTTATGTTCATTGACTAAAATACCCCTGTCATCATTAAAAAAAATTATAAAATCTGAAAAATGGAGTTAAATTCGGACCTTAGGATCAAATGGTATCAATGGTGTAGATTGAGTCTTATATCTTACCAAATGTAATGGGATGTATTTGATCCATACCCTATATATATATATTTATATATTTTATCACGTCTTAACACTTTGTGTGGTGGATATTCACCGAGAGTTGAACTCCGGTACCCACCAAGTATCATCCATGTTTATGTTACATTCACAAATGTACAACAAGTACATATAATCAAACAATCATGAGTATGAATGTTCGGCTAGTCGAATAATTAAATCAGCAACAAAGAAGACTGAAAATTATCAATCCCTCTTAAAATACAGGGATAATTACACTCACACCCCCTCAATGATGGGGTAATTACACAAACTTCCCTTCACTAATTGATAATTACAAGCACAACCCCTCATGTTAAATATTTCTTACAATTGCTCCCCCTGTGTGTGTAACAATTCTTACAATTGCACCCCCTATAAACCTTACAAATAGACCCCCTTAGAGGGTGTGTTTTTAATTATCAATTAGTAAGGAGAGGTTTATGTAATTGCCCCATCATTGCATTACACAAAGTTGGGGTGTGAGTGTAATTATTCGATACCATGTTATATATACAATTTGCTGTATATTCATACCGCTGGACGTGCCGTTGTTACCAGGTGAAATCCCACAATAAGTACGCATTCTTATTTTCAGTACTCAGCTTTATCTTTCACCTTGAATCTAGTACAGAAAAGGCCTGTTCAACACGGTTTTTTGAAAATTGAACACAACAGCGGTTGAACCGTTATAATGAATATTAATCGGGAATCGGCTTCCAAACCTATTAAGCGGTTCGTTAGAAAACCGCTCTAATAGGCCGATCAAAATAAGAAAAAAAAAAAAAAAACTTCTTATAGCGGTTCGGTACCGAACTGCTATAACTGGGCTAAATTACAGCGGTTCGGTAGCGAATTTATTACCAGCACAGGTAAATACTGGTACCGAATACAGGAAGTGTCAAAAAATTAAAAAAAAATTCCCCCCATTTTCCCTCCCAAAATTCGATAACAAACCGAATGTTGTTATATACAGCGGTTCGCTACTGAACCGCTGTAACAGGTCAACTTCTGCCATTTGCTGTATGGTACCGAATTCAGTTCGGTACCGAACAGCTGTAACCGGTTCCCTGTTACAGCGGTTCGCTACCGAACCGCTGTAATAGGAAACCGCTGACCTATTACAACGGTTATTCAAAGACGTCTTTGACCGTCGTTGTAAACGCCGCTGACTCCACCTATATGTATGGGTGTATGTATATTTGTGTATGTGTGGGTACATTTATTTTGTGTATATGGGGTGTATATGTATATTTGTGTATGTGTAGATGGGTGTATGTATAAATTTGTGTATTTACGAAATACAACCGTGTCAGAATGACACGAAATTTGCACGGTCATAGCGAAACGGCATTCGAATTCGATTCCGAGGTTAAGCTTAAGCATTTTATTACAAAAATACGTATTTTTGTAATAAACACGTATTTGAGGCCTTAAACGATCTCGGATGGATGAGCGTAAGACTAATCCACAATAAGTACATTCATCTCTGTAATAAAATGCGTATTTGCCTTAAACGATCTCGGATGGCTAAAATCACGAGAGCGTAAGACTATGTCATGGAACCTCTTCCGTGCAAATTTTGTATCATTCCAAAGACAAACCGCTGTAATGTAGCCTATTACACCTATAATAGGCTTCTTATTATTTCCCATCTTACAACAAGCTTTATCTTTCACCTTGAATCCTATCATAAATCACAACACATCTTGCATTAGATAATCAGTGTCTATGCATTTTTTAAGATTCTAGATAGTTTCATGCACGCCCCTCATTTATTGCAGGTAATTGTCACGAATTTATGAGGTTTTGTAAATTGACAAGACACCCCTGTCAAATCCAATAGCACGAAAAACCGGGGTAAAATTGCAATACATTTTTAGTAACAGGGAAAATTATGGTAATGTCTCAAACTTTGGGGCATTTTTCGTAATAATCGCCTCACGCATGAGTGTATATGTAAATTACCCTTCATATTATTAGTTCTTACCATAAGAATCGGCATTGTCACGTATGTCGTTGTAAATTTGATATGCAGCACCAAGTGTGAATATAGATCCAGGGTTTTCGGAATTCAGATTATAGACGAGGGATTTGAATCGTATATTGAACATTTGGACCAAGTTATTAGAGGAGTCACACTCTCCTGGTGGTGTAGCTACGTGTGTGGTCATTTCAATAGGTATGCAACCAACGGGTGGGATTTCTGTTAAGGAGAACTTCCTCAAGCCTAACCTATGGAGTTCCTGCATAAAATTATTCTAAGTTTAAACTCAAAATGTTTCGATTTTTTTTATTGCAAATTACGCGTATCATAGACAGCATTTACCAAGACATGGCCTTTGTAGTGTTGTATGAGGAGATCAGCATACTGTTGAGGATCATAAATGAGGCTACTTTTGAACAACACAGGTAACAAGTAGTTGAGAATGTAGTCATTACTACCTATAACCACAAACACTAAAGCCTTCGCCAAATAATTGCCCAAATCCTTCGTTTGCATATGGTTTCCAAGTTGATTCACAGTGTTTTTGAAGTTGTCGATTTGTTTGCCAAACGGGATAACACGACCCTGTTCAGATTTTCACATTTAGTAATGATCATTTTAGTTATGAGTAATACCAAGAATTTTGTAAAATTACGAGAATATATCCGTTGACCTCAAGAATTCCTGATCCAGATGCAGCGTAATTTACTCCTGATAAAACGTGAGCGACATTGGCAATAGTATCTGCATAGGATGGAATAACAGGAAATCCCAGTAGTTCACCTACATAGGAAGGAAAACATAATATATATAAAATAATATAAGATGAGAAAAGATAAATGTGAAAAAAAAAGTGGAGTAGTTGATAAATACCGAGAAAGTCTACTACTAGTTTGCCGTTGTTGAATCTTCCCGTAGGTCCTTTATCAGAATCAATACTGTTGCACGTGGGATTTACACCAATAATATTTGTATATTATTATGCGAGAAATTGAGTAGAAAAGCAATAAACTATGAGAAAAATAGATAGTAAAAATGTGTAAAGATGCAAAAGCCGTAAGAGTTGTTTATTAATCATCAATCATGGATATTTATACAAGCTAGATGGCTTCTATACAATTCTGGTAAGCTAATCTTTTTGATTTCCTTCCTGCCGTTATTTATGGTAGCTGGAGCTATTTCTGGAAGGTTTGGGTGTCCTGAAATTGTGTTGAAACGCGTCCTGTCAGGTCCTATTTTAGGAAGGCCGAATCTTCCTGATTTGGTAAGAGTTTGACTGATTTCCTTGGATTGATAGCTAATTGGATATTGTCTCTTGATTGATTCCCTTCCTTTTAAGGCTTTGACTTGGGCTCCACTCCTACTAATCAAATGAGGCCGAAAATAATGAGGAACTTAGGTCGAAATATAACAATAATATAGGAAGAATATGAAATATTCCTTGGTCTTATCAGCTTGGCCCAATGGATAATATCGACTCACATCAATAGTCCCCTCAACTCTAAAGTTTGACTTGTCAAGTTGAAAGAGTTGTAAAAGAATTATGTACGGGAGCCAAGCTGATAGCTAAACAATTCCTTCTGAATTCTTGCCGAATTTCCAGCTAAAAATGCTCCTGAATTTCCTCCTGACCGGTCAAGCTAAAAGAACTCCTGATTTTCCTCCTGCGCAACATGCTGAAAAGGTTGTTTTGTACTGAACATCCAAGAACAAGAATTCCATGCTGCTGTTTTGGCGGGTAGAGTGAGCGTCCTGTGGGACCAGCTGAGAAGTGCATTGGAGCACCCCTTACTCCAGTAACTGAAAATGTTCCAGGTGAAATTCCTCCTGCTGCTCTGGAAGTGAATTTGATCCCAGAACAACTCGCAAACCATCCAGCTGACCCGCCTGCTGACAACCTTGCTAGGACAGTGGAGAAGGTTGCAGAAAATGCTCCAGCTAATGTGGAGTAGTTTTTATTTTGAGAAACAAGTATTTTATTTTGGCTACGCTGGGTTATAGCCTTTAGAGAATATCTTTCTTTTGCTGTTTTTGTGCTATTTGCCCTTTAAGGCACGTGATGTTTTGGAGATGCTTATGTTTTTAATTGCAATGAATGATCTAAGTTTGATTATATTCTATCTATTTGTGCTTGTTGCAACTGCATGTATGTTTTGATGCTAACTAGGATGAATAATTGTGAGGGTATACAATAAAAATAACTGACATATGATGCAAGGAGGATATTTAGCATTGAATTGAGCAAATAATTCTGATAGATTTCAGCTAGCTGAGTAGCAAGATAATTTGGAACATGCTTGTAGCATATTGAAAGAGTATGCATATGTTCGTGCATATAAAAAGGAATATGGTAAGAGTTTACACATATTAGAGATGTATCAGCCTTTTAACTCCCAAGAATCCTTCACTCCGTACCACAATATCTTCCCTGGGCTCGCATCTGGTCAGTGTACTATCGGGGGTTTTCCTTCCTTATTTCTTCATTTTCTCCTAAATTTTATCCCCTTATATCGCCAGGGAGTACGAGTGGACTGGTTTGTCTCACCCCATCCTAGGGATCAACCAAGAGGCTGTCCCCCTCCCTTATTACTCTAGTCCATCCTTATTTCTCCAAATTTGAGTAGACTGAGAAGTCTTAGACTGAGAAGTCTCCAACCTTATTTCTTCTTTGATCATCCTTATATCTTTTTTTGGAGAGGAGCCAGATAGATCCGCAACCGACTTTCCCCTGACTGGACGGACCCAGGCTACCCCTCCAATTTTCCTAACCACCGTCTACTTCATGTCACCGACACCTCTTTGGCTTCAATGCGTGTGAGAGTACAAATATTTATAAAATCAAACATATTCTATAAAGATGCATTGTATATGACATGCATTCTATGAAACAAACTGTAGCATTCATGGAAGATAGAATTAAAATAGGATAAAAATAAGCATAATATTACTTAGCTTATATTGCATTTTCGAACCCTGTAGAGTAGGCTCACATTCTTCCTAGAATTTGTAGCATTCAGCTCCGAGAAATAGCATGAGCTGCTTCTCACCCTAGAATCCTTATCTCAACCAAGCTGTATGGGTTGTTTCTTGCCTTGGAAACTTCATCTTTCTGAAGAATCATAGGTTGTTATCCCTCTGGAATCTTTTAACATTCTTAGAGCTAGATCAGCTCTGTGAACCGGCAAGGGCGGTTCCTCGCCTTCGAAAATTTCTATTTTCCTTATGCAGAGTAAGTTGGCTATGCAAACTAGCATGTACGACTCCTCGCCCTGGAATCTCCCTGGCTTTTCTCCTGTAGAGTTCGATCAGCTCTACGAACTGGCATGGGCGACTACTCGCCCTAGAATCTTCCTGACTTTCCTCCTGCAGAGCTAGCTCAACTCTACGAACCGGCATAGGCGACTACTCGCCCTGGAATCTTCCTGACTTTCCTCCTGTAGAGCTAGATCAGCTCTACGAACCGGCATGGGCGACTTCTCGCCCTGGAATCTTCCTGATTTTCCTCCTGCAGAGCTAGATCAGCTCTACAAACCGGCATGGGCGATTTCTAACCCTGGAATCTTTCTAACTTTCCTCCTGCAGAGCTAGATCAGCTCTATGAACCAGCATGGGTGACTACTCGCCCTGGAAGCTTCTTGACTTTTCCAGATCTTCCTAATCTTCTTCCTGAAGCTCTTCCTCTTCCTCAACTTGGATACCAAGATGTCCCACTTCCTCTGAAAGAGGATCCATTATTGTTGCGATTTTCTGCTGGATTATTATTTATCACAAACCCTCTTAGGCCTCCTGCTTTAACTAAACGTTCAAGCTCCAGAGCTAGCGCTTTAAAATCATCCGTGTGGTGACTAGTTTTCCAGTGGTGTCGATAATAAGGTCTATTTGAAATATTTTGAGAGTCATTTTATGCACTAGCTGGCCGTCGTACTAGGCCTTTATTTTCCACCTCCCTCAGTTGTTGCGCAAAACTCCTTGTTACGGGAAAGGGAGGTCGAAATGATCCTCGACCTCCGGTCACGGGTCCTTGAGAATGTCATCTCCTCAATCCACCCTGCTTAAGATTTTCCTGGTTTTTTCCTTCCTTCCTTTCCTTTTTTATTTCAGTTCTCCTCATCAATTGAGCATACTCCATGTTAACATACTTTTCCGCCCGGCTAAGCAACTCATCGAAATTTCCAGCTGGTTTTTTAGTTAAGGATTTGAACAAATCTCCCTCACCTAAACCCTTCGTGAATGCACTTGTTTTTAGATTAGCAGTAGCCGATGACATTTCCAGAGTAGCAGCATTAAATCTTTTCACATAAGATCGTAAAGTTTCATCGCCTGCTCAGTGGGGTTTGCTTATGCCTTTTGCTGCTAGCAAATTGGTGGAGAAATTTTGTGCTAAACTCCAGGAAGGATCCAATGGATCCTTCAGGCAGCTGATTAAACCATAATTGTGCTGACTTAAAGAGTGTTGTCAGGAACACCCTGCATTTGATGGCGTCTGAGTATCTATGTAACAGAGCGTAATTCCTGAAAGTGTATAAGTGGCCCTCGAGATCTGATGTACCATCGTAGGCCATCATGGAATAAATTTTGAAATCCCGCGGTAATTCTTCCTGCATTATGGAGCTAGTAAACGGGATTCCCCGATCTGTGCGTATCTTTCCTCCAGCTATCCTTTTTTCCACTTCATCTATCCTCCTTGCCATGAGATCCCATTGGTTTGCCATCTCCTTAGTTTTCGCACATCCTCCTGGATTTCCTCCTGAGGAGCGAACCGATTCGTGGCTGTTGACCTCCTCGTCGAGATCCTTTTTTCCTCCCTGTCCTAGGCGAGGGCCCTAATTTTTCGTACCATATTTTTCCTCATGCTTAGGGAGTAACCCCTCTCCCTGGAACCCTTCCTGAGGGCCTGCGTTGAGTGCGATCCCATCGTCTTGGATTCCCTCCTCATGAAAGTCAATGTGCCGCATCTGGCAGCCTTCCTGGGCAGGATATTTCCTGGGGGGTTCCCCATCTCCTCGTGTATTCACCTGCTCAACAAAATCCATCCTACCAGCCCGTTTTCCAGAGCCATTTTCTGAAGTGAATCCCAGATCGACAAGAGTATTGAAGTTTCCAAGTACTTGTTGTACCAGACTTCCTTCCATCCTACCCGGACCATGCGGATCAGGGTTTTTCTTTGCGGCCTGAACGGCTGCGCCAATTAGTTCCTGAAATTGTGCCTTAGTTAAGTGATAGGAAGGCGCAACCTTCAGAGAGTTTTCCATCCCTACCACTTGCGTTCCTGGTGATGGAGAAATGCCATTTTCGCCAATTGAGATTCCACCCCCATGTGCTATGGGGGTCTCCTGCATTTCGCCGATCAAACGCCTAGCCAGGATGGCTGGAATTTCAGGAGCGTTGTGGCCTCCAGTCGCTGAAGCAACGTCTCCTTATTCCCCACCACATCCAAAATTCCATCCACGTCCTTAGTATTGAGACCTTCCATCAAGCTTGCTAAAAAGAAAAGAACAATGATGAAAAATTACGAAAAATGTACTCACGCCTTGAAGCTCAATTTCCCACAGACAGCGCCAATTGATGCACGTGGGATTTATACCAATAATATTTGTATATTATTATGCGAGAAATTGAGTAGAAAAACAATAAACTATGAGAAAAATAGATAGTAAAAATGTGTAACGATGCAAAAGCCGTAAGAGTTGTTTATTAATCATCAATCATGGATATTTATACAAGCTAGATGACTTCTATACAATTTTGGTAAGCTAATCCTGCTGATTTCCTTCCTGCCGCTATTTATGGTAGCTGGAGCTATTTCTGGAAGGTTTGAGTGTACTGAAATTGTGTTGAAATGCGTCCTGTCAGGTCCTATTTTAGGAAGGCCGAATCTTCCTGATTTGGTAAGAGTTTGACTGATTTCCTTGGATTGATAGCTAATTGGATATTGATTGGATAATGTCTCTTGATTGATTCCCTTCCTTCTAAGGCTTTGACTGGGCTCCACTCCTACTAATCAAATGAGGCCGAAAATAATGAGGAACTTGGGTCGAAATATCACAATAGTATAGGAAGAATATGAAATATTCTTGGTCTTATCAGCGTGGCCCAATGGATAATATCGACCCACATCAAATACCATAAGGCCAATATATAGGTAGCTGATACTTTGTCATTATTTCCAGGGTCACTCAGTGAATCACCAAATACATACATTGAAGTATATTGTGACTTTGCCATTGCTTCAATAATGGATGAAAAAGCTATTAGAATTAACAGCAGAAATGAACGTTGAGCTTCCATGGTTCTTTACTCTTATCTTTTTTCTTCTTTTTTTTCGTTCTTCTTCCTCGATTTTGCCTCGGTGTTTATGTAGGCATTAGCGGAAATTCAGTGGAGAGAAAATGTAGATGCACAAAAAGGAAAAGACTTCAACTGAGTCGTTTTCAACAGCTAGCTAGTAATTAAGCACTTGCAAGATTAGTTTTCTACCTGTAGCATAATCTATAGTTTTAAGCTTCTTTATTTTTCTTAACTATTTCATTGATGAGGCTTTATTTTTTCTACTACTTTTGTACATTTACTGGATAGCAATCTGATCTGGAGCCTGAATACGTCTTTCGGGCCAGAATTTGATCTGGAGCCTGAATACGTCTTATTACATATTGTTTCTGTTAATACATGGCAGGGACAAAGGTAGGCATGTTGTCTGCCCTTGGTTTCTTCCTATTCCACAGTGATATACTATAAAAGTGGGGCCCACATATATCCTTTTTACTTCGTTACATCGTTGCTATCCAGTTTCATATACCCGTGTATAACAAGGTAAATGACCTAATGAGGTCGTAAACTTGGGCTCCGTATGGTTGTGTTTTCGGAAATGAATTCTGAGTTTTTTTTGGGGAATGTGTATTACAGAAATTCGTGTGAAAATGTTGACTTAATTTGTTTGTTTGAATGTATTTTTAGAATTTGATTGAAAGTAGTGTAGATGTGATATAAAGTTGATTTTTATTAGGATTTGAGATATGAAATGATTAAGTTGGTTATGAATGTGTGATAGGAGTCATTTTTACATAAGTTTTTAGGTCCTTTTAATGACAATTCAGGCCCATATATCGTTTATTTTGTGCCACTCGTGCGTTTAATGTGTGTGTAAAGTGCTTTCAGGTAGTAAGCGACGATGGACGAAGAAAAGGGCAAAAAGACGACTCATTTACCCAACTCTGCTCAAGGCTTCGCACTGAGGCTCCTAGGCGCCATTTTTCTCGCGCCCAGGCGCGACCCAGCAAACAAAATCAAAGCTTCACACTTTCACGCCTAGGCGCCTGAACCTCCACGCCTGGGCGCCACATATCGCGAGCCTGGGCGCCCCGGAACTTTTGCCCCAAGAAAGACACGCCACATAGGCGGCGCCTAGGCGTCGATCAACGCGCGCCCAGGCGCCGCGATAACAGAATTTTGGAACTATAAATAGGATTTTTCAATTCATTTTGAGGGTTCGAAATTTGGGAGATTGGAGGCGATTTGCTGGGTTTTGGGCCATTCTTCATCAACTCTAAGAGGCTAAGAAGGAGGTTTAGCTTGGGATTGAAGCTCTTGACTCGGATACATCATCGATCAAGCAATATAGGGAGTTTGTTTATGTTTTTCGTTACATACTTGTCTATGATTATGTGTATTGCTACATTAGGCTCTTTTATGTTATTGATTATGAGCTAAATTTGTGAGACTAAGGCCATGTGAAGGCCAAATTTATGAGTCAATATATATGAAGTGATTTTTGTATTAATTCTCCTATTGCTTTGTGTGTTAATTCTATGCTTTCATTCCAATCATGTGCTTGATTACCATATGCTTGCTATCTTACCTAATCTAGTCGTTCGAGAGAAGATAGGTTAGGGTTCAAGGGAATTAACACATCATCCGAAACAAATGAGGAATTGCTCCTAGAAATAGGTAAAGATTTCCGGGTGCTGTTAGCCGGATTTATTCGGGGAAGCTCTAGAATGTTATTGCGTGGTTATTGATTAGATTCTCGGATAGACATATTTAGAGAACCGTCAATTAATCATAGGATTATTACGAGCCGAGACATCGGGTAATAGTTAACTTAGGAGTTTCCACCAAAGCAATAGGAGTCTAATAATTCGAGGAGTAACCTATATATATTGACGAGTAGATTTGGTCGTAGCATGTGCCTTAGTCATTTATCATACATGAGTTTTAATCTATAGCCCGTTTCCTCTTTTATCCTTCGTTTATTCAATCAATTCTTGCAATTTACTTTATTTGTCTTTTCTTTTATTGAAAATCTAAAGCTAAAATCCAAGTTTCCGTGGTTCGACAACCCGGACTTATTTTGTCCACTCCCTACTACAGAAATGACCTATTACAGCGGGTTTTTTTGGCCAATTACAGCGGTTAAAAACCGCTGTAATAGGCACCGGAATTTTTTTTCCAAAACCGCTGTAATAGGTCCCGGAAAAATTTTTAAATTTTTTTTGACCGTGTCGGAATGATACGAAATTCGCACGGTCATAACGAAATGACATTCCGAACAAAACGCTGCGCTCTCGTGATTTTAACCATTTGAGATCGTTTAAGGCCTCAAATTTGCGTTTTATTACAAAAATAGGGTATTTTTGTAATAAAACCCAAATTTGAGGCCTTAAACTATCTCAAATGGCTAAAATTCCATGATCGCATGACGATGTCATGCGTTTTGTTTAGAATACCATTTCGCTATGACTATACGAATTTCGAGTCATTTCAATACCGCAAAATTTCAACCGAGAAATATTTTCGTAAATACACAAATATACATACACAAATATACATACACCCATCCACACATACACAAATATACATACACCCATCCACACATACACAAATATACATATACCCATCCACACATACACAAATATACATACACCCACGAACATATACACAAATATACATATACCCAAATATACATACACCCATCCACATATACACAAATATACATACACCCATCAACATATACGCAATATACACAAACCCATCCACATATACACAAATATACATACACCCGCACATACACAAATATACACATATACACAAAATAAATACACCCACACATACACAAATATACATACACCCACACATATACACATATACAAATATAGATATATATATATATATATATATATATATATATATATAGAGGGAAGAAGAGAGAAAGAGAAGAAGCTTACTATCGTCGTGGTGGCGGCGGCGGCGGCGGTAAGTGGTGGTGGCGGTGGCGCCGGTAAGTGGTGGTGATGTCGAGCTTTTTTGGGGAGGGGGGATCGAGAGAGAGAGAGAGACCGAGAATAGAGAGAGAGAGAAGCTGAAATGGGTTTTAAATTTTGAGAGTGGGAGAGAGAAGCGGGAAGATAAAAATATTTCAAATTTTTTCGTACATGGCCTATTACAGCGGTTTTTTTAAAAACCCTTGTAATAGGTTTAAATTTTTTATTTTTTTTAGCTGCCTTTTACAGCGGTTCAGTAGTGAACCGCTGTAATAGACCTGGCACCTATTACAGCGGTTCATGAATGAACCGCTGTAATAGGTGCCGCGTATTACCTATTACAGCAGTTCTTTCACGAACCGCTGTAATAGCCCCCTCCGTTCAGCGGTTTTTTGAAAAACCGCTGTAATTGGGGCGCTGTAATAGGATCTTTTTGTAGTAGTGACTTTTATTACTACCACGACTAGTACACTTGCTATCCAAGCACGTTAGGTATTAGCGTGTCAATGTGATGATGATGGGGGAAAAGATATTAAAAGAATATATTTTTTTAATAATGTTATGAGTTGGTAATAAAGGAATATGTATATATATATATACACATATACACACACATAATATAATATATAGAGCTATTAACGTTAATCATCCCCATGTCACGCAAAAGTGTCACTTTAGTCCCTCTTGTGAAAAAATTGTCACTTTCATCTCTCATGTCCATAATTTGTACCTAGATGGTCCTTTTTTCGACATTCCGATCAGATTTTCCGGCTTCCCACGCGAAAATAGGGCTATCCACGCATATGTCATGCGCGTCTTCATGAGAAAATTCATAACTCATTGTAGAAAGCTCGGATTCATGAACCGTTTTTTTCCCATGAAACTAGACACATAGGGCTATCCACGTATATATCGCACATAATCAGGAGACATCTAGAACAAAGCAGTTTTGTATTAAAAAATTGGTTAAAAATTTGTCCGCTGTGCAGACAGCTGTGCACGTTTTCATGAGAAAATTCATAACTTGTTGGAGAAAGCTCGGATTCATGAACCGTTTTCTTCCCATGAAACTAGACACATAGGGCTATCCAGGAATATATGCACATAATTAGGAGACATCTATAACAAAGCAGTTTTGTATTAAGAAATTAGCTAAAAATCTGTCTGTTGTGCAGACAGCTGTGCGAGTCTTCACGAGAAAATTCATAACTCATTGTAGAAAGCTCGGATTCATGAACCGTTTTCTTCACATGAAACTAGACACATAGGTCTATCCACTCATATATCACACATAATCAGGAGACATCTAGAACAAAGCAGTTTTGTATTAAAAAATTAGCTAAGCATCATTTCTGACAGATTTTTACCTAATTTTTTAATGCAAAACTACTTTGTTCTAGATGTCTCCTGATTATGTGTGATATATGCGTGGATAACCCTATGTGTCTAGTTTCATGGAAAGAAAACAGTTCATGAATCCAAGCTTTCTACAATGAGTTATGAATTTTCTCGTGAAGACGCGCATGATATATGCGTGGATAGCCCTATTTTCGCGTGGAAAGTCGGAAAATCTGGTCGGAAAAAGGACCATCTGGGTACAAATTATGGACATGAGGAATGAAAGTGATAATTTTTTCACAAGAGAGACTAAAGTGACACTTTTGCGTGACATGGGGGGATGATTAGCGTTAATAGCTCTAATATATATTATACAAATAGAATGAAAAGACAAAAAAAAAAAAAAAGACAGCCAGACAGCAAGGGGCGTTCATGGGTTGGGGTGGGGGGGGGGGGGCAGGTATGGGTTTGGGGGGTGGGGGTGGGGGCCCTTCATTTTTAATTTTTTTTTTGTCACCTGTTCATTTCTTTTTAACTTTAGATTTTTATCCTTTTGCCATTTCGTGTTTTCTTTTCAATTTTATGTTTTAAAAGTTCAAGAAAATTGAATCTTGCTCGTCTATATTTATAATAGTTAGTGTAATTATACGGTTCGCATTGGACAAATATAAAAATAGGATATGGTTCATATATGCAATATTTTATGAAAATGTGTAAATATGATTGGAGCATAAGTAGTTCTATATTTCTTTTTCCATTTCCGTATAATATTTTATTTCCAATTTGATTGAGACAAATTTATTTCCATCTTCTTATAATGAGATACTATGATGTTACAAAAGATCTTTGCTTGAGCTCGAGCCGAGAAATTTGGTGAGACTCGGGTCGAGTTCGGCTCGTGGGTAACCCTATTAAATACCACGTTAGTACCAAAATGAAATAATCGAGACTCAGTCGGTATTTATTTGAATATTGAAAAGCTAAAAACGTATAATTTAAAATCCAATAAACAACAAACAAAATTATTAAAATAAAATTATAAATCACACAATATTGTATATACTTTTGGTAAAAGCATGACCAATTAAGTCCCAATTCAAGTACACATATTATTAAATATATATGAAATATTAAATATTAAATCACACAATTTTTTTTTTCAAATTACATATTATTAAATATTATTTAATAATAATAATTGGAATATTTGAAAAATTGAATAGGAATTTTTATTATATAAAATATGAAAAAGTAAGAAAGATAATTAGTTGGATAGTGGAATAGTGTAATTAATGATAAAATATTGTGAAAAGATTGAAATGATTGGTTGTTATATAGGGGAATGTGTAGTGTATTTAAAATTTGACCATTTTCTGTTGAATTTGACTTGAATTGTGTATTTTCATTTTTTGGTGATCCAAAAAATGAAAATATTTTCAAAATTCACAACCATACATAGCCTTGGTTTTTATGCCATAGGTCCCTATCGAGTCTCAAAATTGCAAAACATTACAAGATCCGCATATTTCTTTTCACTCGGGTTGGGTTAACCCATGACCTGACCCTACGAGGTACGATCCTGGCCGTTCCTTAAAGACACATGGCACCATCCTGGTAGAACTTTCAGCTGATGAAATAGTACTTGTCCAGTATGAATGATCACTATAAATACTCGCATTTATGAAAGAGAGAGGGGAGAAAAAATAGCATTTAATACATGGCAACTACATATAATCAGACAATTAATATGAATGTCCGGCGAGTCTGAATAATTAAATCAACAACAAAAAAGACTGAAAATTATCAATCCCTCTTAAAATAAATTACCAGGTGCTTCTTATTTTCAGTACTCAGCTATTCTACACTTTCAACACATTACAAAAAGTTGGACAAAGGCTTCAAATGTATTATTAGCACAACCCTAGAACTAGATAACATTAAATGTTACACTGTAAGCAGTTGCTGAAAATAGCAAGTGAGTATGCAATCCTGAGGCAAACAAAAACTTGACACTAAACAGGCTATCACATTTCTGCCATTTCCTGTATATTCACAGGGAAACCGCTGGACGTGCCGTTGTAAACAACACGAGCAAGAATTCGATTGGCTGCTTGAGTTGGATGAGCGAAATCCCAAAATAAGTACTCATCTCTGTTGAAACATGGAACCTCTTTTGGAAGACAAATCAATTTACCTATTGTATTTCCAATCCTACAACAAGTTTTATCTTTCACCTTGAATCCTGTCATAACTCACAACACATCTTGCATTAGATAATCAGTGTCTATGCATTTTTTAAGATTATGGATAATTTCTCAAACTTTGGGGCATTTTTCGTAATAATCGCATCTTGCATGAGTGTGTATGTAATTTACCCTTCATATTATTAGTTCTTACCATAAGAATCGGCATTGTCACGTAGGTCGTTCAAAATTTTATATGAAGCACCAAGTGTGAATATAGATCCAAGGTTTTCTGAATTCAAATTATAGACGAGGGATTTGAGTCGTATATTGAACATTTGGACCAAGTTATTAGAGGAGGAATCACACTCTCCTGATGGTGTAGCTACGTGTATGGTCAATTCAATAGGTATGCAGCCAACGGGTGGGATTTCTGTTAAGTAGAACTTCCTCAAGCCTAACGTATGGAGTTCCTGCATAAAATAATTCTAAGTTTAAACTCAAAACGTTTTCGAGTTTTTTTATTGCAAAATACGCGTATAATAGACAGCATTTACCAAGATATGGCCTTTGTAAAGCTGTACGAGGAGATCAGCATACTGTTGAGGATCATAAATGAGGCTACTTTTGTACAACACAGGTATCATGTAGTTGTTAATGTAGTCATTACTACCTATAGCCACAAACACTAAAGCCTTCGCCAGATAATTGTTCAATTCCTCCGTTTGCATTTGGTTTTCAAGTTGATTCATCGTGTTTTTCAAGTTGTCGATTTGTTTGCCAAACGGGATCACACGGCCCTGTTCAGATTTTCACATTTAGCAATGATCATTTTAGTTATGAGTAATATCAATAATTTTGTGAAATTACGAGAGCATATCCGGAGTCCTCAAGAATTCCTGATCCAGATGAAGCGTAATTTACTCCTGATAAAACGTCAGAACCATTGGCAATAGTATCTGCATAGGATGGAATAACAGGAAATCCCAGTAGTTCACCTACATGGAAAGGAGAACATAATATAATTAAAAAACAATATAATCTGATAAAAGATAAATGTGAAGAAAAAATGTAGTAGTTGATAAATACCGAGAAAGTCTACTAAAAGTTTGCCGTTGCAGAATCTTCCGGTAGGTCCTTTATCGAAATCAATACCATAAGGCCAATAGTTAGCTGATACTTTCTCATTATTTCCGGGGTCACTCAGTGAATCACCAAATACATACATTGTTGTATATTGTGACTTTGCTATTACTTCAATAATGGATGAAAAAGCTATTACAATTAACAGCAGAAACGAACATCGAGCTTCCATGGTTCTTTACGCTTATTCTTCCTCGATTTTGCCTCAATGTTTATATAGGCAATAGGAAAACTTCAGTGGAGAGAAAATGTAGATGCACAAAAAAGAAAAAGACTGAATTCAACTAAGTCCTTTTTCAATAGCTAGCTAGTAATTGCATAGGTACTTGAAAATTCTTATCTAGTTTTCAACTTGTAGCATAATCTATAGTTTTAGGCATCTTTATTTTTCTTAATTGTTTCCTTGATGAGGCTACTTTTGTTAAAGAATGTTGTGTCACTCGAAAATTATGTTACCAGATTTATGATATTATCAAGATCATTGAAAATTCTGATTCCCGGTTATGGTTTTTATTTTTATTTTTTTGTTCTTGTTCAGGATCTTGCAATTACATCAGTGCCATCTTTTGTACATTTACTGGATAGCAATCTGATCTGGAGCCTGAATACGCCTTTCGTGTTAAAAAACCTAAAGTAATATATTAATTTTACTTTAGTACGCCTGAATACGTCTTTTGTTAAGACCAAAATAACCCTAAAATAATATATTGATTTTATTCTCTAATTCAAATAAATATTTATCATTATTACCACATAGATGTGCCTGAACTCGAAATCAATACTTCATAATTTTGTTCAATATATATGCTATGTGGAGTTTAATACTAATAAAAATGATTCTTGTAAATTTGAAGAGTTCAATTCAAAGAATTTATTCCAAATTCTCATATATATGGAAATAATGAAAACTAAAACTTTGTTTGAAGTAGTATCGAAGAACAATAGATAAGCCGTCATGGTCTTCATGACACTAGAAAAGTATACTTCATCTAACTCAAAGAATTCAAGTGTATAGAATTGCGGAATACATCAAGAAATACTTGTTCATAATAATGATAATAATTTTTGCCACTTTTCAATAGTATAGCCCCAAAATATGGTGACCTTTTGAAAATGGTATCTCTTTCTTAACTTGATGGGGAGAGATTTGCACTTTATTGGCAGTACCTTGATTCCCAAAGTAAAGGATTTGAAAGGTATAATTATTTAAATTTGTTTATGTTGTATAGATTTTTCATATAGCATACTTATTAATTTCTTATACTCATTTTAAAATAATACTATAGAGAAGATTATTCACAATACAGAAGCATTGATTTACATTTTTAACTTTTTTGTTAAGACCAAAATAACTCTAAAGTAATAAATTAATTTTATTCTTTAATTAAAAAAATATTTTATCTTTATTACCAAATAGATGTGCATAAACTTGAAATTAATACTTCAAAATTTTGTTCAATGAATATGATAGGTGGAGTTTAATACTAATTAAATGAATAGTTCAATTCAAAATCTCGTATACATGCAAATAATGAAAACTAAAACTTTGTTTGAAGTAGTATTTAAGAACGATAGATAAGTCGTTATGGTCTTCATGCCACTCGAAAAGTAAACTTCATCTAACACAAAGAATTTAAGTGTATATAATTGTGGAATACATCAAGAAATACATGTTCATAACAATGATGATGATTTCTGCCACTTTTCAAATAGCATGGCCCAAAAATATGGTGACCTTTTAAAAATGGTATCTCTTTCTTAACTTGATGGGGGAAAATTTGCACTTCATTGGCAGTACCTTGGTTCCAAAAGTAAAGGATTTGAAAGGAGTAATTATTTAAATTTGTTTATGTTGTATAGATTTGTCATATAACATACTTATTTATTTCTTATACTCATTTTAAAATCATATTATAGAGAAGATTATTCACAATATAGAAGCACCTAATGACTCATGTGGATATACATACAATAGAAAAAGAATTTAAATTTATGAAAACTACAATTGTATGATAATCCAATTGATAAAACAAGACTTTAACTTAAAATTGAATTAATAAGATGATAAGAAATTACTAAAGTAGAAAAAATGAAAGTTATACGCGTGTGCAATAATTTACTATTTAATTGCATACTTAACACCACCGTAATTAGGAAGAAAATCAGTCAAAATGTGACAATATTAGAAATGTAATCAGCTGTTGCAAGGATTTTTAAAAAAGTAATTGGTAAACTATATATATATATATATTTTTTGTTTGGATTTTGTTATCACATATGGTAGATAATTGAGTTACAAAATATTTCAAGAAAAAGATTATTAGGTATAAATAATTTGACTGAATGACACAATTTTTTAGTCAAATTAGACATGGACCATATAATTATTTTTTGATGAATGTTATGTTTTGTATAGTTTGATTACAAAATAACTTTAAGTTAAATGTCTTATATTTTTCTAATCATACAAATATAAAATAAAAGCTAGGTATCTATATCATTGAATAAAATAAAAAATAAAAATATTAACTAACCAAACTAAATTAAGAATATATATTAATATAGTGCATACTTCAATACTATATTTGATTATGGTTTACCACCTATTTATTTTGAGATTCACATAAAGATGTATAGTTCAAAGAATATGAGGATTAGAAGTGACCTAACTTCAGTGAGTTGTCATTGAGAGTTGGAAACAATGATGAACCAACTGATAATGAAGGTAACATTAAAATTCCACATTAATAATTTTTTTTTAGAACCACCCTACCGGGGGGAGGATGTTTTCAGGCCTCTCATCCCTTCTTTATTAAAATTCAAGGAAACCTATAAATTAGGAGAGCTTCCTCCCTGACAAGATCATCTAAGAAAACATGTAAATAAGGAGTACTTACTCCCTTACAATCATAATTAAAACCGTAAATAAGGAGTACTACTCCCTTACAAATAAAAATACTCACACCCATCTAAATCTAAAACTAGGTAGAATAAGATCCATTTTAGTCATAGCTAAGAGAGTAGCTGGAGCCATTCTCTCGTCCATCCTCATAGACATTTTCTCATCACAAGCCTTGTTAGCAAGGAAGTTCGCTGCCGAGTTTCCTTGACAAAAGATATGTGTGAAATTAATGTCCATCTTCTTGCTAATCACACGAATCCGTTAAAAGCAGATTTTGAAGCTCTCAGCTTCCCAGAGAACCATTATGTAACATCACGATCACAACTTGCGACAATGAAGATGAATTAATATACCGTTTTATTAGAGCTACTCTACCAGATTTTTACAAAAAATGCCCTCATAGTTGACTACTTGAAAAATCGAGCAACGTTAATAGCTAAGAGTGAGCATGTTGACAGACTGAAATTTTTAGAGAGAATATTACTTAAAGTATTACAAATCAAAGAGCCTACAAGTATCAAATGAGCTCAGCTTTCTCATGGCACTTGCTAGAAAACCAAAAACTATTAAGGGCAAACTTAGTATCATAGCGGATTCAATTCAAAGAGTACAACCACAAATTAAGGAGAGAAAAGAAAAAAAGAAAAACAAGAATGGTCGGGAGATGAATGCAAGTGGAACTCTTTAAAAAGTTTCTACATCAAAAGAATTTCAAATAAACACACCAGAAACTCTGAAGAAAGTGATACAAACAAGACAAAGTAACTAGCAACGAACTATAAGGAATGAGACCCATGGTCATCGTTCCATATAGCTTGGTGTGATCCAAGAGAATCAAGCATACATTAAAGATTATAAGATAAAGAAAATGACTTTTTTTAATAATGTCAAAATAAAATTGTTTACATTATAAGATGAAGACAAGTGAGTAATTTTAAGAAATAAAAATAATTGGGCTAAGTTGACTTTCAACTTAATCCAATTATTAATTAAGTCCAACATATTTTAATCTAATTAAAATATAATACTAATTACTAATCATCTAAATTAAATAATCTAATATTTAATAAAATGATGGATATAATAAATAAGTCTATTTATTTATTATCATTAATTTATTTTCACTAATCTAATTAATCAAATAAATTAATGTGTTCATAATAAATACATTTAATTATTTATTATTAATTTATTTCCATTAATCCAATTAATCAAACAAAGTAATTTGCTCATCAAATAGCAAATTACCTATTTTATGTATTTGACAACGAAAGAATTTTCTTCGCTCAATTTCTTTGAAGCGCAACTCTCTAGGTTTGTCTCAATTGGCTTTGGGAGGAAACCAAGGATGTGAATGTCACTTAACCAGTCACGTGGACTCACATAAAAACCCAATTGAAATGAATAGATTAATATGAACCTTTAGGTCACAGACAACATGTGAGTATAAGCCCTTCATTGTAACTTCCCGATCGAGTGAGAGTCATGGATTACGTCAAACTCACAGAACTATATGTTGTGCTTTATGAATCATAGTAGGATGAAATTACTGAACTACCCTTATGTACTATACATAAGTTAGTTCCTCTGCTTTGGCCAAAGACTTAGATTTCATTTACCTATGATCGCACAGGACGTTAACTCATTACTACCCGAGAAAGTGAATCCTCTATTGGCAATCACCGAACAATTGCCACTTGTCCTTCTGAACCGCACCTCGAGGTTGATCCCACCAAAGGGTGAATTGGATCTAACTATCTAATAACTTCTTCAGTGTCACAAGTCCAATCTTCGTGAATTCTCAGGTCTAAGGCTCACGCACACCACCGTGACCAGTAATTCTATCCTTGACAGCCAAAGAGTAATTACCCATGTGATTGAATTATATCAAACTATGCTCGAATATATCAATTCCATTTATATATCTATGACCAAGCTCCCACCATCCAAAGTGACCGACTAACACTCTTTGTCAAAGCTTGCATCATACAAGTCTGATCTTAATGCCCAATTAAGACTTTTCACTGATACTTCTAGTGTCGTTCTCCTCTAACCATTGAGGGGTAGAAGCTCCCTCTTGATTACTTGGGATTTATTTATTCAATACTTATCTTAACGCCATCAAGATTGATATGAACAAAACAATGCATTTATCAATTGATAAGAGTTTGTACACATAAATGTAAATGCCCTAATTAATCTAATTCCTCTATGGCATGGAGGATATAATCCTAACATGAATATCGAGGCGTTGCAAGCGCTGTCGCTGAAGCCTCGTGGCTTCGCAATCTCCTTTTAGAGTTACATTGTCCCTTAACTACAACAACTATTGTCTACTGTGATAACATCAATTCCATATACTTAGCTACCAACCAAGTGCAGCACCATCGAACTATCATGTTGCTCCTGGTGATATTCGTATGTTGCATGTGCCCTCTGATCCTCAGTTCCCAGACGTCTTCACCAAAGGCTTATCTTCTACTTTATTTCTTGATTTTCGGTCCAGTCTCTACATTCGTGTTACTGCCGCTTCGACTGCGGGGGAGTGTTAAATATTATGTTCTTTTTATATGGCATATCTTTCCTTGTATCTTTATATCTATCCTTGTATATCTTTATTTCATATATTTAGCTTAGGTTTTCTATTCCTTGTAACTATATATACATTGCAATATTAAACAGAGTTCCCTGCGGGATTTTACCACTCTAACAATTATGTTAAGTTGTTATTTCATTTTTAGTTTAGTAGTTTCCTTCGTTGGGCAGTTAGCAGCAGTTTAAAGGATGTGAAACATTGTATTACGATTTCTTATCTAGGAATGAATCTGGGAAGCCTTTGGCTTTTGGGCAAGAACTCTTTCTTGTGGAAAATTGTTAGTAATTGAATTCAAACATACAATTTTTCGGGGTCCTTTATCGGAATCAATACCATAAGGCCAATAGATAGCTGATACATGCAGGTTGTTTCCGGGGTCACTCAGTGAATCACCAATAGGGATGGCAACGAGACGGGAATGAGATGGGTAGGGCAGGACTCATTTCATGTCCCGTTAAAAAAAAATTGGACCCGAACCCGGACCCGGTCATTTCACGGCGGGTCCGGGTCCTTCCCGTTGGACCCGGCTGATTCTTTTTTTTTGATATTTTTTTTAATCTTATTCTCACAAACGCATTTAGAACATATAAAATAAGAAAATTACATCGTATTGATGATTCAACGTAAACAAATCCACTACAAGTCATCCGATTCTTAAATGCAAAAAAAAAATGCAAAACGAGTTCAAAAAAATAAAGTCAACTCCATACTTGGATTTACATCATCAAAGTAATTCACTAAATCACTAATCACTTATACATTAAATAAACAACCAAATAAATATAAAATAATATTTATTATACTGATCGGGTCCGGGACGGGTATTGCCTGGAGTCATTTCCCGTCCCGGACCCGGTCCCATTTATTTGGACTAATACCCATCCTATATGGAGCGGGTCCGGGATGGGTACTCGTTAGATCCGATCCCGTTGCCATCCCTAATCACCAAACACATACATTGCTGTATATTGTGACTTTGCCATTGCTTCAATAATGGATGAAAGAGCTATTAGAATTAACAGCAGAGTGGATCGTTGAGCTTCCGTTATCTTTTTTTTTCTTTCTTCTTCCTCGATTGTGTCTCAGTGTTTATATAGGCATTAAGGGAACTTCTGTGGAGAGATAATATAGACTGGATTCTTTTTTTTTTGGCTAAGTAATATAGACTGAATTCAACTTAGTCCTTTTTCCGTTGCTAGCTACTAATAAATACTTGCAAAATTCTTTTTCAGTTTTCTACTTTTAGCATAATCTAAAGTTTTAGGCGTCTTTAATTTTCTTATCTGTTTCATCAATGGGGCTTTTATGTTTTGTACTATTTTTGGTAAAGAATTTGATGTCACCAAAAGAGTTATCTTAGCCCGATTTCTGATATTATGATCATACAAAAATTTGATAACCGGTTTATTCTTTTTTTTTGGGATGGTACAACACGACTATTGATAATGATTGAACATATAACATTTCATGTAATTCGATAATGTAATCACATACAAAGAATGGATCTTACTTGGTCGAATCACAGCTTGCTTCTTACACGAATTAGTGCTCCAAAAACAGTCCACACCTCTATCACGGGGAGAGAGACGATTATCCACAATCCAAGAACTTTAAGACGTAAATCCTTTTGCCAAAGTTGCACCAATATTCTCTCTTATGCCTTTTTCTTTCCACTTAGTTTTTCATGCGTTTTTATCTGATTAGAATTGGTCATTCATTTCTGATTCAAAATATCAGATGTAGTGGAAGATAATGGGGAAGTTGTTGAGTAGTTTTTGTTTCAGCCGAAAACTACTCCCTCCATCTTTTGATTTCAAATAGCAAATGGGTAGGGTCAGCCCTCATGGGCGACCCATAACCCGTATTCAATCTTTAGCGTTTGACCGACGCTAAGAATTCAATCTTCATCTTCATTATGACTTTGGACGCTTGATCTTCAACTTTGTCTTCAATAGACTCACTCAGAACTCTACTAGAGACTTAGTCTAAAAATGTTTAGTCTAAAATCTATAAAGATAAAAATTACAAGCCAAAACAAATAAGTAAACTTTCAAACGCTTAAACAATATTTTCTATGAAAGCATAAACTTACATTTTTGGGGTCTAACATAAACTCCTATCTTGTCATCATCAAAACATCTAACATGAAATTTCCTAACATTAATTTATTTGATTAATTGGGTTAATGGAAATAAATTAATAATAAATAATTAGATATATTTATTATGAACAATTAATGTATTTGATTAATTGAATTAATGGAAATAAATTAATAATAAATATTTAGAAGTATTTATTATAGTCATCCTATTCTAAATAAATAATTAGATTATTCAATTTAGATGATTATTGATTAATATCGTATTTTTATTAGACTAAAATATGTTTGACTTAATTAATAATTGAACTAAGTTGAAAGTCAACTTAGCCCAATTTTGGATGGCTTGGGCGTGTGGTAGGCATGTGTGTAGGAGTTTGATAGGCCCAAGGAATTAATTAATTCAAAGCACATCACTCTTTATATATACCTAACTGCCTAATTCAAAAACCCTAAGTCTCCCAACTAACTTGATAGCAAAGAAAGAAGAAGAGAAAAATCTCTTTCCTTCCCTTTGGTAGCCATCGGCCTCTAGGAGTGCAAAGGTGGTGGATTTCTTCTTCAAACTTCTTCCGGTGTGATATCTAGAGGCAAGAGTTATTCAATTGTTGTTACCCGGTAGATCAAGAATTGGATTCAAATCAAAGGTTAATAATTAGATGAAATTTGATTTCATCTTTTTCATGTTTTTCGAAAATTACAAAATCATTGGCTGTGTTTGGTTTTGTTTTGGGCTGGGTTTTTCACCAAAACGTAGCCCAAAACTTGTTTGGTTGTGAATTATTTGGCCAAACATGTTTGACCAAATATTTGGCCAAACATGTTTAGCCAAATATTTGGTCAAAAAAATCCAATTTTTTTTCTCTCTTCCCAACTCACTCTGACAGAGTTGTCACTCTCTCTCTCCTCCCTCTTTTCCGCTCTCTCTCTCTCCCCTCCCTCTCCCTTCTCTCTCTCTCTCTCTCCCCTCCCTCTTTCTCCTCTCTCTCTCTCCTCTCATTCCCTCTCTACATTATTAGAATATTTGTGTATATATATATATATAATATTATACATGTATATATATTGTTATGAATATTACAATAAACAATACTATATTCTACATATGCATGTCCAATATTATAAACTCATGTATATGTATATATACAAAAAATATATATGTTATATATACATATGTTATATTTGTACGTATATTATATATTATATTATGTAAAATATAATATATGTATATATTATGTATACACTATATAATAGATACACTCTTATATATAAATACATATATATAATAATATAAATATATCACATCAATTCCAATATATACATACAATCATTCATATATATTACAATAATTTCAAACTTATATTGTAATATACTTTTCAATCATCAATTAATCATTAAAATAATTTTTTCAGACAAAAACTTACATGATTTGACTGCTACACTAATTTTTGTTGCCTCTAAAAACAAAAACAAACACATTTTCACCAAAAAAACACTCAAGTGTTACTTCAAAATAGCTAATTCAAACACATTCCCGCGAAAAATGATTAAAATACTAATTCTTCAAAACAAAACCAAACACATTTTCATCAAAATACACAACTCCCAATAAAATGTTCAACCAAAATTTTCACCAAAAACACACCCCAAAATAAAAGCAAACACAGCCATTAAAATCCAAAAATGATCTAATTGTGAATCTGGATATGTTTAACGTTTCCGCTGCGCATGAATCAGGATTCACAACATATATTTGCTGGGATTTTTTTACGAGAAACCAAAATAATAATTGAAATAAAAGAAAAAAAATGGAGAGAGAGGAGAAAGTCAGAGTTGAAGAAAAAATTATGAGAAAAAAATTGGCAGGATAAAAAATAGAGAGCAGACAAAATTATATTGGATTTATTTTTCATATTGAGTTAGTTTGATTTAGTTGGTTGGCAAGATGAAGTTACAAATTAAGCTCAATTCGAACTCGGATTTTTTTTATGAGATTGAGCTCGATGAGTTTAAAATATTTAAGTGATTTCGCTAGAGCTCATATATTAGTGTTTGACGGTTAATGAGCTATTTTGGTGCTCTTTTATCGTATAGTTTAAATTATTATTTCTATTTAAATTATGATATAATATAAAATAATTACAGTAGTGAGAATAATAAGAATAATAATAATAATAGTACGAAAATTTAATATTAGACTTTAAAATTTTCAAATAATAATGTTCTTATACGAAAATATTGAGGAAATGATAATAGTATTATTTAAAATAACTTAATAATATAATTAAAATTAATTCAAGTATCATAAACTATTTTTGTTCTAAGTTCGAGTTTGAATAAACTTATTTAGACATGGCTTGAACTCGATTCAGATAATTCGTATATAAACTTGAGTCTCAAGACTCTCAACCTAAATTTACAAGTTGGACAAGTTTGAAATGAAATTTTTTAATTGAACTTGCGCCTAAAATTTTTAGAAACTTGACCTATTTGCAGCCCCAATTGATCGCGAAAGTTACTCTAACATCCTCGCACAAAATAAATTTCAGTAAATAGATTACAACTTCTCGCCCATAGTTTTAGAACAATCTCATATTTCAATTTCTTTTATACATCTATATTTGTGTTGATTAATTGCTGAAATTTATAAATTTTATTTTTATGCAATATCACGAAGTTTGTTATAAAATTTTCATTTTTATCTTTTTTTCTCAAATTCAATTTTAGTGTTTGCAAATTCTACTACTTATGAAAAAAGTGTTTTTAAGTGAAAAATAAGCAAAATCACTTAAGAAGCAGAAGTGGGTAGTATTTGCAAACACAAGTAGAAAATAGAAAAAAGCCGCAGAGAGTGTTTGCAAATAGAAGTGACTATAAATTAGTTTTTTTTCAAAAAGTACAATATTTTCAAAGATAAATTTGTCATAAAAGATTTATTTTAATTGCAGGAATTTTAAAAGCACCTAGGAACACCCCCTACTCAACTTGGAGTTTTTTGTTTCTAGGAGTTTAATTTTAAAGAATCAGAAGCAAAAGCAGAATTTGCAAACACTGAAAAATTATTTATTTTTAGTTAAAAGCTCAAAAGTATTTTTGTTTAGAATTTGTAAACACTCTCTATTATGCAAAGTTCAAATTTTCACTAATTTTAAGCTGCATAATTCTTTCGTTAAGAAAAAAGGGTATATATATATAGGGTCACACCCTATATTAGATAAGATATAAGACTCAATCTAAATTATAGGATCCATTAAATCCAACAGTCCAAAAAGAAAAGCAAAAAAATGCTGTAAATCTAATTCCAAGTGGGTCAAGGGTACACTGGTAATTTACGTCATTATACAGCATCTATTTCCAAGAAAAATGGCAGACACTCTCCCTAAAATTCCTCAATTTGAATCGCACGAAATCTCCCCCTCCAATCTCTTAATCTCTTCCAAAAAAAAACTCAATCACATTATATATCCATATTAAATTTATAATACACAACAAATCAGTTGATTTCTTATTTACGTACATCGTTTTTGGATAGCCTTACTGTGAGCTTAGTGAGGCCTTCAATGCCTTTCAAGCTTCGAAGCTTGTTCTGTACAACTGACAGCCACTTCAAATCCTATAATTCCATAAAAAGATCAAATCAAAATTGAACCTAACAAAATAGATTTATATAACACACACACACACACAATTCACAAATAATGGGAATATACAGTACCATATAACACAATATACAATATCTTATAACCCGTTATACAGTGTGTGTTCGTATAAACCATAATACAATACATTACAAGCCAATATACAATATAATATAAACCAATATACATTATCATATAACCCATTATATAGTAAATACAATAGCTAATAAACATTATACAATAGCTAATTATTCCATTATACAATATCTTATAATCAAATATACGTAAATACAATGGTGATATACAGTGTGTGATTAGTGACATACAATTAGTGATTTCAAACTATTATACAATATAATATAAACCAATATATAGTATATTATAAGACAATATACAGTGTTTTATAACCAATTATACAGTGTGAGTATACATCATTTAGTTACAATCCCATAAACCATTATACATTATCCTATAACCCAGTATACAACATTATATAACCGATTATACAGTGTGTGTCTGCATATCATGCAGTTACATTACACCAACTAATTTAACAATATACAACATGTGTATTGTTAAGATATTATGTTCCGGAGAATACAACATTATTATTAAGATATTATGTTCTGAAGGACAAAATGCGAATTTTCGGAAATGATGAATCGAGCTTGTATGGATGATGAATTGACTATGATGTTGAATCGATCTCGATGATTATTTGAGTTCTGTGCATCAATCTTTAACTTTTGTGTACCAATTTTATGTTATTTGCATTCTTTGCGTCAATACGCATCAATACTTCTGTAAAAAATTTACATTCTTTAATTGGGAAGAAGAGAATTAATTGGGGGGGGGGGGGAATCTGTTATGGGCGGATATAATGGGATTTGATTTGATCTTGCATGTTATTTGCATGAGTTTGTTAGACCTATTGACTAAAATGTCCCAATCATCATTAAATTAAATATAAAATTCGAAATAATGGCTTTAAATATGGACCTTGGGATCAAAAGGTTTAAATGACCTAAATTGGGTCTTATATCTTACCTAAACTATAGGGATGTATTTGATCCATAACCTATATATATATATATATATATATACACATATATTTTTCTTTTTTACAAATAGGAAAAGTAAAAGCAAATATATATGAAAATGAAAACAAAACGTTCCTAAATATCCACAAGCTTCTCCGAGCCCCGTTTGTTTCATTTTTTGACGCCACAAATCCAGAATCCTCCCCGAATGACTGCCCCTTAACCGCCTTTATAACTATTTTTCTTAATTCAACTTATTTACCCGGAAAAAAAAAAAAACTAATTCAAGTTGACCCACCTATTGGTCTTCCTATCCTCGAGTGCCCGATTATGAATCTCTCTAATTCCCAACCAATAATCTACTACGACTTCACCATTACTAAATTTCAAACTGTACCTGAGGTCATTTTCGTCAAACAATAATTATATTCAATCAATCGCCAATTATATAACAACAATCACAATTATTGGGGTACTATAGTAATTTTCTGTTAATCGCTTAGCGATTAAGCTTTCCCCCTAACCCCATATATATATATATAAAATAAGAAATCATCTAAATTAGTAATTTTGTCCCCCTTCATCACTCTTTCCTTTTCTTAGTAATACATATAGGGAGTAGTAAATATTTCTTGAATTAGAATATAGTAATTAGTTGATTGAGTTGTAGTTAATCACGGAAAAGTATTAAATTTAGGTGTTGTGATCCTAATTAAAAGCAATTTTAAAAAATAAACCTATATTGAGTGAAATAGCGAACAAATTGGAAAAAAGAATAATTCCAACCAAAATAATTTATAATGCTCTACTTTATCTTTAAATAATAATTTAGACCGACTTTTAATTTTCCTTATTTTCACGACAGTCGAGGAGGAATATGAAAGTTGGAAAATAAAATAAAATAATAAATATATAAAAGTACAAAAAAGTCCTAAAAACATCCATCTCTCTCTACTCTCACCAACCAACCAAGCCCTAATTTTACCCTCCCAAACAAACGCTCCGCTTTTCCCTCTTCTTCTTCTTCTTCTTCTCTCTTCCCTCTATCTCCGGTTTCTGCTTTTAGTTTTTTTCTTCTCTTTTTATTTTATTTTTTTTTTATTATTATTAATCTGAGACGTCCGGTTGGAGTTAGATCCAGATCTGAGACGAGTATACCAGAAAACATCCCCCACGCGCCGAGATCTGAGAAAGAAGCATGGTGGTGAACGGAAGGCCGATGAAGAGGCTGGTTAAGAGGCGAGTCACTGCTGATCTCAGCGACTTCCTCACGTTCCCCACCGCCGGCGACCAAGCCGCTGCCAAGCCCTTCAGGACCTCCGTTAAGGCGTTCCTATCAAAGCACGCGCTCCTCCCGCCCCCTTCTTCTCTCTTCCCGCACCTCCTCACGTGGCAGGTCCTCTTTCGAGTCGGCGATCTCGCCGGAGACGACGGCGGTCCAGCCGTCGTCTGCCTCGACGTCGTGGAGGAGGACGTAGCTAGATCCAGATCCGTCTATTGCGACCAGTGCCGTGTTGTTGGTGAGTTTTCAACACCGACTCAGCCGCGCTCTAACTCACTTCTTTTCTTTTCTTAAAAAGTGTTGTTAATAATCCCCGAATCATGTGTACGTAAATAAAATATTCAAAATAAATTATTATAGAAAAAACAAATAAAATTCAGCTCCTTTTATTTTTAATTTTTTTGTTGTTGTCTTAGCAATAGCAATAGCTTCGTGGAGAATGCAAATGTTTTTCCTCCACCTCCTTGTAGTTGCCGATATTCGGTCTCTATTAAGTGGTTTTGGTGGGAAAAATATTTACCAAAATATTTCGTCGTCGTGTGATTGATCGGAGCCGTTGGATTTAGATTGCTAATGGTACATACAATAGG
Source organism: Buddleja alternifolia (assembly GCA_019426215.1). Lineage (NCBI taxonomy): Eukaryota > Viridiplantae > Streptophyta > Magnoliopsida > Lamiales > Scrophulariaceae > Buddleja > Buddleja alternifolia. The sequence goes on along the minus strand of CM033393.1, from coordinate 375,386 downwards.
AGATGTGATGTATAGCTTTTAATTTATTCTTAAAAAAAAATTTATTTATTTATATCTAATAATAAAAAATTGTCGTAGAGTGAAATTGATATTTTACCTAAGCAGAGGAGGAGTAATGCAATTGATTACTAGCTGGTACTGGACTGAGGTGTAAAAAAGGTAAAGTCAAGTCGTTGGACCCCACACCCGATGAGTTTTCCACAAGAATATATATATATATTTTTTAAAATAAAAGGACAGAAAATGGAAAAGCGGGAGTAGCGGGGTGGGCCACACTTTCTTTATCGTGGCTTGGGTCATATCTTTGAGTTTCCCTGGACTACCCCTCTAACTACTATCGATGCCAAGAAACTTGACTAGTGCATGTGTGCTGGGGAGGGTTATAGATGTCTTTTACGACGAATAGGAACAAACATGGTTGGTACCTACGCGTCAACAAAAATTAAGTCTGCGATTAGGACATTTTTCTTTTTCTTTAGTTGGTTACATAGATGTCTTCGACAAAGGATAATTATTAATTAAATATATCTGATTGGGGACCTACCTACATATATATATATATCTTTGTTGATTGATTGATTTAATAATAATAATAATAATAATGTTGGTGTTAATTAGGGTGGAGTAGTAATCCGGTGAGTGCAAAGCGGTACCATTTCATAATTAAGGCGGACGGGAATTCCATCGCCGGCTATAATAAGACGTGTCCTGGCTGTGGTGACGCCCTTCATCTCACTGATTCCAGGTGGGTGGGTAACTAAATTATTTTCCTCCTTGCTACTTCAAATCTTTGCTAATATTCATCACCCACCCCCGTTTCACCTGTGACCTGTTATATATATATATGCATATACAAATAGATGTACAATGTACATATACTGCATAAGTGGATCCTCAAGTATAGACTTGCAGTGCTCTTTCTGCTCCTAAGAGCTATAGTAATCAATTTCAGTTTGCTCGCATCTTATTTTAAAACTCCAAGTTTAAGTAAGATTTATCCCGTGAATGGGTTTGATTTTATTCTTCTGGGTGGTTGTTGTAGCTGTTCTTGTTAATTTATATAAACTCATTAGGAATCTTCTTGTGGTGCTGCCTGCAATAATTGTTCTGTAAAATAGCATGTGTGTTTTGCGTTCATGGAGAGACTTCTTAGCATCAGTTATTATGTCTCTCGCCATCATTCTATAGATATTGTGGTGATACACAAGATTTGACTTACTAATCAGAATTATATTATTTCAGGTGCAAGTCATGCAACCATGTCATGACTACGGAAGATGTTGAAGACGGGATGTACCAGCAGTTGGAGAGTACGACCCATCTGTTACATGGCGTGATTCATGCAAATGGCTATGGACACCTTCTTAGAGTCAATGGTAGAGAAGGTGGTTCCCGGCTGCTCTCTGGACGCCATATAATGAACTTTTGGGATCGGCTTTGCCGAATGCTCGGAATCAGGTCAGAATACTTCCTCTTCCTTTTGTATGTATACAAGTAGATATGTATTTTGTCTCTGCAACTTTGGTTTTATCTGGTATTATACAATCTGATGATAACTCTAGCTTCTCTACTTCTATGGATGAACAGGAAGGTCAGTGTGATGGACGTGTCAAAGAAGAATGGATTAGATTTTCGATTGCTCCATTCTGTCGTCAAAGGTCATCCGTGGTATGGAGATTGGGGCTATCAGTTTGGTGCTGGTAGTTTCTCTCTGACCTTTGATGACTATAATTTGGCTGTCGGAAACCTTTCCTCTTTGCCCTTGTCCTTGTTTCAGTCTCAAGGTCGGAAGCCTCGAACGCGGCTGCAGGATTTGATTTCGTTTTATCAGTCCATATCAGAGCGCGAGCTTGTAAATATTAGAGATCTCTTCTGTTTCTTGATGAGCTTGATTCACGATGACAACCATTCATCTCTTAGGGGTGATGATTCTCCCTGCAAGAAGCTTAAAACTTCCGAGTCCAGGACCTTGTGTTCTTGGACTATCAGTGACATAAAACGAGTTGAAGATGCCATGTTCAGGGTGTTGCGTGCTGTTAGTGGGTCCACCTGGGTGAGTTGGCGTGCTCTTAAAGGTGCTGTTTGCAAAGTAGGTACTCCAGAGCTTTTGGATTACTGCCTTAAAGAACTCAAGGGAAAACAGGCAGCTCCAGGCATGGTTGTTAATGCTCGATGCAGTTCCGATTCTGGTGCCATGGAGTATAGGTTAGTAGCTTCGTTAGTCTTTTCCTTTCTCAGGTGTCTTGTTACATGGCACGACTGTGAGATTGTTCTTGTTCGTTACGTTTCATCATTGGTCATGATTATGAGTAGCTAACATTTAATATTTGCTTCAGACTTGAACCAGGAAGTGCACCCACAGAAGCCAATGCCTCTTTGAACAGCAGTCCTATGGCTAACTACCCGTCTGAAGAACGTCTTCGACGGGATCTCAGATACTTCTATGAATGCATGCTTCATCCTGAAACAATGGTGATTCATGTGCCTCCAGCTAAGAGAAATCTTGCAGTTGGCTCAGCTACAAAGATTCTTGATTGCAAACAGTTTGTGAAAGACTACCACCCAGAACGTTTCCTATCTATTTGCAAGGAGAATGCAGTGCAGCTTCTCTGTGAGGTTGATCTCACTGGACAACAACCTGAGGAAGATGGCCGTAATCCCCCACCCGAGTTACTTGTACTTTCTCCTGATGCCACCATTGCTGACCTCAAGCTCGAAGCAATGAAGGCTTTCCAAGATGTCTATTTAATGTTTAGAAGGTTCCAAGCAGATGAGCTAGTTGGCTATGGTGGCGTTGATGAATCCACCCAAATCAAACTCTTGCTAGGGTCAACTGAATTTGTGCGGATTCGTGGACGTTTCCTAGGGAAAAATGGTTTGGGTAGGTTTAGAATGGAAAGGGGAATGGAAAGATGGATTGTGGATTGCTTATGTGGCGCAAAGGACGATGATGGGGAGAGAATGTTGGCGTGTGATGTATGTGGAATATGGCAGCACACTAGATGTTCCGGGATTCCAGACTCTGATGCTGTTCCAGCAAAGTTTTTTTGCCACAGGTGCAGACTTGTAGCTAAGACGACAAAAGCAATTGGGCAATGTAAGAAAGAGGAGGTGGATAAGGTTGCTGGTGATAATGGAGGCATTTTGGGGTTGAGCTTAACGAACACTGGGATTTTGTAGATGTTTTTTGTTTGTTTTTTTCTCTTTTTCATATAGGTCTGGTGAGTTTGTGTATATATGTATCGCACAGGACCTTAAAGATGAGTTCCAGTGGATGTTGGCTTTTCCCAATGGCAGTAGTATTTCGTATATATAGAATTTGTATATATTTGTTAATGGTTTTTTTTTTTTTTTTTTAACACCAATTTGCTAACTATAGTTGAGCAGTTGGGGCTCTCTGGGGCTGGGGCTAAAGGCAGAATGAGGTTCTCTCTCTTTCTTAAAAGTTTGAAAATAAATAAATAATACCAAGTAGAATTTCATGCGAACTGGAAATCCTTGCTGTAGATTATTTTTCTTCGATATATATATATATATATACACACACACGTGTTAATATATTTTCTGTTGCCTCTGGACACTTTATACGATTCTGAAAATTATAAATTTAAGTAAAATGTTTTGTATTAACTGGTGGTGAATGAGATTTATAGAATACTTGAAGAATAATACCCCGAGGTTAGCATCTTTCTTGAAATGGATTAACAAGCAGCGCGCGACTGTGAGGCAATGTCGTAAAACCCAGACCAGATTGAACAGTCGGACCGGTTAAAATTTGAACCGGCCATTAATCCGTCTAATTATGCGAAAAACTCGTTTAGGGCTCAAAACCGATCATAACCGCGGTTCAACCGATAAAATCGGACGGTTCTGAAAATAAATGAAATCCAATCTTTTAAAATCTAAAATTCTAAAATTGGCCCCTTTAAAATCTAAAACTTTAATATTGGCCCCCCAAATATAGCAAATACATATCTTTTTTCCATATTTTCATAAGTATATAGGAAATACATATATTTTTTTTCATATTTTATATATTTAATAGTATATTAATTATTATTTATTATATAATTATGACGTCATCGGTTCGACCGCGGTTGATCCGACGGTTGAACCGTGACCCGATCACTTTTTCGATTCGCTGTCCGATCCGATTTTTTAAAACACTGCTGTGAAGTGGAGTCTAACAACGTTGTAAAGTATCCATTTCTAACAAGTTTTGATTGAATAGAACGTAAGATCAAGGCTCGAGCTCTCGATACTTGGTCTACGTATATATTCAAGTCATAATAAGACTTGACATAAAAAGTTGATTTTTTAAAGTAGAAAAAGAATATAAACAAAGAGAGTTGGTTTGCCAGGCAGCCATGTAGATATTTGATGTTAGATTTGCAAGTAGGTTTGTGATAATGCTAGAGCAATTATCCTAATGCCAGAGCGAAAGAAATGTAATTGACATATTTGTCCTTCCCTGATTAAGTTCTGACTAATGAATTATTCTTTTTAGTACTTAAGAGAAAAGATTGGGGACCAAATCCAGCAATTAAATTAGTGCCCATAAAAACTCATATATTAATTAGTATATTGCCGATAGATGTTTTGGGAGGCAATAGAAATCAGAAGAGAAAAGATTAAGAAAAGGAATTAGAGAGTATGAAATGGTGACCAAATCTCACTGCTATGTTTTTGGCTTTTTAAGATGACGAGTAAGACAAAAAATATGATATTAGGTCCTTTTTCCATTTCCTTCAAACTTAATTAGAAGGGTAATTATGTCAATTACATGTCTTTTGCTTGGCATTAGGATAATTGCTCTGGCAGTACACAGATTTTATCATTATATCACTTGTAATGGAAGCTTTGAATTTGAGCATGTTGGTACCACTTTCTGATTGTGGATTACCGAGTTCTTCCCACTTATACATTTACATACATATATATGTATGTATATATATTTGTGAAGAAAAAGGTGATATGTAATGGGAACCAGCTCTGCGCATGCTTTTCAAATCATATTTTCCACTTCCATTTTGACTTCTCAACCCCCCACAAAACTTCCACAACTTTGCTTCAGCTTTTAGGTTTAGGTTCCCTTTCATTGTCCAAATAAAATCAACTACTATTCAATTTTTTCCAATTGGACGTTTTGGCACTTAGGATTCAATAAACATGTATACTTTGATCGAGTATTATTATATTGTTTTCACCCCTTGTTAATTCACATTATTTCCGAAAATCATATATAATATCGCTTTAACTTAATTCACTCTGAAAAACGAAAATAAGAAGCAACATTCTTTGAAGCCCACCCTTTTGTAAAATTTCTCCTAGAAGTTCACCGCTTTGAGGCACGCACAATATATACTATTGGATAGTGAGGTCATCAACTATTATTACTATATTCATAGGCAAAGAAAGAAAAGTCAATTTTGAACAGCATTAATTCTTGTCAACAGAACATAACTAGTGTTTTGTCAGCACTCTCTCTCTCTCTCTCTCTCTCTCTCTCCCTATATATATATATATATATATATATATATCCACTCATCACATTCTTTATTAATTATGCATGCATATATTTCAAACATGACTTAAAACACCTTCGATTTAGTGAAATATAATATATAATTATGATTTAGGGCCACTAAACCTGGATTTGTAACGTGTCATGCTCCATGCAATCTTCACGTCTTTAACTAAGATTATCTTATAATCACACCCAATTTCAAGTGGAGGTGTTTATGGGCCACTACTGTATCCAACTTTCTCCTGTTTCTCCATTCATCTCCCATCTACCATAGTTGAGCCGAATAAGGTCTCGTTGAACCTCATTTGAATTATTATCGAACTGTAAATTTTATATTTCGACTAATTTCATTTGATGATCATTAATCGAATTGAACAGGAGTACATTAAGCTCGAGTAATTTAATTTTTTCGCACATATTCTATCAAATTTTTACTAGATCAATCGAACTTCCTAACTTATCAAAGAAGATGTGATCATGCTTGGTTTGTATGGTAACAAATTGAGCTGAATTCAGCTTCTGACAACGATACACCTTGAGCTGTATATCGAGTAATTTAATTTATTTTCACGTCCTAAATGCATTTATATATTAGTTATTAAATTAGTGAAGAGTCCGGGTTCAACTTGAAATTTATATTTTATAAATGTGACCAACTAGGATAGTAAATAGTGGCCAAAAACTTTTAAGATAAAACCATCCATTATGGATAAATGATAATCCTTTTCAATTATGACTATATGCATGTTCCATTCATTTCCCCCATGCATGACTAGCTACTATATATACACACTCATCTCCTCATTACCTTTAATCAAAACTTCATTCTCTTCCAAATAATCCTGGCTCCTCTTCTCTTCTCAGCTTCTTGTTAATTAATTATGAAAATGGGTATTTATAATCTGTTTGCATTTTATATATTGTTAATGAAAATGATTGTAAGTGGATGGAGTTATGGATCAGCAGATGGGCTGAGTATGTATTACTACACAATGACATGTCCATTTGCTGAGATGATTGTAAAGAACACTGTTAATAGAGCTTTACAATCTGATCCCACACTTGCAGCAGGACTTGTCAGGATGCATTTCCATGACTGCTTTATTGAGGTAATTAATTAATTTAGCATTCATTATTATATATGATCTCTAATTTATTCATGCATTTTTTTCTTTTAATATTTTCCTTCATAATTTTATATATATATATATATATATATGTGTGTGTGTGTGTACTTACAGGGATGTGATGCATCTATACTGATTGATTCGACTAAGGATAATACGGCGGAGAAAGACTCTCCGGCCAATTTAAGCTTACGGGGTTATGAAATAATCGATGCTGCTAAGGAACAGATAGAAAGACAGTGTCCTGGAGTTGTTTCGTGTGCTGATATTGTCGCGATGGCTGCAAGAGATGCTGTTTTCTTTGTAAGAATATTAAATTTTTTTTACTGATGGAAGAATATATATGTTTACTTACAGGTAATGTAAGTTAATTAATTTCATTTGAAATTTGATGTGTGTATAAATATATATATGTGTGTGATGATCATCAGTCTGGAGGTCCAGTTTATGATATACCTACAGGAAGAAAAGATGGAAGAAGATCAAAAATAGAAGACACAATTAATCTGCCTCCACCAACTTTAAACAGTTCGGAGCTGATAAGGATGTTTGGCCAGCGTGGCTTCACTGCTCAAGAAATGGTCGCTTTATCTGGTAATTATTGTTTTCTAAATCTTATTCATTCATATATATATATATATATATATAAGTAGTTCAATAATTAATTTCTTACATTCTGGTCACATTATGTATCAAGGGTATGTGATTTGGAGATACACGGCTTATAACGAGTGATTATAGGTGGGAAATGATTAGAATTGAGGAAAAAAAATTCAAAATTGGGCAGCATTTGCAAATATAATGAGAAGTGAAAAAACTGAGAGGAATGTTTGCAAACAAAAGTAATTAAAAGTTATTAAGTATATTTAAAACAACTTTAATTGGATTACAAAAATACCGTAATTAGTTTTAAGCACCCCTTACATACTTAGAGATTATAAGTTATTATATCATTTGACCTTAACGAATTAGAAGCATAAGTTGAATTTGAAAACACTATCAGATAACTTATTTTTAGTTTTAAATTGATACACTTAAAATTAGAGCTTGCAAACACTTCTAATATGGCATCTGATATTCGTAGGGGCACACACATTGGGAATTGCAAGATGCACATCATTCAAGAGTCGACTGAACAACGTCGACTCGACTTTGGACACGCAATTTGCGAAAACACTGTCAAAGACGTGTAGCGCGGGTGATAATGCTGCGCAGCCGTTTGATTCTACGAGAAACACTTTTGACAATGATTATTTCAACGCGCTGCTGAGGAAGACCGGAGTCCTCTTCTCGGACCAGACATTGTCTGATAGCCCGATGACTCGAGGGATAGTGATGGGGTATGCTATGAACCAGGCAATGTTCTTCTTTAATTTCCAGCAGGCCATGGTGAAAATGGGAGTGATGGATGTTAAAGAAGGTTCCAAGGGAGAAGTTAGAGGTAGTTGTCATAAGATCAACTGATACTTATATATATATATATGTCTGGATGATTCTTGTTTAGCATACGTTTTTGTGTATTTTGTACCAAATAGTTTATGTTATTGTGTTTTACTTGGAAAGTGGGTTTCTCACGACAAAGATGTGTGTACCTTTGGTGTAAGATTTAGAAGATATGCTTGTTCATAGTAATAATGTAATAAATTTGATTGTTAAGGATGTCGGAATTGGGCTTTTTCTGCATTTAAAATGTTCTTGAGCTCAATCAAAACTTTTGTCCGCCTGAGGAAGAGAAATTTCATCTTATGTAGATGTATTTACGCAGATTACATAGGCATCCCCTACAAAACTCTAATTACGAAGACTAACTAAAGGTCTGATAAATTATTATAATTTCCCCTAGTCTATCATTAAAGCATATTACAATTCCACCCCGTACAAAGAAAATTACAATTTTCAACACTGTTTTTCGGGATGTCAAGATCTGATAAAAGGTGTCTTGATAATTTACAAGACCTCTGGGTAAATCTACATTAAGAGAATGAATGTGCATGTAATTATCCCATGTATTAAATAAACACCACAAAGATAAACAATTTTACAGAGATGCTAACAGTAACAAAGACATCAATATCGTTAAATTTGGAACTCAAAAGATGAAACTTGAAATCAGACTTTGCCAGGATTCATAATATTTTACAGTGCAACCGAATAGCAACAAATTACTCCACAAAGAGAGGTAGGATGTCGGAAAATTGTCCACAAGCTCAATATCAACCTCTAGTACCCATATGAAGTTCTCCTCATCATCCTCATGAACTCCTCCGCGTTCACTTCACCATCACCTGAATATTTTACAGGGAATAAACACATCGAGTTGGAAACCTTCCCACAAGTAAAATGGAAAAAGCTTAAATGGATTTAACTAGTTGGCTTGAGCCTAATGGTGCTCGAGCCAATTAGTATACCTACTTTTAAATCCCAAGTCATTAAACATTTTTTTTTTAAATCCAAATAAAATGATATATTTACTCTTAAAATCCATTTACACATACGATAAATTTTTCTACAAAGTTGACTAAAGCAACAAAAGTAATTTTGGGGATGGGGGTGGGGTAGGACTAATGAAACCAAAGTTTTTCACCTTGATGTAATTTCACGAATAAAACTTCTGGCAGGTTTTACAAAAGCAATATTTCTCCATTGTGAAATTTTTTATAGATATGCATGTAGCGGTTAGAGAGACTTATACTAAAGGACTCTATGGTTGCAAGTTCCCGAATTCTGGAAGGAATGCACTGTATTAGTTCAAAACAATAACAGACGTAAATGTGCCTCAAAGTCTGCATTAAGAGTTAAATAGAGAAAACTTACGGTCACGATCTGCTTCATCAATCATGTCTTGAATCTCTTTCTCGGTGAAATTTTCACCCAACTCTTTTCCTATGCGCTGAATATCTGCAGCAGAAATCTTCCCCTGCACTTGGATGAAGAAGAACCAGTTATCAACATGAACAAGTAACATTATAATGTAAATTACACCAGAAACTAGGGTGGCAAACGAGTCAAGTCGAGTCGAGTGTGTAGGAGACAGCATGAAGTAAGAGATTTAATGGAAGTTGACTGTTGTTGAGTGTGTAGGATGTTTCTATATAAACAGGAACTGATATGATGGAAGTTTAAATTATTATCGAGTTTCAAAATTTGTTTTTGAGCTTGGTTTGATTTTTAATCAAGGCAAGCTCAAATAGACCTTAATCGAGCCAAACATGAGTCCAGTTTGAGCAGCTTGCTTTTTTGCACATATTTTATCATTTTTCACTAATTGAGTTGAGTCGAGTTTCAAACTTATTGAACATAAAAATAGGTTGTTCAAGCTTGGTTGAGATGTTAACGAACCGAGCTCAAACGAACTTTTAGCGAACGATCTCGATAGTTGAGTATCGAGTAATTTGATTCGTCATTCAGCCCCACCCACCCACCAGAAACTCACATTTTTGTCTTGGTCAATAATGTGAAAAGCCTTCATGAGCTCTTCTTTGGTGTCCCTTTCACCAAATTTGGCTGTCATCATGTGACAAAATTCATCAAAGTCAATTGCGCCACTCCCATCCTTGTCTACTTCAGCTATCATTCGAGTAATTTCCTGTAGCAATAATTTCAAAATGTTCAAATCAAAAGACCATTATCATACATAAATAATTTCAAAATGTTCAAATCAAAAGATCATTATCATACATAAACAAGTAACATAACAAATATAAGCATAAAAAGATAATTAGTAGGCATTCATTACTGTGAACAATAAAATGAAAGTTGAACAATGATCCATTTCCTAATAATAAAAACACAACCAAAATGTATTGCAAAAAGGTTATCACGACATAAGTTTTAATATTAGAAATTACCTCTTCCGACATTTCAAAACCAAGAGCCCTGTAAAGGAGCCAAGTAAGTTTTAAGTATTCTCATTTCCATGATATTGAGGCTTTGAAGTACTTTTTACAAAACAATGATATACCTCATTGCAACGTTCAACTCTTTGGCATCAATTGTTCCTACACGGAATAAATTAAAGAGAAAATACTCCGTTAAAGATAAAACTATAACAAAAATATCTAACTTTGTTTAGATTAGAGTTATTTCATTACCAGAGCCATCAGTATCAAATAGTTCAAAAGCTTCTTTTATCTCCTGCCTTTTCTGTTGAGTCAACCCATGTTGGCGTCCTCTAGGTTTATCTTTCCTAGTCGATATCCCTCTGTAAAGAGTTGACTGCAAAAAAAGGTATTAAAAAGCATTATATAAAGGCGTGGAGGAGAACAAGGCCAAACAGAAGATGAAGGGGAGAGGGGGAGAGAGAGAGACAAGTATACTTTTTTTTTTTTTTTTTTTGGTACAGAGAGACGAGTATACACACATACAAGTAATAAAGGCAAAAGACGAGAGAAATTTGAATGCCATCATATCAGTTCCTGTTTATATAGAAACATCCTACACACTCAACAACAGTCAACTTCCATTAAATCTCTTACTTCATGCTGTCTCCTAGCATATAACAAAAGCATCACATCTTTATGCGCTCAATATCACAAACTATGATGAACTTATTTTCAGGACACTTCGAGTTTTTTTTTTTTTTTTTTTTTTATGGAGATATATCAAGCCAAAGTAAAATACACCCTATTTTGGAAAAGCTGGGATGGCAGTAAATTGTCTTTTCTTCTAATTGATGTATTAATTTCTCATTGGTTCTTATTCTCACCCACTGTGGTATCAATAGCCACAGATATGTCTTGGCTATATAATAGATTAACCTTGCAAATAAGAACCTATTTCACTATCCTACAAGGATAGGTTACACAACGGCTGAGAAAATACCAATCTACTACACATCAGAATTAGCATCTCTCATAGTCGGCAAACCCCACGAATTGAAAGCAACACAATGATATGAAAACAGGAAATAATTGATATAACAGCCTAAATGAATTTGAAATAAATAATTAGACTCGCAACCAAAAGCATTACTACTTCAATGATTCAATAAGCTTCTAAAAGTATGATTATGAAAAGATAACAAAAATCCATTAAGACTGCCATAATAATTTCAAAAGTAATCTGTCCTCAGGAATAACCGTAAAAATCGTTAAAATCATTACAATGTTTTATAAACATATTTTTGAGTTACAACATAAAAGAGTATAATTTTTCAGAGTCGATACTCATATTCAGTTTAATTGAAATGGTTCTAAATTGTGACCAGCTTTTAGGCAGTTAAACATACACAAACACGCACACATGTTAAACTTTGTACAAAGTAATCCATTTGATACATACAATACACACACACAAAAGATAACAATAAATCAGCAAAACATTGGCTTGTGTTCATATTGGAATACCAGAAGAAGAAGAGTAAAAGTGTTAGGTTTGTAGATGTTGACTTGGTTGACCTGATTAACACAGGTTCGATGTCCATATCCATGATGTTAGCTGCTCAAGCAAAACACTCCAGAATTATTTGATCTTGTTTCGTGCAATAGACAGACTTGTGATAATTTCTAAAGAAAAGCTAATCAAAAATAATATTTTTCAAAAGGGGTGGGAATTGGGATTGTTATTTATTATCAAACAATCGAAACAAAGAAGCAAAACTAGAAAAAAGCCCAGAAAATCTCACATCGAGAATATCAAGAAAAATCGATGGATAACCAAACCAAGAACAAGGCGGCGCCGTAAAGTAGCCAGAAATTGCACATAGAAAAGGCGGGGGGCAAAGTAGAATCCAATAAAACAAAAACGTAAGTTACCATGGCGATCTGCTCTAAGAAGATGAATTCCGCGCTTCCGCTGTTGGTTTGTTTGTATGTGGGCGTAATTGAGAGTTATTAGAATATATATATAAAGAGATTTGATTTGGGGGAGAGAGCGAGCAATTGAAGAGGAGGAAGCGCGTAATCAGACAATTGCTACAGCAGGTGGGTGGATATTTCTTGATAAATACTATAATACTTGAAAAGGAAAAATTGCAATTTAGGTCCTATATATTAAGGGGATGTCAACTTTGCACCATTTATCTTTCAATTTTGTGGCAATTTCAGTCCTCCAAGCTGTAATTTTGGTTCTCCGGGCCGAATAATTCTAAAAAAATGGGAATTGCATCCAATTTGGGAACTTTTTTAATTTTGGAGGAAAAATTTGAGTTATTGTTGATTTTGGGGGGGGGGGAAATAACTATTGTGCATCCATTTGAAATGCAGAATATTAAAATAAACGTGCTAAAATACAAGTATACTAAAATATATTTACATACATATATAGAAAAAATAAATAATAAACAATCACTAAATATTGTTTAAAACTAATTTATTTTTATTTCTCATACTTTAACATGTTGTATCAATTTATCTAGGAGTACTTGATATGTTATGGAGATGGGGAGTACTTCATAATTTCTTAAAGTTTGAAATGTTATATATATATATATATATATATACGCACACACAATCATTGATATTAAATAATATTACTTTATATTATTTTAAGATACTTTGAAATTACGAGTCTTAATTAATTAATAAACAAAAACAAATAAATATGTATGAAAAATAAAAAAATTGCTAAGTTTAATCATTAATGATTGGATATTATTATTTGAATATTGTTGTTGTTAGTGTGTTGTGTTTATATATATATATATATATATATATATGAGCATAAGCCCCAATTCTCCCGAAAATTCCTAATTTAAAAAAAAAAATCGACCCAGGGGACCAAAACTCTGAGGAATGAAATTGCCACAAGATTGAAAGTTAAAGGACCTAATTGCAAGTTGGAAAAGATATTGTTCCAAAGTTGCCACCCCATAATATATAGAACCAAAATTACAATTTTTTCTAATAATAAATATATTGTTGTGCTTGGGGGTGTTTAACAAAATCGTGAAAGTCTGCAAAAAAAAAAAAAAAAATCGTAAAATCGCGATACCATACTAACCTAAGTTGCACCACATTTGAGATTGAGGGTTTAATGAGTCGGTCTCAGTTTAATGTGGAAAAGATTGCAATTTGTTAATAAGGTTGGATTTTCCATTTATTTAAACTGCACTTAACCTCAATACATATAAATATAATTACTTATATATGCATTAATTATTCTTTAGTAAATTTTAATAACAATTGATTAAAATTAGCACCAATATTATTGTAATACCCCTCCTATTTTCGTGCAATATGGTGTCATTAATATGTTTTGTGAATGCGCGGTTTAAATGATTGAATATTATGGTATTATTGTAAAATTAAGAGAGCGTAACAATTGAGCTTTTCTGCAATTACCATGCTTACTTCTATTTTTAATAATCTTAAGAAAATGGTATTATTGTTGTGATATCAATAACTATACATATTTTTATGTGTAGCAATCGACTTTTTACCTACTTAATAAATTTAATTGTGTTTCATTCATATTTTGTTAGAAATTAAAAATTACTTGATTGAATGTGCCTTAATGATATCTTTTTTTTTTAATTAAGGGCTTGAATGTTTTTTTTGTATCTTTTAGGGGGCTTAATCTAATTTATAAGTTTGTAGGATTTATTTATTAATAAAAAAAAATATTTTAATCCTCCGCACTACCTTATATATAGGAAAGCCTTGACTCTTCATTATTCTCTTACTTTTTTTGCCTCTTATCAGATTTGGAGAGAAAAGAGAAGTGCATTATAGAAAGAACTCTTCATTTCCAGCAAAAATCAGTCATGATAGTTTGAGTTGTGAGTTAGCTTTGAACCCTCAAATGATGTCCGCTTTTTATATTCTTTAACTCCATTTCTTCCTAAGAAGCTAAGGGACACCCCAGTATCTTTCATTTCACACTTCTAAAAAATTCGAATAACAAAGAGCTTCCAAGTAGACTTCAAATCTACCACTTTTGTAATTCCTTCTTGTTTTTGACTTCTTGGGTTACTCTTATCCTCACCATTGAAAGGTAATCATTTTCTACACCTTGAATGATCAATTTTACCTGGGTTTAGGTTGGATTATTGGTGTAACAGCTAGATGCTTACATGCAAAGGATGATTAGGAGTGGGAATAGTGATTTTGGTGCTTGCATGTGTAATCTCATTTGGGTTGAACTTGAAATGCATAAAATCTTATAATTGTCACTTTCGTTAACTGTGTTTTGAAGATTCATACTGATTGTAGCTTGTATTGATTAAGAATCAAGTGATTTATGCATTAGGATTTTATCAAAGGAAACAAGGTGTACTAAGTTTAGTTGTTATTTAGTTTGTTTTGAGAAATCATTTGGAGGGTCAAACGAGAATATTAGTGTATGAATTTTATGGATATTCTTATTTATATCTAAATTATACATGTAAAATAAGTCATCCGATAATTATGCAAAAATTATTAAAAACTAGTACAAGTCATTCGGTGAGAAGTGGGTTTTGTTTGTATTTTTTTTTTTTTTGAATTTAAGCCAAGTTACAATTTGAAATAGCACTTTGAGTGGACACAACTAATTAATAGTTATCAATATTAAATAATAATTAGATATATAAAATAATATATAAATAATCGGGGCGGGTACGGGTCCTGAGGTGGGTATCAACTGGACTCGTTATCCGCCCCGGACTTGGCCGGGTCTTGAATTTTGATACTCGGACTTGGCCTCATTTTTTTGGACTCATACCCATCCCAAACGGGGCGGGTCCAGGGCGGGTACTCATTGGACCCAGATTCATTGTCATCCCTAAAAGTGGACTAGAAAGCCTAAAATATCGTACTTAGACATTTGCATTCCTTTTAAAAATTCTATTGACATATCTATGCTAGGTGTATGGTATTTTGTCCAAAATTGGAAAGTTTTCAAGTTGTAGTTTAATTTTAAAAATTCTCCGAAAAATGCTACACTAACTGTGTTTTCTGTATAACATAAGTGATGTTTTGATACTTGTACATGGTCTTATCGAACTCAAAACAATTCTACAAATTTTGTTAATGTTCAATAGTATATTGGGATCACAATAGTAAATTTTGGGATAAGTTGAAATTTTCTATGATTTTATAAAATTCTCACACAGTAACTTGCTAAACTAAACATTGTGGTAGCATTGAGTTGTGTTCTTGCTCTTCTGTATGTCATAAGTATTCGGATGTGAATGAAATATGTGGTATTTTATAAATCTATAGTTCATGTTCACTCAATTCGATTTAGCGATCGGGTTAACTAATAGGTTTCTATGTTTAAGTGTAGTGAATAGGATTCTAATGTGTCGTTTGGCTAAAGCATGTTGTGTTGGAGGTTCGGCCGAGGACAACTCTAAGTCTTTCAAATGTGTCGTTTGGCTAAAACGTATATATATCTATACGCATTCATTGTTTTTATCATTATCAAATGAAAATGAGTTACATTTCTTTCAAAATAAAATCTCGAAACCACGTTTGGTTGACCATTGCATTGTTTAAATTTTAATAATATGAATTATTCCGAAATGCATATTTTGTGAAATAATTTCAATGAAAGCGCATCTTATTAAAACTTTCTATAAATTTTTCAATATATTAATTTCTGAATCGTGAGCCTAAAGGCCACTATTGCATCCATTGTGAAATTTATATAATTACATGTTGTATTTGGTTGAGTGTCGGGCCTAAGTGTCGGACGTGGGTTGAGCTAGGGTTCGAGTGAACATGCACTGGCCTGCGGTCTTAAAATGGTCCCCGCTATCCACGAACAAATTCCATCACCCAAAGACGGTGTGTTATGAGAGTGAGTGGATCATAGGAATTGAACTGTAGCATACCTAGGATATGATCAAACTGTTGAGAAATTAATAAAAAATGCAGCGGAAAACATATAACAAATTTTTTATAAATTTTCCAAAGCAGAATCAACCAGAGATTAACACACACATGTAAAAGAGGGATTTCACTACTTTAATGTTGTAGCGAAGTGGTTGGAGAGATCAAATTTTCCTCTGTGAAATTGAGCTCCTCCAATTACCCGTGTAGAAATCCAACAAGTTGAATCTTGATCTAAGCAACACACGAGCACTGCCTCGAAATTGTCTCGCCAGAAATTGATCAAAAAACTCCTTCTTTTTCTAACCCTGGGGCGATGGCTATGAGACAGAGGGAGGGAGAGTTTTCTTTTCTTGTAGCTCAAGCTGTATAATAAGTTGTTGTAGGCTAGGTTTAATTAAGTAATGTATTTATATCATTTAAGTCAAAGTCTTGGTCTTCAAAAGTCCATGTTAGACGCCTATGAAGGCAGATCCAGACGCCTATGGTGCACCTCTTAGTGCACTAATTTGAGTTCAATCCAATCTCATATTTAATTAATTAATGTAACCCAATTAATTAAATAATTAGTTAGATAATTAATTTATTTTATTTTTTTAAGAAACAATTAATTAATTAATCTCATAAATGAATTAACTTATTTTTTCAAGAATTAATTTAATTTTTTTATTTATCCAATAAATAATTTTAAGTGTCCAATACTTAAAATATTGCTACAAGAAATACTCCATTAATTTAGTTTAATTTTCCCTTTTTAAGCGTGACTCTTTAGATTCGTCTATATTCGAAAATGGAATGAATCCAAGGGTTGTAGGTAACACCTAGCCAATCACGTGACCCACATCGTAGCCCAAATAAGACGAATGATTAAATCATTCTTCAAACCTTTTCCATTGTAAATTTTAAATCATTCTTCAAACCTTTTCCATTGTAAATTTTATCTGAATATAAACTCTTTGTTTCCATATCCTGGTCAAGTAAGAATCATCGTTAGGTTAAACTCATAGACTTGACTCTATGCTATATTTATAATAAGTGAAGATCAGTAAGCATTCCTATTTGAGTCTAACTCAAAAGCTCATATGCTTTGGCCAAAAACTTTCGATCTCACTTATATACGCATAGGACAATTACTCGTTCACTTACTAGGGAACGAATTCCTTCTTGGATATCAGTTGAGATTACTACTTGTCCATTACGTCGCAGTTCGAGATCGTCCCCACCAACTGGGGAATTGGACCTAACTACTCTAATGATAAACCTAACGTCACAAGCATATCTCCAACTCAATTCCTCAGGTCAAAAGTTCAGATACACCTATTACAACTAATCAATCCTGTCATTGACCGTCAGTGAGTGAAACCCAAGTGACAAAATTGATGCGAGTCATTTTCGAGTGCGCTAACCTCCATTGGTGCACCTATAGTACGAGCTCACACTACTTCCTAGTGATTGACATGCACTTTTCTTGTCAAATCTCATACTATACAAGTCTTGATGATTTCCAATGCCCAATTGGGGATCTATGACTTGCGAACTAATGGAGTGCAAAAGTATTGAACTCTTCTAGTGCCTATTTCCTTATTCGATCAGGAATAGAAAGTTCACCCTTGTGTAGATGGACTTATAGTTGATTACTATTTATGAATGTCAATAATTAAGTGAATAACTAATACGCCTTTTATTAATTGAAAGAATAACAATTACATAATCAAAATGCCCTATTCTATTCTATTTTCTTATGGCATTCGAAGGCATACTTCTAACACAAATGGGTATCACGAACCTGAGTGGAGAGGCATAAGGTGATGGCTTTTAAGTTGATTGTTCAGGGATGACAATGAAGAAATAGCGGGACCCAAAGTGCTATGAGCAAAGTCATCGGACGTAGGGGTGTTCACGAGCCGAGCTTGGCAAAATTTCTGGGCTCGAGGTCGAGCTTGAAAAAAATGAGCTCGAGCTCAGAAAAAAATAAATTCTTTAATTAATATATATTATTATTAATTTTGTTTTAATATATATATATATAATTAAATATATTCATCATAAATATTTAACATTTAATAATTAATACATATATAATATTATAAGATATTATATTATATGTATGTATATAATAAAAAATAAATAAAATATTATATGATATATATATTAAAAAGAATTATTATTTTTATTTAGGCTCACGAGCCTTCGAACAAGTATAATTGGGCTCGAGCTCGGCTCGACAGAAAAGCTCGGCTCGTTAGGCTCGGCTCGAGCTCGAGTCGAGATTTTTTCGAGCCGGCTCGGCTCATTGCACACCCCTAATCGGACGCGATGTTACTGCTAACATTTTGGGTCTAAAAACTATTTTTAAACACCTTCCACAAAAACACCCGCACTCACTAAACATTTTCTTACGTACTACCTTTCTTTCCTCCAGTTATAGGTGGATTGAGCAGGGAGACTAGCTCGGAGGACTGTCGATTATAGTGGTCATTCTCTAGTGGAGAAGTGTGGAGATTTATGAATAGTAAGTTACCGATTGTTTAATTGGCGATGTTAGGATTGTGACCTTACAAGATAAGCTGCTAAATTGTGTTTTGGTTTTGGACTGGGCTTATGTAAGGATAGGTTCATGCTTTCAGGTTGGGTCTTTTGTGGGCTGAATTTGGCGCGCAATAGTTATATATTGTATTGATTGTTTATATCGATATATGGAATGGGCTTCTGTAAGGATAGGTTCATGCTTTCAGGTTAGGTCTTTTGAGGGCTAAATTTGGCGCGTGATAGTTATATATTGTATTGATTGTTTATATCATAGGATATGTAAAGTAACAATAGATCAATATACATATACATACATACACATATATATATATATGTATATATCTATACTATATAGCAAGTATGAGGGGTCTAGAGAAACTATTTTAGACTGTCAAGTTTTGGTGAATCCACTTTTACTCGAAAATTTGACAAGTGTCCTATTTTATTTTCTAAATGTTATCTCAATTCTTTTAACTTTTATATTATCTTTCCTTTTTCATCTCACATTATATCTCACTTCTCTTCACATGTTTCGTCTTTTTTGCCTTTTCATTTATCTTCTTTTGTTATTTATTTGATTCTTATTCAAAAAATTAAAAATTAAATTATTTCATTGTATATTACTTGATTTTTATTTAGGAACTTCTTTTAATTTTTTTTCTTTTTCACACGCATCAAGTGCACTACGCTGACTAGTATATATTATTACTCTTTAAGATATATAATTTCTAATATCTACTCATTAATATTAGTATCAATACACAATTATATTGTCTTGAATTTTTTTTGTACATAATACTTAATAACTAATTATTAATTAATTTTGATTGATCGCCCCCAGACCTCTTAAATAGAAATTTCTCATCACCATGGAAAGGAAAGTGATTTTGTATCTACGCTTCAATACTAAACTTTATCTTTTGCACAACGCGTTTCAATAGAATATGTTCATAATAGTCTTCTCTATATTTGTACGCTTGATACAATTTTTTGATCAACTAACTGTTTAAAAAAGCGCAAATATAGTTGCTTATATTATCCTACTTACAATATTCCTATAAAAATTAAGGATAAATACGTGTGATGTGACAGTTTGATGAGAAAAAAGAAAATAAAAAATCTAATCTTTTGATTTTTCAGTAAATTAAATACTCGAGGCACCAAGTTAGGACACTGCAAGTTTAAGCATTGCTCATGGATGCTACTGCTAAGTAGAGCTTTGACTATTTGAATATTTTGGACCATAAAATTTTTATAAACCGCAAAAATCGTCCTAACCCTCCCCAACCCAATTAGACCGCAATATTTAAGTTTTAGGTTTGTCGGGTGGGGCTTGGGCTAAGATATTAAAAAACTGCAAACATCAAGTTGGACCGAAAAAATAATAAAACTACCCCAAACCCGCACCGCGTACACCCCTAATTATGTTTACGTTTGTCTTCCCATTCAAAAATTGTATTTTATTCATATGATTTAATAATATTTTACTTCAATTTACAACAAGAAAAAAGGTCATAAAATGGTTCGAATATTGAGATTGATGTGGGTGAAAATTAGTTGTTAGGCCAAGTTGACATGCTCAATGCTTAGTGAGCCACAGACGTACAAAGAACTGGACCAAGACCCGCCTAAATGCACTTAAACCTGAACCTGAACTTTCAAAGGAAGATCAAATTTATAAGAAGTAAGGATGGAGATAAGATCCAATAAATTGTGGAACTTCCTAAGCAGGCCGAGGAAATCAAGTTAATTAAGGTTGATCTGTGCAGGTCTAGCTCGATTAGAGGGATCTAATTGGAACTGATTAGCTGCAATTACCATGTGTACTAATGGAAGGAAGCTAGCTTTAATCCGACTATCATATCTAGCTAAGGTCATCAAACTTGTATAAATACTTGCTTTGAATAATAAATAAAACAACTTTATTTTCCCTAACAATTGCTCTCTTATTTATATATCTTTTAGGCATTATAATCTCAATTGCGTCACATAATATTATATAAAATTATTGGTGTGAAGCGGACCATCACATTTTTGTTAAGAAATTGTCTAATAGTGATAAAATTTACTTATCTCAAATACTACTATATAAGAATAAACTTGATATCTATACTATTTATTAAAGTTGAGCACCCTAGAGTAACTTCAACGGGAAGCCAAATGTGTACTCCCTATTTGACCCTTATATCCTACTTAGTTGCACTAATAAATAGAAGGACTAAACTGTGAATTTATAGTGTGAAACTAAAACCAACTTCCTAAAAAATGGCTCAAAGGTAATCTAACTCTTTCCACTTCCATTTTTAACTCCCCAGTATTCAGTTGTTGAAGAAGTAATGTGCAGAGCCGTTTTTTCAACATCTATGGTGCCCAAAATTTTGCTCTTCATTTATTTCTTTTTTGTGCAGAAATTTGCATGATTGTCGTTATATTTTTTAATTATGTATTATAAAGTTCTAATATGTTTATCAGTTTGAGGATCAGTAAAATTTAAATAAGAGAACAAGAGGACTATTGAAGGGGGAAAAAAGGTACGTAAGTTTTATTTTCTATTTTAGTACCAAATATATTTTTGGAATGGTTTAATTTTTCCTAATCTAAAGTTTTTTCTGTAACTTTCACCAAGAATGAAGAATTAAGTATAATTGCACACGTAACGAGTGTGCCTTTTCCGCTAGTTATAATAAGTTATTACACGAACAACTGTGAAAAATAAATTTTAAATATCTGCAATATAATCAAACAAGAAAAATAAGTGTACAAATAAATTGTATTGAATTGAATAAAAAGAAAGTGGTCACAATCTGTAATTTAATTCCTTTAATTCTTCACTTCAACAATTTGATCTTTGATGTGGATTTCTTGAAGGAATTTTAGCACTTTGATCTTCCTTCAAATTTGACTTGATCTTGAATAACATTAATTTAAGATATTCGCACCATAATCTCAAATTAAACGTTATTATTTGAGTATTTTTGTTAGTGGATTCGACTCTTCGATCTCCCCTAAATTTGACTTAAAGTTGAATAACGTTAATTCGTGGGTTTAGCACCGTAGTCACGAATTGAACGCTATTATTTGATGAGTTTCGCCAAGAACACTTTGAATGTCATCTTGAACTTCTTGATGGTTGCCAAGAACGCCTTGAATATCTCCTTGAATGCTAATAAACGCCTTGATCGCCGCCTTGATTGACAGGAAATGTCTTGTTTGCCGCCTTGATTGATACCAAATCGCCTTGATTGCCACCAAACTGCCTTGAACCTTCTTGAGTTTGAGTGGAGAGAACTTTCAATATATTTCTTGATATCTCTCTCTTGCTCAAATTTTTGGTGTGTTGAATATATGAATTTGTACCCCTATTTATAGTTGTAGAGATGAGAATTTTGCCATAATTATGTGATGATGTGGCGTGATTTGATTGGCTCTCAATAACTTAGTTGACAATTTATTTCCTTCACTTGAAAATATGATTTAAATTACAATAGAATATGATTTGATTTGAAATCTAATTCAAAAGAGTGTGTATATATATTATACATATGCAAAGTGGCGTGTACAACCACTTTGTTACTTTATATAAATATTTATATGTGTATAAACTAGAAACATTAATATATATATATATATATATGGTAGGAAAATTGGCGTGTACAGTTACTTTGACCTTATATATATATACACTACCATTATATAGGATATATTATATATATAATATATATACACACACATATATAAGATCATATTAATTGCATGGAATGATTTAAAACATGCAACAACCCTAGATTTAACTTGCCATAATATATTAATTGAATTTCCATAAAATATTATTTAGGCACATGACTTTTTGATTGGTTAGCAATATATGTATAGAATATCAATTATTTGACTATTTAATTTTAGGAATTAGAATTTGATTAAATTCCTAAAATATAATAGAGAGTTTTAAATTGACATCTAATATATTATTTTTCAAGTATCTCATTTTATTGGCTACAAATTTTCGATCAAAGGCACCAACTTAGGATAAAATCGACATTGAGCTTCACAGATAAGTGGTGGACAACCACCTTTGGGTCTAGGGCAGGCATGTCCTTATATGACCATGCGAACACATCTTTAAATTCATGCAGTAATGAAGTATATGCTTTCTCTTCATCAATGGATAACAAAGCACTAATGTTAATTGGTCGAGGGTTATCAGCATTACCTAAGTGGAGCTCCTTTAGTTCATGAATAGTTGCTTTAACACCTTCTTCCAGTTCAAGTGGAGCAATTTCAGCATCTTCCTCTTCAGTGGACCCTTCTTTAGTTAACGTGATGTGGTGTGATGAGGCCACACTTTCTTTGTCATCTTCGTCATTGCTTTGGAACTTTGTGAATATAATGGTTTTCCATTTAACCTTCAGAACTTTATCACACAATATGCTTAGATCAGTACGCCTCGTGCGAGATGGAATCAGACTTCGAAGTCTTTTAGTAGTTTGTGATTCACTTATTTTTTTCAAATGCTTTAACCTTGTGGAGATGCTCAATCTTTTATTGTTGGTTATTTGGCCACCTATCTTTATTGGAGGATCAAGTCTTTCGAAGATGGATATACGACCAAGCCTCTCGAAGATGCGTCATTTTTTTCCACCACATAAGCAGGGTGTTGGTGAACATGCCTCTTCAGTTATATAGCTGCTACTTGTTCTTTTGATAGCGATGTAGATTGGATTTTGTGGGATAAACCTAAGACCAGTTCGTGGACCTTGAACAGCTTGCCCATTCCTTATAAGCATTTTTTGGGTGGCATTGAGTCCATGTATTTCTTCGCCAGAGGCCTCCAAAGGGAGTTTTCCCAAAACTATTCCTTCTTGCGGATTGTAACCAGCTTTAACGAGAAGTTTGTAAACTTTTGGATCGAAACATTTGGCAGTCTTGACTTCGAGAGATTCACCATGTTCTTCTTTTACTTCTTGTGTTGAATGGGCAAATCCTTTGAGTGGCGGTCAAGATGGCCTCTTTATATCAAGGTCTGTCAAAGGTAGTATCAACTTATCCAATGACTCAGATTTTCTAGAAGACGATTCATATTCATTGGCAGATGGAGAAGTATCATTTGTTGAATCCCCCGTGTGTTGTCCACCTTGTTGTCTTGACTTTTCTACAGATACATTCTCCTCGACATTCATAATTTTTTGTTCTCCAATATAGTACTTAGGATTGGCGAAATGTGACTCTACTTTAGTGAAAAGTTTATCGTCTCCCAACACCTTCTTAACTAAACCTTCTTGGCAATACTTGAAGCATTGATGCTAAGTTGAGGGAATCACACCATTTATTGTGTAGCCATGGTCATCTAAGAAGCATATTATAAGATGTTCTAGAATCTATAACATGAAATAACACAGTTAACATCACATCATTCATCAAAATGTTAAGCCTTATGACGTCAATGGCTCTCTGCGCCCCTTGGTTAAAACCATGAATCATCAAATGACTACTGGCAAGTTCATCAGTGGAAATTCCCAATTCTTTCAAAGTATGTAGGGATAGAATATTGACTGCAGAGCCTCAATCAATAATATTCTATATACTTTTTGCTCATGAGTATAGCTAGTCACAAATAACGGCCTATTGTGGGGCTTAGAGCCAAGTAACAAATCTTCACCAATGAAGGCCATTGCCGACAGGGATTGATCCATAACAGCATAGGATTGTATTCTAGATAGGCTACCTTCATTTGAAGAAATCTCTTGTTCGTGTGTCACGTTACACGAGAGATCTCCAATGTGATTAGGCTTTACTTCGGTGCTCAATTTGGACTTGTCCTCCACTATGTCACCAAATGCTCCAAATGTAATCGTCATAAGGTTGGTGAAGGCATTATCTTCCTTAAGTGAGATTTTTCCTTGAATGGCTAATTGCGTGATTTTGTTTTTGAAAATGAAACAATTTTGAATTGGATGTCCGATCAAGCGATGGTATTTGCAGTATTTTGGATCATCAACTCGCCCAACTTCTTCTGGTCATTTCATTTCAGACAACTCAATGAGGTTTGCTTTGACCAAATCATAGAATATTCCTGAGACATCTGAGTCAAGGAATGGATATTCTTTTACTTGCATCTCTTTAAGGCTCATCCTTCTTTACACCTTTTCTTGCGACACATCCTTTTTGTTACCATTCTTGTCATTTGATTTTTTTCTTAATTTGATGGGTGTTGTACTCATCCCATAGACTCTTTGCTCGGGGCCTTGGAAAATGATTTGCCTCATTTCTTGAATTCATGTTTTTCGGCCACTTGTCTAGGCTCTTGGATGGGTGGTCCCCCAATTCCACTTGTAGTCATGCTCAACTCCATATCGTGGGCTCAGTAGCTAGCTCTTCGAATGTCTTGGGTTGAATTCCTTGAAGGATATAACGGAGACCCTAGTGTATTCCTTGAATACACATCTCTATGGCCGACGTCTTTGTCAATCGATCAAACTCCTCCAACGATTGATATAATCAATAATGGGCTCTTCTTTCCATTGACGAGAATTTGTTAGTTCGATCACACTGATGATTCTTTGGGTTCTATAAAATCTATTGAGGAACTCATGCTCCAATTGTTCCCAATTATCTATCGAGCTAGCCTCCAGGTCCGTGTACCAGTCGAAGGCGTTTCCTTTTAATGACCAGAAGAATTGCTTAACGAGATGATCTCCATATGTACCGACATTATTGCATGTCTCAATGAAGTGTTCCATGTGTTGTTTTGGGTTGCCTTTCACTTTGAATTGTTGGAATTTTGGAGGTTGGTAACCCATTGGCATCTTTAGATTGTCGATTTTTTGAATGTATTGCTTAGCATAGATTAGAGATGACTTGGAGCTCCTATTGAATTTGTCTTTGATGGTTCCCATGATGAACTCCTTCAATTGATCAACAAGAATCAACCATCAGACGATATTTGAAACTCCTTAGTAGAAAACTTTTCTTTTCCACTTGCTTGTTGCTTTCTGGACGCCTCTGCTTCTTCATGAACTTCAGGTTATTTTCCCACTATGTGGCTAGCATCAGTACTATCTACCTTATTCATCAACTTCGAGATTTGTGAATCTTGCTCTTGGACGTGCTTGGAGAGTCCTTCGATGACGTTTATCAAATTGGCAAGTTGTTCTTCTACAGTTGTTGCATTCATCACCATCACCGATGCTATGTTTGCTGTGAATGAATAGCTTGATATAGACCGCGGGGAGGAGGGTAGAGATTCGCCACCTTCATGCATATCGCCAAAATGAAGTAGATCTTTCTCCACAGTTTGAAGGAAAGGACTCGTCTCTGAGGATATTTAAAGTTTCTTTCTCATGCTTCTTGTGACAACGCCAATGCTTGCGATCGTCGCACTTGAAGAGATTGAAGTAGCAATTCGGAATGTCGAGTTTCTTTGAGCAGCCATTTGATACTCTGGATGTCTGGTGAAGGAAGAGATGAGAAGTAAAGAGGTCCCACTGGGCGTCCCAAAATTTGTGAAAAATAAATTTTAAATGTCTGCAATATAATCAAACAAGAAAAATAAGTGTACAAATAAATTTTATTGAATTGAATAAAAAGAAAGTGGTCACAATCTCTAATTTAATTCCTCTGATTCTTCACTTCAACAATTTGATCTTTGATGTGGATTTCTTGAAGGAATTTTAGCACTTTGATCTTCCTTCAAATTTGACTTGATCTTTGAATAACGTTAATTTAAGAGATTCGCGCCGTAATCTCAAATTAAACGTTATTATTTGAGTATTTTTATTAGTGGATTCAACTCTTCAATCTCCCCCAAATTTGACTTGAATTTGAATAATATTAATTCGTGGGTTTAGCATCGTAATCACAAATTAAACACTATTATTTGATGAGTTTCGTTAAGAACACTTTGAATGCTGTCGTAAACTTCTTGAATGATCGTCAAGAACGTCTTGAATATCTCCTTGAATGCCACGAAACGCCTTGATCGCCGCCTTGATTGACACCAAATGCCTTGTTTGCCTCCTTGATTGACACCAAATCGCCTTGATTGGCATCAAATCGCCTTGATTACCACAAAACCGCCTTGAACCTTCTTGAGTTTGAGTGGAGAGAACTTTCAATACATTTTTTGATATATCTCTCTTGCTCAAATTTTTAGTGTGTTGAATATATGAACTTGTACCTTATTTATAGTTGTAGGGTTGAGAATTTTACCATAATTATGTGATGAGGAGGCGCGATTTGACTGACTCTCAATAACTTGGTTGATAATTTAATTCCTTCAGTTGAAAATATGATTTAAATTACAATAGAATATGATTTGATTTGCAATATAATTCAAAAGAGTATATATATATTATACATATGCAGAGTGGCGTGTACAACCACTTTGACCTTATATATATATACATTTTTTTTGATAAATAAATACTTATGCATTAATAAAAATGGGCTCAAGCCCTTTACACAATACAAAACAAGGGCCATCAAAACTACAATCAAACAAGGACATCAGGGGAATTGGCCCGTAATTAACAAAACCTAACGGTCTCAAAACAACACAAAGTTGCAGCAACAACAAAGAGGATCCAAGACACATGCATAAAACAAAATTCTTCCTTGGGAGCAAAACAACATCCGTGACAAGGGTGGGGAAGCAAGAACTTTCATACTTCGCCCTGGGTTCCCGAACATGAAGAGAGGGAATATTTGAAATTGCAAGAGCCTCGTTCAAAGCCAGAACGCGGCTCCAATGATTTTCCCAATAGCAAAAATTCTGTAGAAATACATTTGAATAACACCTTCTTTGTCGGTAGACTGCAACATACCACAACAAACTAAAACTATAAAGCATAGTTGAAATAGTAAGAATAACACTACAGATAAGAACATAAATGATATAAAACCAACAACACCATAACTGGACAAAGAAAACCAACAATGGTGGGCCCAAAAATGGAGTCAAAGATTGACCAAGCCTTTCACCGCCATGCACTTGAATGTTAGCCCATCTTTTGAACACAAAACCCCCCAAAATCCGGTTGTCCAGAGACTGTGGCGCAAGGAGAGGCCGATGACAAACCCTGAGAAGACGGATCTGTTGGTGAGGAGTTGAGGGATGAGCAGATCTTGAACGGTCGGACCTTGGAAGTTGACACAGAAAATCCTTATGTGTATAAAACAACAAGTGGACTGGTCGTGTGCAGTAATAAAGTGGACTTTAAGTCCGAGTTATTGATCCCACGGAGACAAGATTATTTAAAGTTAAGAATTTAAAAACAATTAAAATTAAATTACAAGATTGTGATTAATTGACAGTAAAAAAGTGAAAATGAGACTTAGCAAATTAATTGAGATTCTTATGTGAGAAAACAACTAAGGCTCATGCTTCAGCCGAATTTTATTTAGATATACGAATTATTCCTCGAATTATTAGACTACTATTGCTTTGGTGGAAAAAATCTTAATTAATTACTACCCGATCTCTCGAAAATAATAATCATATGATAAATTCATGGTTCCCTAAAATATATCTATCTGAGAATCTAATCAACAATCATGCATTCAAGTTCTAGAATTTCCCCGGATTAATCCGGCTAACTGCATCCGGGAGTCTCTACCTATTTCTAGGGACAACTCCGTATTGTTTACGGATTATGTGATGATTTCTTTAAACCTTAACTTATATTCTTTAAAACTATTAAGCTAGGCAATATGACAAACATATGGTGATCAAGCATATGCAAGTAATTAAGCACAAAATCAATACACAAAGCAATTGTAGAATTAATATGAAGAACAATACCATATATATAAAATCATAATCCGGCCTTCATAATCATAATGCGAAAAACAACAAAAGATGTAGAATTATTTATAGATAAATAAATTAAATCTACAAATCTCCCTATTACGGATTGATGAATAATCTCGGTGTAGAATTCTTTCTCCTTGCCTTGGCTCGTCTCCTTGCTTAAAAGTCTCTCAAAATAGTGAATTTTCGAACCCTATTGTTGTTACAAGAGGAGGTATTTATAGGAAAGGATCCCCAAATCTTCTACTTGCATTAGGTATCAAAAACTTGCCAAAAAAGTTTCAGCCACTCGCGAAGTACGTACTTCACAATCCTCAAGTACGTACTTGATGATGTGGCATAAGTGGATTGATTCGTGTTGACTGCGCTCAAGTACGTACTTCAAGGGTCTCAAGTACGTACTTCAAATGCAGTTTCATTTTGCCTTCTGCACAGTAATCGTGTTTTCTTCATAACTGTTTTCTCTGATCTTGGATTTAGGTGATTCAAGTTCTCACGTGAAGCTAAGACATAGATCTAGAACTTTGTTGAAGGACACTTTCTCAAATTCCATCTCTGAGCATATTAAAATATTACATTTTCGTCCATTGTTCCTTGATTTTCATGATTTCCACCCTCATTTAACACACAAATCAAAAGCATATGTGGCATAAATCATACATAATCGACCTTAAACCATGCAATTATCAACCTCTCAAATGTGTATAACTCACATTTATCAGAAGTGTTTATCCATGAATGCTTTGGACAGACAGATCTGATAGATTTGGCTGAGGGCAGTGCCGAAAGGTAAAAAGGTGGTAGTGAGAGAAGTGGAGATCTAAAGCTTGATGCATGGAGAAACATGGCCAAAGGTGAGTGAAATACTCTTCAAGGCAGTGTTGTTTATGAGGAGGGAGAAAAGGAGAACAGAGGGGACTAGAGAAAGGTTGTGATAAAATCACAGGAAAAGGGGCTGAGCCACCGTGAGCGCGGCGGCCCACCGAAGAAGAGACCCTAGCTATTTAACTCTCTTTTAGAGAGTAGGGCCTTTTCTTAATTGATTGAATATGTGTGCTATGAGATTATATATATATATACACACACATATACATATAAAATATCATTGGTGGCATTAGTAGCGTACTTACACCATACCTTAATCTTACAGTTATATATATAATAATATTATATAGATTTTCTCTTCTAAAAGGAATTAATTGCCTGGAACGATTTAAAACATGCAACAATCCTAGATTTAACTTGCCATAATATATTATTTGAATTTCTATAATATATTATTTAGCCACATCACTTTTTGATTGGTTAGCAATATATGTATAGAATATCAATTATTTGACTATTTAATTTTAGGAATTAGAATTTGATTAAATTTCTAAAATATAAATAGAGAATTTTAAATTGACATCTAATACATTATTTTTCAAGTGTCGCATTTTATTGGCTACCAATTTAATTGGTCTACAACAACAATTTCAAAGCCACATAAGTTTAGAAAAACTACAACTTATAACAAAAATGTAGAAACAATAATATATGACATGACACTAATTTAATAGTGGCAACTAAGAAAATATTAGTACGTTTTAATTATCAAACGTAGAGACATGGGGTTTGAGTGTAAATATATGAAGTGTAAGGGGTTATATGGAACGTTCTAAATGTAGGAGGGTCTTAGTGACATATTACCATTGTTAATGTGGGTCTAAAACTCTCTCAAGTTTTAAGTTGAAGCTAACTATGAAGTTCGTCTCTCTCTCTCTCTCTCTCTCTCTCTCTCTCCCAGTAGAAATGAAATGAAATGAAATGAAATTATTATCAGTACAAAACAAGAAAGAGGTCGGTCCCTAAATATCAGATCCAACACCTAACGTATGAGTATCAATTATCAGATCTCATCTACCATAACAGAAGCAGTAAACAAACACACACACCTCCATAAATAGTTGAATTCAGAAATTACCCCAAACGGAACGGGACGGGAATTAATTTTAATAGAAATAGTTGGGAAAAAAGCAGAAATGGAGAAGATGAACCAGGCATTTGAGAAGATGAAAATGATGGTTGGAATGGAGGATGAAGACGCAGAACTGCAGCAGCAACAATCTTCCTTTATTGGTGATTTCGATCGCAACTGTACTCTCTCCACCAAACAGGTATGTATGTATGTATGTATTATTCAATCAAACACCTGGCTGATAATATGCATACATATTGCAATTTTTGAATTTTCAATTATTCTTATGCATTTTAGTGAGAGGTTTATACTTTTCAATTATTTCTCTCGGCAGAGGATGTATGGGTTTGCAATTTGCCTGGCTTCTGGTATATCTTGCACTCTCTTGGTAAGTTTTTTATTCCTGATTATCTTTTAATGTTTATGTGTGTTTTCATGCGAAAGAATTGAATTTGAAGTTATTTGTGTTTCATATATCTAATTCTTTGTGAAAGGGTGGATATTTTCATGTTAAATCAACACATGGATTATGATGCTTATTGTAAAACTACGAATACGTTTGCCACTGATTGACTCATTGGTATTTCTGTTTTCTATTTGACAGTCCATGCTTGTTTTCTTCAATCCCGTCAAATTTGGGATAACATTCTCCTTTGGCAATCTGCTTGCTCTTGGAAGGTTTGTTTTTGGATAACACTTCTTACGTGCTAGTTTAACAATGTACTTATTTTTCAAAATGCTGTCCTATATTACTTTTGGCCATTGTTAAACATCATGCTTGTTAATGCTTTTGTAGATTGCTTATACCTTTGTCCGACTATTACCTAGCTATAGGACTCAGAAATATTGGTGATTGTTGATTTTGGAAATAGTTGTGAGTGTGACATGATATAATTGTAAACCTGACATAGCATATACAGTCTTATCCTTTTAAGTACATTTCATTTCTTTGTCTGCATATTCTATTCAATGACTCTTTCCTGTCATACTAAAAGTGTCTGATTTGAGCCCCCTTTTGTTCTTGGAATTCTATCAATCTTTAAAGGCCAATCTTTTCACAAATTTCATGGAAAATGCTTGAATTTTCTCTATTTGTAAAACTCTTTACCGTGTTAGTACAGACCTCACATTGTTTTGGTGTTAACTTGATTTTCTAGACCTAAACATGTATGGTCTGTATTACAATTCTACTGTTCTCTAAATTGCTTCAGTAGTCAAAAAACCAACCTAGCAGTTTTCCTTTTATCTCACATTTTCTGTGGTCCTCCCGCTGCCCTTTTTCCATTTTCAAAGTTTCATCCAAAGGAAAATTGAAAGTTCAAATGCTAACTTGGGTCTTTTTCTGTGGCAGCACAGGATTTCTTATAGGCCCTAAAAGACAAGTGACAATGATGCTCGACCCAGTTCGTATATATGCTACAGCAATATATATTGCTAGCATCATAGTTGCTCTTTTTTGTGCTGTATATGTGAGTGCCGTGTGATGATCCTTTTGTCGTATGTTTTTTCCCAGTTCTTTAATATTTCTTTTCTGGTCATGTCTAAGTTTGTCTCACTCAAATGAATTAGGTTCGGAACAAGCTATTGACCCTTCTGGCTATTGTGCTGGAGTTTGGTGCTCTTATCTGGTATGTCTTGATGTATATATAGAATTCGTGACAATGGTCTTATCAAAGTGATTTATGTCTTTGACCTCATACTTTATCATTTTGTTGGGTTGGGACTTGGTCGGAAGTAAAGCACTTTGGTTACAACATCTGGGTATCAACTAATAGAATTTCTATAGTGTAATGAACAAGATATTCCTTGACGATTTCATGAGAGACGAAAGATGATGCATATATTGCAGAAGCAATAACACACTTCATTAATTGGATATTCTTTTTGTCCTGTAGTCAGTTTTTACTTTCCGAGCATGATTTGTCTAAAATCCTTTCAAATGCTTAATGAATACATTACGGAAAAATCTAAAATCATATTATTTGATGTTTCTGATTATACATTCTTTGGTGTTCTCAACAGAGATATAGTTGAAGACGAATGGACTATTACGGGAGAATTACTTCTCATGTTGATTTGTGTGAACATGCTTTTGTTTTGTTTTCTCAATAAAAATGCTCTCTTCCCCCCACCCCACCCCCCACCACTCCGAGGACTTGGTATGCACCCATTGCTCTAATGTGAAGTAAAGTTCTTCACTCTTCCGATTGCTTATTTATGCTTTCCGATTTGCCTCTGTGGTTCTTGGAATTCTGTAAAAGTTTCTGTTGTAATGCTCTTCACTGAATTTGGGTCCTTACCGTCTAAAAACGCAGCACCTTCTGCACAACCGAAATTACTTGAATATTTAGTGTTGTCTCTATATTTAATTTCCACATGCAATATTTCTTTTATCGGGCTTCTGCTTTATTTTGTACTTCTTGGAGATTTAGTACTTATCTCTATAAATTGAGGTCTAGCAATCAGGTACCACAAATTGTGTGGCAACTGGCAATGGACATAAATATATATGTGAACTGAAGATATCATCATAACTAAAGTTTCAGAGATGTCCTCTTTCTTTTACTGTTATCGTTTAAATGGCCCCTAGTCAATTGAATGATTTTTTATAAATACTAGTGTTGTCGATTTGCAAAAGTGGCCCCATCCCTGTGTTGCTCCATGTTGATTCATCCATTCAGAAGTTTATTTTCATATTGAAGAAATTCATCCACACGACTGCTAAAGTATTGGCCGTTGCTGGTTTATCTAATAACTTGGTGCCATTTTTGTTAATTACAGGTATAGCTTAAGCTACATTCCCTTTGCGAGGTCTATGGTTTCGAAGATCATGGTAGCCTGCTTTGACACCGAGTTTTAGTGTGAGATGCTCTGGCAGAAGGATGTCAACTTGCAACTGCCATAGAGTTGGAAATGAAAACGAGGCTTCTTACTAACATAATGGGAAAGTTGAGTAGATTGATATTGTTAAGTTGATTACTGTTTTTCAACCCCTTTGCGGATTGTTTCACTTGAAGAGCAGCAGAATGTGTGGGAAAAAAAAATGAATATGTGATGTAAAACACCTCCAATTATCGTTCTCTCTGTTGAGATTAGACGGTTTAATGTCTCAATATGCATGTAAGCCTAGATATGATCGAAGATAATGGATTGATGAACGAGACATACCAATCACGTACTGACAAATAACAATTGTTAAAAACATCAGCGTTTCGGCATCTGATCTAAGTTTAATTACGTCGCTTGTAATCATCAATATAATCCCGGATTCCTGTGTAGTGGAAATGATATAAAAATTGAGTAATTATTTGTTATAGTAAATAGCTAATGAATAATGAAGTACTATATATGTGCATGGATAGAGGAACCTGAGCATCCACATGCAGCCTGATTTCTCTGTTCTGAGTTGTGAATATCCTTTTCTTTCCTTAATTTTCCATTCCAGTGCGCAGCCAATTCATTGCTCAAATTAACTTAATATATGATACAAATGCAATGTCGAAAGTTTTTGTAATTGTACTAAATCAATTTCGGAAGTTGGAAATGCAATGTCCAAAAATTGGAGATAAATCGAGGAAAGAAGTTCATGTTGGAATTAATACATGCAGTTAAACACGAGATTCATTAAAATCAGAAGAGTTTGAAGTAGAAAAAAAAAACTTAAGCTTAGAACACACATTAACGGAGAGAAAGAGAAAAACAAACATTCATTCATTATATAGAGACTGGATTTAATTACGATGAATCATCAGTCGCCTACAGCCTCAAAAGCAAACAAAGATTACAAAAACTAGTACTACTATATAATATGATCGGCGCATGGACAAGCTAATTGATTATATAGTCAGTCACTGCTCTAGGTAGTTGCTGGGGTGATTAATTTGTTGGCAAAATGGTACTTGTTGTTATGCATCCAGACCTTGAGCACTTTCCTCTTAATCCCAGTCTCTTGACAAAACCCTTTGACCTCAGACTCACCAACTTTCTGTATTTTCCACCCAGCTTTCTCTGCAAAGTTAAACATCTTTTCTTTCTGTTCTTTTGTGAACTTTGTTCTGTGCCTCTTTTTTACTACCATTGTTGCTGCTGATCCCCCTTCAACATGATCATGTCTTAATCCTAATCCCAGCTGCTCTGTGCCTCCTGCTGCTGCAGCTGGCCCATTGTAAACATCATGACTACTACTTTTGCCGCCAATAATGGACTTGACTACTTCATTACTAGTAGTAGTAGTAGTGTGCATGTTTATTTTTCGATGGAAATTGCGATGGCAGTTGCATGCAGAGCATTTCAGGGCTTCGAGCGTGCCGTCTTCGCCACCAGGCATGAATTCTCCACAGCCATCTGTGGCGTTGCCTCCAATGGCGGCTGCATGGTTCTTCAGGCATTCCATGTACTTTATTGCACCACCTGAATATTTCTTCAGCTTGTAAGAAGACCACGAAGACTTGTTGTTGTTGTTATCTTGTAGTAACGTTGGAGATTTTGGGTTGATCGTCATAAGATTAGTATTATTGGTGTTACCAGCTGCATCTTCAGTACTTGGGAGGCTCATCATCATGTATATATATATATATATGATTTTCTTCTCTCTCTCTCTCTCTCTCTCTCTCTCTCTCTCTAATTACACTACTTGGAGGGAGGGAGGCAGGCTGATAATGCATGCAAAATGGTTTCTCTCTCTCTACCTATAAGAGGAGGAGAAGGAGGAGTTTGTTAAAGCATAGTTAAGGTGGAAGGTGAGAGATTTGGAAGAAAGTAAAGGTTGATGAATTAATTAATTAGATGAGGGGGGAAATATTAATATATATATATATTGAGAGAGAGAGAGAAAGAGAGAGAGAGAGAGAAGTGAAGAAACATTAAGGGATGGGCATGAATTTGTTTTGGGTTGCTTTGCTTACACTATCAGCGGGACGGTTTCGATTCCTTTTTTGTTGTCTAGCTTCTACTACTACTACTACTACTCCCTCTCTCTCTCTCTCTCTCTAGGAATTTATTACTATATATTATTATTACTAACTTCTATATATATATTTTTTAAGGAGAGAGAGAGAGAGAGAGAGAGAGAGTGTGTGGTGTTGATAAATGATGAATAAAGCAGAAAGCAAAATGTATTAATTAGTAGTAGTTGAAATTCATTTGTAGAGATTAATTTACCAAAAGCTGCCATTCTTTGACAAGTAACTAAATGATAATGAAGCTAGCTAGCTACACCATTTACTCTTCACCTTCCACCTATATTGATTTTCTTTGGTTGAGTTCAATGCTTTGTTAGATTTAGTCACACATTTCAACAATCACTCCATTAAAACTTCACGAGAACATCTCACTTCTCAATTAATCACAATTTCCTACATTTGGTTTTTTTTTTTTTATCACATTATTTATAAAGATAATCAAAACTTTTACTTGAACATTTAACTGCTTAAGTCCCCACTCAAAATGTTCATATTTACATACATTTCTCAATGCAACATACAATAATACTGTGGTTCTTGTAGTTCCATTCCGCATGCATTTGTTTCCTTTCTCCTTGTTGTACTAAAAATAACACGGTCGTGAATTTTTATTGTAGATTATTATTAATTGGTAAACTGAATAAATAGAAGGGGGGAGTAATTAATTGATAGAAACAAAAAACGAACCTCTTGTCACTTTATTTGGTTTATTAATGTTAAAAAGTATCTATATTAACCGTTAAAATTTTGGATTCAACTCTCATTAGATTTTGAACAATTATAGAGAGAAAAGTAATTAATGGTTGAAACAAACGAACCTCTAGCCAGGCGCTATAATTTGTCATCATTTACCAGTCACTTCATTTGATTTATTAATGTTAAAAGGTAGTATGAATATCTTGAATTCAACTCTCATTAGACTTTACATGAAAAAGTGGGGAAATATCAATTTTGGTACCATAGTGACCGTTTGTACACTTTAATACCAAACATTTTCAAAATCTCACTTTTGACACAAAGCTCATTTATACCACTTTTGGTACCAATACTAACTATTTGACAAAAAATTTCAAGTGAGATATGCGTGTTCATTAACTGCACATGTGGCGTGCGGGAAAAACTCATTTTTTGTACCATAAGTGACCACGAGTACGTTTTTGTTAGGTGTCGAACCTACAAAAATATTTCCTACTCCTAAATTTGCAGATAGCGATAAGCAGGGTCGAATCCACAGGGATTGGTTCAGATTATTTCTCAAATTGCTAATATTAAAATAAAAGGGGGGGATTTTTAATAATCGATTAAACTAAACTTAAAATAAATAACAGAAATTATTAAAATCAAGAGATGCAAAATTAAACAAGTAGAATAAATCAATATGTAGTGAGATTCTAGCCTAAGGAATTTTATCCGTTTTAATTCTATAATTTGATCATCGATGCAAAGATAATTCAATATTCTTGAATAAATTGGCTATAGTTGTTAACAAGCTCTAACAACCTCGTTTCTCCTTATTTTATCGATAACCAAAACAAGCTCTTTGATTGTTTCCCTTATTAATTGAATAACCCTAAACAAGCTCTTAAGATTTAATTCAATAATAGCTTTAAGAATTAGAGAAACACCAATTCTAATTAACAAACTCACAAGCTCGGTCATTTAAATTAGATTACATATTCCCATAATAACAATCGAAAACTTGTCCATAATCAATGTTATTAATCGCTACCAATATTAGAATTGACCAAACAATTACGGATTTGAGATTCTAACTAGCTATATATTATTCCAACAATTAAATAACCGGCCGAATTACTCAATTAATTGAAACAATAATATCAACAAGCATAAAGAATATGTAAATATTCAAGAATAAAGAAATAATAATAATAAATTAGATCTCACAAATTTTTGTAGAATTAAAACTTCAAATATCCTCGGCTAGAACTTGATTTTTTAGCAATACATCTCCATGAAAGTAAAAACGCAGATTTTCCTTCTCTTCTCTTGTACAAAACGTGAATAGTGATTAAAGTCTAGAAGAGAGAATGAAATTCCAGCAATAACTAATTATCTAAGCCTAGCCAAAAGACTTCTAACTAAAATAAAACTCTATATCTAATGGAATAAGGAAATTAACTAATAAGACTCCTAAATGAAATAGGAAAACTCCTACAAAATAGGAAGATTCCTGCAACTTCATGTGTCTTCTTCTCTTTCTTTCTTTTCTCCATCTTTTTTTTCTTCATTTTCCTTCTTCTTTAAAATTTCACCTATTAAAATAAAAAAACATAATAAATATCTATAATTTAAACTCAAATACTAATAAAAGAATAAAGAAAATATATGTAAAATATGCATAAAATGCACACTAACAAATTCCCCCACACTTTAACTCTTGCACGTCCTCGTGCAAAGACAAAATACTCAAAAATAAAGAAAAATAAAACAACTAAAACTAACCACTTTCGTAGGTATCACAATTGCATTTAGCGTATGCAACAAGCCTTTAAACCCCTAGGTTACCCTAGTGGACGAGTTGTGTCTCGTGAGGGTTTGCAGACGATATACCCACAAAATCGATCTCTCAGTGTACAACAAATAAGTCAAAGAAACTTATTTTTCTAAACATCAACCCTCATCATCAAAAATTTTAACAAAATTCTTTAAAGATATCCATCATGCCTCAACTATAACTTTCGTATCCATACATACTCTTCAAAAATTCACAAAAATCCATGACTGCAATATCACGTATACAACATTCAACTCGCATTATCCATTTCTATCTCCTCAAGCATTTTATAACAAATTTAGCACCAATATCATACTTTTATTTACTTTAAGCAATTACTTGTCTTTTGACGCGAATACAAACATTGGTCATGAATGCACCCGGTTACTCAACAAGTTTATCATTATCATTTGATACCCTCTTATAGCCCTATCAGGATACTAACACAGTAGCAGGTTTGGGCCGATAGATCCCAGACCAGTTGGCCTTAGGTTACCAAGCTTGAAAACTCCTCAGGCTTAATCCCTTCAGTGTAGTTAGCCCCAGGCGCTACAAGAGGTTATATCATACACATTTTAAGCACAAATTACTTCATAGGGTCTTAATACCCATATTTTCAATTCATCATCAATTTAATTTCACTAAAATTAATACCTAAGAAAATATCAACGAACTTTGCGAGTCAAATATCACATACACAATTATTCCAAATTACAAGCTTCCGTAAATTTCTCAAAGAAGCATGTACTTCAACAATTGTAACAATATAAGCATGCTTGACTTCTCTCATGAATTTCATCAAATTTCTCAAATCAAAAGAATTGATACTTCGAAAAAAAAATTACACTAACTTAACTCGTTGCACACTAAGAGAATTATACACACATCACGACAAAGGATTTAACCCCTTCCCCCACACTTATTGCATGCATTGTCCTCAATGTATGAAAAGAAAAAGCACAAAAGGAATAAAAAGAGAGGTAAAGGAACGGGACTCCCCTGAACGTAGGTGTGTGAACCCGAGATCAATCCGGTGAAATGTGGAAATGAGCTGTCGGCGGCGGAGCTCGTGGCGGCTGATGTGTAGCTGTGGTGGTGACGGGCGAGTTTGCCGTCGTTTTCGACCGTGGTGGACTCGTGGCGGTCGGATCTGCTCGTGGGAAGGTTGGATCGGAAGAAAGGGGTGGCGGTGGCTTCCTTCCCATGGTGGTGGTTGTGATATTTGAAGAAGCTTCAATGGTGGTGGTGAAGATGATTGTGATGTTTGAGTTTGCTGCAAAGAAAAGAATTTGGGGAAGAATTAGGTGTAATGGGAAAGAAAAGAAGGAAAAGAATTGTGTTGAGAAAAAAACGAAAATTTTAATTTTGTTTTTTTTTATTTATTATTTTTATTTGTTGTTTGCCGAAATTTTCCAAAGGTTGAAGTGTGTTTAATTTAGAGTGTGACTTATAGTTAGACGTGGGCACGCCTAATTTTGAGCCATGAATTATTAACAATGTGCACAGTTAAACAGATTGCAACTTTGGATAAAGCGTGGGCACGCCTAATTTGAAGTTGTAATCTGTCAATTAAATTTATTTTTTTTCCGAAAATTTTCTAAGTTTAAAAAGTGTCCCCGTGTGATCTTGGATGTGTTTCCCCTCAAAGAAAAAGTGAAATAAAATAAAATAAAACAAACAAAAACATAAAATTTAAGAACTAGAAAAGGTAAAATCTTGGGTTGCCTCCCAAGTAGCGCCTTTCTTTAACGTCTTTGGCTAGACAAAGTCGCGCTCAAGTGGTGTAATTGGGAGATTCTAGGTCCACTTCGTCCACATTATGCGTTTGAAATCCTTCGTAGAAAGGCTTTAAGCGATGTCCATTCACTTTAAACATTTTTCCAGTAGTCGGACTTTGGATATCAACTGCACCATGGGGAAAAACGTTAACGACAATAAAAGGGCCAACCCAACGTGAACGTAACTTACCCGGGAATAATTTAAGTCGAGAATGGAAAAGAAGAACTTTCTGTCCGACAACAAAATTCTTTCTTGAGTTCATCTTATCACGAAATGCTTTCGTTTTCTCTTTATAGATTTTCGAGCTTTCATAAGCATCATTCCGGATTTCTTCCAACTCTTGCAATTGTAGCTTCCTTGTGACACCAGCATCATCCAATTTCATGTTGAAGTGCTTAATCGCCCAATATGCTCTATGTTCCAACTCAACGGGAAGATGGCAAGGCTTACCGAAAACTAAACGAAACGGGGACATACCGATGGGTGTTTTGTAGGCCGTACGATATGCCCATAGAGCATCGTCGAGTCGCGTACTCCAATCTTTCCTACTTGGATTGACTGTCTTCTCGAGTATAGACTTGATTTCTCGGTTAGAGATCTCGGCTTGCCCGTTTGTTTGTGGATGGTAGGCGGTTGAAACTCGATGAGTAACATCATATTTCTTGAGTAGGGCCTCCATCACTCGGTTGCAGAAGTGAGTTCCACGATCGCTTATTATGGCTCTTGGTGTTCCGAACCTAACGAAAATATTAGACTTGACAAAATCTACAACTACTTTAGCACAATCAGTTCGAGTAGCTTTGGCTTCAACCCATTTGGAAACATAATCCACAGCAAGTAGTATGTAATTATTGCCAAAAGAAGAGGGGAAGGGGCCCATAAAATCAATTCCCCACACATCGAAAATTTCACACACATGTATAGGATTAAGGGGCATTTGATCTCTATGTCCTAAGTTACCCGTTTTTTGACAATTTTCACAAGATTTGCAAAACATGTAAGAATCATGAAACAAAGTCGGCCAAAATAAACCACTTTCAAGCACCTTAAGAGCAATGCGTTTGGGGCCAAAATGTCCTCCACATGCATATGAATGGCAAAATTTAAGGATTGAAGGAATTTCAGTCTCAGGTACGCACCTTCGGATGACTTGATCCGAACCATGTTTCCACAAATAAGGGTCGTCCCACACATAATACTTAGCATCACTCTTTACCTTATTCTTTTGAGCTCTAGACAAATCGTCAGGTAGGGTCTTAGTAACTAAGTAATTCACTATATCGGCATACCATGGATTTGTTAGTTGAGTAGCAAGAGATGCTCGTCAGGAAATTCATCTCGTAAGGGCAGTGGTTCCTCACTCACGACTAATCGACTTAGATGATCCGCAACAAGATTTTCAGCACCTTTCTTGTCTCGTATCTCCAAGTTAAACTCTTGCAGCAACAAGATCCATCTAATGAGCCTCGGTTTAGCCTCCTTCTTAGTGAGTAAATATCGAAGAGCTGCATGGTCAGAATAAACAATCACTTTAGTACCAAGTAAATATGAACGGAATTTTTCTAAAGCAAAAACAATAGCTAAGAGTTCTTTTTCCGTTGTCGAGTAATTGCATTGGGCACTGTCAAGTGTTCGTGAGGCATAATAGATGACATGTGCAGTTTTCCCCACTCTTTGTCCAAGCACTACGCCTACAGCATGATTACTGGCGTCGCACATAATCTCGAAGGGAAGATTCCAGTCTGGTGGTTGCACAATAGGGGCTGAAGTTAACAAGTCTTTCAACTTGTCAAAAGCACTTTGGCACTCCTCGCTAAACTTGAATTCCACATCTTTTTGAAGCAAGTTGCACAATGGTCTACTTATCTTTGCGAAATCCTTGATAAAGCGTCGGTAGAATCCTGCATGTCCAAGAAAAGAACGAACTTCCCGCACACTC
Source organism: Buddleja alternifolia (assembly GCA_019426215.1). NCBI lineage: Eukaryota > Viridiplantae > Streptophyta > Magnoliopsida > Lamiales > Scrophulariaceae > Buddleja > Buddleja alternifolia. The sequence continues at coordinate 333,495 of CM033393.1, read as the reverse complement.
ACGGGGTAAGGTAAAGATTTGATAACATCTATCTTGGATTTGTCTACCTCTAAACCCTTAGAAGATACCACGTGACCTAAAATATTACCTTGTTCAACCATAAAATGACACTTTTCATAATTTTGAACAAGGTTGGACTCGATGCATCTTTTCAAAACTTTTCCTAAATTAGCTAAACAAGAGTCAAAGGAATCACCATGAACTGTAAAGTCATCCATGAATACCTCTATGATGTCCTCAACAAATTCTGAGAATATGCTAACCATGCACCTTTGAAATGTTGCTGGAGCGTTGCAGAGACCAAACGGCATACGCCTGTAGGCAAAGGTTCCGAACGGGCAAGTGAAGGTCGTTTTTTCTTGGTCTTCGGGTGCCACCGGAATCTGATGAAAACCTGAATAGCCATCAAGACAACAGAAATAAGCTCGACCAGCTAACCGTTCTAACATCTGATCAATAAAAGGGAGAGGGAAATGGTCCTTTCGAGTAGCAGAATTCAGCTTCCTATAATCTATACAGACCCTCCACCCATTTTGGACTCGGGTTGGAACTAACTCACCCTCAGCATTTTCTACAACGGTTATACCTGTTTTCTTTGGAACCACTTGTACCGGACTTACCCACGTGCTATCCGAAACTGGATAGATTATACCTGCATCTAGGAGTTTTTGAATCTCTTTCTTTACAACTTCCATCATTGGTGGATTTAATCGCCTCTGAGGTTGGATTGAAGGCTTAAAACCTTCTTCCATTAATATCCTATGCATACAGACAGCCGGGCTAATGCCTTTGATATCAGCTATAGTCCAACCGATTGCTTCCTTGTACTCTCTCAGGAATCGAAGCAATTGTTCCTCTTCTAAAGGACTCAGCTTGTTAGAAACGATCATAGGAAGTGTTTCGTCTTGTCCTAAGAATAGGTACTTGAGGTGATCCGGCAACTTCTTGAGTTCCAATTTTGGTGCCTGCACGATAGAAGGGAGTAGTTTAGAACTAGTCACGGGTAATTCAATATAAGAAACATTATGCTTATGAGAATTAAGAGAGTTGAGTTCAGAAATAGCTTCTTGCAGTTCAGAATTTAAACCAAACTCTTTTTCGACTCCTTCCAAGCCATCATCATATAGAGCTACTTTCAATGGATCATCTTCCTCCAATTCAAATACTCGCTGCATCAAAGAGTCAGTAACATACAAACCAAATACAGAATGATCATCAGAGGGGTACTTCATGGAATCATAGATATTAAACTTTATGATTTCACCATCAAATTCCATAGTAAGTGTACCATCATGAACATTTATTTTAGTTCTAGATGTTTTAAGAAATGGTCTTCCAAGTAAAATAGGGGCTAAATTACTAGATTCATCTTTACCCATATCAATAACATAGAAATCAGCAGGGAAAACCAAATCATTAACTTGAACTAGTATATCCTCAAGAACACCATCAGGGTAAGCATTAGACCTATCAGCTAATTGAATAATGACGCCTGTTTCTTTTAATTCTCCCATATTCAAAGACTCATAGATAGCACGCGGCATAACATTAATTGAAGCTCCTAGATCTAACATAGCTTTTTCAATTCGCATATTACCTATCTTACAGGGGATAGTGAACATACCTGGGTCCTTGCATTTTGGAGGTAATTTCTTTTGAAGAACAGCAGACACATTTTCCCCCACATGCACCTTCTCGTTACCATTGAGCTTTTTCTTAGTCGTGCATAATTCCTTGAGGAATTTTGCATAACGAGGTACTTGCTTGATGGCATCGAGAAGTGGGATATTTACCTCGACTTTCCTGAAGGTCTCTAATATCTCTCTTTCTTGCTCTTCTTTCTTGGATTTTGCAAACCGACTAGGGAACGGAGGAGGTATCACCAATGACTTAGGTTGCTCCTTTCGCACTTCAGTGGGATTAGACTCTTCGGTTTTCTTCTCCAACTCATTTTCCATCTCACGTTTGGAAACCAATTCGGGTTCTTTGAGCTCTTTCCCACTTCTTAAGTAATTGCACTAGCATTCTGTCTTGGATTTACCACAGGCTGAGATGGTAGTTTACTCGAGCTTTGGGAATCCAACCCATTCACAGTTGTGGCTAACTGACTCATTTGACTCTCCAGATGTTGTATACTGGTTCTCGTCTCTTGTTGAAATTGTTGTGTGTTAGTTGCTAATTGTTTAACAATTTCTTCAAGAGACATACCTTGTGGATTGGAGGATGGCTGAGGTGGTTGTGCTTGTTGTCTGGATTGATATGGATGTTGGAATCCTTGAGCACGTGGACCATAACTCAAATTAGGATGATCCCTCCACCCGGCATTGTAGGTATTGGAGAAGGGATCATACTTTCTCTGTGGAGCCCCCGGAAATCCAATGGCATTGGCTTGTTCGTGTGGATCCTCTTGAAGTGTAGGACACACCTCGGTAGTATGACTGGGATTGTAACAGATACCACATGCTTTCACTTGTTGTGTATTGCCTACTACCAATTTTTGCACCAGAGAGGTCAAATCATCCAAACGTTGGTCCATTGATGCCAAATTCACCTCATTCACCCCTTTTTGTACAGTATCTTGTCGAGTGCTGAATTGTTGGGTGTTGGCAGCCATGTTGGAGATCAAATTTCTTGCTTCTGTGGGAGTTTTGTGTACCAATGCTCCTCCACTCGCAGCATCTATCATATTTCTCTCCATTGTTGACAAACCCTCATAGAAATACTGGATTAGGAGTTGTTCAGGAATTTGGTGTTGTGGACAACTGGCTACTAGTTGTTTAAACCGCTCCCAGTACTCGTACAACGACTCTCCACTGATTTGCCTAATCCCGCATATCTCCTTTCTTATGTTTGCAACTCGTGAGGCAGGGAAGAATTTCTCCAAGAATTGTTTCTTCATTTCGTTCCATGTCTGGATTGAACCAGAGGGTAGATAATAGAGCCAATCCTTAGCTCTGTCAGCTAGTGAAAATGGAAAAGCTCTCAGTTTGATTTGGTCTTCAGTGACATTCCTTGGTTTCATCGTCGAGCAGACCACATGGAATTCTTTCAAGTGTTTGTGGGGATATTCTCCTGCAAGACCACGAAAAGTAGGAAGTAAGTGTATAAGACCAGATTTTAATTCAAAATCTACCTCAAGAGTGGGATATTGAATGAAAAGAGGTTGTTGGTTCATGTTTGGCATGGCTAACTCCCTTAAAGTTCTCTCGTTGGCGTTGGCCATGTCTTCAAGTTCCTCTTCTGAATCACTAGACGTATCACTCAAATCCAAAGTTAAGTTAAGCCCGGGAGATGAAGTAGACGGGAATCCTTGAGCACGTTGCTTGGCTTCTTTTCGTAGTCGGCGAGCTATTTTCTCAATTTCAGGATCGTATTGAAGTTCACCTGTACGAAGGGATCGAGGCATAAAACTGACCAAGCAACAAAAATTTATTCTATAATGAGAAATAAATCAAAAGGCACCAATCCCCGGCAACGGCGCCAAAATTTGTTAGGTGTCGAACCTACAAAAATATTTCCTACTCCTAAATTTGCAGATAGCGATAAGCAGGGTCGAATCCACAGGGATTGGTTCAGATTATTTCTCAAATTGCTAATATTAAAATAAAAGGGGGGGATTTTTAATAATCGATTAAACTAAACTTAAAATAAATAACAGAAATTATTAAAATCAAGAGATGCAAAATTAAACAAGTAGAATAAATCAATATGTAGTGAGATTCTAGCCTAAGGAATTTTATCCGTTTTAATTCTATAATTTGATCATCGATGCAAAGATAATTCAATATTCTTGAATAAATTGGCTATAGTTGTTAACAAGCTCTAACAACCTCGTTTCTCCTTATTTTATCGATAACCAAAACAAGCTCTTTGATTGTTTCCCTTATTAATTGAATAACCCTAAACAAGCTCTTAAGATTTAATTCAATAATAGCTTTAAGAATTAGAGAAACACCAATTCTAATTAACAAACTCACAAGCTCGGTTCATTTAAATTAGATTACATATTCCCATAATAACAATCGAAAACTTGTCCATAATCAATGTTATTAATCGCTACCAATATTAGAATTGACCAAACAATTACGGATTTGGGATTCTAACTAGCTATATATTATTCCAACAATTAAATAACCGGCCGAATTACTCAATTAATTGAAACAATAATATCAACAAGCATAAAGAATATGTAAATATTCAAAAATAAAGAAATAATAATAATAAATTAGATCTCACAAATTTTTGTAGAATTAAAACTTCAAATATCCTCGGCTAGAACTTGATTTTTTAGCAATACATCTCCATGAAAATAAAAACGCAGATTTTCCTTCTCTTCTCTTGTACAAAACGTGAATAGTGATTAAAGTCTAGAAGAGAGAATGAAATTCCAGCAATAACTAATTATCTAAGCCTAGCCAAAAGACTTCTAACTAAAATAAAACTCTATATCTAATGGAATAAGGAAATTAACTAATAAGACTCCTAAATGAAATAGGAAAACTCCTACAAAATAGGAAGACTCCTGCAACTTCATGTGTCTTCTTCTCTTTCTTTCTTTTCTCCATCTTTTTTTTCTTCATTTTCCTTCTTCTTTAAAATTTCACCTATTAAAATAAAAAAACATAATAAATATCTATAATTTAAACTCAAATACTAATAAAAAAATAAAGGAAATATATGTAAAATATGCATAAAATGCACACTAACAGTTTTCCATACCATTCATTTCAAAATCTCACTTTTGGGACAAACTTTGCCCATTATTTATCCCATTTTTGACACCACAATTATCTCATGAATGGAAAAAGTCACGTGACATGCAAGTGGTTTTAAGTTCTCAATTGAGACAAAATAATTAAACGAGGAAAAACAGACAGGTTGGGGAGAAGCAAAAAATTAGAGTTTTTTAAAAGAAGAAATTTTAAGGATTTTCTCCTTATGCGAAATTAGATTATTATTAATTGTCAAAGTGGATAAACAAGAGGATAGAGTAATGAATCGATAGAAATAAAAAAAAATGAACCTCTTATTAGGTGTTATAAATTTTCGTCATTTACCAATCACTTTATTTGGTTTGCTAATATTAAAAATAGCTATATTAGCTATTAAAATTTTGGATTTAACTCTCAGATTTTATAAACATGGTTCGCGAGTTAAAGAATCTAAATTAGGCGTTTAGGTTCAACTCGTACGACACTTGGTTTAACAAGGAAAGTGCTAGTCTTAAACTGATTAGATAGTGGAAGCTGTCATGAATATGATTAACAGAGTTGAAATATTCGAACAAGACTCCTTGTAATCCTATCACATGGGTTTTTAATCGGTGACAGTCAATGATAAGGATTACCGGTTATGATAATTTGAGTGAACTTTAGACCCGAGGAGTCTTTTACATTGTGTTCGTACCATTGAATAAGTTATTAGAGTAGTTAAAAAATAGCTATATTAGGTTTAAAATCTTGAATTCAACTCTCATCAGATTTTGAATAAAAAGAAGGAGAGGGGTAATTAATCAACAAAAACAAAGACGAACATCTTGTGAGGCATTATGATTTGTCGCCATTTACCAATCACTTTATTTAATTTATTATTGTCAAAACGTAGTTATAGTAGCTATTATAATTTTAAATTCAATTCTATCAAGTTTTGAATAAAAAGAATGAGAAGAGTAATTAATTGGTAGAAACAAACGAACCTCTTGTTACGCATTATAATTTGTCTCCATTTGCCAGTCACTTTATTTGAAATATTAATGTTAAAAGATAGCTATATAAGGTATGAACGTCTTGAATTCAACCCTCATTAGACTTTGAATAAAAAAGAAAGAAATATCATTTTTTGTACCATAAATGACCGCATGTGCACTTTTGGTACTATAAGTGACCGCGTGTATACTTTCGGTACCAAATATTTTTAAAATCTCATTTTTGGCACAAATTGTGCCCATTTGTGCCACTTTTGGTACCGACGTTAACTTTTTGACAGAAAATGTCACGTGAGATGCACGTGTCCATTAACTTCACACATGTCGTGCAGAAAAAACTCCTATGTGGTATCATAAGTGACCACGAGTACACTTTCATGCCATTCATTTCAAAATCTCACTTTTGGCTCAAACTTTGCCCATTTATCTCACTTTTCGCACAAATTTTGCACATTTACCTCACTTTTGGCACCACTATTATCTCATGGATGGAAAAAGTCACGTGATATGCACATGACTATTAAGTTCTTAATTGCGAAGGATATAAATGACAAAAAATAGACATGTTAGGGAGAAACCAAAAAGGATTTTATAAAGGAATAAATTTTAAGGATTGCTTCTTATTCCTCAATTCTTGGTGAAAGAGTCTCATATTATTCAATTTTTGGTAAAGATATGTCTTCATCTCCTTCCTCCAACACATGATTCTAACATTATCAAAATCGAACTATACAAAATTTACAAAACAAAGTTTCTAATTTAGGTGTTCACAGTCATTGAATTTAGGTCGCTTAGACTCACTTTTCTTTGCATTTCCACCTCCTTTGTTTATTTCTTGGTGATTTTTGATAATTCTTATGGTTTGGTTAGGTTAATTTTGCGAGAATTTTGGGAGATATGAAAACGCCGACGGAATTTTAAGGTTTTTCAAAGTCTGGTTGTTTTTGAGCTACGTGTTAACTTTTACAGACACGTGCACGTGATAGTTTAATGGCCAAGTGCACGTCACGTCACTTGGATTTTTCTATCAATGAGATAACAGTAGTACCAAAAATAAGACAAATGGGCAAAATTAGATACCAAATATGAGACCTCCCATTTATCGTCATGCACACGTGCAAAACATGTGCAAACTTAACGACCTCATGCACATACTTTATCTGTCAACTAGATGATTGTAGTACCAAAAGTGATACAAATTGGTAGAGTTTGTGCCAAAAGTGAGATTTCGAAAATATTTGGTACCAAAACTGTAAGCATGGCCACTTATAGTATCAAAAATAAGATTTTTCCAAAAAGAATTAAGGAGAAGAGTAATTCATCAGTAGAAACAAAAACGTACAGGCATCCTAATTGGTCGCCATTTACCATTCACTTTATTTGATTTATTAATATTAAAAAATAACTACATTAAATCTTATATTCAACTCTCATTGGATTTTGAATAAAAAGGAGTAGAGTAATCAATTGACATAAACAAAAACAAACATCTTGCTAGGCGTTATAATTTATCGCCATTTATCAGTCACTTTATTTGATTTATTAATGTTAAAAAGTAGCTATATTAGGTATATTAATCTCTTATATTCAACTCTCATCAAACTTTGAATAAAAAGGAGAAGAGTAATTAATCGGTAGAAACAAAAAAGTTGTCAAGCGTTATAATTTGTCGCTATTTACCATTCACTTTATTTGATTTATTAACGTTAAAAAATAGCTACATTAAATATTAAAGTCTCGGATTCAACCCTTATCAGACTTTGAATCAAAAGAGAGTAATTAATCCGTATAAACAAATAAATCTTAGGCATTAAAATTTGTCGTCATTTACCAGACACTTTATTTGATTTATTAATGTTAAAAAGTAGCTAGATTGGATATTAACCTCTTGAATTCCACTATCATCATACTTTGAATAAAACAAGAAAAGTAATCAGTCGACATAAACAATATTAAACCTTTTGTCATACTTTGTTTGATACGTTAATAAATATATCAGTTTTAAAAATTTTGGATTCAACCCTCATCGGATTTTGAATAGGAAGAATGAGAAGAGTAATTAATCGATAGAAACAAAAACGGACCTCTTGTTAGGTGTTATAATTTGGCGCCATTTACTAGTCACCATATTTGATTTATTAATTTTAAACAGTAGTTATCTTAAATATTAACGTCTTGAATTCAACTCTCATCAGACTTTGAATAAAAAGAAGGAGAAGAGTAATTAATCAATAGAAACAAAAATGAGCCTCTTGTTGGGCATTATAATTTGTCACTATTTACCATTCACTTTATTCACTTTATTAATGTTAAAAATAGTTCAACTAACTATTAAAGTTTTAGATTCAACTCTCATCAAACTTCAATATAAAGGAGAAGAGTAATTAATCGATAGAAACAAAAATGAATTTCTTGTTAGGCGTTGTAATTTGTCACCATCTAGTGTCACTTTAGTTGATTTAATAATATTAAAAAGTAGCTATATTAGCTACTAAAATCTTGATTCAACTCTCATCAGATTTTGAATAAAAAAAAGAAGAGTAATTAATCTATAGAAACAAAAACAAACCTCTTCTTAGGCGTAATTACTTGTCAACATTTATCAGTCTGTTGGTCCCAAGTGGCATACGAAAGGGCCTAGAAGGGTGGGGTTGAATAGACCCTGGAGTTTTTTTTGACTTCAAGAAAATTTGTATTGAAATTTGTTGGACGCTTGGAAAATAGGCGTTTGACTTGAGCGTCTAATGAAGACTGTCTTAGAAAGTTAACTTAAACTTCAAGATTTGAATACTATAACCAAAAAGGTTTAAGCGTTCAGTTCTTTGATCAGTGTTAGTACAACGGAATAATTTTGGAGTCCTCTCTTTTGAAAACTTTAGCGTCACAGAAAATATCTTAGTTGTTTAGTGTTTGATTGTGTTTTACTTAATTAATTTATGTAATGATATGATGATAAGAAATTGACTGTAAAGTAAATAACATAATAATTGTAAGGTTCGTTGGGTGGTGTAATCTCAACTACGTCCTTCTTCTCCTTGAACACTCGGAGGCAATCCACTAAGATAATTCTCAAAGAATCATACAAATTAGGGAGAGATGGATGTTGATGACTTGAGCTCCTTAATCACACAGATTTCTACTCCAAATCACTTCTATCCTCTTACTTCTTTCACCCAGAAATAATGCAAGTATCCAACTTCGACTTCACAAAGATCGCGAGTCTTGGATAGGATTTTTCTGAAAGGTTTGTTTGATTTTGATAAAGTTCAAACTACTGGGAATATCTCAATAGTAATGTAGGTTTCTCCTAGAAGAGTGTTTGAGATATTGGTTGACTGTCTCAGGAATTGAAGAAAAGCAAAGAGAATGTTTGCTTGAATGTTCTGACTTTTCTGAGAGTTTAAGGAATAAGACTTCAATGCAACAACAATTTGGCTTGGAATTAATCGGTATATTTGGCTTGTTGTTGAAGTTCTATTTATAGGCAATCTTGGAAAAAGTGTCCGTTTGACACATGCACAGGCGCGTGTCTCTCACTTTCGCGAGTGAACAACTTTTGTCCTTTTTCCTGAAAATCTGCTGCACAAAAGTTGGTGCTGCAATCTGTGAATAGTTGACAGTCCAATAGGGTGGCTTCTCCGTACGTCTGAAAGAGCTTATCACATTTAATGCTCTTATCAGCATTTAATGCATTTGAATTAAATGCCCGTTGGCACTTAATGCACTGAGAATATTTGCATTAAACTCCTTCTGGACTTAGAAATAAATTCAGGTGAAACCAGTCATTGATAGATGCTTATTCATCCTTGAATTACTTCTGTCCTATAAGTAACGCTTGGTATAGCTGGTCATTTGGACGTTTGGAATCTTCATCTTCATTCAGACTTCAGGCGCTTGAATCTTCAAACTTAACTACTGATAAGCTCACTCAGAATTCATCAGACGCTCAGTCTTAGACTACTTATCCTAACAATCTAGAATGAAAATAAATCAAATCCTATAAAGCCTATTACAATTCTAACGCTTCAAAGCTTATACATGATTTCTAAATAAAATCAAACTTACATATTTTGAGGTCTAACAAAAAATCCTAATTATCATCATCAAAACTTCTAACAAGAAATTCCTAACACAGTCATTTTATTTGACTTATTGATATTAAAAGTAGCTATTTTAGCTATTGAAATTTCGGATTCAACTCTAATAAGATTTTGAATAAAAGAGAGCAAAGTAAGTAGTCTGAAACAAAAGTGAACCTTTTGTTAGGTGATAAAATTTCTCGCCATTTACCAGTCATTTTATTGGACTTATTATTAATGTTAAAAAGAAGCTCTAAATATTGACAGAAATGAATTGAGTGGAGTCTCTAAATATGTCACATGGATTTTTCTGTCCATGAGATAACGGTAGTACCAAAAATGAGACAAATGGGCAAAATTAGATACCAAAAATGTGACCTCCCATTTATCTTCATGCACGTGCATAACATGTGCAAACTTAATGGCCATGTGCATGTGCTTTTTCTGCCAACTAGATAATTGTAGTACCAAAAGTGATACAAATTGGTAGAGTTTGTGCCAAAAGTAAGATTTCAGAAATATTTGGTACCAAAAGTGTATATATGGTCACTTATAGTATCAAAAATGAGATTTTTCCAAAAAAAAAATTAAGGAGGAGTAATTCATCGGTAGAAACAAAAATGTACAGGCATCCTGATTGGTCGTCATTTACCATTCACTTTATTTGATTTTGTTAATATTAAAAAATAGCTACATTAATATATTTAACTCTCATCGGACTTTGAATAAAAAGGAGTAGAGTAATCAACTGAGATAAACAAAAACAAACATCTTGATAGGCGTTATAATCTGTCGCCATTTATCAGTCACTTTATTTGATTTATTAATGTTAAAAAGTAGCTACATTAGGTATATTAATCTCTTAAATTCAACTCTCATCAAACTCTGAATAAAAAGGAAAAGAGTAATTAATGATAGAAACAAAAAAGATGTCAAGCGTTTATAATTTGTCGCTATTTGCCATTCACTTTATTTGATTTATTAATGTTAAAAAATAGCTACATTAAATATTAAAGTCTTGGATTCAACTCTCATCAGACTCTGAATCAAAAAAGAGTAATTAATCCATATAAACAAATAAATCTTAGGCGTTAAAATTTGTCGTCATTTAGCAGACACTTTATTTGATTTATTAATGTTAAAAAGTAGCTAGATTGGGTATTAACGTCTTGAATTCAACTAACAGCATACTTTGAATGAAACGAGAAAAGTAATTAATCGACATAAACAATATTAAACCTCTTGTTAGGCGTTATGATTTTGTCGATATTTACCTGTTACTTTGCTTGATACGTTAATGTTAAAAGGTAAATATATTAGCTATTAAAATTTTGGATTCAACTCTCATCGGATTTTGATTAGGAAGAATGAGAAGAGTAATTAATCGATAAAAACAAAAACGGACCTCTTGTTAGGTGTTATAATTTGGCACCATTTACCAGGCACCGTAGTTGGTTTATTAATTTTAAACAGTAGCTATATTAAGTATTAACGTCTTGAATTCAACTCTGATCAGACTTTAAATAAAAAGAAGGAGAAGGGTAATTAATCAATAGAAACAAATATGAGCCTCTTGTTAGGCATTGTAATTTGTCACTGTTTACCATTCTCTTTATTTAATTTATTAATATTAAAAATAGTTTAACTAACTATTAAAGTCTTAGATTGAACATTCAATATAAAAGAGAAGAGTAATTAATTGATAGAAACAAAAATAAACTTCTTGTTAGGCGTTCTAATTTGTCACCATTTAAAGTCACTTTATTTGATTTATTAATATTAAAAAGTAGCTATATTAGCCACTAAAATCTTGAATTCAACTCTCATCGGATTTTTTATTTTTATTTTTTGCACAAAGCAAGCATATTTCATATATCTTCAAAACTCCTTACACTTACACCAGGCATACCTGAAGAACATAAGCAGCAAACTTACTTACAATTATAAACCAAATACTATCAGCTATAGACTTACTATCTTTACAAGTAGCACAAAAAATCCTCCTATTTCTTTCCAACCAAATCATATAAATGGTAGCTAAAAAAAGAGCTCTTTTGGTGCAACTTAATCCAGTTTTCCCACGACTAATTTTCTAAATCCAATTCACGGATCTGAGCCAGTCAAAGTGTCTAAAATTGATGCCCATTTTCCTCCACACTTGAGTCACCACTTCCTTAGAAAATTCACACCTGAAAAATAAATGGCCTCTTGTTTCATCCTCAAAATGACAAAACACACACCTTGTATCATCCAAATACTTCCACATTGCAATCCTATCTCGAGATTTCAATCGATTCTGGAGAGCCAACCACACTATAATTCTATGCCTTGCAATTGGCCCTTTTCCCCAGAAAAGTTTCTTCCAACTAACATCCACAACATGCTCCTGAACATGATCATATGCTTTCTGAATATGAAAATCACCTCCTTTCCAAGTATTATGAACACTATCTACAGCCTCTAACATCACATCCCTTATCCCTACAAGCCTTTTCCATAACCAGGAACTTGTACTTTTAACACCCACAGTCTGTTAAATAATTTTCAAATTAGATTAATATGATTAATGATTTAATAATTATTTATTTTAAGTTCAAGGGTTGTGACTGTTCAGAGAATATTTTCATTTGAATTAAAATGTGAACGTTAGTTAGTCTAAAAAGTTTTAGTCAAAACTTGTGTCTCTAATTTAAAACTCCATGAGATGTGAGTTCTATTATAAATAGAAGTTTGATGTTAGTGGAAAGAAGATATATATCTTTTTACATCTCCTGCTTTCATACAAAAAGGGCAAAAGGCAAAAGAAACAAAAACTCCATCATTTTTCATATTCACATATATTTACGTAAACACAAGGCAGAGAACAAAATCAGTCATTTAATTTCTTATTTTGAGCCTCTGTTTCTCTTTTTTTTCGTTATCAGACACATATATTTACAAATATATTAAATAACCTTTTGAGTATTCGGGTTTATCTTCGGAAGTGCAATTCGCAGATAAACAACAGTTCTTGTAACTGGACTCCATTGTATCCTGGGACAAATTCGCTATATCTCGTTTGCACTCGGTAGGGGGCAAATATTGTCTTGAGGAGAGCGTATATTTTGCGCGACTTGGAGGTCATACAAAATCATTCGTTCGAGTTGTTCATCCAATATTTCCAACAATCTCAAGACAATATTTTATGGCTTCTCAAAATTTGCTACAACTCACGACTGATTTCATGAAGTTGGAGAGGTTCGATGGTGGAAATTTTAGACGATGGCAAAAGAAAGTTTGTTTCCTTTTGTTGACGCTTGCAGTGGATTATGTTTTGACGACGCCAAAGCCACAAGAACGTGAATGAAACGTTGGCGGAGTCTCGGGCTAGAACAAAGTGGGGAAAATATGATGAAATATGCAAAGGCCACATCCTAAATGCTCTAGCGGATAATTTGTTCGATATTTATCAAAATGTGGAAACTGCGAAGGAACTTTGGGATACACTCAATTCACGGTATTTAACTGAAGATGCGACAAGTAAGAAATTTTTATCTTCCCAATTTATGAATTATCATATGGTTGATGGAAAATCAGTGAGTGAGCAATTTAATGAATTGCAATGCATTTTAGGACACATGAAACAATTAAATATGAATATGGATGAGTGCATAATTGTGTCTTGCATTATAGATAAACTTCCTCCATCATGGAAAGATTGTAAGAAAAGTCTTAAACATAAGAAAGAAGATATTAGTGTTAAAGATTTAGGAACTTTCTTTCGTATTGAAGAACAATCTAGAATGCAAGAACGAGAAGAATTACAAGAAAAAATTTCTTCTAAGGTGCATATGGTGGAGGAAACTAGAGAATTTAAACATCCTCATCACTTCGGACAGAACAAACAAAATCAGAAACGAAAAGGGTACTCCAAGAACTACAATCATCAAAATAAGAAAAAGAAAGGTTCATGTTATAATTGCGGTGCTCCGGGTCATTATAAGCGAGATTGTAAAAATCTAAAGAAAAAGAAGACCGAGCAAAATAATAAAGAAAAATTTGTTGCAGTTATTTCTGAAGCTAACATGATGTAGGATGATAGTTCTTGGTGGATTGACTCCGGTGCGACGAGACATGTGTGCAAAGACAAAAGTCTTTTCACTAAGTATGAACTTGTTGAAGATGGCAATGTCATGTTCATGGGCAACTCGTCAACCGCTGTTGTCAAAGTCAAAGGGACAGTGGAATTAGAATTTACTTCTGGAAAGATTTTATCTTTGGGAGATGTATATCATGTCCCTGAACTTAGAAAGAATTTAGTTTCTGCTAGTCTTTTGAATAAGCATGGTTTTAAGCTCGTTTTCGAGTCTGATAAGTTTGTTCTGTCCAAGGGTGGAAACTTTGTTGGAAAAGGATATTTGTATGAGGGGATGTTTAAGCTTAATATTAATAAAGTTATGAATTATGTTTATTTTGTTGATTCATTTTCTTTATGGCATAATAGGTTAGGGCATGTAAATGCAAATCGCATGAATGATATGATCAAGTTAAAATTAATACCTAAATATGAAAATAATATAATTGATAGATGTCAAGTTTGTGCACATACAAAAATAACTAAAACGCCATTTAAATCTGTGAAAAGAAACACTAGTTTATTATTTCTTGTTCATAGTGATTTATGTGATTTGCATGATACTCCTACTAAAGGGGGGAAAAAGTACTTTGCCACCTTTATTGATGATTATTCGAAGTATTGTTATGTTTATTTGTTGCATACAAAAGATTAAGTACTTGATAAATTTAGAATTTACAAGAATGAAGTGGAAAATTACTTGAATTGTAAAATTAAGTGCTTAAGATCCGATAGAGGAGGCGAATATAATTTTCCTGCCTTTTGTGAATCATTTGGCATAATTCATGCAACAACGACTTCATATACACCTCAACAAAATGGAGTTGCGAAAAGAAAAAATAGAACTTTAAAAGAAATGGTAAATTCTATGTTATACTATTCTGGTTTAAATAAGAGTTTTTGGGGTGAAGCATTACTAACTGCATGTCACATACTTAATAGAATTCCTCATAAGAAATCACATGTTACACCTTATGAACTTTGGAAGAAAATAAAGCCAAACTTAGATTATCTTAAGGTTTGGGGATGTAGACCAATTGTTAGATTGCCGGCACCTAAAATTAGAAGTTTAGGGGCTAAAGGTGTTGAATGTATTTTCTTAGGTTATGCTGAACATAGTAAGGCCTATAGGTTTATGGTTATCGAACCTAATGTATCAATAAGATTAAATACGGTAATTGAATCTAGAGATGCTATTTTTTATGAAAATAGATTTAATTCCATTCCAAGAATACAAGAAAAAATAAAAGAAAATGAGTGGGTAGAAAATCAACCTATTAAAGATGTAGAAGAATATGTTGAACTTAGGAGGAGCAAAAGAAAAAGAATTGAAAAATATTTTGGTAATGAGTTCATAATATATCTAGTTGAAGGTACTAGAGACACTCATTGTACACAAATTGCGATATCATCTAGTATTGAACCAGATCCTCAAACGTATGAAGAGGCAATTAAATCTCGTGATGCTAGCTTTTGAAAAGAAACAATAAATGATGAAATGGAATCAATATTAGGGAATAATACTTGGATTCTAGTAGATTTACCACCCAGCTCAAAACCTATAGGGTGTAAATGGATTTTCAAGAAGACAATGAAAGTAGATGGAACTATAGAAAAATTTAAAGCTAAATTAGTAGCCAAAGGTTTTACACAAAAAGGAGGTATTGACTACTTTGACACATATGCTCCTGTTGCTAGAATTTCCACTATTAGAGTATTAATTGCATTAGCTTCTATTCATAATTTTGTTATACATCAAATGGATGTTAAAACGGCATTTTTAAATGGTGAATTAGAAGAGGAAATTTATATGGAGCAACCTAAAGGGTTTGTTATGCCTGGACATGAACAAAAAGTATGTAAACTAATTAAGTCTTTATATGGCTTAAAGCAAGCTCAATGGCATGAAAAATTTGATAAAGTAATTGTCTCTAATGGATTTATGATACACGAATCTGATAAATGTGTTTATAGCAAATTCCATGGTAGTAGAGGTGTTATTATTTGTTTATATGTTGATGATATGTTAATTTTTGGTACTGATTTAGAATCCGTTGAGCATACTAAGCAATTTTTATCTTCTAATTTTGATATGAAAGATATGGGTATTGCTGATGTGATTCTTGGTATTAAGATCATTAGAGATAATGATGTCTTAACTCTTTCTCAATCTCATTATATTGAAAAAGTGCTAAAGAAATTTAATCAATTCCATTGTAATCCCGTTAATACTCCTTTTGATTCTAGTATTAAGTTGGTAAAAAATACCGGTAGGGCTATAAATCAACTTGAATATGCTAGAGTTATTAGTTGTCTCATGTATGCTATGACTAGTACTAGACCAGACATTGCTTTTGCTGTTGGTAAGTTAAGTAGATACACGAGTAACCCGAGTCTTGAACATTGGAATGCTATTAATAGGATTTTAAAATATTTAAAGAAAACTATGAACTTTGGAATTTGTTTCAAAGGATATCCTTCGGTTTTGGAAGGATCTACTGATGCCAGTTGGATAACTGAGCGGGAAGATCATACGTCCACTAGTGGATGGATCTTCACTCTTGGTGGGGGAGCTATTTCATAGAGCTCCAAGAAGCAAACATGTATAACTGATTCAACCATGGCGGCTGAATTCGTTGCACTTGTTCAAGTAGTAAAGAGGCAGAATGGCTAAGGAATTTGTTAATTGAAATTCCGGTATGGCCAAAGCCAATGCCACCAACATCAATTCACTGTGACAGTGAGGCCACACTGTCAAGGGCCTATAGTAAGGTGTATAATGGAAAGTCCAGACATATTGGACTAAGACATAGCTATGTGAGACAATTACTCAACGATAGAGTAATTACAATTGATTTTGTACGATCTTGTGAAAATTTAGCAGATCCTTTGACGAAAGGATTGACGAGGGACTTAGTACAAAAGACTGCTAAAGGGATGGGACTTAAGCCCATATTTTTGGACCACCAATGATGGAAACTCAACTCCATCTCAAATTATGAGAATCGGAGTTCAATGAGCAAAGTACATCATATGAGGTGGTTGAAGCACTAATACTATTATTCATCCCGAGGAAAATAGTGCTTGTACCTGTAATGTTAAAGGAAGGTTGAGTTTTATACTCTTAATAGATTTATAACACGTGTGTTAAAGTGTTTTTGTTATGGGACACTTTTGATAAATCTACCTATGTGAGTGTCGAAGGTGGTGCCGCCTTCTATGGGTTAAGGGCTTAACTCTAGAACACTCATGAAACGGGATATAGACACAAGGCCAATCCACGTGTCGGCTTTTTGAATACTCAAAAATAATGGATATATGTGTGTGTTAGTGTTTCCGGTTTTTCATCTAGGAAGTTGGTTCAAAGACAAGTCTACCATTCTTTCTTGATTAACTTTGAAATACTTTCACAAAATTGTGGTTCAAGTCATGAGACACCATTATCGATGCACATATTCCAAGCTTATCTATTTAATTTTGAAAATGGTGGAGGATTGTTAAATAATTTTCAAATTAAATTAATATGATTAATAATTTAATAATTATTTATTTTAAGTTCAAGGGTTGTGACTGTTCAGAGAATATTTTCATTTGAATTAAAATGTGAACGTTAGTTAGTCTGAAAAGTTTTAGTCAAAACTTGTGTCTCTAATTTCAAACTCCATGAGATGTGAGTTCTATTATAAATAGAAGTTTGATGTTAGTGGAAAGAAGATATATATCTTTTAGGGGTGTACATAAACCCACCCCACCCGCCCGAACCGCTCAACCCGAGC
This sequence comes from Buddleja alternifolia, assembly GCA_019426215.1. Classification (NCBI taxonomy): domain Eukaryota; kingdom Viridiplantae; phylum Streptophyta; class Magnoliopsida; order Lamiales; family Scrophulariaceae; genus Buddleja; species Buddleja alternifolia. Next base: position 315,822 of record CM033393.1, on the reverse strand, counting down.
CGATTCGCCCGAAAATCGCCGGTTTAGAATTATTAAATAATAGTGGCGGGTTGAAAATATTGCAACCCGCCACTTTCGGGTCGGGTGGTGGGTTTAATAATTGTAACCCGCCTAACCCGCAACCCGACCGCTAATCATTTATGTTACAAGTATAAGTATATATAGTTAAAGATTAACACTAAACTTTGAAAACTATATATGCATGTATACTCTCTAATAAGAGTGGTTTATTCATATTCATGTAACATATTTTATTTTTTATTTGAGCAAACTAATTGACTCGCTTGAACGCTTGTTTTTATTTGATTTGAACGAAAAATTTATATGTATATGAATATCTTGATGATAAATTTACAAAAAACATTAATTGTATTAATATTTTAGAGTTTTTCACTAATTAGAAATCATGGTAATATGAATTTTATTTAATAACAACACTTATTTGTGTATTTCTCACCAACTCAATTTTTTTTAGTTAAATGTACAAAAAGTATAATAATTAATTTCTTACTTACTAATTATAACTAAAATTAAGTTGTAAAAATTATAACTATAATTTGATAACCCGCCAACCCGCCCGCTAAAATATTAAATCCGACCGACCCGAACCGATCGGTTTGAAAAGATAATTATGCATTTTCGGTTTGATATTTTGTCAACCCGCACATGTCGGGTCGGGTTAATTTTTTTTGTAAAACCGCCCGAACCCGACCGTATACACCCCTAATATCTTTTTACATCTCTTGCTTTCATACAAAAAGGGCAAAAGGCAGAAGAAACAAAAACTCCATCATTTTTCATATTCACATATATTTACGTAAACACAAGGCAGAGAACAAAATCAGTCATTTAATTTCTTATTTTGAGCCTCTGTTTCTCTTCCTTTTCGTTGTCAGACACATATATTTACAAATATATTAAACTGCCTTTTGAGTATTCAGGTTTATCTTCGGAAGTGCAATTCGCAGATAAACAACAGTTCTTGTAATTGGGCTTCATTGTATCCTGGGATAAATTCGCTATATCTCGTTTGCACTCGGTAGGAGGCGAATATTGTCTTGAGGAAAGCGTATATTTTGCGCGACTTGGAGGTCATACAAAATCATTCGTTCGAGTTGTTCATCCAATATTTCCAACACAGTCCACATAGACTCGGACTTGATATAATAAGCATGTACCCATTTGACCCACATAGAGTATGCTTTCAATGCTATGTTCCAAATGATTTTAAAAATTGCTGCCATATTCCAATTTTTCAGTGAAATCAGCCCCAGGCCACCTTCTTTTTTAGGTAAGCAGATTGTGTTCCAATTAACACTTGCCTGATACCTTCCTACTGTTTTCCCTGTCCATAAAAATCCCCTACATATTTTCTCAATTTCATTAATCACTGCAATAGGCATGGGGAAAATTTGGCTCTAAAACATTTGGATAGCAAAGATAACAGCCTTAATCAATAACAACGGAATCTAGAAGTCCACGAGGTCATTCTTTTCAATATTTTCTCAATCAAAGGGGTACAATTCTACACAATAAGTCCAGTAGAAGTTAGTGGAACACCAAGGTACCTCATAGGCATAGTCCCCTCCACAAACCCTGTAGCTCGAAGAATCTGTGTTTTTTCCTCCTTTCCCAGCCCGCCACAAATGATCTGACTTTTCCTCAAGTTTGCCTGTAACCCAGTTGCTGCTGAAAAATGCTCAAAAGTAGCCTTGAGCAGCCCAATCGATCCCATATCACCCTTGCAAAACATCATTAAATCATCTGCAAAGCAGAGATTTATGAGTTCAATCTTCTTACACATAGGGTGGAACTTAAAAGCAGATCCCTTGTGCAAAGTTTTGAAAGCTCTGGACAAATAGTCCATGACAATGACAAACAGGTAGGGGGACATAGGGTCCCCCTGCCTTAATCCTCTCTTCTCCTCAAAATTACCAAAAACCTCCCCATTCAGCATTATTGAGTATCTGACAATGGTGACACATAGCATGATCATATCCACAAAATTTGGAGAAAAACCATACACACTCAATATGTGCTCCAAGAACTCCCAACTTACTGTATCATATGCCTTTTTAATGTTTACTTTCATCACAATTCTAGGAGAAATGTGCTTTCTTGTATACCCCTTCACCAACTCATGACATAAGACAACGTTATCCACAATGGCTCACCCTCTAATGAAAGCTCCCTGGGTCTTATCAATCAAATTCGGTAACACCAACTTGAGCCTTGTACAAATTAATTTGGTGATGATTTTGTAAAAGGTGGTGCAACAAGCAATAGCTCGAAACTCCCCCACTGTTATGGGGTTGGGGCATTTAGGAATCAGATGTAGCAAGGTGTGGTTGATCTCTCTAAGCATCGTTCTCTTTTCAAAACATTCTATCACTGCCTTGGTGATATCTCCTCCTAGAATATTCCATGATCTTCTGTAGAATCCTGAATTGAAACCATCTGGTCCATGGCTCTTCTCCTCCGGGATAGAAAACAAAAGATCCTTGACCTCTTTGGCAGTCACCGGTTTATTCAAACTATCAATATCTTCCTGATTAAGAACATAACATTGCTGCACTATATGTTGTTGTATTCCTGCTGTGGTATTACTAGCAGTGCCCAGCAGCCCCTTGTAGAACCCCAAAATCTCTTGCTGAATGTCATCAGGATTAGATAACAATCTGCCTTCCCCAGTTTTAAGATTACTTATACTCCCCTGTATCTTATGAGCCTTTAGGTTGGCAAAGAAGTATTTGCTACATTCATCTCCATATTGATAAAATTCCATCTTCGCTCTTTGTTTTAAAAACTCTGATTCCATACACATAAGTCTCTTGACACTGTTATACTCCACTTTCTCCTTGACAATAAGCTCTGAATTAAACGGTGCTTGATTCAATTTGGCTCTAGTCTCCTGAAGTTCCTTAGTGGCCTACTGCACTTTATCAAAAATGGCAGAGTAGTTCTCCCTGTGCATTTCTTTTAATCTATCTTTAATTTGCTTGCATTTATTCACAATTCTATACATACTGCATTTTTGAACTATCCTGCCCCTTTCCTCTCTCACAATTTTTTTCATATCCTGGATGAGTAGTCCACCCATTAAGGAACCTAGATGGTCGGTTCCCAATCTTGACTTCTTGCTTAGTCATGATTAGGGGACAATGGTCAGATATCCCTTTATCATGTACTACCACATTGCAACCTGCTATGCCCATCATTCAGTCTGCATTTACCATTATTCTGTCCAGCTTACAGTATGTCCGAGTATGTTGATCATGCATATTACACCAAGTAAAGACTGGACCAATATAGGGTAAGTCTGTTAAAGGTGTTCAATACACGGCCTCATATCCACATTACCACCAATAAAGCAGCCATCGCTCTGTAACTTTTCCTCAAGGAAAAGTGTAGCATTCCAATCCCCCATCACTATCCAGGGATCGTGACTCGTAATCCCCTCTAAGTCTTCCCATAGAGCTTTCCTACCCCTCTCATCATTAAACCCATACACAACAGTCAAAACAAACCCACCACCTGCCACATTCATCCGACATGTAACAGTTTGAGCTGTAACTTTCATAACACTGCCCTGGACTTTACTGCTATCCCACAGAACCCATATTCGACCATTTTCAGCAGCTATATAATTGTTCATACACACCCACTTTTTGCCAAAACACTTCACCACTTTATTATAGTTTTTTGAATAAAAACTTCTTTTTATTCAAAACTCTCATCAGATTTTGAATAAAAAGAAGAAAATTTATTAATCTATAGAAACAAAAACAAACCTCTTCTTAGGTGTAATTACTTGTCGACATTTATCAGTCATTTTATTTGATTTATTAATATTAAAAGTAACTATTTTAGCTATTAAAATTTCGGATTCAACTCTAATAAGATTTTGAATAAAAGAGAGCAGAGTAAATAGTCGATAGAAACAAAAGCGAACCTTTTGTTAGGTGATACAATTTTTCGCCATTTACCAGTCATTTTATTTGATAATGTTAAAAAGAAGCTCTATCAGCCATTAAAATCTTGGATTCAAATTCACACCAGATTAGAGGTGTCTTCCGCACTTCATATTGATATGGGTATAGTATATTTCCTTGTGATTAATTAATTAGTTATAGTTGTCTTGAATTAATTATATTTGATATAATCTTTCATATTACTTGAAGTTAAAGATTAGGATTAGTATTCCACCTACAACTGTGGATAAACCAGGTGTAGGTGCTGTGGGTTTTTGGGCAATTGGTGGTTGAGCCCCTTTAAAAGAATATTTCGGTGAAGCGTATTGTATAAAAATTCATATTGTATCCAAATGATTTGTTATAGTGTCTTTAAGTCTAATTATATAGTTAGTGAAGTAAATGATACTGAATCCTACTAGCTCACACGCTGCACCATAGAATTAGAAGCATTTTTAGGCTTCATAATTAGCACTCGGATGTTGCTTAGAAGACAGGATACCACCATTTCCAATTTTCTATGCCTTTTTGCAGTTTAGTCAAAAAAGAGAGTGTTGTCTGTGCATACCTCTAACCAAAAGCAAACATCACCTTGCCCTTTGCTTAATTATCAACTCTTGACACTAAATATCAAGCTAGTTTGAAAATTATCAATTAGTACAATACACACACCCACACACACAAGCATACATATATATATATATATATATATATATGTTGAACCAAATCAGAACCAAATTTGTTGTGTGTTGTGTCGAGGTAACTTCAATTGCAAAAATTGTGTTGTATAGAAATTGTCACATTCTCAGATTGGACAGACTTGTTACTATTATGATCAAACGTTGTAGAAATAAAAATTAACTCCTGTACAAAGTTTTCCTAAAACCAGATATTTTTTAGGCGAAAAAGAGAAGTCGTGATGCCAGCATAACCAAATGGTGGTGGCTCGAAACCAAAAATCTTTTAACATGCGGAAAATTGAACTGGCATTAGCGCACATTGTTCCAATACAGAATCATCCACTCCATATCAGTGAATCTAAGTCGCTGCATACAAAATTAAAGATATTAGTGCATTCGTGATTGGTGTATATCTTTATGTTCTTAACCCTGCAATACCCGATCACTTCTTCTGTACAACATGAATTCTACTAGCCTCTTTCACAATTTAACTATGACCTCATATTTTCAGCCTTCTTTCAACATCATTCATTGTTCTGTGGTGTATTATTTTGTTGTGGCTGAGCATAAACTTGACCTTGATCTCTGAAGTCTCTAAATATTGACAGAAATGAGTTGAGGCTTTCTGAAGAAGCTCCCCCAAGGATCCACAGCAATAGGGAACTAAATGAATTCATAGTTCCACCCTCTGGTTGACGAAGGTCAGGTTGCGCTCCAATATCAAGAGGATTGCCTAGCCTATCTGCATTTTCATTATTGGGTGGTTGTTCTTCAGGACCCGAGAATCCAGTTGCAACATTACTTGGCATTCCTGGAGCAACTCCAGGTCTAAGCATTGGCCCAGTGGCCAAATCTGTGGTAGCGGGCCCAGGGTTCCTCGTGTTTAATCTTGTGATACGTAATGTTGAAGCAAGAAAGGTAGAGGATGTAATATGGAAGTCGGGGTGTTGCTGAAATTGTGACCGTCGATTTTGCATAAACCTTTGCAGAGCTGGAACCTGACATTATAAGTTATATTAGCAATGTGTCATTACCCTCTGCAGTATTAAATCATAACCAGTCTCTAATATCATGTAATCAACCAGAAATTAATGAATATTCTCTTCCCTCACCAGATCGTCCATAAAATTTAGGAAAATTACTAAAAAACCCTTAAAATAAACTTTTACATCCAAAAAACTCATGATAATATTTGTCAATCCAAAAAACCCACTCCATCAACTTACCATTCTAGAAACCCCAATATTTAGGGTTAACAAATTTATGGAATTTAATTGCCCTTAGCCTTTTAGATTAAAAAAATCAATCAATTGTAGTTTTGCAATGAAATTTATTTATTTAAAAATTTTATATTGATAATTGGTACTAATTATGATTTAAATTTTAAATTTTCAGATTTTTTAGTCTTTTTAAAAATTTTAAAACATATATTTATAGATAATTACCATATTAAAATCAAAATAAATTATATACAAATATTTAAAAAATTAATATTACAAAATAAAATTCGTATTTTATGATTCATCAATTTGAAAGAATTAAAACAAAATTATTCCAAAATATAATTGATCAATTATTAACTTAATAAATGAAGGGTAGTTTAGTCAAAAAAGGTGTTAATACTCACTTTTGGGGTTTTTGGAATGAAAAGTCTGTAGAATGGGTTTTTGAAATTAAAAAATATTTTCATGAGTTTTTTGGATATGAAAAATTATTTTCGGGGGTTTTTAGTAATTTTCCCTAAAATTTATCACGAACTTCCATTTAATTTGTAAATGAAGAAAAGATAATAGCCTGGGATTGAAAAACAACAGTACCTCAAATCTGTTCCAAAAATAGAGGATAAGGTGCTGCATAAATGCTGCAGAGGTTGAGAGAGCTAAATAGGAAAAGCCTGCAACAAGTAAGATGGCACGTGAGAGGAAGATAATGATGGAGAATCCGAAAATCTGAATTGAGAATTTGACATTTTACCATATGTATAGGAGAAAAAGTAGATGTGAAACACCAAAAAGTAGAGTAGAAAGAAGCGAGGAAAGAACTTCATTGATATTGGTGTGCGAACACTGCAAGCAAAACAAGAACAATGTGTTATCACAGAATGGGATTGTGAGAGTTGGTCCAGAATATGAATCAAGACAAAACAAGACAGTTCTGCACATATATTTTTCTTCCACTTTATTTGAAAACTAATAGTAGCTGGATGGCAAGGCAGTCCCATTTTGTAGATCTTAAAGACCTTTCAAAAAACTCCCAACTAGTGCAACAGACAGAAAACCCTTTTTGACAATCCTAGAGCAACACATAGGAGTAGTGGTTTTGGTTGGCTTTCCTCAGATAGTCACTGAATCTTGCCAACAGCATTTCCCTCAGGCTCTCGATTCATACAGAGGGAGCATGAAAGAAAGACACGAGGTCGGGAGAGTACTGATTGAACTGAGAGCAGGTTGAGGAGCAACCAACTTCCTAGGAGCACAACAAACCAATTACAGCCTAAACACATCTTAAAACCCCAACGCACCCACCTCTCCACCCGTGCATACGAGGCTTGACTCTTCTCTTCTTTCTAGGACTAAATTTCTCTTTTTCGCAAGACTAGAAAAGCATTTGTATGAGTCATTGACCAACCCAAATTTAGAAGAGAAGACAAAAGACTTAACAACGAATCACTCTATTTGTAGATTCTCTCGTAGAACTAGTAGTGAGAGGTAACTATCCAAATTAACTGCACCAAGGGGGCGCCGTATTCTCACAGACTATTCTAAGGTTAGCTTTTATCAATATTTAATTACTTCAAAGCTCGATAAAAAATGATGCAAGGAACTGTTGCTGTGTTCTGACAACTGCGTTACAACAGGTCTCTTTTGCGTTTTGCTTTTAACTTCTTTTCTTTCTTTCTTTTTTCTTCCATTTGTTTGAAGGGGGATGGGTAAAGGAAGGAGAACAACCTGATGAGTGTGAACAGTTCACATATCCAAACAAGAATCAAAACCATAAAAGCTAACAGCTGATCATCGTAAAACTCGAAGAGGAAAAATAGGATCCCGATCATTATCTGGAGATAAAAATACGCCATTGTATTAGTGAAGCCATAAAAATCAGATCAAAATAGGGGGAAAGAGAAGAAGACAACACAAAAGAGTTTGCATACTAACCGGTACAAAAACAAGTGATTCAATTACATGCACAAAAATCAACTGAAATGTCGGAAGCCTATGCCGAGCATGATGCTGGAGCTGCACTGTGAAACATTGAGAGAAGCATGTGGCAATTAAGACAGGTTAAACAAACCAGACATGCCTATGGATGACATAACAGTTAATGTATCAAGATGAAAGTATTTTTCGACTCTTAATTTAACGACAGTTACATGTTCCAAGATCTATTTCCAACCATAGAATCTTCGTGGTGACAGCATACCATGAGACTCAAGGTGATTGATCTCATACCCTGTTTCAGATTCATGATGATGCAAGCTTAATCACATGGCTTATGAACACCACTTTTCGATGACTGTAGACATTCTAGGAGTTCAATATTACATATGTTAAGTCGGGGGTGATCAGTTAACATGTTCAGCTAATTTGTCAAAACAAACCTGTAAACTTCAGCATACGAGTCTGCGTCTCTCTCAATGTAAAAGAAACTGACATTGTGGTTGTGAAGAAAACAAAAAGGGACATCATTAGCACTCCACACTTGGTCACAAGATAGTCTGCAAAACATAGCAGGCAAAAAGATGCAGTCAAATTTTACCCTCACAAGACATTCATTTTCATGTTAGGGCTTTGACATGTCTGAAGTTTACACTAGAAGTACAATTTGGAATACTGATATAGCAAACTTATTACAAAGCATTGATAGCTAATTGCAAAGCAGCCTAAATTTGTCTGATGTACCTTGATAATTTATAGTTGTACGTTATATGAATAAAATTTTATCTTCCAGCCAATGATTAAAACATAAAGCCCAGCTAACAGCTGAACTAGTAGAATGTGCACCCAGCCTTCATTATGTGCTAGGTAGACAAGAAAACAACTATTCTCATAGTGTGTGTCTGGTTCCCAGAATAAATTCAGACGGAATATAATGAGGGATGTATTAATTCAGATAAGTAATATTTGTAAATTATAGCTCCTCACATCATGTTTGAACTGGATGGTCTATGGATTAATTCTGCAATGTGGGATAAACCTAATAATATGTTTTGTTCACTGTATAAGAAAAATTGACACACAAAATTAACTCTTGTTGACGCAGAAACACATAGACATGCACATATGCTCACATACAACATATACATATATTGCATTTGTATACAAGAAATTTATTTTATATATTTGCCTTGTATTCAATGGATTAATACTTTATTTTATTTATAAATTACACATGGCACATAACTATAACAAAATATTGATTTATGTAATTATTAGTTCTTCAAACTTTAAATTAGTTTAAACGGTATGCATGACATGTGCATATATTATATTAGTCAGCATACCTCTTTAAGATTAAGTTTACACTTGCATACTATAAAAAGTAAGATATAGGTAATTAAAATTGTAATGTGAGGGCAATTTCGGTGAATATTTTACTTTCAAAAGGAGCCTTATCAGCTCAGTTTGTACTTATTTAATGGTCAAAATGGTAGGCCAGCACTATTTTCACATTCCAAAATTGCAATCCGATGTAGTATGAAAGGATTATCTCTCTCGTCCTTATCCTACCTAATCCCGAACTAAATGTTCCTTTCTTCAAATTTGATACATTCAGACAGGTTTCTTTTTTCGACAAATCCTTGTGAGGTTAAAATTTACCCCACCCCCGCCAACCCCATTCTTTTCAGGACAGCAAACAATTACATCTGCTTTTATCACAGTTAACAGAGCCCAAGAATACACGTCAACTCTTAGCATCAGAGCAGCGCGTGCAGATAATTAGCGTCTAAAATACAGTTTTCAGCATCAGAGTTACTTCTGAGCAGCCTTTCAAACCCCTTCCAACAATTACCAATCATCAAATGCATCCATCAATTGCCAACCTTCAGCAATATGACATTAATGTCTCCATGCAAACAAAAAAATTTACATTCCCGTTGCATGTGAATTTTGTTTGTTGTATTGAGTGAAGGGTTTTAGCAATGCTCTCCCAATACACCACATTAGGAAAATCCAAATATTGACTAAAAGTCAAAAATATGGATACCATATGTGTGTGCATGTGTCTGAAGAGAGAGAAAGATGGAGGGACGAAAAAACGTAATTTCTGCAGCTAAGCAAGCTTCAATCTCACTTCAGCATAGTAGCTTGATTGTCAGCAATCAGCACCATGGCAAGATTTAGATACCTGATAGAGTTATACTACTTGACTGAAGCCATCAAAAAGATGAAATTATGAATACAACTGCTACTTCACATTCAATTGCTCAGCAGCGGAATCAAAAGTTGATATTTTAACTATAATATGCAACAGTCAGAGAAATCGGAGCACGGAGTAAATAGTAAATAACAAATAAGATAAGTGCTCAACCTCCAACTTTTGCAGAATTTTCAGGTTGCTCGTGAGCATAAGTAAGATTGTAAAACTCCTTTGTTTGGTAGTTATAGAGGTAACCTGCATGAAATCATGATATACATTACAATGATGGAAACACAAAACTAATCGCACAGGACCAGATCCTCCTACCAAATTTCATCGAACTCTCAAATTAAATAAGTATGAATTAACTAAATAAATGTTCAGCATCCTGGTGCAATCAACACAATAAGTTGGCTGATTTTCATAAAATGTTAAAGTAAATCTGAAAAAGAAAGATATGGAAATTGAGCTTTGATCAATCTGGATTGGGAATGAATGGCCGCTATACAACAGCCTGTGGCTATATCATGGTTAACAGAACAACGAGCAAGGAGACATTCTTGAGTGATGACAAATAACCAAAGACCCTAGCCTTCTTACATATTTGATCAAACTCACAAATTAATTTAGAATGACGTAAATACTTAAATGGTTAGCACACTGGTGCAATTAAAACAATAAATGGTGGACTTTTGCAAAAGTTACATAAGTAAAAAACTATGGAGGAAAAATAAAGATATGCCAATAGACCCATGAGCAATCCAAGTTGGGTATGAATGGCTCCTATACTAAACATGTGGAGATATCATGGTTAACTAGAAGAAGAGCAGACACGCTTAAGTGATGACAAACAACCAAAGCAACATGACTATGGCGATTTTGAAGGATCTATGATGAAACGAATAATCTGACACCAACAATGCATTAATTATACAATTGAAATAATTAATAAGAAAGAAATACTCCATACCTTGCCCAGGAGAATCCAACAAACTATTCATCAAAATAGTGTCATATCCTACAAGCCTGTTTATAAGCAGCTGCTGCCATCTGAACAACAAAGAATTTTTAATTTTATGTCAGTTGCTTAAATAAACAAAAGAAGGCATGTCATCCTAATTTTCTTAGATGGCACTGTTACGGAGAAGGAATTCAGGTGGGCAAGTAATCAAGTGGACTGAGACTGATGTGCAAATGAAAGAAACCACAATACAAAATCACATAATTAGCATTCCAAGCAATGACGCACAAATGAATTCGGTGATCCTATTATTACCTTTCTAGGTAGTTATGGATCATGACAAAGGAGCTAAAATGAAGAAAAAAAATGATAATTTATAACTGTTTAACTGACCAACAAAATTATTAATAATAATTAACTGTGTAATGAGATTATGACCAGTCACCGGTGACAGCAAAATTCGCTAGAAAATAAAAATAAGTTCCAATGAATTCTAGAAGAAAATCAAATCCAGTGGCAAATAGACAAAATTGTTTCAAAAGACTCTCTCCTCTCGGTAAAACGGACAATAGAGAGAGAGAGATCAAAAAACTTTGTCCTCTTGGTAAAACAAACAACCAGGTGGGAGAGGGAGGTGCATAACTCTACCTGTTACCAAAACAACTGTGACGAGCTGAAATGCTGATATTCATGGTACTAATATTATGCTTTGATCTGGCTTCTTCAGGCAATAAGAAATAGCCCTAAACAAGAAAACCTACCACATTAATAGAGTTCAATACAAATTTAGGCTTCAGCACAACAGAGAATACTTAATGCAAAAAAGGAATCAACAACAGCCAAATTAACACATTTGAAAACCACACCTTTTCCATGGTATATAAATAAGCTGGTTCGAATGCTTTGCTTCTCTTTTCAAGCCAGTGCACTGTGACATTAACATCAAGCATTATCTGAGATTACATGTAAAGAGTGACTTGAGTACAGTCAACAAGTTGCACTTCCAAATATATCTACCAATACAGTGGCCAGATTTCACGTCTACGTACAGATTGACTTGGTTTAAGAAAATGACGGCAAAAAAAAATTAAGGGAAATGCAAGAAAACAAAATCAGGTCGTATCATAAGGGTTTTCATGCTTTATGTAAACAGTTCGCAACCGTGAATCAATACACACACAGTTTTTAGTTTTGTGGCTTATTTTGTAGTCATTTGTGAGCTTTACATAAGAATGTGGACTTCACAGCCGTTTAGAAACAACGAAGGGTCGGAAATGAATGAATATCATATCATAGTATTGCAATGAGACTTTAACTGATAGGAGGAAAACAAAACATTTGTTGAAGCAACATCAAAGGTCACGGACTTAAATTATTTTAATTGAAATGATTTTAATTTTCAATAGCAACACTTGGGAAGTTCGTAGGGTATATAAACATAGTGGTCAAATAATTTAATTAGGATAAATTAGTAATAGAAAAATATCCTTAGGTGGAAATTAGACAGGAAAACAAACGCGGTGAAGAAAAGTTTCCCGCATATGTTGTTTATGTTCATCCGACCAGACTGGACAGCTCATATCCATGGGATAGCAAACCGAGTAATCTGGAGATCTCAGTATTTCAAACTGAATGAAACATACACCCAGTAGTTTGTAACAGGACAAGAAGAGATAGCAGCTACCTGCATAGGAATTGAGCCTGTCCAAACGTAAGATTTTCAGCCACTTGGGAATATCAAAATTCAAATTTATACCAGCAATATCCTGCAATGCAGACAGAGTCTTAATTAATAAGAGAATTTGAAAAGTATTGAAACCTTTCATCAAAACCATTAGTAACTAAACCGATAAGTAGTAAATCCACTCTGTGTTAAATTTCTTATGTGTTATGAGTGCTTCATAGTTACTTGCATGGAAAATATTTTAAAAAGATGAAAAAATAAATGAAAAGGAAGAAAAAAATATATAGATCTAGGCTCTGTGTTAAATTTCTTATCGTCACATTTCTCACCCATAAACCTCCAAGTATTCGCCTCGCCAATCTCAGAAAAAAAGATAGACGCCCATGCCACTTTTTGCCAATATGAATTATTGCTGCTCTGAGAGATTCTTTGGGCGAAATAAAGATCCTACTGCGTGATGCGTCTTTACTGACTTTCACTGTCGCATCATTGGATGCTGGCTTAAAGCTTTCACTGCTGACAGAAACTTCTCGCGGAGATTCCGAAATATCATTGTCAGTCTTCCAAAATTCTAATGGAGGTTTTCTCCTTCTTGGGTCGGAACTTATCCAACTCAACCACAATTTTGAGGCTAAAAGAGATGAATCATGTCCATCCACTTTGGTGGTTTTTTGAGTTTCATAATCAATTCCTGCTTTATCAGGGACATCTATCACATCATACACAGACTCGTTATGTGACCACAAGCCAGCACTAGTGATCTGCATGAAAGAGTTTAAGGGAGAAACAGTGAAGCTGACATGTTAATTAGCATAATAGAAAATTACAGAGTATTTTATTCCCCCAAGAATTAGAAGCAGCACATCCAACATCAAACAACACATTCCAATTATTTGCACCCCCAATCAGGTGCTCTGCACTTATCTAAATTTGTATGCAACACCGACAAATAAAAGTTTCATAAAGAACACAGAAGAGAAAAATAAAAAGGATTTGTGAAGAAAGGGAGACATCACTGCGTACCTTAATCCGAATAAGCTGGGCATCAGACATATCGACACTGGAGAACTCACTCGAACAGCCAGGCTTCACCGTTCAATTATAAAGAGGCATAAAAATAAAGTGAAAAATAAATTCAGCAAATCAAGCCCCAAGTGCATTGGAGAAATTAAACAATTGAATTGAACACTACCCAGTCAGTCACAATTGATAAACAAACAAGGAATTAATTTAACGCCCATCGGAACTGAAAATAAAAAATAAAAAATAAAAACAATTAGTAATAAAGAAAGAAAATTAGGGGAGAAGGAACCTGTTGAACGTAATTGGCGTGCATGACAACGAGAATACAGAAGAGGGTTATGGCCAAGAATAGAAAGAAATACTCGAGCTTGGCTCTGATTTTGGGGGTCAGCATCTCTGAAAATCGCTCCTGCACCCTAATAAACGTCTGCTCCGGATCCATTTCTGCGGCGAATATATATATGTATATATATATATATGTATGCACAGATGAAATGAAGTTGGGATGGATATGTCCGTCAACAAGGTAAAGGTCAATAATCAGAATTATCAAAAGCACAGGCGGATATTTTGATTGTTGGCGATTGACGATGAGGGGTATAGTGAGTATAGCAATAGACTGCAAAGAATTACATTAAATTCATAGATGATCAGACCTTTATCCATATATTATTATTCAAAAATGGAAGCTTGTATTTGTATTTGTATTTGTAATTGCAATTTCGTTAGAATGTGCGACTTTCTTAGCCAATAGTGGCCCCAATAAATTCATATTTTTGGAACTACACTTGACTTATTACTATTTGTTATAGTTTACAGCAAACAAAGATGGATAAAAGTTTAGCAAAAAAAGAAAAGGGCAAATTACATAATACGCCCCGGAAGTATCGTATGTGTCGTTTGCAAGTCCTTGAAGTATCAAACGTACCAAAATAGTTTTTTAAGTACCAAAATAGTCCCTATCATTAGTGGTCAAACGGTAGAAAAATTTACAAAGTCAAAAATTTGGCTGAATTTACGCATTTACCCACGACACATGGGCTAGGGCTGGATACATCAGCAACAAATCCAAAAAATAAAAATTGCCCTTAAGTAGGCGGAAATTCTACATCCCAACAAAAATGATTTTGTAGAAAAAAAATCCTAAGAAACGCTTTTAATAAATTAAAGTGAAAAAAGATAAAGAATAAAAAATCTTTACATTTTCTTTTTTTCAATTTTTTTTACTAAAAAAAAAACTCAAATTATTAATTCTAAATCCGTCAAAACACCTTATTTCTGATTCATGTTAATCACTCAAAGTCATCTCCCCAAGATGTCTAGAAGCTGGAAGCTAGAATTTTGAACAAAGTAAATTTTTCTACGGTGTGACTACTAACAACAGGGACTATTTTGATACGTTTAGAATTTCAGGGACTATTGGTACATTTGATATTTCAGAGACTTATATGCGACACGTGTGATGCTTCAGGGGTGTATTATGTATTTGGCCAGAAAAAAAGGATGGATCAAAGAAAATTTATGGATGACAATGATCTAGGTAAGACATGGATCCGCATCAAACCTAGCTCGATCGTTATAAATTCATTTTTGTAAGCATTTATACGATATGTAATGAATTTTTTTGTGTTTTTTCCTATTCACGTGTAAAGATTTAATAAATTACACTTATAAACTAAAATATAATTAAATAATTTATACTTTGAAAATATAAATTTTAAAATGTGCTTGATATTATAAATATTGAAAAATCTGTACTATTATAGGATTGAAGACGCACTTAAAGAAACTGTTTTCTCACTGTCAAATTCGGTTGGTGAGGCAAGAACAATTTTATTTTACGAATCAAGTGTTATGCACAATGTGACAGATATAGTGCCACGACAATAGTTTTCATGAGGTGGTTTGATGACAATACATGATCCATAAAACCCGATACAAAAAAACTTTTCTTATATTTTTCTAAACAAAGTACAACCTGAAATCTGATAAACAACCAACAAAATATTAAAATGAAAGGAAATTTACATCAACACCCACTGTTATAATAGGTAATTACACAAACTTACCCTCTCACAATTGAAATTGCAAATACCTAACTCCCTATAATTGAAAACTATAATTACCCCCCTGAGATCAGTTTTTTGATGACATCATCATGTGAATTTCCAAAAATGCCTCTGTCCAAATGTCGTTTAGAAAAAATTACACTAACCTCTCCTGTTATATTTTTGAAATTACACAAACCTCTCGTGTTATATGCCACCAATACAAGATACAATCCATAAATTAAAAATACCAAATTAACTGTTCGTTTACTCGCAAATTTCAATTTAATTCACAACAGCCTGAAAACAATAAAATAATATATGATGCACATTATGTGGAGAATCATTACAGAAAATACAATAACACTCTTTATAGAGAATGTCCAAACTCGTCACGGTTTAAATCAAAAAAGAACGACTTGTCGTCTTGAATGGTCACTCGGGTTGTTTGCCTAACACTCGTTATACTACTATCACTTGGGCTGGGAGGCACAATAGTAGTATTACGAGTGATAGTAGTATAATGAGTGTTAAGGAAACAACCTGTGTGACCGTTCAGGACGACAAGTAAAAAAATATTGTTCCTGCAAAAGAAAAATAATGATCAAAATACTTATCAGATATCAAACCAAAAACTTCAACATACGAATAACACATGGTCCCAGTATGGAAAGATAATTAAATCATATGAGACAAACTATTGTTTATATTTTTTACCAAAAATAAAATCATTGTTTAGAAGGTTGACGGATCTTTCACACGTTTTTTGTGGTTTTTCCTTTTATCCTCAACAGATTGATAGCGATTTTTCTGAATAGTTCCATATTTTCCTTTGCACAGAGGAGGTTCAACAATATTTGCCTCTATTTCAACGGGAATGATGCAGTCAAAGTCACTAGGGATGGGGTATATAGTTTGTAAATAAGCCAATACCCAATTATCTTTCCGATTAATATTGAGAGACTAATTCATGCATGCCATCATCATCCCCATTAAATGCTGCAATCGCGTGCACGCACGGGATATGGTCAATAAAAAAAACACCGCAACTACATTTTTTTGCTTGCAAGTCAACAAAGAATGTTTTATCATCACACTCAACAAGGTACTCACCTGTACACTCATTTAAGACGCGTGTTTTAAATAAAATCGAATATTTTCTCTTTGCATGCATCGTTCTCTCCACTTCAAAAGTGAGTTTTTGTGACAAGGACCCAGCTAAATCATCGCTACGGTGCTTTTTGAACCACTTACTTACTAACTTCACAATCTTATCCAACAAAACAATATTCAGATATGATCTTGTAGTAGTCAGGACGGCATTAATGGACTCTACTCCATTGGTTGTCATAATATTGTATCGTAAACCTCTGGAGTAACAACGCAACCAATGTTTTTTTGTAGCAAGTGTTTCTTTAAGATATTGATGGTACCTAAGATTTGATTCAGGCTGCCATTGTTGGACGTCAGTAAACAGGTTTTCAAATTCGGGCACAATACAGAAACTTCACCACAATGCTATTATTTGCCTTTTTCTTTTGCTTAGCGCCCCTACTGGCAGAAACATTGTTCTTAAGATTTTAAACTATATGATAGGTACAGTAGCCATGTGAAGACTTTGGGAAAACTGTATGAACAACAATATTAATAGATGCGTGTCTATCAGAAATGATCACCAAATCATCACAATTAGCTATCAGATCCCGCAATCTCTCCAAGAACCCAATGCAACTTTCACCGCATTCTTTATTACCACAGCAAACGCAAGTGGATACTGATGTTTATTGTCGTCTTCTGCAGTACAAACAAGCACTTTAAAATCCTTCTATGCAAGCTCCCCAAGCAAAGAACAAAGACTGGAAAACATTATTCACATGTTTACGCAAATGAGTTATTGTACCCAGATTGACCTTCTCCAACATATACAAATATTTAGGAAGAATCTCATAACTAGCCTTTAGACCACCCCTACTACTATTTATAGTAATGTTCTACCACGCCTAGCTTTGTAGTAAGAAACACCAACACCCCCCTTATTCATAATATCCCCTATCACTTTTGGAGGTGGTGAATCTAACTGAGATGGAAAAATATCTTTCAAAACTCCAGCAACCATATTTGAAGAGGACCTTTTATGTCTATTTTCCAATGTAGGGGTGCATGTATGGATGCTATTATGAGTTTTTAACATGAAAACGTTTGACACTCCAGTAATTGACACACGAATTCTCCACTGGCAATCCTGGACTTTAAACTTATATGCCAAAATATCTTTACTTGACTTGGATACAGTAATATTGAAACAATTCTTGAGCGCAGATTTGTAAACCAAGTCTTTCAACACTTCATTGCTAGAAAATTCCTGACCAAGCACAAGATCTAGACCGTCATCATAGCTTTATATTTCAGGACTCTCATTAGGAATAATTTCATCTCCAAAATCTGATCGGTGGATCTGAGTAGAGTGAACTTTGTTGCAAGATGGAGTGGTTGCAGCAGGACTTGAGTTCACATTTTCAACAATTGGAGTACAAAGGGGAGTGGGTTAGAAGGAGTGATTGTTGCAGGAATTGAGTTCAGATTTTTCACACTACTAGAAGTACGAAGGGGATTGGGTTTACAAGGAGTGGGTGCATAGGCTTTCGACATGGGCGGGGACGTGGGCTTATTTAAAACAACACCAGACCGACCCGGGGCAGATTTATAATCATTCACTCTCTCATTTTCAAAACAAATCTTCTTCTTCTCCTCTTTCTCAACATTCTTCAAAAAAAGCTCAACACACAGAAGACTTTGTTTTTTCGATACTGGACATAAGTCCAGAAAATAACATTTTACATCATTATCAGTCAAGATAAATGCGGGGGTACGAACGTTATAAGAGGATAGAATATGACTCACACTAATTTCATAATTCTTCCATTTAAAAGGAAACGATTCAAACACGCAATGTAAAAATTCAGAATGTGTCATCGACTTTGGATCAACTCCGGGTAGTGTAAAACTCCGCATTTCATAACCAATGTTTGACAATCATTCCCATTCTGGAGATCTACGATCTCCCTCTATTACCTTCCACTCACCATCGTACATAGTAAATCACTAATCCATACATTTCACTACAAAAATAAAGAACAAAGTTTAAAAATTGGTTGTTAAACACTAGTATATAGTCATCCTAAAACAATAGAAAAGGGAGACAACCATAGCATGTGAAACGCATAAGTAAGTATTACCTCTTGTTAAAAGAAGCTGAATATAAATTTTTATCAAGTCTTATATATAAGCATCTCTGTATAAACTTCAAGTGATATAAGATATAAAAAGAAGAAAATTTGTGGTTTGAAATAACAATAGGAAAACTTATGTTTTCTCTGCTCATTTTGCAATTTCTTAGCTGGTGACAAAAGGTTGGAAGTAGGAACAATAAATTATATTCTTGAAGAATTGCATACAATTAAATTCCAACTTAATTAAAACTATTAGTACAATCGTAGAAAACATAAATTTGATCAACTCTCTGATAAGCTAATGATTGTAATTCATAAAAGAAAATTTATTTTCGAAATGTAATTTTCTGCAGTACAACACTAAATTCTATACAATTTGTGTGCAAAACCATAAATATAGGAAACACTATTTCATAGAAAAACATTCTGGAGAGATGATAGTAATGCAAATACAAAGTTTCACTTATTTTTTTGATCGTACCTCTAGTGTTTAACAACCAATTTTTTGAACAATAAGTGTTCAATTTATATCCAATGAATATTCATTCAGCTGAATACAAACAAAGTAAAATTACACACAGACCCCCTTACTATGATCTTCAACTTCCTCTAAACAGGAACAATCAACATTGCTTCAACAATCAACACTACTTTCCCAAGAGACCTTAGACGACATCAAGTTCTAAACTAAGTTCAAGTAAAAGGAACTTTAAGCAAAAGAAACTGTTGATAATTTAGGAGATCATACGATGTAACGTGCAAGATCAAAACTTTACGCAAAATAAACAATTTTGTTCTTTAAACAGGACAACAAACTTTACCTTCCAATTTGCGGATCGAACGATGTAACGTGCAAGAATTGGGGAAGAATGGAATTTGGGTTCTAGGGATTGGTGGGATTTGTGGGGAAGAACATGACAAGAAAATGTACCTTCCAATTTGCGGATCGAACTGTGTAACGTGCAAGAATTGGGGAAGAACGGGATTTGGGTTCTAGGGTTTGGTGGGGAAGAACAGGATTTGGGGAATTTGGGGAAGAACACGATTTGGGTTAGGAGATTTCCCCATTTCCCGATTTAGTATGGGTTAGGGGTTGGTGAGTAATTGTGTTATTCTAAAAGGTTATTTTGGGTATTAAATATATGCTGAGTTTTTTTTATTGCAAAATAAAAATAAGGGTAAAATAGGCATTTCTAGTTTAAGTTATATGAGGGAGGCATAGTTTTTTATAGTGTATTGGATGGAGCATATGCATCTACACCTTTGTGCATTTTAATCGCTTTGCCCAATTTTTCCGGGGAAGGGGGGAGTGTGACAGCTGGGTGGGATAAGAGTAAATAATGTCTTTTGGGGTTTTCAATATGACAACTGGGGTGAGATTATTATTTTACCTTTTCTTTTTTCCTAATAAGGGGGTTTGGGGTTGGGAAGAGTCAAAGCGGTCTTTGGGGGTCTCAATATTGAAGGTGGTAACAAAGAATATTTCTTAATTAATTTAAGAACTTAAATGCAAAAATATATTTATCCTGAGTTGATTTTTTAAGCATGCTCGATTTTTTGTACTAGCTATAACTCTTGTTAGTTGAATACGAGATGACAAAAATTTGGTATATAATACGTACTAGTATATTACGAATTTTTTATGAAAGTTACAGTGAAAAAATTGGCTAAAAAATACGGGAACGGAAAATAAACTAACATATGAGACACTTGTTAATAATAATTCATATTTTGGTAAATTATTCACATTTGTGGCTTTTAATCATATAATATTCAATTAATAATTTTAATATAATTTTCAATATTAAATAGAAAATTATAATTTTTTTCCAATTATTGAGTATTATTCGTCAAGTATAATACGTGATATATAAAGTACGTGTATTAAACGGTTCAATTCAAAAGTACGAGTAATATTCGTTATGTTCATAATGCATGTGGGAAACAGAAATATTTCTCAATTATACGTAGTTATATAACTATATGGTATAATACGAGTTATAATACGAAAGTAATAATACGTTGATTATATATATATACACTAGGCATCAAACCGTGCTAAAGCGCGGTGACATGTGCCCAGACTAAACTTATAGGGGGGGTTTATCAAAATGTTTAAGGTTAAATATGATTGAGGTAGTCAATACATATCGAGATTGAAGGAGTTAATCTAATTGGCCTATTTGTTAAGCCTATGAGGGTTATTGGAAGCCCATGAGGGTTTAAAAGCTGGGTAGCTTTAATAAGGAGAATAAATAGATCACTCAACAAACCTTCATCCCCGTGCTACAAGATAGAGGAAAACAAAAGCTCAGAACAAGTACCTCAAAATGAGTCATAGAACACTATCTTGATCTGACTCTAATAACCAGAATAATTGACTCTGCAAATTTACCTACTTAATGCTAGAGATACGATATACTATTAACCTTATCCATCAGGTTAAACGCTAAAACCCCTCCATTATCTTTGTCGTAGATTATTAAAATGGCGCTCCACAACTTTTCAACAGCAAAACAAGATAAAAAAAATAAAAAAATCTCAATGATGTTATCTCTAATACAACACCAACAAGGAAAAAAAAAATAGCGCCTGCCAAAGTAAAACATCCAAAATTCTAAGCTATGCACTCGAAATGCCAAAAATTAAGGCAAAGTTAAATTATAGACAATTTCAATGGATATTGAGCAATCTTGGATGCTTCATAAGAAGCTGCTATGATATAGCAGAATCTGAAGAGATTGAAGATACTGAATTGGGTTGCAATCGAAGATCAAATCCTGAAGATGTTGAAGACCATACCGCCCCCAAACCTCAAATCTGGACACCGTCCCTGCAGATATGTATATATTACAATGTGTAAACCAAAGTCCAGAAAGAACTATTAGATATCCATTAAACAAAAAATAAAATCTTTAAATCAAAAATAACTATACTCTAATTCCTTGATATATCTGGGGCAAACAAACAAATTCTCTAGTAACTCAAACCCGAAAAATCGAAGCAAAATGCATAACCAGTGTTCATATAAAATAACTAACTAAAACCTGAAAAATTAAAGCAAAATGCATAACCATGTTCATATGCAGTAACTAACTAAAACCTGTAAATTCGAAGCAAAATGCATAACCATTGTTCATATAAAATAACTAACTAAAACCCGAAATATCAGAGCAAAATGCATAACCAGTATTCTTATAAAATAACTAACAAAATGCATAACAAGTGTTCTACTTTCTTCTTATTTTTGTTATCGTTTCTTATAATGAGATCCCGCAATCTCTTCACATCAGATAGCTTTGCAGGGCTCACAAGAAAATCTTGTAAAAAGACTATCCCTCAAATTCCTCTCACAACTATCTCAAATAAAACTTCACTTTATCAAAAACTAAAGGAACTCCACGAAGCTCTGAATTTATTTTATCTAATAAACAATTTTCATTTACTCAACAATGAAATGAGAAGTAAATTTTGAGCCATGTACCTACCTCAGTCCAACAAAGAATATAGTGTATGAACTTTACGCTTGTATTATAATTATCATCTCTTTTAGTGACTGCAACATATTGTCATGCATATCCATGCAATAAGCACAGATGTAACGTCTGTTTAGCGATACAATTCGATTACTAATATACATGAGATTATAGGAGGATCATTTCATTCGAATAGATCAAACAAATACATGACCTAAGCTCAAATCAAACTGTAAAGCCTAGCTCCTTACTAAACCAATCAGAAAAGAAATTTTCAAGATTTTTATATATCTTCCAATAGAGAATAAGAAAAATAACCAACCAAACAAAAGCAATATCCCCCTATCCACATATAAAATCGAACAATCAAGAGCGAAAAAGAAATCATCACAACACCGAGATGGAAAAAAACACATGAAACAATCACCGAAACAACTAAACAAGACTAACTTGCATTTTCAGCACAAAAGACTCTGCGATCGAATTCACCTCAAACCTCAAACTAAGAACCGCATCAATTCACCACAATAAACTTTAACAGCTTGAGAACACGAAGAAAGCCTTTGATTTTCACAAAAGAAAATCAGAAACGCAGGTTCATTATTACTGAAAAATCTAGATTATTGAAAGATTTTGAAGATATTTACAGATTTGACAATTCATGGCGGATCAAATAATAGAAACTCACCACACCAGTAATCAATTAGTTGCGAACTTCAGCAGATGGAAACAGAGAGAATCAAAGTTTGGTACTGATTTTAGAATTATCCAACACATGGTGGGCGTTGCAACACATGTATTTCAAACCAAACTTTGAACAAATAAACACAACATTACTACTAAGAAGCATGCTGACAGCATAACCCATTCACACGAAAAAATCACCAGTGCAGAGAAAAATCATGACATATGTATAATAAAACCTTTCATAGTGCATTGTTTCAAACACACGATGAGCAGCAAGGAAACAAATAAACAAATAACCAAGAAATCAGATTTCAATTAACACTCATCACCAAACCTGATGCACACATCATACGAATTTAAGACAGGGCCCCCAAAGAATACATAATTAAAAGCTCCAGAATTTGCGAGATTAAAATGAGAAAACAGGGGCCCAAACAAAATAGCACACAACGAGCGCACAAAATCAATTAAAAAAAAGTAAACTACAAAAACCCTCAGGAGCTTAATTCTAGCTGGAGCAGGAAAAATCAGACGACCAACGGCAGGGGCAATGGACGAAAAACCAGAGCAGAAAATGACGGACGAAGCCTAACATACTGATGAAAACAACCACCAATTCAGGAGGACGCGCGGCAACTCCGTAGGAGGCAAGTGGCAAAACAGCTGCCACGTGCATCGGGGGTGGACACGTGCAACCCTTGCAGACATGCAGATAGACACCGGCAACACCCTTTCCAGAAATCGACACCCGTCGCCGGCGAGAGAAAGTAGAGAAGAAGAAGAACCTCCAACGGCACAGATTCAACTGACACTCGGCAACACAGAACTCATGGCTTGCCTTTCTGTTTAGCTTACACAAAAAAACGATGGCGTTTACCTTATACCTAGCGAAAAACGACGTCGTTTTGTTGGAGTGGGATTTTTTTTTTTTTAAATAAGATAAATAATTACGACGAAGGAGACTTGGGGGGTTTCCACACTTATTTAGTTTGGCAATACACACACATCCATGTAATGTATATTTCCATACATTTTTTATAAATATCTTTTATTCCATAATTCTAATTATCTATTATTAAATACTATTTAATAATAATAATTGAAATATTTGTAAAAATTAAATATGAATTTTTATTATATAAAATATGATAAAGTAAGAAAGAGAATGAGTTGGATAGTGGAACAGTGTAATTAATGATGAAAGATTGTGATGTGATTATATAGGGGAGTATTTTCTGTAAAATTTGGCTTGATATGGGCATTTTCATTTTTTTGTGATCCATAAATGAAAATATGATCCAAAAAATACAACCATACATAGCCTAATTAATTCATATATAATCAATGATGATTCTGAAGATTAAAAGACCATAGGCTTCCCAATGTTTATGAATTTTATAAGGAGTCCCTCTCATTAAATTAACACGGCCTCTCGTCATCACAAATAAAAAAGTATAAAGAGGGATGTCTTTTAAATGTGCATAATTGAGCTTGTAATCTCCTTAAAATATCTATGTTTTCCTTTGAAAATGATAAAATATGTTTGACGAGATATTCAATAGATGTGTTTATAAGCCCCAAAATTTAAATGTCGAAATCTCATAAATTCTCTGAAAAAAAAAGCGGAGGAGACAAACTTATTTTAAAACTCTGAACAAAACTCATCTATAATGATCATATAAATAACATAATTATAAGTAGGGAAAATTTCACTTTTGATCTCATAACTTAGCCTTTTTTTAATTTTGGTCCCATGTTTACGGGTTTATCACATTTTATCCCATAACTTCCATTTTTTCTCAATTTTGATCCCACCGTCTAAAAAACTAATGGGGAGATGACACGTGTCCGTTAGTCAAACTAATTTTTTATTTTTTATTTTTTTATTATGTTCTATTTTTATTTTTTATATGCATATACATATACATATAAAATACATATACGTATGAATACATATATATATATATACTTATATGCATATACATATATACATATACATATGAGATTGGTGGTGGTGGTGGCAGCGGATTTGAGGGTGAGAATGATGGTGGTGGCGGCGATTGGTGAGGGTGGCGGCTGCGGGGGCGGGGCGGGGCGGGCCGGGGTGAGATTGGTGGTGGAGGCGGCGGATTTTGGGGGGTGAGAATGGTGGTGGCGGCGGATCTGGAGGTGAGAATGGTGGTGGCGGCGGCGATTGCTTGAGGGTGGTGGCGACGCTGGCGGCAGCAGTGGACTAGCGGCGGCGGTGGAGGTGGGGGGAAGGTGGTGTTCATGATGTTGGGTATGGATTTGGTGTGGAGATTAAAAATTAGGGTTTGAGGTATAATTTTTGGGGAAGAAGATGAAGAAGAAAAAGGAAAAATTAAAATAAAAAATAGAAAAAAAAAAAGGTTTTTAGGATAATTTTTTTTGTTTTAAGGTTTGACTAACGGAGCAATAGTCAACTTCGTTAATTTTTGGACGGAAATCGTTAATGGGACCAAAATTGATACAAAATGCAAATTATGGGCTACAATGTGATAAACCCGTAAACAATGGGATTAAAATTGAAAAAAAGCCTAAGCTATGGGACCAAAAGTGAAATTTTCCCTTATAAGTATTAATATTTTATAAGTTGTACGATCTTATTTTAACCAAAAACTTAAATAACCTATTTTAAACAACGAGAAATGATTGTTCCATATAGGCCACATAAAAATTGCCTTTAGAAACAAATGGGTGAAATTTAGTTTGCCCACCTTAACTCTCCTCGCTAACTTTTTGGTAGTTAAAACTCGTATAATACTAGTATAATATACATATATATGTATAATTAAAAAATACTTTTGTTTCTCGTATGCATTCTGAACTTAATGAATAATTTTCATACTTTTGAGTTCAACTGTCTAGTGCATATACTTTAAGTATCTCGTATTATACTTGACGAATAATACTCTAATTTAGGCCCAAGAAAATGATTTTTGTTATTTGAAACTTAAAAATATCATTAATTTTTATAAATACTAATAAACTATTATACAATTAAAATTACGAATATTGATAATTTATTAAAATATTAATTGTTGTCAACTATTGACTCATGTGAAATATTATATTTATAAATTAGAAGCGAGTACAGACAATATATTTTACAAATTTATATTAACCTAAGCTGTCTTTTTACTCCGGAATTGTTCATTGATCTTCGTATTATACTCGTATGTCTATGAATCCGTTTATTATACAAGCAATATATTTCACCGTAACTTTCAATAAATCTTCATAATATACTCATAAGTATTAAACAACGAAACTTTCTCGTCCTATATTTAACTAACTAGGCTCGCTATCTGTTTGTCCCTCAATATATGAAACCTTATACTTTGGCCCTCTAACTAACTAAATGTAATTTGTCTTTCGATCTATCCCATTCTTCACAATATTTGCGAAAATATTGAAGTTAAATATTAGTTTTTTATTACCTTATTTATCTTGATAATGTAAAATAACTATTTTGAATTAGGACAACAAAAGTATATTTTGACATAATTTACTGTATAAAATCGTAGCTTGCATTTAATATAATAATCCTTTATTATTTTTCATGAATTCTCAATATAATTAAATAATTAATACTTTCAGCATAAGCTTGAAAACTGTTCAAGCAAAGAAAGTACATTTTGTTAATTAATCAACACAAATTATAGGTATATATAGTATACTAGTAAGAGGCCGCCACGCAATGCGAGGTGTACCGTGCCAGGATTCAGAAAATTAAATTAAAAAAATATGATTAACTCAAATTATGAATTTCAAAAAGTGCATTGTGCCGGTTGTCAATCTCTTTGAAATAGCAGAATCAATCCTGAGGATGTCGTGAAGTCTGCTATGAATAAAGTTCTGGACATTATTGGGACTTCTGAAGTGCCAGCAACGACTTCTTCTTCCATATATGGTTTTCCTTCCAAGTCCATTCCCGAAGGACTCAGTCACCCGAAGCCCCAACCCCAACCCCATCCCCATCGAAAAGGAGTATTCTGACTATTTGAATGATTAGACTACCCATGCAGATGAGATGACCCAATAGATTCTGATTACAAATTTACAATGCATAAAGTTGATTCTAATTAACTTAGGAATAGCTTGTTACAATTGGGAGATTCATATTTCACTTCTAGCTTTGAATATTAACTTCACATTACAAAATAGTTATTTACATGGATGACTTAAAAGGAACTACAGTTAACATGGACATGGTCAGATTATTCAAATTCTTTGTTTTCTGAACTGAATATCACTTACCTCATTAAGAAATATTCAATTACTTAGCAATTTTTTCCCCCATATTATAATATATAGTTAATACGTACATAAAGTACATTCAATAAAGCTTTAATTATTCATTTGTATTTTTTGGATACAAAAATATTCATTTATATAGAAAATATATTACATTAGAATATAATAACTTTATACATACAATAAAATAGACAAAAGAAAATAACCCACAAATGGTACCATTCATTTTTAGGAGTTGAAAGACACTCCACATCCTTTTTAATTAACTAAATTGACTATAATGCCCCTCAATGCATCATATAGAATTTTTTATAATATTAAAATGTGAAATGAATAAGCCCTTCTAAATAAACTTTGAAGAATATTTTTAAATTCTCTTTTGTGAAAATAATACCATATAAAATTGGTTTTTTCTCAAGTATTATTTTGAAAATAAAAAAATCTACTTTTTATCAGCACAATAAGACTAATCATCTTGCCATGGATATTCCAAACCCTGTATGATTTTATCGAACTCGTTAAATAATATGCGTTGCCCATTTGCTCCACATTAAATATAAAAAGAAATTTGAATATTGAAAATTAATATAACATAAAAGGCCTAAAAACTACCACAAAAGTAAAAATAATTGTCAGATTATATTACACTGAGTTAGTATTGGTGAACACCACCTAGAATAATAGCTAATTTTAAATTTATTTTAATTTAATAAAAATAATTGACAATTTTATCCAAAATAAAATAACATCTACCCTAATTTGGTTTTAAATAAATAAGTAAAAGTTTTAGTCATATCTACGAACTTTTTTTTTTACTTATTATTTACGTTAGTGATCATCACTTTTAAATTCTAAAATTATGAACTATCAAATTTTGAATATTTATACTACATTTAGTTAGAAAAGTGGTATAAAACTAGTTTGTCAAAGAAAAATGATAAGAATCAATTTAATAGACTAAATGACATTTTTGTCTTTGTGGTGAAATTTTTTAAATAAAAGTGCAGTGCCTTTATCAATTCTCTTCATTTTTTTCTTACAGTCTTCTTCTGTTGCCTTATCACCCACTTCCATTTCATTCCCTCTCTTCTCTGTCTACTCTTTCCATTCACAAACAAGTATAAACATACAATAATATTTTGAAATTTCTGTGAAAATGTCAAATTTTTTATCGAAATTTTAAAAATGATGAGGTTCCGAAGCGAAATTCATCTTTCAATCCGATTTTGCAGAATATCTAGTGAGATTTCAGGTGAAACTCTAAATTTCCCCATCTTTTCATCGCTACCCGAACATTTTCGTTTCTTGCAAAAATATCCGCTGAAATTTTAATCGAAAATCGAAAGTTTACAGTAGATTCATCAAAACCCAAAATTTCTAGATACTTGAAATCCTCGCACTGCAACTATTTAAACTCTAAAACTTTATTCAAATTTGTATTATTATTTAATAGTTCAGTATCTGTTTTTTTAATAAATAAAATTTGTCATTATTTTCTACCAAATTGGCATAATATCTCTCTCTCTCTCAACTATGTAAAGCATAAATTTTTATCCAGAATAATTTATATCAAATTTTACTTAAAGTTTTTGATCAAACTATAATTTCTTATCGAGAATAATTCCTATTCATTTCTCTCTTGTACACACACATGCACACACACACATATATTAACAGTAGTTTTTATCGAGAAGAATTTGTATCAATTTTAATAAAAAAATTTAGTGAAAATATAATATATGATGTGGGTTGAAATAGGTCTTTGGGCCAAGCTGGGTAATTATATATTTTATGGGCCTAAGCCCAATGGCATCGTGAGCTTAGATCCTTCTAGAAGACTATCCATTCAGGTCTATCCAGGTGGAGGTTCGATCACCCCGACCTGCACAGGTAGAGCATTCTATATAAAGCAAGCCTGGAGACAAGAATCAATCAATCAAAACATTTTCCATGTCCGGACCTGCGGAGGTCAAGCCAGCAGATTACCTTTTCTTTACCAATTATACCATAAGAGATATAGTTCAAGAAAGAAGGATTGTGATTTATTCTTATTACCTTATGTATTTTAGGCATAATTGACTTACCATTTTAGCCTACCTATCAATTACTTATATAAATACCCCCGATGAGGATGAATAAAGCAATCAACCATTTTACACCCGTGGACGTAGGTCTTCATTAGACCAAACCACGTAAATCTCTTGTGTTCTTTATATTTAATCTCGTGCTTTAAATTATATTTTTATATATTATATTGCATATTATTATTGGTGTGAAATCCACACACATCAATATATATATATATATATATATATATATAATTTGCTATCTATTATTGCAGACAATTAGATAACTTTTTTCTTAAGTGTTTGTTTTAGAAAAATAGAAAATATAATTAAATGTCCTGGATACCATTAATTTATAATTTCTCAATTAAGGTAACAAATTTATTAGCTCAAACAATAACAAATTACATCAAATATTTATTTACATTCTAATAAGTTATAAATTTATGAAATATATATATATATATATATATATTGTGTATAGAAAAATATTAAGGAGTCAATCAATAATTTATTGAAATTAACTATACTTATAATGTTCTAATATTTTAAAACACATAGAAAAAGGATCAAATACCCAAGTTCCATATAATTATCATTATATCAGTTAAAGTATTAAATATACTAACTCGAACATAAATCAAATCAATTAAAAAGTTTGTCTACTTTCTAATAAGTCATAAATTTAGTTAAGTTATATAAAGATAAAAAAAATATAAGGAAGCAAATTCATAAGTTGTTTAAATTAACTAAACCTATTCGCACACACACGGAAAACAACTATTACGAAAAATATCCGAATTTAGGACACAACTTGACTTTTGAACATAATTTAGTATAGAACTTTATATTTAGTTATGACTATATCATTGCATTTCAAAAAATTATATCAATACTTATATATAGTTAACTAAGAATATAGTATATATATATACATAAAAGTTCTGTCTTGGTCCGAGTGGGGATAGCATTTATACATATATTAATTAACTAAATATAACTCTCTAATATATAGAATCGAGGTTTAGGAATAAAATTTTACAAGGGAAAACGAAAGCAAAAAGAATGAGGCATGACTTACCCTCACAAGTTGATGATCATGGCCGAACAAAGATCATAATACCCAAGAACTCACTACATTGTACATTTCAATGATGGTTAAATAGTGTACCATTGGTGGGGCGGCTATGTTCTGTTGGGAAACGATAAAATAAATATGCAGCCGAAAATAAATCCAATGTGGTCATCACTGATTTGCATATTCAAGCCGTAAAAATGAAATCAAATCTCTTGTAGTGAAGTGGTTGGAGATTTCCTTGTTTCACGAGATTTCAATCTTCGTTGTTGATTTTTGTTCCGAGCAACAAATATGTCTCTTAATCACCACGCAGATGAGCAGACAAAATTTTTTCTCTTCCTTCTAATGCCGAGGATGGCTAGCACAGAGAGAGAGAGAGGTGGAGGGAATTATTCTTTCTTTTGGAGGCTCATGTGATAGTAATGTCACTTAGGTTAAAACCTCTTAAATGTTAAGTATATATACATACACTACACTTAAGCCCATCAACCAAACAAACAAGCAAGACAAACCTATGTAGGCATCCATTAGGACACCTACTAGCCGTGTAGACTCAGCCTATCCAAGTCCATATGCTTAGTCTCACTTTTATATTTTAATTAATTATTTTATCCAATAAATGAATTAATTAATTAATATCATCTCTTAAGTAATTAATGTATCCATCCAATGACTAATTAATTAATTTAATTTATCCAATAAATTAAATATACTTAACCTCTTCAAAATATTCCCATGATTTTTCATTGCTTATC
This sequence comes from Buddleja alternifolia, assembly GCA_019426215.1. Classification (NCBI taxonomy): domain Eukaryota; kingdom Viridiplantae; phylum Streptophyta; class Magnoliopsida; order Lamiales; family Scrophulariaceae; genus Buddleja; species Buddleja alternifolia. Next base: position 284,527 of record CM033393.1, on the reverse strand, counting down.
TTTAAAACGCGACTCTTTAGATTCGTCTCACTTGACAATGGAAGGAACCGAAGGATGTGGGTAACACCTAACCTGTCACGTGACCCACATCGAAAACCAAATGAGATTGAAAGAATGGATTATTCTAAAACCTTTCTCGTTGTGAATAACGTACGAGTATAAACTCTTTATTCTAATAGCTCAGTCAAGTGAGAGTCACGGTTTAGTCAAACTCATAGGACTTGACTATATGCATAAGTTATAATGAATGAAGGCCACTGAGCTTACTCTTGTGTCTAACACGAGTAGCTCCATTGCTTTGCCTAAAGACTTTTGACCTCACTTACTTATGATTGCACATGATATTTGCTCATTCACTTATGAGAGAATAAATTTCAACTTGATAATCAGTTAAGACTACCACTTGCCTATTAAATTGTACTTCGAGGTTGAACCCACCTACATGAAAACTGGGTCTAACTATGCTAATGACGAACTTAATATCACAAGTGCATCTTCAACATGATTCCTCGGGCCTTAGGTTCACACACACCTATCACAACTAATATGTTTTGTCATTGACTATTATAGAGTGAAACACATGTGGCATTACCGATGCGAGCTGTGTTCAAACTCATTAGTCCCATTGATGTGTCTATGACACAAGCTCCCACTAACCCATAGTGTTCTACCGACACTTCCATGTCAAATCTCATGTCATACTTGTCTTATCTAGTTTTTGATTCCAATCGAAACTCCCCATGACTTGCGAACGAGTTTAGAGATCAAGTACCATATTAATATATAATTTAATTACAAATAATATGGCTTATGCATTCTATTCTCTGTGATATCTGAGGGTAGGGCTGTTCAAAAAGACCGAAAATTCGGTTAACCGCCCGAACCGGACCGAAAACCGAAAATTCAGTTCGAACCGAAATCGAACCGAAAATTTCGGTTTTTTTTCTTTCAAAAATTCGGTTTTCGGTTCGGTTTCGGTTAACCGAACCGAACCGAAAACCGAATTGTTTTTTTTATTTTTTTAATATATTTTATTACATATTATAATATATATGATTATTATATGTTATATAATATATAATTTGTTATATTTCTGCTTCTACCCCCAAATGACCAAATCCATCTCCTCACTCTCTCTCCCTGCGTCTTGCCAAATCTGAAACCCCCCCTCTGCCGCCGACTTCAATTGCGGCTTCTTCCGGCGTCTTTCTTTCTAAAACTTAGTCCAAAGCAACAAAAAGCAGTCAAAGAATTGAGAACTTTAGCCAGGAAATTCACAATTAGCGCACAAGGTAGTGCAATTTATGTGCACCCAAAGCTGACAACTCTTGCAAAAAACCCCGGGGTGAAAGATCTAGTTGACGAGGCGAAAATTGATGAGGTAATGGAGAAATTAGATGTGAGAGAAGGTGTGAAGCTTAAATTTCTATCTCAATCTTCTTCAACTATGTAAAGCTTAAAACCGATTATTTCAGTTCGGTTAAAACCGATAATTTCGGTTCGGTTAAAACCGATAATTTCAGTTCGGTTAAAACCGAAATAATTAAAAAAACCGACATTTTCTTCTTTTTTTAAATTCTTAGCTAAATTCGGTTAACCGAGAACCGAACCGAACCGAATTTTTTCGGTTCGATTTTCGGTTCGCATTTTCGGCGAACCGAATTCTCGGTTAACCGAATTTTTGGTTCGGTTTTCAACCGAACCGAACCGATGGACAACCCTATCTGAGGGCATAACACCAACGATTTCTTATTCTAATTTGCAGAAGTGGCTCTTTTCCTACCCTCCATTTCATGTGTTTGTTTTAAAGAGATGTGAGTGAGAACGAAAAAGGGAAATAGAATGGACCTGCTCAAATGTCAAGTTGCACATCCAGATATGTTGTCGATTATCTTCTTTTGCAACCCAAACAACATTGTTTTTAGCGCAAAACTTTTTTAAAAAAAAGAAAAGAAAATTAGAATGACCAAAATATGGGATGGTTACTATAGACTTTGGTGGTTCATGCTTATAGTATATAATATAATAATAAACCTGAATGTGATATAGATTTCTCTAAAGACCAAAGGATATTGAAGTGGCCATATAGGAAATATAAGTGACCAAACTCGAAAATTGAATAACACAAGTCTTTCTCACATTCTTACGAACAGATAAGGGAGTTATCGCCTACTAGATGCCAAACAATCAAGAAAGTATGACATAGGCCTAGCAATAGGTGAGTCTTACCCACACCCAGACCCAAAAATAGGGTCTAAACTTAGACCCAAAGTTTTGGGTATGGGTCTAGAACCAAAACTTTGGGTCTACATGGGTCTGGGTCTAAGCCTAGACCCAATCTACGTTTTTCCTTTTTTTGTAATCATATTTTTGTTTATAAAAGTAAATATGTATCAGAATGTATAAAATACATTTTACAGTTTAAGATTTTTGATAAAAAAATATATAACATACAAATATCTTTATAATATTATACCTGATTATAATTAATTAATGTTAGAATAAATATTTGAAAAATTATACTTAATTTTATAATATATATGGATATATATTAAATCTGAAAGTATACATATACATATAATCTATAAAATATATTATATTATAAAAGACATATATTTTCATCAAAATTATAAATATAACACATATATCCTCACTTTAAAAACTTCAATAGATACACACAGTGTAACCAAAAATAAATAAAAATAGATACACACGGGCATGGAAATTATATACATATATATATGTATATAAGGGGTGGGGTTGATTATATATAGAAGTCAAGAAACACAGAAGAAGAATTCAAATTTTGTATATATATATATATATATGATTTGCGAAAGAGAGGAGAAGAGAACAGCAAACCGGCAGCGGCGATGGGTGGTGGCAGTGATTGGTGGTGAGAGAAGTGAATGGTGGTAAATTAGGGTTTGGTAAAGGGGTGAAAATATATAATGGGTTGTTTAAAGTTTTAGATTTGGATTTAACGTATTGGGCCTGAGTCTGGGTTTGGGTATTACCTGCCCATTGATAGCCCTCGTTACTATGACATACCATACATAATGACTGTGTTTGTTTCTATTTTGAAGGTTGTTTTTGATGAAAATTTTGGTGAAAAAGTTTATTGGGAGTTGTGTATTTTGATGAAAATGTGTTTCGTTTTGTATTGAATAATTGGTATATTAATCCTTTTCGCGAGAATGTGTTTGGATTAACTATTTTGAAGTAAAATTTGAGTGTTTTTTTTGGTGAAATTGTGTTTGGTTTTGTTTCTAAAGGTAACAAAAAACACTGTAACAGTCAAATCATCTAAACTTTTGTCTGAAAAAGTTGTTTAATGATTAATTGATGATTGAAAAATATATTATAATATAATTTTTAAAGGATTGTAATATATATGAATGAGAATATGTATATATATATTATAATTGATGTAGTATATGTATATATGCATATACATATATATATATATGAGGGTATCTATTATGTAGTGTATACATAATATATATCTATTATGTAGTGTATACATAATATATATATACTATAAGTTTGATATATATATATATATATTATAAATGTATATACAATAAGTTTGATATAAATAAAAGTTTCACTATACTATTCATCTTTTTTAAGATTTGTCTTTACATTTTTAATCTTTGAACATCGTTATTAATTATTTAAAATAATAATCAGAAATCATAATATTAGCTTTATTACATATATTAGTTAAAGCTAGATCAAGTTTTCTTGCACCAGTTTAAGTTTTTTCTTCATATTTTTACATGAGGTCAAATTATATTAGGAAAAAAATAATATTAATTAAAAATAATAATATTAGCTTTCTTGCACGCATTAGTTAAAATTAGGTCAAAATTTCTTGCATCAGGTCAAACATTAGATAAAAAAAATAAAATTAGTTATCAATAATATTTGTCTAAAATAATAATATTAGCATTCTTACACCAAGTCAAGTTTTTACTTCACATATAAAACCCATTATCTATTAGGCAAAAAAGTAAAATAAATAATAATTTTGAATTTGTGTTGTGTGTTAATTAACTTTTTTTTTTTTGGCATTTAAGTTGATGTCAAAGAAATCACATGAATAGTATTCTACACCCGTTTCTTGTGTTGAAGACTAGGAAGACGAATAATGCCTTTTAGTCTTATTTGCTCCCCGCATTTATAGTTCGTTCTGTATACCCACTTATTTATGCATTACTTATGCTAATATTATCCCAATTTTATTCTATTTGAAATAGAATAAAATGTATATATTTTATGACTTTGAAATCTGGGATTAGCAACATAGTCAATTTAATTTGACTTTAAAAAACAAAGAAAGTGGTGGTAATTTGAATTTCACATCAAGAGTTGTAATATAAATGCTGAACTTATAATGCATAGGGGCATTAAAAAAAATAGAATATATTATACAATTTTTTGATGAAACTACAATTTTAAAAATTATCCGATATTCAAAGAAAATGATCTATTATATTTTAAAATTCTCAACTTCTCACAATTTCTTAACTTTTAATAGCTATATATTTCTTAAAACATACTAAGTGAAAATATAAGATAAGTCAATAGGAGAAAAAATAAACAAAAATCATGCTAAAGCTGCAACATATATTGTCTAGTGTTTTGAAACATCAAAATATGAAAATAAATCTTAAAAAGAATGAATAGTATAGTAAAAGATATCTTTGTCTTACATGTTAAGAAAAATTGTGTGTTCAAATGATATATGGGCATTATGACAATTTGGTTAAAAATAAAGTAAATTTGAAGTGTGGTTATCACTTTTGGGAGTGCTAATATCAACCTCCTATACATAATTGTGTGAGAGATAAAGAGAAAGAGAGACATTATAAAAAGAGAGGAGGGAGAGGAAAAAATGAAATTGGGGAGAAAAGCTATGGCAATTTAGAGAGAGAGAGAGAGACGGAGAGAGGAGAGAGAAAGAATGCTTTGTGTGAGAGAGAAAGATATCCACCAAATCCAAAATCAGCTGACAATTTTTTTTTGGGTTATTTGACCAAACCCTTGGTAGGTTATTTGGGCAAACATGGGCCATTATGTTTGGCCAAATACCCCACACCCAAACATATTTTGGGCTGGACTTTTGGTCAAAATTCCAGTCCAAAATAGAAACAAACACAATCAATCATTTACAATATCTAATGTTATTGTTTTCAAATGACAATTTTAGTCAGATCATTTCTTATTTAAGAATGATTTAAGATATTTAATAATGAAGTTAATTTACTAAACAAAACTTATTATAGATAAGAATTTAGTATGAAATTCAATTTTGTTACATTGTTTTCATATTTTTGGAAATAGGACAAAATTGGAAAAAAAATGTATTTTCTTAAGTGAAGTAGTTAAAGTGTAAAATTTTCTTAGTTCGAGGGGGCAAAGTGATACCATGTATATAATTGGAGTGGAAAAGTGAAAAAATCATGATAAACGGGGCAAACCAAACAGGCCGGGAGTTCATTTTCTATAAAAAAAAATATTGGGGAAAATATTACATCCAACTTCCAAGCCAGCAAAGCAAATTCTTAAATGTACTTCTACCCCTCCCCCTCCTCCATTTCTCCATAGGGTTCTTCGCACGCCGATAAACTGATTGAAGAGGTAGAGTACTTCTCTTTTTTATATCTTACTTTTTGCTTTTCGGTGCAGAACTATTGTAATTTTCGTCGCGTTCGTTATTCTAATTAATGGAGTTTTATAGATTTTGTGCATGGATCATATGTTGTATTTGCTGAATTGTTTGTTTAACGAGTTATAAACCAGAGCCTCTCCTCGCTCTTGTATTGCATGCATAGCCCTACCAACGATTTCTATAAACTTGGTATCAATGGCCACTCTTGTTTGGCACGCATTCTTCCGACTGAGGAGATTTTTCCTGGATTCGGAAACTTTCAAATTCTCATAATGATGTAATCTTCGAATCACATTTGCCTGATGCGTACGGGCTTTGGAATAATTGGTTGTTGGGTTAACCTTTGCTCTGTATTACCCCTGTAACTGACACAAGTAATTGTTCTGAGCGGTCCTCAAAAGTAATTTGTATTTTCTGGTTAATTGGAATTTTTGCACCTCACAATTGGCGATTCTTCTTTCTACTATGTTTTCTTTTTTTTTTTCTTTTTGGGTGGTGGTGGTTGGGGGCGTTCGAAGAAGGGCTTTGCAATGATTGTAGCTTACAGTATGCCAAATTTGAAATGTTTTAACATACAACTAGTAAGATGTAATATATGATTATGAAAGTTGTTATCCTAGCACATGGATCGAGGTAAGTAAGGTCCCTTATCTTGTCATGAGTCCAAACTGGATTTCTACCTGATAAAGTACAAAAGTTTATCCTGGAAAATTCCTTTGCCCCTTGGCTTGCTATCTCTAATCTGATGGGAAGATAGTATTTAATGATTAATACACACCCACACCCACACCCACACCCACACCCATGACCTACCCACCCACCTTGATTCGGAAAGATTTTACACATCCTTGAGTTTTTGATTTAAGTGCCAATATTTGATTGCTAACATTCTTTTTTTCATATCATAGAAAATTATTCTGTAAAAACATGAGTACTACTCCTAACAGAAGATTGCACGAGGATGGTGGCAATGGCAGTGGCGGTGGCAGTGGTAGTGGTAGTGGCAATCACGGTCACCCTTCTGTGTTGAAGTACCCACATGACGATCAGGGAACATATTCTGGTCTTGGTGGAAAAGTCTCCACGTCGGCTAGGCATGACTACCATGCTCCCTATGATATGGGCCAGGAAGGCCGGATGCCGAAGATTGCTCCACGTAATGACTTGCGTGATGCAGACAGGAGACCACCTTTGCTGCCTAATATGTTATTTAGGGTGCCCACACCAAATGATTCACACTCTGATCATGTTGGTTCACAGAGCAGGATGGAGTATAGGGATTCAAAAGACAGCATCAAGGAGAATAAATTTGAAAATCGCGACATGAAGTCTGAATCTAGGGAGTCACATCTGACTGCTAAATCTGATAAATATGACAGCAGAGCTGATGATAGTAAGAACTCGAAACATGATAGGGATACTTATTCTGAACTCAAGGTCAATGAAAAGCTGGATAAGGATACTTATGGATCTCACAGCCAGTTGAATTGGAAAGATATGAAAGAACAAAACCGTGTGAAACAATATCACGATGCCCCTGGAGGAAATGCAGAAACCTGGTATACATCGCGTACTAGCTTGCATGGCCCTGTTGACGCTGCAAAGGAAGGCTTACATGTAGACAACAGGGACTTTGCTGAAGCTCGTGAAGCTGTTGGGGAGAACAAGGTTGATATGAAAGACGAGGATAAATTGAAAGACAGAGATAGAAAGAGGAAAGAAGTGAAGCACTGGGATTGGGGGGAAAGGGATAAAGAAAGAAGTGATCGACGGAACACTTTACAACCTGGTAATAGCAGTAACGAGAACAAAGATGTGGTAAGGGAAGAAAAAGATCCTGAGAGGTGGGGGAATGAAAAGAAAGAACCCTTCAAAGAGAAGGAAAAACAAAATGAAAAGGATCATGTCAAGAGGGAGTTGTGGGATGGATCAGACAAAGAGACTTCCCACAATGAAAAAGAACTGGTAGACATTCCTGGTAAATATGTCGAGCTTGAAAGTTCAGCCCTCGAACCGCTGAAGAAAGATCACGAAACCTGGAAAAATGTTGATAGGGAAGCAAGAGACAGGAAAAAGGACAGGGATGCTGATGTAGAACCAGAGAGACCTGACAAACGCAGTAGGCATCATGAAAAAGAATCAGATGAGGGTGGTCTGCATGCTGAAGGAGGTACAGAACGCGAGAGAGAAGCTTTCAGTTCTGGAGTTCAGCAGCGAAAGAGGATGCTGAGGCCAAGGGGCAGTCCTCAAATGGGAAATCGTGAGCCGCGTGTTAGGCCATGTGGAAATGATAATGAAGGGTATGTCTTTCTCTGTTTTATTTTCTCAGTGACAGGTTGAATTATAATATGTGGGTACCCGTGCGGAAGAATTTCATGCCTTCTGTATTTATATATAATTTGCCTGCTCTATAGCCTGCAGACGCTTATGCATTTTTATTACATCTCAATTTAGCTTCTTATAGCCTCCAAACCTGCTTTCGTAAAAGCGGTCATGATCTCTCATGCAATCTTGAAACCGAAATTTGTCGTGCAAGAAAGACGGGGATAGTAGGGTTATGCTAGAAGCATGTTACACATTACTTTATATTGGCTTCATCTATTTTTCATGGAGTTTATTAATTGACATGAGATGTACATGAAATATAAAGTACCTATTAACTTGATTTTTCAATTGATATTATTGTTTCTTGACTGTACTAGTTTTAGTTTAAGATTGTCAGTTCCTGTTTGGGCCTTTTCCTACATTCACCTTCCAAGACAAAACTAAAAGGAAAAAAAAAAAAAAGAGAAGTTAACCTTATCCCTTTTCTCTGAAATTTCATGAAATTCATGGAGGGCATTCAGCTGAATACTGCTTCTGTGCTTTAAATCTATTACCAATCACTTCTTTCGGACATGCCTTGTTGGAACAGTCAAATGTATTCATTTTTTAACCTCTTCATCGATTGGCAATAAAGTCTCTTGCTTTCAGCTCACTCAATGCTGTTTATATATGTCCGAGTAGCGTTTCTTTCAGATTATCTACTTAACCACCAATCCACCTCTCCCCCGCTTATTCCAGAAAATCTAAAATGGAAGATTAAAAGATTTGGAGGAAGATTGGAAACAGCTGCCAGCTGTTTTGGAAAGTATTGAGGGAGCAGCCATTTGCTGGCCGAGGAGGAAGAAGGTGGAACAAATAACGTTATATGTAGTCGTGTAAAGCATGAGACTCTCAACAATAATGTTAATTTATCAACTGAAAGCTATATATTGGTTTTTCCTCTTATGTTCGTATAAGGAAAATAGGAAATATGAGGCAGTGACGCAAAGATTTGAGTCTGGAGGTATTCATATGTTCAATTTCCCACCTTAACCATTACCTCCTTCAGAAGGAAACATTAATTGTTTCAAAATCCAAAAGAGAACATAACACATTCTGCTGAGATTACTGAATGCTGTATAAACCATAAACCTATATGTTTAGTTAGTTCATTTCTCTTTGTGATGGATGGTTTATTGATGTATCAGACCCAACACCATGAATTTTCATTTCTCTGTTCTTATATGAAAATCCTTATTTGAATGAATATTAGAAATTGGGAGGGGAGATAAGCAGAAACTGGATTGCCAATCCTTATTTGTTTCTAGGAATAATTACTAAATACCTCGGAGTTGTATTCTTATATTCAAAAAATCCATGGAAAAATTAAAATCATATTATACAATTTATCCATTTGGAAAACCCAAAGCAAAATGATTCGTGTAGAAATAATTAATTAAGTTTTAATCTAAGACAAGGTTAATTTAGTCCAAAAAAGTGTTAACCTTAATTGTGGGTTTTTCGGAGTGAAAAGTTGGTGAAATGGGTATTTTAGATTGACAAATATTTTCATGAGGTTTTTTAGATATGAAAATATACTTTAGTTTTTTTTTTTCTGGTAATTTTCCCTTGTTTTTATTGTACTAGGAACTCTAATACTAGGTCATTTCGCCCATAAATTGTTTGACTAAAAATAATAGATTGTCTTTGTATAATTTGAGTAGGCGATTCAGTGAGCTCCACTTAATATTTCCCGATCTAATAATTATCACAATGGCACATCTTTGCTGCTACTTCATACCCATATTTTCAAAGTAGAACAAATGGACAAGCACATTGCTTGAAAACCAAATTAAATGGGGAAGTCGACACGCACTTTCTTTTATGGGACCAAGCTCGAGACCTTTTGGCTTCATTCCTTCTAGCAACAAAGGTGTTCTTGGTTCCTTAAGTTCTCAAACAGCCAAGTGTCCAACTATGTGAGTCATTTTATGTGTTAGATAGTAAAAACTAAAATGCAAATGTAACTTTTGAGGTAAGATTTTCATAGTTACAGGACCTTATTTCATGTGCGATATTGAATAACAGCATTTTTTTTAGAAGCAGAAGAGAGAAAGCAAGTAAGAGAATTGCATTTATTATGTTGATTGCCATTGAACATTGATTGATATTTTTAGCGCACATGTTGACTGGTAGAACAACACTTTAGGCAGTAAATGGAGGTTATAATGGAGCTAAATTCCATACATGTAAGAAGCATCCTCAGTCCTCTGTCTATATAAATACCTCTGACTACATAAACAAATTTCTAGGTGGCTTTTGGAATAACATTATGTGTCCTAGTTGACATGAGTGGATGAAGAAGATGGCTGTGAATGTCTTAAATTATTGACATTTATATGTTGTACATTTCAAATCTGTCGTAAATAATGTCCACAAGTTCTGCTCTTAGAGTTTTGTTCTCTACTGAAAATGTGCTTTAACTTTGATGCAAATGGCTACATTGTAAAGACGTATATGGTTTATAAGAGTTAAAGAATTAATGCCATGAAAGTGACACAAATATTTTCCCCCACAGTCATAGAAGTTAAGAAGAATGGGTGGAAATGGAAGAGGTAGGTGAAAGGACATTATAAAGAAAAAACACTTTTATTTGGTATTATGGTTAATACCATTTATTGTCGATTTATATTGTTATTAAAATGTTTTGATTTACGAACAAAACTCTGGCTATGAAAATTTTGGATTCTATTTGACAAAGTAGTCGAAATCCTGATATGCTGAAGTTCTTATGGAATGCACCCCTATACAGACTAAATAGGAATGCCTTTTTTTTTTTTCACTCATGTAATTAGGATAAACTATCTTTTTCTTTCTATCATTTAAAAATATCATTTGATCTTTGAATGTCGTGATCTAAACATTTCTAATCTGTACATTAATGTAAACAATGTGAACATTCCTATTCTTTATACGAATCTAAACATTTGTATATCTTACATGAATGTAAGCAATGTTAACATTTCCCATTGATTGTTTGCCATAAACTTTCTTCCCGTCCTCAAAGCAGCCCTCCCCATCCCTTTCTCCTGAAGAAACTCTTATTTACTATGTTAAGTCCCTTCAATCAGCAAAAGACACACTTATGTTTAAACGGGTTTCTAAAGCCCTTATTTACATCTCTCATTTATCAAAGTACAGGTATCACAATCTACAGGAATGAAAGTAGTATTGTTTGGCAACTGGTGATAAATGTTTTGCTTTCTTTACTCTTCTTTTTCCTCTTAAGAGTACTTGTATTTTATCTTCTTGAATGAAAATTATGTTAATACATGGTGGAGAGGGAATGATTATCACCCTTTGGAATATCTGCTTTTCTACTGAGAATGGAGTGTGAACGAGTTGTCTTCTTACATTTCCTTCATCTCCTATGTTTTTTCTGCTAGCTTTCTTTGATTCTTGCATGACTCATTTTTAAGAATTACCACTTAGATCTTGCGTACATTTCCAATTTCTTGGTCGTAAAGATGCACCTAACTATTTCCTTTTTGTATTTAACTCTTATGCAGGTCACAAGGTAAGCAGTCAAATTGCTTTGTTAACCAGGAAGCCTTGATTGGTTTTGTTAGACAGGAAGTTCTTTCCCTTTACATTCTCTATACTGTCATTGCCCTGTCTCTCTGATACTAAACATTGTTAGTCTAACATTTTGTTGTGACAGACTATTTTTTGAAACTATGTACTTGAAACTGTGACTGTTTTATTGCATGAATCTGTTTCTTAAATTTCCTGTTTGATTTTGACATTGGACTTAGAGGAGTATTTATGAGTGAGAGTATCATAATTAAGAGACTGTTGCGTCCAAGTGTTATTCATTAGCATTATTTTTTGTTGGGTTAGTTTTTTAAAAATAATGATACAAATACGTCATGTGCTTCTGAACTGTGGAGTGTGTTGCTTGTAATATGAGATTATTTCGGAAAAACCAACAGGTGCAGCTCTTTGGACTACTTAAGAGCATGATTTTGAATTTTCTTGACCCTAAGCACGTAATAATTCTATCGTACATTATTTTGTTTAACTTTTACTCCTTTTTTGTTTGTTTTTTCTACCATGTCTAGCCGCTGTTTTGCAATTAATTTCTACGATGTCTAACATGAATTTTATTGGCACGCTGAGAAGCGGTCTCATATTATTTGCTTAGATATTGTTAGGTGCTATTCTTGTTCTCTACAAGATCCATGGTTTTTATTTTTTCTGTTTTAACTCATCATTATAGTTTGAATCAATCCTCATGTTGTTTACAAAGTCATCTGTCAATGATTCAGTGTCAGCGTTATTTTTGTTTTTATTCTTTTTAATTTGCATGTGCGTATGCTTGTTTATCGTAGTGATTTGTCCTTGGGTAGAATTTAATGTTTGATTTATTTATTCTGGTCTTGCACAAATATCAAGCAGCTTGAATAATTCTCTATGGGTCCTTTTCTCTAGATATTTTCTTTTCTTTCACTTTTTTCAAGGTCATATCTTTTCATTACTAACAAGATACTCTAATTACGTTCAGTGCCTGCGTATTTTACTTGTAAACAAATTTTTGAAATGAGTATCTTTTCTGTTCAATATATTCAAAAGTTTGAAACAAATAATTTGTCATATTTAAAAGTTCATTTGCCATACAACTCTGTCACTTCTTGAATCACCATGAAGGGGCAGTTTCTGACTCGACACTCTTTTTATCTATTTTTGGATTAACCAATAAGATATTGAATCAGAATTGGCACCTATGCTTATGCACACATATATTTCTCCCTTGCGCAGTTTAGTTAAATCTGTCAGCTACATATTTAACTGCAAATTTTTTTTCCCTTCCTGTTTAGTGCTCTACATGTCTTGTTAACATGCAGATCTGCTTGAATCGTTAACGTTAATTTGTTGATAAAACTTGCCATATTAAATTCTTAGTGTCTAATTCATTTATTTTCATTTTATGATCTTTACCAAATACGCTATTGATTTTTTTTACCAAAAAAATGATCTGGTAAAGTACAGTCTAACCCAGTTTTCCCTTGTTACTGTTACCGTGGCCTAGCGCGTTGGATTTCATATTATTTAGTCAAATAACCATTTCCACGTAGTGCTTTTACTTTTATACATCCATATGTAATTAAAACTAAATTTAGCTACATTTTCATGAAACAGAATGTCCAATCATAATGTTAGTTTCATATTTACTTTCCCAAACCCCATTTATTTGGCTAAAAGTTCTGACTTTGTAACTTCCCAATATTTTAGAGCATGAGACTCCAACCATTTGTTTGAGGAATGTATAATTCTTATGTTAATTGTACCAAAATTCTTAACCTAAGGGATCATCTCATATCTTTGTAGGAATAGATGCACACTTTTTCCTTTAAGTGTCACAGGATATTTGGGAACTATTGTGTGTAACACTGAATGTTATTTCTACCTAGTTGATTATGTTTGGTTGTTGGTCCTTCCATTGTATCGAAACTAATCTATATATGACATACAAGACCGAGTCTTTATGATTAAGGCAACTGCTATTTAGGTACGAAGTCTTGCATTGTTTCTTGAATTCATGTTCTCTTTGCAGGTAAGGCTGATGTGTCTTGTGTTGTTTACAAAATTGGTGAATGCATGCAAGAACTCATAAAATTGTGGAAGGAATATGAATTATTGCAAGCTGATAAAGCATCCGAAGGCTCTCAAAATGGTCCTACTTTAGAAATCCGGATACCAGCTGAACATGTTACTGCTACTAATCGCCAAGTAAGATGATCATATATGAGCTGCTTTTTGCTGTTACTGTATCAATTACAAGTTTTCATATGCTAGCTTTCGCTGTTTGATTTTATGGTACTCTCTTCTTCTCTATTTGAATTTTCAAATCTCCTGTGCTTAGCTAGTTTCTGCTCTTCCATTTTTTGATCTACATGTTTTTTTAACTTTTATTTTTCTCGTTTGTGCTCAAATCCATCTTAAGACGTGCCTTTGTCCTCTACACTATTTCTTAGGCTTTGTTCGGTTCGATGAGGGAAAGGAAAGGAGAGTGGAACTTACTTTACTTAGGGCACCCCTTCCCAACACACCCACACACCCACACACAAGTTGTTTGGTATTAACCGAAGGTAAGTAAATTTCTAATAGTTTCCTTGTTTGGTGCAACGGAAATAACACGGTAATGGAATGATAACATTCTTTGTGCTTTACTGATTCACCCTTAATGTTCTTCATCAAAAGATTTAAGGGTTTTGTGTATTTGGGATCTTATAATTCACTTTCCTGCCCAACTTCAGATGGAAACAAAATTGGGCTTGAGTGGGGTTCCTGTCACTCTAAGACAATTTTTGCTTAGCATTTGGGTAGTAGGGTGATGTCAGGAACTTTATTATGTCACATGGTATTTGGAGTGTCATGCTAGTATAATATTGTTACTGCTAGTTGCTATATCTAACATTAGTTTAACTTGATTATGAGCCATTGCCTATAGTTTGGGTTTCTATCCTCTAAACTATTTAGGGATAATGCAAAGTTGCTACTATCGAAAGTTCCTTTAGAAAAATTCTGAATTCCAACTTCATCTGTCTTCCTATTTTTCAATTTTCTCATCTTATATAAATATGTTCTGTAAGGTGCTGCTTCTTGCAACTACTCCCAACCTAATTATTCTGAAAATTTATCCTGTCTTGACAACTTCCCTCTGTCGTGACCCCCTTCCGCTCACTTCTCCTCTACTTCACCTTGGATCTTTAGAAGCTTGGGAAATTTTCCAGTTGCAGTATTCTACTTTTACTATTTTATTCCTAATCATATATGACTTTTCTGTTTGAGCCTCTAATTTGTATGGATTATTCACATAGAAACGCTTGGCTTTTGTTTGAATTTGGTTGATGCTGATAGGAGCCTTGGGCATGATATTATTGCTAAATGTTCTTGAAAGTTTATTTACTCCTAGGATTGTATCACTTCCTCTACAATACTATTCTTTTGCTAAACTATCTTTATAACTGCCTAAATGGGTTTTATGATTGAGTTACTTGCTCTCACTCTTATCCATTTTGAGGATCAGATAGAAAATTTTATGTCCTACCGACAGAGGTAAAATGAAACTTGTGCCATGAGGATTTTATAATTTTTCATTGTATTATAATTTTTTTAGATCGTCAAAGTTAATAGCTATAGTATTACAAGGACCATTAATGGTTCATTGCTTCAGCTGTTCTTGTAGGCCACCTTGATATTAAAAACTTTTTTCTTAGCATTTCTGGACCATGGAATATGATAACCAGTGTAGTGTTGTAAATTTTGATATGAGATGCAAATTTCAACCCTACTCATGACTCCTTATTTTTCTATTTTGGGTCGCAATCAGTTGAAGTGTCTACACCACTTTTCATGGCATTTTCTGGCTTGCAGACTTTCTTTGCTCTAGTTCTGCGTGCTATACTGGATGTGCTCATCCCGTTTATGGAATTGTTGCATCAAGAATTAGGAGTTGTTTGGTAAGGTCAACAAAGGTTGGATAGTCCTACATGTGTGCTAGGCAATGGAGTAGACAAACTAAATAATTCTTCTTAGATCATTCTGCTCCCTAGTCTAATATTCACGTGAAGAGTTATTATCAACTATATGTAAAAGAAGACTTAGATGTTTAAGTAAAGTGGAGGTCACAAATACACTTATTTAACTTTGCCTGACTTTTAAAATTGATGACACCTTTTAACATGATATGTTTCGTTGTATGAAATGGATGTTTAATGGCATGTATTGATATTGATTATGAATTTATTTATAGTTTTAATAACAGCTGTAATTTCACCAAAGAAGAATATCGCGAAATTAAAAACTGCGCACTCTAAGTACTGTTTACAAAACTCGAGGGTACATACATTGAATCTTAACATACACATTGATTGCACTGGAATTACATATCTCCATATGAACATAATCTGAACTCTTAAAACATTCTCCAGCCTCTCCGTCGCTTCCTCTGTATGTGCTGTGTGTGTGTGAATATCATGTTCTGCAGTGTTCCCCATCTGAATATTATATTAATAAAAATATTGCATTTCCACGAGAATCTCCATCTCTCTCTTTCCAGATTATGATCTTTGAATCTGCTGTTCTTTATTTCACCCATACAATTGTGTTTTAAGTTCTTGAAACGCTCCGCAGGTAAGAGGTGGACAGCTGTGGGGGACAGATATATACACTGTTGACTCTGATTTGGTGGCTGGTATGTGTTACTTTGCTCTAGTTAATACAGCTTATTGACTTCATAATCCCCAAAAGGCTTGGTACACATTTACTAACACAAGGAGCTGCTGTTTAGTTCTTATGCATACAGGCTATTGTCGGCCCACCGCTTCTCCTCCTCCATCTGCCACCCAGGAACTACGGGCTACTATCAGAGTGTTGCCTCCACAAGATTGTATGTCCGAAAATATCCAGTCTCTAGTGAAATACTTAGACTTTTCAATAGATTTCTTTCATATATCAGATTATTGAACGTGGACTTCTGATGCATGAAAATGTTAACTTTATTTCATTCCCTGAGTATCATCTAAAAGTAAACAGTTGGGGGTTTATACGACTGTACCAAAAGAAAGAAAAAAGCAGTACATGAGGTTTTGTACCTCAGACCAGATATTAAGATGGAATCCACAACCATAATAAAAATCAGCTACGTACCTAGACATAGAAATTTGATTTTTTTGTTCTGTCTTTCACAAGATGAACTCGTTCATGGAACATTTTCCTCGGTTTAAATGATATTATGACCATGAGACCAGATTTTTCTTGTCGCATACATTGACCAATCTTTACCATGCCTGTGGTTTTGATTGATCTCATGCTGCAACCTTCTTTGAGGCCCGCCTTTAGTATATCCTTTCTAGTTGAATAAGTTAGTTAGGTTATGGGATTGATACATGTTATTCACAATGTAGTCTTGTATCAAACCTAGTATTCGACATGGTATAAAGAGCCAACTTTTAACTTTAAAAGAAAACTTAATCAGCCATCATTGATGCTGCCGCCAGCATAGTCACTGTCTCCATCACAATTATGTTTCTGGTTGTCCTCGCTTTCAGATATGGGCTGACCCGTTACTTCGTGTTGCACAGCCCTCAGTCACACAGTCCTGTTCCTGTGTCTGTTCGGGTTGCCTTGCCAATTGCCATCGGCTATGCCGCCGTCCAGTCCTAATCTTTTTACAATTTGCAGTTACCCACTGCATTTTTTTTCCTGTTCATATTGTGCCGCGATGGCTGTCCAGTCTCAGTCTGGTGGCTGCTGCCATTGTTGTGCAGATCTTGTCTTCATCATAAGCTTTGCTGCTACGGTTTTTCATTGCTCCTGTCCTCGGACACCCATAACCCAATCTTTCATTAAAAAAATCACAAAAAAAAAAAAAAAGAGAAAGTGCAGATCCTGATCTATTCAGATCCCTATCGCAAGTTCCATCTCCTAGTTCACCTGCGGGAGACTGCATCTCCCTGGGTCCTGTTGCCGTCACTCGTACCCAGTTATTACATATTTTGCTCCAAGCTTTGCCTTTAGCGGTTTATTCTGCTTTGTCTTGGATGGTTTCATTAGTTCATTATCAATTACTCTATCTTCTTCCTGTTAGCATCGTTGTGAACACTGTGGTCTTCAGAGTTCGGGCTAGACATGCCATAAAGGTCTATTGACATAGTTGTGGTTATTGTTGTCATTGAGGAGCATCATTTTAGGTGTCAAGACCAATTGAAATTGCTTTTTGCAGTGCCGTTAAGTTGTTCAACCGGTTTTATGGATCCTAGTTAAGTTCAGTATAGTATAGACCAATCAACTGTCGGTCCTTTACCCTCAATTATCAACCGTCACTGCAAGTTATATTATCATCCCAGTTATTGTTTTGTTTAGTTTGTTTCCTTGTCAGATTCGGTTATCAAGTCTGTTAATTTTATGTCTGCTATTTTTTGTACCAAGTCCCAAGCATAGTATGCTTCAGCTTAAGGGAAGTGTTTGATGGAATTTTGGTATGCATACATTAGTTTAGTTATGGGATGGATATGCAATATTCACAATGTAGTCTTTTATCAAGCCTAGTTTTCAACAGTATTGGTACCTCATTTTAGTAAAATCAGATACAAAACGAGTTGGCAATTTTTAATTTTTCCCCAAGTTGCTTGACCTCAAATATATTTGGTCAAAGCCAGTGAGTCATCTATAGTTGTGAAGGGATGCACTCTCTCTCTCTCTCTCTCTCTCCCCCTCCCTCCCTCTCTCTCGCAATTTTCTTCTGCGTTGTATTTCGACATCTTTTAATGTGCTGCTGAAAAATCTACTTATACCCCCACTTCTCCAACCATATATAATGTTTGGTGAAAATTTTCGTTAAGTTGGACTCTCATAACACTAGTTACATCAGGTGTACTTGAGTTTTGCACTCTCTTTGTATGTCTATATACTATTGTATGCATGTCATACTTTACTGTTTTAGATCACAGCCATTGCATGTCATTGGGTTAGTTCACTTGTTTGTACGTTCAGCCCCTGTTGTTATGCTGCTGATGTATCTTTTGTCTATCATGTGAAAAAGCACGTGGAAAATGGGCTAGTGTAGGATTGTAGTGCATAAATTTGGTTTATAATCTCTTTCTATGCGTTATACTCCATTTTTTATTATTCAACTCATTTTCTTTAAAACTCTTAAGGCTACATTTCTACACTGAGGAATAATGTCCGCTCGCGTGCATGGGGTGCTGCGATTGGTTGCAGTTATCGTGTCGAGCGGTGTTGTATTGTGAAGGTTAGAAACATATTTCAAATACATTTCATTGTCCTTTCAACAAAAAAACACAAAAAAAAAAAAAAAATGGGAAAGCACCTTACAGCCTTTCTTTGTAAAGGCATTGCTTGAGTTCCAATTTACTTCTGATATACCTTCTGGTCTATTGAGTATGTGGATACTGGTGGCTGTCCATTTTATATCACATTTACAATCTTTTATGTGTGCCAGAAAGGAGGTGGGATTATTGAACTTGAACCTTGTCTTACACATTCGTCAACTATGGAGCCTACTTTAGCTCCAGTGGCAGTGGAGCGCACAATGACTACAAGGGCTGCAGCTTCGGTATTTGCCTACTGATGCTGATTTTATTTTTGTATGTATATGCACACATAACGAAAACATACACTCCAACACAAAGACATGCTTTCTTAGCTACTTCACTAGTGTATAGTATGTCAAGATGCTTGGCTTGATGTCTTATATTTGGACTCTTAATGAGAAGTTGGACTTTATGAGTCATTCAGATGTCCAGTGTACTGTTACTTGGATATGCGAAGAATGTTAATGTGTGATATATGCTGCTTTTTTCCGAAGCGAATGAAATCATTTCAGTTCTCCATCTGATTTATTTGCAGACTCACTACTTGTTATTTTTTTCAAAACAGTCACATTTCTTAAATGGTGCCCTGCTTTGGTTGATAAGTACATCTGGCTATATGCTGTTTATTACAGGATCCTAAAGCTTTTTGATGCTACAATATTTTTATTGACAGTCTCAATACATATACAGTTCTCTGTTTGTAGTGTCTTAATTCTATATTGCTGAATTACAGTTTTTAAAAATTATTTGTACATCTTTTCTTATTAAATTATATAAAGATACTAGCATACATTTTAAGCCGGATACCAATCCTCTCTAAAGGCTAAAGCCTTTTAGACACCAGTGGGAGTATTATCTGGTTTTGTATCTTTTCTTACTTTCATATTCATTAATATGTTTGTTCTTATCCGAGGGAATGTGCAGGAAAAGGGATCCTCTATGCACCACAACTATTTATCATTTTTGTAATATGTTAAACTGTCAGCTCTATCATGTGCTAGAATTATAATATGAAGTTCCTTCATTTTTCATATTAGTCAACTACAAAATCAACATTCAATTCATTGGCCTCCCTTCCCCATTCAAAAACCAATATGTGGCCCCTAAATTTCTTTGATAGACTTGCCCATGATTTCACATACGCTTATTCAAATAGTGACACTCATGCTGTTTCAATACTTTGTTCTGATGATTATGGATTTTTTAGTTTCCCATCTCATATATATTGAGCAGATGAACTTCATCTAACATCTTCCCCTCCCCAAATTCTCTAGAATGCATTACGTCAACAAAGGTTTGTACGTGAAGTAACAATTCAGTTCAACCTCTGTATGGAGCCTTGGTAAGAAACATGCACATTTCTTAAGTTTCATCTCACTTCCTGTAGCTTATGATGTACTAATAGTATTTGTGAGCCCAATTTTCTTCACATAAACCTGTTCTGAGCATATGCATGTATAGGTTGTTAGATAATTGCCATTAGTAAATTTGTTTGAACCAGTATGATCTAATTACGCGAAAGGACAAAGAAAAGATAAAAGAACCAATACGATCTGTCTTCTCACGTTCTAGATACTATTTTCCGGTGTTATAGTGCATAGTTGTTTAACATTGGCATGTTAAACAAAGAAATAAATAATAGAACCATCTTACATCAGTAGTGCGTTTGACCTATTGATCAAATTTGTATCATGAAGTACTTACGACACAAATATATACTACTATGCAACAAAGAAGACTCTATTAGATTTGATCAACATCTCTCTTTAAGATTGCTATGATGAATTGATTACTTTTTCTTTTTTCCTGTGGAGACATACGAACTTCATCTGGTAGGTGGTAAGTGATCTTTGATGCTCACTGGAAAATCATTATCCACGTGCTAAATCTTCATGGAATGGTACAGTATCTTTAGTGTTCACCTGTTGATCATCCATATCATAAATCTTATGAAGCTACAACTCTTATGGTTATTATGTTGACATATCATCCTGGTCTTAAATTTATAATTGAAAGTGAAAGACTTTCATTAGTTTCATAAGTCCTTCATATACAGCGTGTGACTGATAAACATATCCCCAAAATAAAATTTTACTTTGAAAAACCCATGAGAATATTTTTGGAACTTTTACTCTAGCACCACTTTAATTTTGTTATTTTCTTGGAACTAAATTAAAATTGGCTTCTCACTTTTAAGTTATTTGATAGATTTTTGGGTTGTCCTAATTGAAAAACTAATATTGACAATCTTTTGGTTTTTATTTGTCACGTATTTATTTTATGTGAAAGAAACTACTGGAATTGTATGAACTTAGTAATATGTTAATTAACTTAAAAATGAACCCTGTTAACAAACAGAATTAACTTAAATATGAATCTTTTTTACTTTTGAGATTATACTGAAAAAATAAATAAATCTAAAATTCAAAATTACAATCATAATTGATACAAGTTACCAATATGAAAAAACCTGAAGAAAAGTTTATCTAAGAAGAACTTATTCCTTATTTTTAATCTAGAAGCCAATGGATAGTTTAGTACAATATCACTAAATCCTTAAAGATGTTAGTATAAAAAATAATGGGTGGATTGTTACGTATGAAAAGTTGGTAGATTGAGCTTTTGGATTGAAAACTATAATTTTAGATAGATAAGTTTATTTTGAGAGTTACTTTTTGTAGTTTTCCTTATATTTATTTTCCAATCTGCCTTTTTTGTTTTGTGTTTATGTGGGGGAATCAATTTTCTGAGGATTAGTTTGGTCCTTGGAAAATCAGGGGAGAGGAGAAAAGACGGAATGAGGATTTTAGAACAATGAGGGAAATTCTGAGTTCATAGGAAAATTCCTCTGGAAAATACAACATATCCTAGTTTTTGTAATGATTTTGGTGTCACCAAGTTTCTTGAGATTTGATTTTATACATAATATTGAAGTCAATGACGATTTGATAACAAGTGAAGACTATTCTACTTATCTTATCTTAAGAACAAGATTTGTTTCCTTATTTCACCTTGTTACCATAAAAACTGAAAATATGCGAATGAGATTTGGATCCATTTATAGAACTTATAAGTCCTTCAAGTTCGCGGTGGGTGATTCATCTTTACTTATGACTTTGAGTTTAATTTAGGATTTTATCTCTCTTCTCGATTTTCTTCCCCTCTTTCAAATTTAGTTTGTTTTGGATTGAAAATATCAATTTAGGGATACTTTAGTAGTTTCACCTTTAATTTGTAAGTTCGTTTTTTATTGAAAACTGAACAAGAATTGTGAGCCTAATTAGTTAAATTACTACAACGAAGGATAAATTTCAATTTCATATTTGTGAAGAGAAATTTTCAGTACTCAAGTTTTCTGCTAACTGAGTTTTTTATTCGACTTTGTTTTCACCGAGCTTGAATCCCTAGTCCCTTGCTGTGGACAAAAAGCCAAAACATGATTTTGTAGTAAGAATTCAAGATCTTCTAGATTAGTTGATGATATTTGCAACATGTTTCTAGAATTTTGGTGCAACCAAACAACTGAGTGTCCTTTTTGGTTCTAATATCCCCCCCCCCCCTCCCACTATTTTCCTTGAAACCAAATGGACTCCAAAAGTTGATGGCAGCCAATAATATGACGTCATGTTTACCTGAACCGTGTTCCAAATATTCTATATCCTTTAGCAAGGATCAGTTATCTCCTATGTTTCCTAAAAATAATTACTTCCAAGGGCAAGCTGTTTCTTTCAATATTTCTATTTCATCATTAGCCAAAAGCAGATCTCTCACTTGTGCTTTCACATTCGATCCAACAAATACTTCTGCATTAGGAAAAAAGACCATTGCTTGATACTGCTGCTTAGTTTATGTGCTGAACAATGTTGCTTGTTTTCTCATCAATATTTTTGAATTGTTGATGACATTTGAAATATGTACGCTTTTGTACTTGCAGAAACTATGGCATTATTATTTTTAGCTAGCTTTCAACTCTATGATGTCTTCTTCTAGCATCTCTTGTCCTTAAGTATTACCAACATGCTGTTCACGCTGAGGTTCATTTTATTTCACAAAATTCACCTGCAAAAAACATATTGAAGGAATCTGTACTGAGAATTTGGGGTAAAATAGTTCTCAGTAGTTGCTATGTATTTGACTCAAGCATTACCGTTTTCTTTTGTCGTATTACATTATCATTTTTCTTATGATTTTTTGTGCTTATTCTTGTTTTCTTGTTAATTCTTAGGCTTAAATACAGCATAAGTGCTGTAGCTGACAAAGGACTAAAGAAGTCCCTCTTTACATCTGCACGCTTAAAGAAGGGAGAGGTTTTGTATGTAGAAACTCATTCCCGCAGGTAACAAAGTAGATTTAATTTTGTGGTTTAAGTTCTGAGAAGATTGGATATTTACTGGTCTTCAGGCATGCCTTTCTTATGGTAGTTTGGGTGGCATTTTTCTTTTTGAAATTCAAAAGCATATGAACTTACTTTGTGGCTTTCTTTTGGAAGTTCAAAGCTTTATGCATTTGCTGCCTTGTTAGTTAGACGACATAACTGATGTATGTCATAATATGGTTCCTCATGTTGACTTGTAGAGTAAGATCCTTGTACATTTGAGCTAAGAAAAGTATTACTCAAAATTTATCTAATTTATGAATTTGAGGTGTCTCTAAGTAAAATTTTAAATTAGTCAAACTAAGAAAAGTAAACTAATTAAATTCAATTTAAACTTAGTTATTCTAGGATAATTTAAAATAACTTCTCTAAATTCTGAAATCAAGAAATAATAGATCAATGTACCTTTCTAATTTCCTAGTTATAACATCGGTGTCTTCTATATGTAAACGGTGTGTGCAATATGTTATTACTTTTCAACGACTATGTGTAGCTATTCAGACCTTAGAACATTCTGAAAGCGTTGAGGCAAGAGTAGAATTGAATTGTAAATTTTTCTGAGCTAAAGTGATAGAAACAGAAAATAAATAACTCTTTCAGCAAACAAAGTTTGCCCTGAGCCAAAGCTCGATTCCTTAATGATTTTAAAACTGAATGAATGAAAACGCTTAACCCATATAACCTAACTAATGACTCCTAATTAAATAAGGAAATAAACTAGTTCCCTATTTATACTTAACTACTGAGTACTGACTCCTAACGAAGCAAGAAAATAAACTAGTACTAGGAAAACTAAACTCTTATGTTAAATAGGAAACTCAAATAAACTAGAACAAGGTAACTAACTAAAATAAACTACTTCCTAGGTAAATCTTCTTCCTGTTCTTCTCCTCCAACACGCTACGTAACAAATCCTCCCCCTTTAAAACAGCCTTGTCCCCAAGGCTGAACTTGGGAAATTGCTAAATATGCTCGTTCCAAGAGGTACTATTAACCAATATGTCATCGAAAATACTATGACGAATTTTCTCAAGTGTGGACTAAATAAATTGTTTAGCGTTTCCACAAACGTAGCCGGTGTGTTCGTCAAGCCGAAAGGCATGACCAAGAACTCATAGTGTCTGCTTTGGGTGCGAGACACATTCTTGGGAATGTCTAATGGTGCAATCCGAATCTGATCGTAACCTGAACGAAGACCAACTTTTGAAAATAACACTGCCAAGCGTTCACAGGTAGGGGGTGTGGCGGTGGCGCTGATAGTTTGGTTTACGGTGGTTTGTGGTTGCGGATTGGTGATGGGTCGATTTGTGTATGTGGTGTTGATATAAGGGTTGGCAGCTGGTGGTGGGGAATTTTCATGGGCGGTGGCTGATGAGGTCACGGTTGTTGGTGCAGATTGAGCTCTGGGGACGGTGGGTTTCAGAGCGGTGATCGCCGATAGGATTTTGGCCAGGCGTGCATCGATGCAATCCAACTTGGTGCATTGATGCAATCCAACCTGGAGTGCAGCTGGGCTTGATTTTGAAAGTTACATGGACAGACTCTTCCAACGCCGAAAGGCGCGATTTATCAGAGGTTGAACGGGTCATGGTGGAGTCATGGGATTTGGCATTCGGCAACCAAATTGATAAAAACAAAAAAAAATAGATAACTCTGAGCAAACAATGTTTACCCCAAGCCAAAGCTCGATTCTTTATTGATTCCAAAACTGAATGAATGAAAACGCTTAATTTCTAAGCTTTATATATAACCTAACTAATGACTCCTAATCAAATAAGGAAATAAACTAGTTCCCTATTTTATACTAAACTACTGACTCCTAATGAAATAAGAAAATAAACTAGTTCCCTATTTTATACTAAACTACTTAAACTACTGACTCCTAATGAAATAAGAAAATAAACTAGTATAAGGAAAACTAAACTCCTATGGTAACTAGGAAACTCAAATAAACTAGAATAAGGAAACTAATACTAACCTAACTAAATCTTCTTCCTTTTCGTTTCCTTCAACACGCTATGTGACATAAATCAGCCTTTTCAAGGAAAATTATTAATATTTTTTCATTTCTTAACTAAGATTTAGCCCCTTGATTTGTTTAATGATGTAAGGTTAGATGAAAAAGTACAAAATGCTAAAGAGTTAACAGGAAAGACTAACAACTATTTTGAAAGAAGTTGAAATGTAAAATACCACTTTGTCCCTCAGCACCTCTAGGTTTTTGGCTCCAAGACCCAGTTTTAAATCTAAAATTAAACTTTGAAAAGAAAATTAAATGGAGAAAAGTAATAGATCTGTGATGTGGGGTGGGCAGGTGATGTGGGATCGGGTGGTGGTGGTATTCCTGTTTCTTTGGTTGGGGCCGCCACAGGTGGTGGTTGGGACGGGGTGGCAACGGGGTGGAGCTCTGGGTAGGTGGCTGTGGTACTTGGGATTGGAGGGGGCCTGGTTGGGTTGTGCCTGGGGGCTGGAGGTTGAGGTAGGCTGGCTATGGGGTTGGAGATCTGAGGTGGGTGGCGGGGCAGGGGGCATGAGTAGGTAGTTCTATGAAGTGGTGGGGGATTGGGGTAGATGGTGGTGCTGCGACGTTTAGAGGAGTCAGACGGGCGCTTGTACTGCAGGAACTTGGACACTGATGTGGCAGTGGGTAGGGCTGGATGACCACAGGAAGGAGTTGATGGGGTGGTGGGAGACGGTGTGAAGGCTGAATGCAAGGGAAGATGCTGTTGGGAATGGGTTGGCCGGCAGTGACAGTTGGCGTTCGGCAGGTGTAAGATGGATAAGGGGGAGAAAAAAGAAAAAATGAACAAAACGAAGGGGACACAAATAAAAAAAAAAGAAGAAGTATTCGAGGGACTCCGAGTGTGTCCTAAGAATGACTCATTACTGCTCAAATATTAAAATAATATATAACTTTTTGTCTCTTTCCATGTAGAAATTATTACTTTTAATAGGAAAAGGCTAAATTTATTTTTGATACATACAATTCGAATCAAAATTATCCACTTTCACCCTGACAATGTCAAACTGGCTATAGTATTCATCGTAAAAGAGTTCTGCACGTGGTTTCAGGAAGTACATGTTTCAATTTTTTTTGCAATGTTGCACGAATGCCCTTTTTTGTTTTTAAAACATAACAAATACGCCCTTTCAGGCTGTTTAACAGTGTCACATTTAAGCCATAAAGGTATTATTTTCTGTAAATTTGGTCAAAAATAGTCAAAAAAGTTTCCCGCCATGCAAAAGTGTAATTTCTGAAGTCCACGCTACTTTTTGCGACTCCGGGAAATCCTGATAGAAGGTTTTGGCTGTTAGAAGGAAGCAAACAAGGGGGTATCTGTAGTTTATAGGGGAATATTTATACTTGGGCCATACCTCAAGGAAGATAGGTAGATGTAATTATCCTTTTACACACACACACACACACACACACACACATATATATATAAATAAATATACATACACACACATATATATATATATAAATAAATATACATACATACATATATATATATATATATATATACACATAGCAAGATACATATTATCATGTGTCAATGAAAATGTTCATTGATTCCGAATCGGAAACCTCATGAAACCTTGACGCTAGAGTAAATTGAATTGTCTGTTCTGGGCTGAATTCACCTTTTAGTGTCATGACCGAAGTCACATAATTCGCCAGTAACCACCGGCGCTCTGACTCTCAGATTGCGCTCCGTCGGCTTCAAAGCGGGAGCGCTGCCCTAAGGCGCTTTAAAGTTGCTAAATCATGCTCCACTTTATCTTAGTTTGCAGCTTCAAGGTCTGTAACAGTAAGTATTAAACATGAAGAAAGGAGATAATGGAAAGCGTGGCAGTGCAGAGTTTTGGGGAGGTCGAAGAGTAATATTTAGAATATATGTGGATGGAGGAGAAGGAAACCAAGAAGAGGAAATGAAGAAAATGCAAGGGGAGGATGAAGATTTGGGAACCTGTGAGTTGACAGGAAGGAAAAAGAAGACAGAAGATTACCGAGCGGCAGATCTGACTCTGGGAAATGAGCAAATTATGGTTATGTGTTAATATTTAGCTGTCTGATATATATATGTATATATATATATATATATATATAATAATTATAATATATATATATTAACTCTATCAGTTTTTAAAGATAAAGACCAGGTTATTCAATATGTTCCAACTGTTCAAGGGGTATTAAATATTTTGAACTCATATCATCAGATTATGCAACCAAACTAAATACCATATGTATAATTTATTATATATAATTATAATATGCATTACTTATTCTATAGAATTCTTGTATTTAATAGATGCTCTAAGCCGCTTCTCCTGCTCTCAATTTTTTTCATTTTTGACGCTCTCCCGCTCCAGACTTATGTGACTTAGGTCATGACTCAGCGATATGAGTAGGAATATGTGAACCTATATCACATAAGGTGGGTAACAGAGCTTGAGTGAGAGCAACAGCAGTAAAGCGCAAGATTTGAAACTTTTGATACAGAGGATCATGTGCATCTTAGAGAGTTTGGTCAAAGATTATTAACACAGATATATAGGTATATGACCATATATATGAACTTAGTAAGTTTTCCGTTACATTCAACTCAAAGTAGCCCATTTTTCTAAGATGAAGCAACTAGTCTTGGTCAAAGTAGAGTAGATGATATGGCAATTTGTCTATTTAAAGGAAATAGACCTGAGGTAAATTCAGCCCATGTTCTCTTTCTATTGTGTCAATAAAGCCAAAAGGGAAAAAAATCGTACTTATTGATTTTAACCTATAATCGTAATGATACATGGGCTTGGGCACTGCTATTTTGTTTTCCTAGTTTGCAAGGTTCAATGTGATCATTTTGTTTCACGCTTTGTCATTTTGTTTGATTATTGTTCACGTGATGAAAAGCGAAGACCATTTGCCCATCACTTCTCTTTCTTTCATTTTCGCATTCTCTCATTTATCAAACCATCTTTAGGTATGAGCTTAGCTTTAATGGAGAGAAGGTAATCAAGGCTGCAACAGCGCCTCATGCTTACGGAGCAGAAACTGGAAGAACTCAAACCAACCAACATCTCGCTAATGGCGAAAGAAATGCGGTTGATGGTGAAAGCACTGTGGTGGATATATTTCGATGGTCTCGCTGTAAGAGACCCCTTCCTCAAAAAGTTATGCAGAGTATTGGGATTCCGCTGCCTCTTGAACATATAGAGGTAATCTTTGCCTGCTGTCTCTTCCCTACTGATGTAAATTGAGCACTGAATCCCTTAATTCTTTTGAATCGTCGTACTGGATGGTTGTATGTATTATGAATTGTGGACTGTCTCTTGTCAATAGTTTGGCTTTTGTTCCATTGATGAGTTCCATTGATGAGGAACGAGTCCTATGGGGAAATGTAATTGTTTTGCTAATTACTTATTCATCTCGTATTCTCTCTGAAATGGGCAGGTTTTGGAGGAGAATTTAGAATGGGATGATTTTTCATGGTCGCAAACTGGTGCTTGGATTGCTGGGAGGGAATATCATCTTGCTCGGGCACATTTTCTTTCCCCAAATTAGACTGGGTTTAGCTTACTCTCTTGAACGGTGGCTTTTGGGTGTTCGTGTTTCTTGTTGGTTGTTATTTATGAAAGAACCTGCAGATGTAAACTAAAATCAAACTATTATGTAATCAAAAGCAAGAGTGTGGGAGTTCTAAATTATGCGGCTGATGTTATTTATACAGATAGCATTGGCCATGAAATTTATAAAGCTAATCGTCCATATGCTTTCTGATACCAGATTCGCTTGCTAAGAATTTTCAAAATTGAGAAGCTTCATCTTAACTTATGTTGAGACTCAAGAGGGGCTGAGAACATTTATTTCTTTCAGTTTGACTAGTTTGAATTTTGAATATAAGAATCAAGTGCCTTTTCTTGGAGAATCACTTGTCTGTTTGCTTAATATAGCCTTGAGGAATTTAATTCTAGTATTATCCCTCTTATTCCATAGCTCGATAATACTCTGGAAATTTCCTAGTTGAGGTCATTACTCTGTAGTTTTGTGTTCCAAGCTAGTAATCCAGAATTATCAACAGAAACAGCTCAAAATACTTCCTCAAAACAACTGTCGCACATTAGTACAAAAGACAGTAAGTACCATCAAAGGTAAGATCAACTTCCATGTTAGGCCTCCCCAAAACCGTAGTTGTCAAATTTTCAAGGTGCACAACAATGCAAAGCTGCCTTGGAAGTTGGAACAATGAGCACGACTTATCAGACTCTGCTGCATAATCATTACATGACATTAAGAAAATTGCAGCACATATTTCAGCCCTTAATGTAGTAAAAAATGACAAAATATCAACAATCATGTTTGGCTAAGCTTATTCAAAATATCTTATAAGTTCTTACATCTTATAAGATGTTTAAAAAAAGACAGTGTTGAATTAATTTTTAAAAAATAGTTTATAGAATCAAAACATCTTATTTTTTGATCTTATAAGTTGTTTATTTAAAAAAATTACCAAACAAATTTATAGAAATATAAACTCTAAAACATCTATAAAATGTTTAGAGGATCTCATAAATTTAGACAAACACCCTCTTAATTTTCCCTATAATTTTGTCCATCAGCAGTATATTTCAACATAACTTTTGATGTTATCACACGCATTTCGTGTTTAGTAATGTCATAAAAATGCATAAAAAATAAAAGGAAAAAAGAGCATAAACTGAGCCCGATGAGCAGAAATAGAGTGTTGTCTGGAAGAAAGAAAGAAAGAAACCCTCGGGTTGATATGATATAAAGAGGAAGGGAGGAGAAAAGATGACATGGGCTGAATAGGAGGAAAAAAGAAAAAAGCAGAACACACAAGAGTATATTATCCGTCCCACCCTTGTTTGCGTAAGCCTTTTGTGAAAGCTAACCATAAAAAGGGTAAGAGCTGCACCTTGCTCAGAACCATATATCATAACTGAAGAGGATATAACACCAACACTTGAAAGACATTGCCTATATATATATATATATATACCCCTGCAAAGAAACTGGAGTTCTATATCAAATCTATTCAACTAGCCCCTTGCCCATGCCTCCTGCATCCCATTTGTAACACATGGCTGCAGCTATTGAGTCTCTTAGTGAGGATGGCATTTGATTAGGAGTTGAGAAAGCTGACAAGAGACCAGGCTGCTCATCAAGACCAAGCGACTCCTTGGTCATCCCCACCATAAATGCCATTAACGACCAATCATTTCTCCTCACATCGAATTTTATTGTGTAATGCAAATGCAGCTATAAAACTATCTTCCTCTACGGAAAGCATATTGAAGGGAAAGTTAGAGGATGGCAAAACCTTTTCTTTCGCGCATTCAAAAACTTATGGATGCTATCGCTTAAAGATGGCGGTGATCAAAAAAATTCATTGCATTGTCTTTATTCATGGAGGTGATGCCAAACACCTTCATATGGAGGAATGGTTCCTTCCATATTTTCACACCCCGGATCAAAAAGAGAATATTTTAAGCACCACATGAAATGTTAATATTCGTATGTATTGTAAATAAATGATTATTACTATAATATGGCAACAATTAATATACCAAGGGATATAGGTTGCTGATTATCACTGCATTTGAATATACCACTGGAATTTAGGGGTTGTTCTTACTCTGGGTCCTTGAGGACAGTTCTCAACACGTGAATTGCGGCTGAGCCTTCCACCCATGATAGACAAATGTACTGGAGATCTCACGTGCAGGGTACGAAACCATTTTCTGATAAAACATCTTTTCTGTTTTGGACTCTAGACTCATCTTGCTGGACCATGGTCAGATACGTGCAATGCATGCAGTCTATAGCTCCAATGCCCGATGCATCCTACACAGCAACAAAGTGGCTTAATTGCCTTCAATAAATTATAAAATGCACCTACTTTTTGTACCAACAATTTTAAAGACAATAGCGACTCCTCTATAATGATACCTGCTGTGTGCCGTAGGATGCCTCTCTGTCGATGAGAGCCACTTGTGAAATAAATGTTTGCCCTTCAAAAGAATCTCGCCACGTAAAACATCATGATCATTGAGTACTTCAGTCATGAAGCCAGATCCTTTCACTGACATACTATGAGCAGGCTGCTTTGTGAAGTACAACAAAATCTCTATAAATAGATAGAAATATGGGCATGAGTGATGCAACACTATATGACTTTATTGACATCAACACCATTAAGTCATACCATAAGATCCAAAAACAATTTCACAGCTATCAAGCACAACCAGTAACAAAATAGAAATTGGCCAAAAACACTATTAAATCATGCAGCATGTGCATAAAATGTTTGACCAAAAAGTCAAACTACGTACATGGTCAAGTTCTAAAAGACATCACTGGAGTCTATATAGATATGACATATAAAAGAAGGACCCAATTAAAAAACAAATGCAAGGAGCACATCAAACTTCTTAGGCCACTGAACTGGAGGAGGCTCTAAATTTTCCACTAAGCCATGCCAATCGTCTCTCACCCTTAAGCGCCATGAAGGTTTCTCTTGCTGAGGCATTCTCAAATAGATCCAAAGCATAAAAGTAGATACTTTGATCAACACCTTGCATCTCATCCAATACTCTTATGCATTTGCTTATAGTGAAACGCTCCTCATTCCTCATTATTGCAGCAGCCCTCATTTTTGAAGCCGCAGCTATTTCCAACATGGCATCAACAATAGCATCACCTGTTGCCTTACGACTTCTCTTACGACGACCTGAATGCGGAGTATTATGTTTATTGTGCCCATCTAAATTGTTTGGCTCCTCTCTTGATCCAGAAGAAGCATCCTCATCGACGAAAGTCAGATTACCAGACATGCTCGACTCTTAGCACATATCAAATGGGCGAGGATTTGGTTTGAATAACCTTCCTTCCAAGAACCTAGAAATCAACAAAGGTCATAATTATTCCCATTTTCCACAAAATCCACTGTCCAAATCCATTTGACATTAAAGCATCCGAAAGCAAGAAATACAAAGCAGTAATAGACCCAAACAAATGATATCTAATGTATTCAGGTAAATATTCCAACATCAATCAGGCATATCAACTGCTTTAAAGGAATATGACAACCTACCCTGCACTATTGATAGAACAAAATACAAACAAAAAGAAGCATGCTTACTCTCTGATGCAATTATACGGGCAGAGAAGGATACCGGATGAATATTGTGGTAAGGTTATGTTCTGCCACAAGATAATTGGAACACATCATCTGGATGGCTCTTTCATGCAAATTTGGTGTATGAGGGAAAATCAGAGTTGGTGGCTCATATATATATATATATATATATATATATATATAGATATACACACACACACACACATACATACATGCACTTGACTAAAGTTCTTTCTAGAAATAATAATGAGACTAGAGTAATAATTAAAGCATTTCGCAATGACACAAGAGCTAAATTGCTGAAGCATGGCACTCTGACTACTTAAGGCATGTCAGTGCAGAATCATAGTTAGTAAGTTCAAATTCACATTAAGAAAATAATCACTTTTACTGTTCAAGGTTAATCTTGTAGAAGATAGCCTCTCTTGCATGTAATCACGAAATTATTTACATATGATAATTTCGTTCAGACCAAAAGGAAGAGACATGATATGCATAGAAAACTAGCGGAATCTAGTCAAACATAAAAGATGCATCTCTACTCACTAAAAATATCAAGAATGTTATGTATTACGCTGAATTATAATGCAACTGAAATGCTTCATTCTTGCATCACTCATTACAAGATCAAGGACAGAGAAACTTTATAATCTATGAATCAAGTCAGTTACCTTCAACATTTTCCTTTTTCAAAAAAGAAGGCCATGTTTGTTTGTGTATTCGGATCAAGATTTTCATATTCATTCCTAGTTAAAAATGAAAATACACAGTTTACATCATTCTCAACTGAAAATACACTTATTTTTATTTTCACTTTCACATTCTCCAATAACTACCTTTTACTTTACCAATTCATACTCATCTTTTTTTTCCCTCACATCTCCTTCTAAATATCTATTTTTTTGGCAACAATTATGGTGTTATAGTGGAATAAAATACATAGAATTAATCTTCATAGGCTTGTGCACATTTTAAGACCCATTTTGAGTATTTCTAGTGCTTTTTTTGGTAAATTTTTATCGTTTTCTACTTATGAGTATATTTAATCAATATAAGATTATCTATTATTTTATCTACACAATATACATAATCTTTACTTTTAACTAACTCAATTCACACATTATCAAATCATCAATTCCAAACACTTTAAAAAACACAACCAGACATGCTCATTTTGAAAATAAAAAAACTCATTTTCACATGCGTTTTAGAAAATAGCTGTTGAAAATGAAATGAAAAGACATCCAAACAGAACCAAAGTGGTTCTCATGCTAAATTAGAGGTAAGACACAATTTAATGCTGAATAAATGTTTCTTGACATGATTTATGGGTGAGAGAGGGACCAGAATACAATCAAAAGAATAGAGATATAGATTGCAATTTAATTTGATGATATATTGTTATCCTGAAGGTCCAAAAAAAAAGGCTTACAGGTTACGGACGCATATTACCAATGTTAAAGTGCGACAGAAAAAAAATGGATATAATAAGATACATACATTACACATACATAAATGAAAGAGAAATTTGAGTACAATTTACAATTGAAAACTTTAGTTAGAGAGAAAAATATTGGATATGTTTCTATGTACATGACGGCAGCTGGCATACATATGAATTCACTATATATAACGAGCAGAAACAAGAATGGAGAAGGAAAAGCTTTCTGAGATTCGCGTAAAGTGAAAAAAAGAATGATGTACATATAATTAACCTACCTACCTGAGATAAACAAAGAGACAGAGCAGAGTGCAAATTGCCAACAACTGAACTGATGAAGAACTGAACTGAACTGATGAAGAACTGAAGTGAAGAAGAAAAAGAAGACGAAAAGGGTTTAAAGTATTTTGACGACGGAGAGTCCTCCCTCTGCTCTGCTGCGTCTTTCCGTGTATGTATGTATGTATGTATATATTTTTTGAAGGTCAACTCAACTGGGGGCCCAAATCAAAGCCCTCTAACTTGTTCTGTTCAGCCCACTTAGCTCTTTTATTACATTAATGATTACTAATTAATTACCCTCATAACATTTCATTCAAGGCCCAAAACCATTTATCCATCTTCACCTAATTTGATGATCCAGCCCAGGGAATTCATTATATCCCCCTAAAATTAGGGAATTAATGCATGTGGAGGACCCACTGACTGGTCATACGTACATAAATATATTCATGTTCCGTTCCATGTTGTTTCATCAAAAGTATACATACACGCGCACTATACAAGAATTCCAAGTTAAATAAATTAATTGAATAATAATTAGGTGTAAGAATCATACTTCAATTCCATACAACAAAATCATTTCTAGCCTGGCCAGCTAGCTAACTAGGTATCATTAATTAGTTGATAAATACTATTGTAAAAGGAAATTACTCATGATCACTGCACCCCATGCATCCATCTGCATTCTCTTACTAGATGCATCCTTCATTTTTCAATTGTAATTTGATAATATATATATATATTTATATTGATACACATAAGTTAAATGGGGAGGTGTAACCCCTCATACTCTCATACCCGGAGAAATTGATTTCTTCGACATATGATGTCTCCATTAAGATTCAATCATTTGTCGTTTTGGAAAATCACAAACTGCTTCCCACTTGCTCCACCATTTTTGGATGTATCGCATTTCATACACACACACACACACATTTTGGAGAATAACAAACTGCTTCCCACTTGGTCCACCATTTTTGGATTTATCACATTTCATACACACACACACACACACACACACACACATATATATATGTTGCGATTATATGTGCATATATAATACATGAATTAAACTTCATATTAAAATAGATGATAAAAAATGAATACTTTATAAATATATGAAATATAAATGTCATTAATCATCTATAATTTTCGGGATAATAACCTTTATGGTCTCCCATCTCTCAAGTTTGTATCACTTAAGTCCCTCATGTCATAATTTTATCACTTAAGTCCCTTATGTCATTATTTTCGTATCACTTAAGTCCTTTCTAGGGTTTTATTGAAAAATAATATTTCAAATAAGTCCTTTAGTTTTGATTACTCTCAAAATTAGTCTCATAAAAGGAAAAATAATCTTTATATATCCTAATTAAAGCAAAAGAAAGATCCAGCTTGAAAATTGGTGTCAGAGCAATAGAAAAAGCCCCGAGCCTCTGCTGCGTGACGCATGACCCCGAAGCGCATGCTCTCCGTAGGGGATGCCCATCCTATGGTTCAATAAACCAGCTAGGCTCTGGGTTGCAAGCTGATAGGTACCTTTTGTTGGGAAACGCTGTTTTACGGGGCGGGGCGGACAAAATGGTATCAAAACCTAGGTTTATTGATGAAATATTTAAATTGGTTACATAAAAGTTATGTTATCCATAACGGAGGAGAATCAAACAAGAATGGAATCGAACGATTGGTCGATTTATTTAGAAAACAGGGAGTATTTCCAAGTACTGGAAATGCAAAGAAGCAAGCGGATTGATAAATTGATCCGATGGAATAAAAAGATTTCAAAAGAAATCATGGAAGAATTTGCTAGAAGTAAAAAACCTGTAGCAGATCATAAAGTAGAGATAAGATACTATGACAGGAAATTATCTCTGAATGATAAATTCAAAGGCAACATCGCGAATGACTTACAACTCGCAGAGATCCCCGAAAAATGGCCAGGGAAAGCAAATAAAGGTAACTCTTTTATTTAAATTCATTTATAATTATGAATTGGAAAGAGATTGAACCGGATACCTCAAAGTTTTCTAAAGATCTTAGAGAGATCCTACCTATGAAAATCGAAAACTTGAACCAGAAACTTGAGGAAATCCTCAAGATTCTTTCAGATCTAAATAGATCTATAACAAATCTAAAAACAATAGTCCTAGATCTGAAAGAAAAACAAGGTATTACCGGTATATCCAAACCAAAAAAGGATTGATTCGGTGGACGAGTACCTCTTCTACACCAGAAGGGGAAGGCTAAGGAAATTCCAAAGCCTAAGACTCAGGAAGAACTACTTATTGATATACTTAGAAAAATAAAATTAAAATGGATATATCAAGAGTGGATCCTTCTGATCTTCAAGAGCTAGTTGAATCTTTCTCTCAACTAGCGTTTGTAGATTTGATTAATGTTAAAGCCAATGAAACAAATTTTCTGACCTTAACAATGCCAAGAGAAAGCTCCGCGTCAAATAATCCTCTACAGGATGAACCGATGAGTGAAAGTGGAGATTTGTATATAAACGCAACCCCCACCGTATTGGGAGGAACGTTTAGAGTAAATCACACCAGAAAATACACCCTCGGCAAGGACTATGTCACAACCCTTGCACCCATATGGTACTATCCTAAATTTGGATATAATCAATTTCAGAAACATCGAAAAATTAATCGATGAATGGGTAGCCGCTATGAAAATAGCCGCCACTACACTGGAACTCAACAAAGAAAATGTCATAAGACTAATGGAGTTAAGCTTAGAAGGATCTGTAAAGGTGGGTTGGGAACGCACCTCGGAAACATTTAAGCAAGAAGTTTTAGCTAGAGAATCTAAAAGTACAATTGCTGATAGATTCGGAAGGTTAATAAAATTACATTTTATTCGAGATGGATACTTCGGTGAAACTAATACAGAAAAAACTAGAGAGTACTCAGAAGAACTCTATGGTATTGAATGTAGAAATATTTGTGCAATCTATGAATACATTTATTGGTTTCGAAAATATTTCTTCCATGCGGATGTTAGTGTAGAAATTGCTGCACCCATGTTCTTTGCAAAAATTTGCAGTCCTTGGAGGGAAATGTTAATTCATTACTACAAGATCCCGGAAGGGCAAATTGATAAGGTCGCTAGACGAATGTCTTTCTTGAAAGAAAAACTGAAAGGCTGGTGTCAACAAGCCTCTATCCAAAAGAACATGAAAAGACTAAGAGGAAAAATTAAGAGAACCCTTCTTTGTTGTGATAATAATGATTTTTCAACAATTATTGAAGAATCAATTGAGCAAAGAAAGAAGAGAAAGCGATTTGTACGCCCTGATAACATAAGTAACAAAAGGCGATCTTCTTTTAGGAGAAAGTCTTGGTGGTCTAAATCTAAAGCCCGATCTTATAAATCTAGCCAGAGATCCGGACTGACTAGGGTGTCTTCCTAAGGATCTCAAAAATCCGATGGAAAAAAACCCACAAGACGAACTTTCAGAAGGGCACATACCCGGACAAATGAAAGTTTCAAAGATTGTAACTGCTGGACATGTGGAGCTCGTGGCCACATTTCACTAGATTGTCCACAAAAGAGTGGTGAATTAAAATAATTTGAAGCCACTGCGGACATACTGGATGCAGTTTTCTACGGAGATTTGGTGCCAGTTTACCAATTTGAAAATATACCCTCAGACGAAAGTGTCTATGAGGAAGAAATGGATTCAGATGGATCTTCAACCGAATCAGAATAACCCTAACGAAGGGGATAGGCTCCAAACATCGAACAACCTATTAGGATTCTTTTCCAGGTCATCTATAACAGATAAAACCATGGAAAAAATAATGAGGCAAAACTCTAACCTTGGACCATATGAGGGTTTCAGAGTTAGCAGAATTAGCTGAATCCTAAATCAAATAGGATTAAATCAAAGAAAGCATAACATCATATACAAGGTAAGTTCAGGGGAGCTTTCAATCCCTATGGAATTAACTAGCAATGTGATGGAAATGCAACTTATTCCAAAAGAAGAAATTAACTAGACTCAAAGAGGAAGTAGCGGTTACTATGAAATGGATCCATATAGGAACTATTGAAGTAGTAATTAAAGCCACTTTCAAAGAAGGTATTAATTCTCCATTATATTTATCTATAATGGATAAGAGAATTAATAACTTAAGAGATGGTTGTCTTGGTACAATGGTAGGAAACTTATATGCAGACAAACTTATATTTGATATTCATCCTAGAATTGCATATAACCTAGCTGATCAAGATTTCAGTCGAGTCTTAACCCTCCATCAAGATTTTAAAAGAAATGATCTTATGAAAGAGGGAAGTAGACCCTATTCTATTACATATAGAATTGCATATGCACTTTCCAATACACATCATTCTGATTTGTTTATTAGGAAATAGTATATTGAAATTCCAAGAATTTTCAAGGAATTTGTTAAGGGAATGACACACGACCCCATTCAAATACCAAGAATTGGGGGTGTTGATATCCTAATTCGAGACCATCCAGTTCTGGATCGCTCAATAAGTATAAGAACGGATTTTAATAGCAGAATGTCCTTTTCAGAAGAAAGGATTAGGAGTTTGAAAGGAAAAGAATTAATTGAAGATTCAACTGCTCAAGCTATTTGGGTAGATAATGTAAAGATTAGATGCCCTAAAGGATGGAAAGAAGTGCAAGTTATATTTGATATTACAAAGAAGAATAATTACTTTCCTTGTGATGATCTATATCACTTGCAACAATCTACTACTGGCAAATACGAATGTATGCTAGAAATGGCAGGACATGAAGTATTCGTTGCAGGAGTTGCAGGACGTGACCAAGGAATTACTACCTTGGGATTAAGTTTCTTTGAGGAACACAAACCTTAGGGAAGAAAAAGAAAAGGCATGGAATTTAGTTTGGATGGATATATTATTCAAGTTGAATAAATGACTAGTCCTTTTTCTATATACATATATGTTGGTATGTTCTACGAACAATATATGTCAGAATATTTCGCAACTTATATTGATTCTGGATCAGGGATTTGTATAGCAAAACCTGGTATTTTTCCTAACAATGCTATGAAATCTTTACCTATTATTGCAGGATGAGATTTTTCTCAGAAAATCTTCATACTCAATAAAGGTATTCAAGAAACACACATCATGATTGGAGGGGCATTTGGAACACCTTGGTTCAAGGTAAAAATGCCACCAATATACTTTCATGATACCGGAACAGATATTTTGCTGGGTAATAATTTTATCCAGACTTTTTCAAAATATGTGCAAGATAATAACAAAAATTTGTTGATTTTTACTAGTAATTGTGGTAATGAGATACAAGTTTTGTGGCAAGCAAAAGCTTTAAATAGGATTATGCCTATTAATTTTCGCAGCAAACGTGGTGATTTTAATACAGATTCCAAATTAACCCATCCTAAAATGCAAGATAAACGAAAATTTGGAAAGGCTTTGCTGCCATTCAGACAACAGGGATATGAAGAGTATTGTGAAGATTCTCACCTGGTTTCTCAAAAAATTAATCTTCTAGAAAAAACTAGAACTAGAGAACTAGATGAAGAAGGAATTTGCCTTCTTAAGAATACTTTACAAGAAAAGAAATCATGGGTTAACATTGACGAAGAAAGCTTGCTTTCTCTTGAAAATGTTAAGCGACTAATTCAAAGGAACTTCAATGAGAATCCTTTGGCTTGGTGGGACAAAGATAAGATCGAAGCTACTCTGAAAGTAAAAGAGCAATGCAAGTATGAGTATGTTCGATACAAGCCAATCCAGATGAATATGGAAAATAAGAAGGATATGCAAATAGTTATTGAAGAGCATATCGATTTAAACTCATTGAACCTGGAGTCTCTACTTATAATAGCCCTTGGTTTTTGGTAAGAAACCATGATGAGGTAAAAAGAGGAAAGACAAGGTTAGTAATCAACTATTAAGGTATCAATAAGATACTTGAATTTGATGGTTACTATATTCCTAGTAGAGAACACTTAATTGATTACATTAAAGGAGCAAAAGTGTTTTCTAAGTTCGATTGTAAATCTGGTTTCTATCAGTTTAAGATGAAAAAGAAGTCTAGAAAATATACCGCATTCTCTACTCCACAAGGTCAATATATCTGGAATGTACTTCTAATGGGTTTGGCAAATGCACCCCAAATATACCAAAGAAAGATGGATAATCTATTTAAAGATTATTTCAAATTTATGTTTGTCTATATTGATGACATCCTGATTGCATCCAAAAATATGAAGGAACATATAAACATCTTGAAATATTTTCTGATGCATGTTATAAAGAAGGATTAGTGCTTTCTGAAAAGAAGGAAATAATTGGAGTTAATAAGATTGAATTTTTGGGTATTCTTATTGACGAAATAGGTATTGAACTCCAGGAACATATTGTGGAAAAAATTTGTAATTTTCCTGATGTCTTGAAAGATAAAAAACAGCTTCAAAGCTTTTTGAGAGTAGTTAATTTTGCAGGTATCTTCATAAAAGATCTGCCAAAATATAGAAAGGATTTCCGACCTCTCTTAAAAGAGACGGAGAGTACAAAGTGGAAGTGGAAAGAAATTCACACTCAGAGAATTCGTAAGTTGAAACAAGTTTGCAATAACTTGCCTAAACTCGCAATACCACAAAACAAGGATGATTTGGTAGTCTATACAGATGCCAATGATTACAGATGGGCAGCGGTACTCATGAAAAAGACAACTACAGGGGAAAAGCCTTGTAGATATGCAGGAGGATTGTTCACTGAACAACAAGTCAGTTTTTGGCATATAAACGAGAAATAATTCTTTTCTTTCTGGAAGGCATTTAAGAAATTACCTCTATTTTTATTCGCTAAAGAATTTACACTGAAAGTTGATAATACTAATGTTAAAGCTTTTTTGAAAAATAAACTCGAATCAAAAATTGAAAAGGCACGTATTATCAGATGACAAGCTGAATGTCAATATTATTGTTTTGACATTATTATTGTGAAATCTCATGAGAATGTTCTTGCATATTTCTCGACGAGAGATGGAAGTGTCTGAAGCCAATTCCATCATCAAGAGATACAAGTATCTCAAGGAAAACCATGAGGACCTTGGCAAAAAGTTTGGACAGTTATTAGCTAACACTGAAGTAGCTGGCCATGTACAACGAGCTGATCTGGGCATAGTCCAGGACACAATCAATGGAACAATATATGCCATGACTCAATTACGGACTACATTACAAGATCCAATTCGAAAGGCATCATCTTCAGTGATGACTCGCAAATTACAAAAGCAGGACTCTACACCTGCGTTTAGAGAACGGGGCTCTATACCCGGAACGGTGGATTCAAATACCACTTGCACAAGTCGATTTTCAGACTTTGAGAAAACGGAAAAAATTGAACAATCGGAAGTGAAAACTTCTATTGCTTCAAGTCAACCCGACACCTCTGGGGTAAAAGAGAGAGAGATTAACCTTAGGCCACAGATCGGCACCTCTAAGGTTAATACTGACAAGATTAATTTGCATTGGCAGGTTTATCAGCGCTCTTGGGAAAAATTAATCTCAAGAAAAGGAATAAATCCTAATGAGTCCTTGGTAGAAATATCAGGGAAGTATCCCAGGATTTGGATGAAGGAAGGATCAAATCCCGACGAACTCTGAGAATGGTATGATTTTGGAGCATTAGCTTCAATACATAGTATGTCACCAAGTTTTCCGGAGATTTCCAAACTTTTGGATTGGATTTCCAGTGCAGTGTATGATTCATGGCAAAACAACCAACACTTAAAAATGGGTGATATCTTGAAGTTGAAGTTTATGTCGGCAGCACCAGAAATTGCAGGAAAAGGGTTTCATCCAGTGTTTCATTTTATTAAGTTATAGAGATCAGATATGACAGCCTACAACAGAGTTAAGGTTGCAACAGGAGAAGCTCCTTTGGTCAGTTTCATCAATGAAGATGATATTTCCACCAGAAGAGCATGGGGAATGTGGGTCTGTCTCATAG
Source organism: Buddleja alternifolia (assembly GCA_019426215.1). Lineage (NCBI taxonomy): Eukaryota > Viridiplantae > Streptophyta > Magnoliopsida > Lamiales > Scrophulariaceae > Buddleja > Buddleja alternifolia. The sequence goes on along the minus strand of CM033393.1, from coordinate 242,400 downwards.
AGATGGACAAGGTCAAATATCCATTCAAAATATTTTCAAACTCAGTGAATGGATCATTCCTGTTAAACTCCATGACAGGGAAAAGTACTGAATTCGCAGAAAAGCTCTTTGAACAAAAGAAGACGTTGATTTTGGAAAACAAGTTATCAGCAACTGAATCTACCAGGAAAAAGGCCTGTAACATGATGCATGTTAATTAATGGCACAATCGGGAGCGTTCAAGTTGTGAGTTCCAAGAAAAACCTTTATTTGGTACAAAAATACGGCTTACCAAGATGAAACCTGAATTCGATAAGGATAAGGGAAAAAAAAGTTTTACCCCCGGGGTTTTCACAAACCAGGGTAAAATCATGTAAAAGAAAAAGGCTTGAATAGTCAGGTGCAATAATTGAAGAATCAATCATGTGATTGATTAAAGAGGATAGCTGAAAAAGAAAACAGCTGTAAAAGGACAGGCGTGGCAGACAAAGTCATAAACATAGGGACCCACGCGCATTAAAGATTGACGTATGCAATGACGTCAAAAAATTAAACAAGCTTTGGAGTCCACATTTGGAATCCGAAACTAATGGCTATAAGAAGGAAGCTCAAAAGCAAATGGAGAATCACAGAAAACTTCTCCAACTCTTTCATATACAAATATTCATAGAAAATTTGTAATCTTTCTTCTTTAAATAGTCGTTCTTTTACGAGTGTATGGGGATTTCCCCAATAGTAGTCCTCTCATGGGAGGCTGAAGGATTTCTCCTCCAATAGCGGAGTAGAATAATATTATGTAATTTTAATTTGTATTTCATCAATAAAAGTAAAGGCTTTGTCCAACTTGTTGTCCAAAATTCAAATTATATTTATATAATTATATACCTTTTACGCCCAAAGGTAGGAAACGAAATTGGGCTGTGTTGAGTATCGCTGAAGGAGCCAAGGCTTGCGAACCATCAGTTGCGGTTGTGTGGTTGGAATAAGTTCCTAAAATTGAGGATTTGGAATACTCGGCGATAAGGTAGTCAAAAGAAGGTATAGATTTATGAAAAGTTAATTTTATTTTGGAAGCATGTTGGGCCTAATCAGTCGGAAAAATCTTTTGCAAAATCTTCAGAGAATAAGGATAATTTTGAACATGAATAATTTTAACGAACTAATTGAGGAAGATTAAAACTTTTTGGCCAATTTGAAATAAAGAAAAAGAATGAAGGACCATAGTGACACATATTTTCTAGAAGAGGGACTAATGTGCCAATTTTATTAGATGAAGGACCAAAGTAAAACAAACCATAGACAAGAGGGACTATAAGAGTCATTTGCCCATAATTTTGTTACAATAATTTCGGAAGTGCATTATATATATAGGATATGGATCAAATACATCCCTATAAGTTAGGTAAGATATAAGACTCAATCTAAACCATTTAAATCAATTGATCCCAAGGTCCATAATTATGCCCATTTTATCGGATATAATATTTAATTTAATGATGAAAAGGGCATTTTAGGCAATAGTCATAACAAACCTATGCAATTAACATGCAGATCAAAATCAAATCCCATATATTACGCAGTAACAGAATCATCTTCTCATTTTAATTAATAAATCCAACTTCAGTCTTATGGGGTTATTTTGCTTTCATGGCCATTGAAAGCTTACCCGGTAACCAATTCTTGGAAAGGATATTATCACTGCACTAAGCAGAAGATACAAGTAAGCCCTTCGAATTATACGGTATATTGTTATTTTGTTTTTACCAAATTGTTATTGCTAACTCTTAAAAATTATCATTGTTTTATCTAATTGGCAGAGTTTTGGAAGACTACCATGCGTCCTTTGTGGAGACGGTTCCTTTCACGACAATCGCAACGTTTACAATCTTTCAAACGACATATATATAATATACAGAATGTTAACACATATTATACAGTAATGTTATAGGTATTATACAGTTCATTTATAGTGAGTATACAATGTATATTAAAATGCTCTCAACAGGGTCAGTTGCATAATATATACAAGCTTGGGATCAGAAATCCTCAAATGAGCCGAACTAAAGGGTGTGGTAAAAGAATTAAGAGCAGTGCGGAGATATCCAAGCATGTTCCCAAGAGGAGGAAATGTGCTGCATGTGGAAAAGTCGATGGGCATAATGCGAGAACGTGTCCCTCAAAAGAAAAATAGGAGTGTTTTTTTTTATAATTGTTAATATACGAATGAAGTAGTGTTCAATGTATAATTTAGGATTATACTTTGTATAATGAAGTTGTTAATCAACGTATAATGAATCAATGAAACAGTTTTTTTGTTAATTAATATATTATACAACAAATTCATCACCATTATACAATACCATATATTACATTATACAGTTCATAGATGGGACATATACAGTGTGTAATGAACTTGTTAATTAATGTAAAATGAAACATGAATGACAGTAAAATGAAGTGTTATTCAGTGTATGTTAAAAATGCCATGTATCTTGTATATATTTGAGTGCTTTTTTTTTATTATACAGTTTAATTATATAAATTAATTGAGTATTTTTTATTGTGCACAATGAAATATTGCTGGGTTGTTAGACTGCATTAAAGTTACTGTATAATGTAATTGTATTAACTGTATAATTAACTATCAATTGCTGTATAATATGTATATTTTAGTTGCTTTATGTATTATGAACACTTAATTACACTTTATATGAACAGAACAATAAGAGGATATGTTCAATGAACACCTTTATATATTTAAACTGCTCATACAAAGTTATATTGCAACAAAAACTAATAACTAATTAAAAAAAAAGCTGTACAATGAATTTAAAAATTCCAGAATATTGCAATCCCATCATGTTGCTTATATCTAACCCTTCTTCCCTTTCTTCCTTTTGGACTTGTTCATGCTCAAACTCCTTTGATCATATGATGATGTCGTCCTTGAGTGCGTTCAGATCGCAAGTAAGTATCTTTTCCAAATAAAGCGACCTCAATCTAGTGAGTTTTGCAACTTGTGATTTCTGCATTATATAACCCATTATATAGTACATTATACATGATTATACAGTAACATTGAATTCATTATACAGTATATGTAAACACAATATTCAGTAACATTACACACACTAGTTTTAAAAAAAACCAGCATTTCTTTACACAGATAAGTATTTGAAATGAATAAATCACTCCTTATTTGCATAAAAAAATCAACAAAAACATATTTATGTGTTCCAAATATATTCGTATTGATGCAGAAACGATCAAAATCAACAAAATACACAACATTATCACCCAGAATTTAGAGGATGAACTGAAAATGGTATTTTCGACTGTTACCTGACGATTTTGATGGATTTTTTGACCTCATTGTGTGCGTTTCAAAAAATTGAAATCGGGAGAAAATTACAGCGTTGCAAGAGTGTGTAATCGAAAATATGGAGTTATATTTTGGAAATAATTGACGTATTTAATGAGATTGGAATCGTGGGTAACTGTTAAATGATTGTGGGTTCAAAAATGAGAGAGATTTCAGGGATGATTGTGGAGCGAATTTAAGAATTGATTTGTTGTATAATGACGTCAATTTTACCAGTTTAACCCTAGGTCAACGTTTTTATATGTTTCCCGCGTGTTTCAGTGATTAATTTGGGCTGTTGGATTTAATTGATGCAATGGTGTATATTGGGTCTTATATCTTATCTAAGATAGGGTATGTATTAGATCTTGACCCTATATATATATATATATATATATGCAGCGGGTAGCACACTAGTTAAGTATATATAATTGAATTAACTGCCCTGGGGTGAGTGAGTAATGGGGAATATAATGAATGTGTGGTGTTGATGATCATTAGAAATTAAAATACGTACCCTACAGAATCCCGCATATGTAGTTTTGACTTTTAAGTGGGGTTGAAGCTTCTGGGCCAATGTAATAAGTGATAAAGAAATATTGTAAAGTTCCATTGTTCCCATTACAATATTGAAAAGAAATATGGTCTAAAACACAATATATAGATCAGTGGCAGATATTGGTGCTCATAAATCATAATCATTGTGATTGTAGATGTGGAGGAGGAGGAGCATATCTCTTCCCACTCAAACAAACACGTCCATTACCAATGTTCCATTGAAGTTGTGTTTGGGAATGATTATAATCGATCGAATGGTCAAATTAACCACTTTTAGTGTATTTCATACGCAATCCTACCTTACTTTTTTTACAACAATATTGTAAATTATTGATTGTGATGCAATCAATGAATGCAATAGAATAATACCATGATCCCACATTCCCACATTCCCACTATATATGTATGTACAATGAATGAATGAATGAATCTCTACTCTATGAACACGATGAATATGCACCCAAAACTTGTTTTAATTGTGTATATACGGGAATATCACAACTTGGTTTTGATTTATTTCCTTTATATTCGTTTGGAGAAATATTAATTCTTTTTTTTTTTGAGAAGTGAGAAATATTAATTCGAAATCACTATATGTAAGATTAGGATAAACATATTAATTAATTAGGTGAATATTTTTCTGATTAATTGAGAATTGTTATTTTAACATACGATCTATTTCTTGTTACAGATACTGATATATAATCAAATATTATTTTTTATTTTATTTTGAAAAACAAGTAACAATAACAAATTATAACCAGAAAATACCCTTTATTGTTGAGAGGAGTAAGAAGACTACAAAGAAAGTATTCAAAATTTGTCAAAAGTCCATAATCTAGTCTATCTCCCGGTATTTATAGAGCCAAGACCCCCCTAGTCTTATGCCTAAGACGTGCTCAACATACGATTTATGCCGTGGTAATTGTCATTGTAATGGTCTCATCGCGTGAGTATAGGGAAACGTCATGGGCAACCTGTTATGGCCATTACTAGATCCGCTCATAGTTCTATACTTATGTGAGTGGGCTCTAGCTATTATGATCGACCTGAGTAGAATAATACTCAACCCTTAACCTTGGGGTTGAGTTCTTGGTGTTCAACCCAAGTCACCCAGGTCTAAACCTTGTTACTCGACCTCAACCTTGGGGTTGGGTGCTTGTTACTCAACTCTAGAGGTTGGGGTTGATCAGTGCTATTGAGGGACTCGATACATTTTGGGGTCGAGTATTGGCTACTTGGCTTGCAATCTGGTAAGCGATTTTAACTGAGGTATTTCGATTCGAGCCCAATTCATTTTGGAATTTATTTTTTGTCATGAGCCTCGTGACGGGCAAGGATAATTTTTTTACCCGTATCAATACCATAAATATATATATAGCTTTTCATATTCAATAGAGTGCCAATATTGATTTGTATATATACCATGAAATACGGATCATGCATCAAAACTTCTTCTTTAAGATGTTTTTAGTCATGACTTACAAAATCAAAAGAGTCTTTTTGAAAGAGTTATAATTATATTGGAAGGAAAAAAAAAAGTGGGGCCTCTTGTTGTTGGACATTGTTTTTGGCTAGTGCCTTCATTTTCTATTAATTCCCTTTTTTCTTACATAAATTATTGTTGATTTGCCAAACCAACAAAAGGACAAGGGTTATACAGTAGTAATAAGTCGATTTTGCTGTTTATTAGTCAACTGATATATCCACTCAAAATGCATGGATGGATGTGTAGGAGAGGTTTTCAAGCTTCAAATCATTCAAATATTTCATCATTGATCATTAATCATTTTGTAGCCTCTCCGATGAAGACCTCCACTGGGTTTTTGTCCGATCATTTAATTTGGTGCCCTTAAACTTTTTCCAATAATGGATGTAGTAACTTCTCCTCTCATAAGGAAGGCCCAGGTCTTTTAGTATCGACCCACCATGCATGGAATTATATATAAAACATTTTCTAATAAAAATATATAATAAATAATTTTAGTTAGTTAGTATCTTACTAGTATAATTGTTTTAGCTAGTGTTGTTTACCTCATTTGTATATGTAGAAATAAAATTATACACCTAACGTCCATATATATATATGATGCATGCATGCATATATATTTAATTTCATATGCATGATACGGAACATAGAGCAAAAGTAAATCATTCATCAAATTCCCATTATCATTTTATTTATTTTTCTTTTTTGCTAGTAGTTCATAATTAAAACTGCAGAGTACAGATTCTGCGCACTCCCACGAGCAAGAAATTAGCGGAGAATAATTAGTTAATTATATATACTAGCAGTAGCCGCGCACTCGATGCGTGTGCAACAAAAGATTTCTATAACATTCTCAAAATAGATTAGCTTGTATAGTATAAAAATTTCGAAGCCAAATTATGGAAAGGAAGAATTGTGATTGATACGAAAACTTCTCGAATTTCTAACAATCCTTTATATCAGTTTGGCGAAGTCCCCACAAATAATCCAATTTTAGCATACATCACATTCACAACAGTGTATTGACAAAATAATCTCAATTTGAAACAACCCCATAATTTACAACTGTGGTGTTAATGAGTTTTTCAATTTGCTTATGAGTATTTTTTGGCACATACTTTATTTGATGAGACTACGAAAAGTTGAAAATTGTGTCCGAGAAATAATGCAGCGTATTATTTTGATTTCGAAATGAAATCAAAGAGAATATATCGATTCGTTGTCAAATTCGACAACATAAAATTGATGAAAGAAACAATCTAAATTTTCTTTTCTTTACAAAGTTTATACGTCAAAGCATGACTGAATTGTATTTCGCAACCAAATCTAACGAACTGAACTCTGCCACGTATAATATTGTGCAGTGGCTTGGGAATTCAGTACTGGAGTAAGAAATAAAATTTGAAATGCCCGAAGAATTCATCTGCAAAAATGAAACAAATCATCTCTCACGTATTTCGACGAATGAAGTCCCCCATTAAGCATAAATGCGTAGAAATCAATAAATTCAGGAAATAAACAAAAGAATAAAAAATAAACCCAATTTAGTCCAAACAAAACTCATCAATTATAGGAACGAATAAGAGAAAAAGGAAACGTAATTCATGATAATTCATACCTCAATACACTTCCGGTTATGACAATTCACGAAATAAGAGCATAAAGATTAAAGACACAAGAATTTACGTAGTTCGGCAATTGCCTACATCCACGGGAGAGGAGAGAGTATTTTACTATTGATAAAAGAGGTACAAATTACAATGAATGTCCAAAAAATACTGAACTAAAACCTTGCCCTAGATAATGGGCTTGCTGCATAATTTTGAGCCTAGAACTTTACGACATATCACAACACTTCCAAACAATGTCATATTGCCAACAATCTATACAAATAATTGATTATTCACCCTTGGATGTATACATTACAAATAGCCCATGGGTGTGTCATCATATCTTTTTCTTTTTATCACCACAATTGGCCTTCACAAATGATCCAGCATATAAATGATTTGTGATAAAGGCATCCTATCTTACAATTTCAGCCTATGAAATGGAACGACGATAGAAAAGCAAGAAGTTGAAGAAAGTGGTGGTTACAACTTACAAATTGTTGCAAGGGTGAAATAACCGGCGGTAATACGTGAAGGAAAATGTGGGAGCTAGTTATTTCCTGCAAATTGAGAAGGGTATTTTAGGTAGATCATTTAAAAACATACCAAAATAATTTTTCTAGGGTACTCACACTTTATAAAAGAATAAAGATAGCACCAATTAAGTGCAGGTAAACTTGGCGGCCAGGTATTCCATCACTTTGCGATTAGGCCATTCTATCGCAGTTAATTTGGAATAATCCAAAGCTGTTTAGATTACACATGCTAAACATATATATAGTACGTATATATATGAATTGTTTACTAAGTTCAAGAGCCTGCAGTTTACGTGATCCAATAATAAATAGCAACATGAGCTTTGCCTTGCATACTAAGGAGGCATCAAACCTCAATATCAACGTAACAAACAATTAAAGTTAACAATTTAAATTCATGCCTTTAAGCTATCATCTCGTGATGATGTCCTAATTAATTTACCCTAGCTAGAATTTGGTAATTAACACCATATATAGTGTATGTAGCTCGTATTCCTATAAGCAACGCGAGCAATGATTCTAATTAGAAAATTATTTGACAATATACAACAACCATATATAATATATATTGCAGTGTGCATGTGGAAGTTGGTTTCGAGGCAACATACAGCTCCAAAAAGATTCCACATTCAATCAAACCACTAAGCTTAATTAGCCAATTAAGGTACAAAGTTATAGAAAATTAATTTAATTGACAGGCCAGGCCATAAAGAATGTTTTCGTAACCGTATCCACCAATCACCATGTTCATTAATTTATCAACTTTATAATATTTTGAATCGTGATCATAACCTTTTTGTTATGTTGCAATCCAGGTCTCCACACAGGGTTAAAAGCAACTTGTACAAAACCACACTATTATGATATAAATAAGAAAAAATCTTCTTTCATATGTTGAAGATGAATATATATATATATAGCAGATAATTAATTATACAAAACTTTTCTTATTTCATTTTCTAGGAACTCGTTTGCACCTTTTTCTTACTATTATATGTGCTGTTTTTAATTTGGTAAAACTGTCAATTTAGTCTTGTAGCTTATTGTCTTTGGCAATTTTAGTCCAGTTTCTTTAAAATTGGCAATTTTGGTCGTCCACATTTCTCAATTCGGCAATTTGAGGCCAATTTTCACTGAAATTGACTAAATCAACCGGAAATTAACATGTGCACCACACGTGATCCCTTTAAATTGGAAATTTTCAATTTTTCAACCAATTAATCTGATGTGGACGCTTGACTTGGATTAATTGCCACCTAGACTGCCATTTGGACTAATTGAAACACTTGTCCATATTAAACAAAAACCAAATAGAATTAAAAAAAATCAACAAAAAGATCGGGGCTTAGATTCAAAATTCACAAAAACTATTAGATTTAGGTTATTGGGGGTTATTTTATGGCTTTTATAGTAGTTTTTGTCATATTGTGGGGTAAAGTGAAGATCCTTTAATGTGTGTGGCTCTTGAACGGTGAAAAAAATATTCGAAAATGGTCCCCCCAACCAACTTTTTCCAATACAGTAATACTTCTGTGTTTATTTAAAATATATGATACTAGAGGCAGCGCTGCCAGCTGAGGTCTTGGTGGCTTCCCCAGCCATGCAGCTCTTTCCATGTTGTCACCCTTTAATTTTTATGCTATCGCACTTTTTTTAGTCTACTTAGTGACATTTATTCTTAGTTGCTCATTGATGGGCGGATGTTATTTTAGCCATATGAGGCTTGATGGACATTATTCCTCTTGGCAGGTTGCCTTGTAACGAATTTTCTTCTTATCATGAATCTTATCTTTTAGTATGTTGTCATTGACTTCTTTCACTGTTCAAAAAGTTGGCTACTTGGCCAGGAGTAGCCATGTACCATGTATATATTTTTCTCCCCTTGCGTAGCCCCCTACTCCTTAATTGTGCTTAGTCAAATTTAGGAGTAAGTGACTATCTAGGGAGTTAGAAAATATTTTTGCTTTTTGCCATACGGTGATTGTTTACCCCCATGTTTAGGTGGGTTGAATGATTGTTTATGTTGCTTCTACTTACTTCCTAATCATCTCTTGGAGGGTAGGTGTGTAAGTGATAGCAAGGTAAGTGGCATGTGGTGCCTTGTGTGTTTTGTGTCGGCTTAGACAATTATTATCTCTATGCATTATCAGCATGAAGTAAAGTTGATTCTTTATTCTGATATTTTTCTTTCACTATCTCCTCGGTGTTTGATAACAACACTGGGAATAGTGAGGTTTATGTAATTGGAATGGACAACACGGTTCATGATACCGCAAGTCGCCACTTATTACGGGCTTGGGTGCCTCTTAGTTTGTTTACAATCTCAATCTGTACCCTTAATGGGAGTGGGGGGAACCTTCGTAAGTCCTCTACCTCTCTTGGTATTATCGGAGGGATTATGTGGTATAATCTCTATCCATAGCCTTAGTGGGTGGGGAGACCTTTTGTAGGCCCTCGGCCTCTCTCGGTCTTATGGAGGGACTATAGGGCATGATCTCAATCCAAAGTCCTAATGGGAGTGGGGAGACCTTTTGTAGGTCCTCAACCTCTCTCGATACTATGGAGGGATTATAGGGTAGCCCATCCTCTGACTAGTCATAAATGACCTGGGGGATATTAGCGATGCCACCCATGTTGACCTCGAATGGGGTCGCATGTGATATTCGTAAGGCCTCCAGTGGGAGCTTGGTAGCTCCCAGGGGTTGTGTTAAAGTTTTTGTTCCTTCCCTTATGTGGGTGGAGCGGTTGTTAGCTTATAGCTGCTGGATAATAGCACAACAATGGTGACACAAGCATCTAAGTATACGTTTGGACAGTGGCCTAAATTTATCAAGTGTCACCTACTTATCATCATGGAAACTTAAAGAATAGTGGAAATAAAGTAAGTGTTGAGACCTTATGATGGCCCCAGTTGGAGCCATCCACTCTCAGTTTGCTATTCGACCATGACTCAAAGATAATGTTTACCATATGAAGAGGAAATTATTAAGCACTCAGATAAATTATTCAAGTCATTCATGCATGAATTAAAAAAAATAATGGGGGTGCACGTAGTCACCTCAAAACAACGTCTGTGGGTGCAATTAGGCACCTCAAAACATAAAAAACACTTGGCTCATGGCCAACATGATATTGTCTTTAAATTGTTTATGGAATAGGTGGTGACTGATAGTTTACCTTTAGAAGCCTCTAGGGGGTCAGTACTCTGACTCCGCTGAGTTGGGAAAGTACTCCTCTGTCGAGATCACGTTGATCGCTGCTTGCTTCCCTTTATCCTTAGGGTCATTCTCTTTATGCTTTCTTTTGGGTTTCTTTAGGGCGTTCACATAGCACTCTCTCGCCAGCTTAACATCCCCAATCGCTTTTCCCACTCCCTTGGGGTGGGGAACTTGATCTTCATGTGGAAAGTTGAGATAACAGCCTGGAATAAGTTCAAGCTCGGGCTCCCCAAGATGACATTGTAGGTGGAAGGGGCTTTGACCACTAAGAACTTAACCATTTTTGTAGAGCGTGTGGGATAGACGCTAAGAAAGATGGGGAGAATTATTTTCCCTAGGGCTTCCACAATCTCACCCGTGAATCCCGTGAGGGAAGTGTTGGCCGTCTGAAGCTGAGCATTGTCTACCCCCAACTGAGCAAAGGCATCGTGGGATATTTTGTCCGCCGAACTCCCACTATCAACTAACACCTTTTTTACCAAGAAGTTTGAGATGGTGGCGGTTATTACTAAGGAATCATTTTTTAAGTGGATCCCATCCCCCACATCTTAATGACTAAACTCTATAGTGGGACTATTGGCTCCTATCTGATTGACTTGACCCCCATGTGGGGCACTCGAAGCGTGCATCCCAGTAGTTGCTCTCACCGAGGATTTCCTCGCATTCACCAAATTGCCTCCGACTGACCCTCCTAAAATCACCCCTATGATCCCATTCACCGAGGGATTGTCCATGTCTGAGTCCAATGTCTGGGGGTTGCTCTTGCCCCATCTCTATCCCTCCGTCTCTGGAGTGCCTGAACGGTTACCTCGGATGGGGAAATCATCTCTTGCAGGTAGCCTCTCTTGATAAACTTTTCAATCTCCACTCGTAGGTGGTGGCATTCTTCCGTCGTGTATCCTTTCACGATGGAACCTACAATACTTTTTGAACTTGAGGCATTTAGGACTATCTCTCATCTTCTTCGGCCATAAGACTATGCCTTGCTGCTTTGCTATGGCCAAGACTTGTTCCCTCGAAAGGGTAAGTGGCGTCTACTTGTTGAACCCCGATGGGGGCATAGGCTTTCTCTCTTAAGCTTTCGGCGCCTTGTTTTTATATCTGGCTTTCCTCTTGTTGCCACCACTTTCATTCCTTAGTGACCCTATGGTCTCTTCAATCCTTATGTATTTCTCAGCTCTAGCCAGCAACTCCACCATGGTCGTTGGGGGCTTCCCTGTAGTTGACTCTTTGAATCTACCATTCCGTAAGTTCTTCTACATAATGCTTGACAACAGCTCGTGATTAACATGTGGCACCTCAGACACCGCATTGGAGAACCGTCTCACATAATCCCGCAAAGATTCTCCATCTCTTTGAACTACCGTGAATAAGAAAGATGTTATCTTTGGGTATTTCTTGTTCATGGAGAAGTGATTAAGGAAGTGCTTGATCAGCTGATCAAAGTCGGTGATAGTGCCAACCGGTAGCCTATTTAACCAACTTAAAGCTTTTGCTGAGAGAGTGGTCCTGAAGATCTTGCAGTATGCGGCGTCGCTGATATCATACACATCTGCCTTTGCGTTGAACTTGTCAACATGTTCTTGAAGGTCTCCATCTCCCTTGTACTTTCTCAGGTGTGGAATTTTAAGTCCTAAGGGCGAGGAATCAGCCAATATTACTGAACAGAATGGGCTTCTCTTCAACGGAGCCACCACTAAGGGGACCAACTACATGTCCTCATACCTCTCGTAGTCCTCGGGGCTTCTATCACGGCGAGCTTCCTGTCTTCTTTGACCCTCATACCTTGGCAAGGCCTCCTCGAGGGTCACTGAGATGTGACTCGACGAGGAGATCGGGGAGGCGTTGGCCTTCTATCCCTGCTTCTTAATTGGTGGCCTTTCAGGGGGTGAGGCCACACTGTTCTCTTTTTCTCTGGTAGCGCCATTCACCGGAGAGTTGGAACATTTTGAACCAATCCCGCCGGGGGTCTCTTGACCTCGGTGGGGGGATTGGCCTAGCGCCCCTCGATGGTGGGGACTCTTATCACGAGGCTGAGTACCTCTGTGAACAGATGGTGGAGGCGGATTCGACAAACCCTGCTCGCGGGGGCGGGGAGTCTCCGGAAGACTTCTCTTGTGGGGGTCTTGCCCCCACTAGCTGCTGGATCTTGGGGTGCCAAGGAAGGATGCGCCCAGGCATATTGCTGAACAGCCGTTGCCGCTGCTCTCACTGAGGCATCCTCTACCAGAGCTAGTAGCCCCTCTTGGGTGATCTCGAACGCCATGGAAGCAGGGGGTGGGATCACCTCTGGTACAACAGGTGGTGCATTTTATCCTTTGGCTGGGGGTGCTTCTTCAGTGCCCCCACCCTCAGTCTGACCATTGAGAGGATTCTCCCTCCCCTATGGATGCCTAGGTCGATCCTTAGGCACCGGGGTGGGATTTTCATCACGCGCAAGGAACACCTACTCTTTTAATACACTTGAGGGGAATATATCATGTTATTAGTGTCGGGTACATTCTCGTACAGCCACATGAAATCGTCATCTGGGTAGCGACCACTCTAGCGAAGGGCCCTACAAAACTTGTGCACCGTCTTGGTCATGAAACCCCTGACAAGCTTATAAGCCTGCTGGTTGCACTCCTCGATATAGGCGACACTCTTGTGAAACTTTTCTACTGCCCAATTTCTTGGCATCGTTGAAATTTTTTTTCCCAGCATCTGAGGCAAGGAAGCAGCCACTGTCAGACTGCTCTGTCTCAAACTTTTTCTGAGCTATCTTGTACTTACCTTTCCATTTGTTAGAAGAGTTCTTAGCCCCCCAAAATCACGATAGCAGCTGACGGTTCTGTTGGAGGCTCTCCTTATGCTCCTTCTCCACCTCCTCGCACTTGAGGTGAAGGCAGTGTGATAATTGGATAGCCTGAAAAATTGGTAAGAGTGGAAAGAAAAGTTTAGAGGTATGAGGATGTAACCTAATAATAATAATAATAGCAACACTGGTAAATGCTTACCCGACCAATACCGGTACAAATCTCCTAATCGAGACGATCGGCCGGTAGGGATGACAAGCGGGTAACATCATAGTCAGTTACAACCATCCTCATCAACGACCAAGGCATCACGAAATCAGTTGTATCCCAAAAGGAACTGATGTTGGGGTCCAAGTTAGCCCCAGAAACAAATAAACCATTGTTAGGACTGGCAGAGCTGGAACTCCCCGGAGTGTCAACACGAGCACGTTTAGCTGTGGGGACCAGATGAGGTAAAGGATAAGAGGGCACACATCTTCCATCGAGGTCCACCCCTTTCCCATGGCTGCTCCTCGGAGATGAGTGAGCAGAGTGCTCAGCGGCATCATCGCCATCTTCGGTGGCCAATACGTCAGTACCTAGAGGGCTAGCAGCAGTGCCCAACTTAAGGCCTTGGGGACCCTTAGCACCCAGTTCCGCCATCAAGGAGTCAAAATTCAAGGTGCATGACACCTGCTCCAACAAGGCGAGATTCGAAGGGGAAGGAGCCCCGGGCACGCTCAAAGGGATGAAGGACCTGGCTGATCCGCCCTCTTGCCACAACCCTGTGAAACTTTGGAGGTACCGGGGGTAGTGGAAGTCACCTTGGCACCCTTGGGGACAGCTCCTTTGGGCATTCTCATGCCTACACCATAAAAGGGGTACCAAGTGTTAGCATGTGAAAACGCAAGGCGAAAGAATTATAAAGTAAAGTGCGAGGAAATAAAGAGCATCATATACCAGAAGTATAAAATTGGTTAACATCAAATCTACTATCATACAAGCCCGCCTTGCCAAAGTTAACTCTAAGTTGCCTTTTTGCGGGGGTGGCTGGCTGGGGATCTATATTCCTGTTCCAACGTAAAGGCGTGGATATGCCCAACTTGGCAATGGGAAAATAGAAAAAATTTAGTTTCCAATCATCCTTGGGTTTAGCATTCTCCTCCAAAAACTTGGCGGTCAAAGCCGGGAAGAAATATACATATGGCGTGGAATGACACGCCTTGACTGTAAATAAGGCCCGAAAGGCCCCTAGATTAATGTCAAGCCCTAGCTTAGTGAACCGAGTTATAAAGCCCTCGCAGACGGCAAAGCACGTCGGAGTCAACTGACTAATGCATATGCCATAGTGATCTAATATCTCCCTGAAGAGTTTATGATAAGGGAAGGTGAGCCCCGAACGAAAATACTCCAAGTATAGGGTCACATACCCCTCTAGAGGATCTAGTATGCGCCACCCGATACGGGCACGAACAACTCAAAATCCACCGACGCCTCCTCGAAAAGAGCTCGTAGCTTGACCTCTGTGACGGTGGAATCACGTGAGTCAAACGCTAAGCCATCTTCAGAGGCCTATCCTCGGTATTCGGAGGATGATGGCTCCCTAGTCCTATGAAAATGAAGGGCCCCATCAATACCTAGTTTGGAACAAAGGTTATCAAAATAAGATAGCACACGCACGCAAGAAGTGAACACACAGCAAGAAACATATGTGAAAGTAACCCAATAGCACGGGCCCAGACCCCAAGCCAGGTCGCGTCCGTGAGCCTGGCAGCGCGGCAATGCCACACGACAACCAGTAAAGAGGCACCGCGAGGCGCAGCCTCGCGGCTAGTCTTTGAGGCGATACCTTGCAGCCACCACCGTGAGGTAATCCTCGCGGCTCTTACCTCGGGGCCATTAAGAGCTCCGCCCTGTGAAATTCCCCCAATTGGACTCTTACGACTCCTAAAATGACCTCTATTGGGTCGGGGTGAGCATGGATTTAACCAATCAAGAAGGGGAAGAAAAATAAGTAAGCATCACATATCCACACCAAAGACGAAAGCAATAGCAAATTGCATCGTTCATACCTTGGTCGCCTCGGATCTTGCCCATGGTAGAGAGAGGGAAGCTCCTAGAGAAATAATTTCTTTAAGGGAAGCGAGAGTATGGGGATGTGAAGAAAATAGTGGCTAAGTTCCAACTACCCCTCCATACTTATACAAAAAGTAGGTGAGGAACTTTTATGACTCATTGCCTAGTAGAATATTCGAAATTAGGTGGCACGGCCTAAGCGGTTCTACATTCACTCTCGGATATCCCATCCAATAAACCCGGGAGTGGGGTGCATTATGATGTGCATCAAAAAGTACCCAAGGGTATTATGGTAATTGCCGATATACATATGAGGGGTCGGGTCTCTACCAGCGGGCTGATCAGTGGGGGATCCATCGGATCAGCCCGAACGGGGCGAAGGACCCACCAAAGATAGTTGGGTCCAAGTATGGTCCAAGTATCGGTCTAAAAGACCATACTCTCAAAGAGATACACCTTGATGGGTTGTTAACTCAATTGAGGCCCGTGGCCCATAGCCCACCCTATAAATACCTTAGAGGAGCTGGAAGGGGGACAATATCTACACCTCCAGTAAAAATCCACTGACTGTTGAGAGTAACCCCATACAAGAACTACGAATTGATTTGATTCCAAATATTGTGGGTACGTAGGCAGCTCGAAGTAACCGAGTGCAGACTATAAATTATTCAACCCTCAACCTACTTTCTCGTGAGTTGGACCGGTTTTTTCTAATTGACTTTTTCTTGATTTTTCTTGTTTTTTGAAACTTGACATTGTGGGATACATTTATGTTCTTATCATTTTGGTGGTTGTGTTGTATTTATTGAGATTATAATATTTAATCTTATTGTTTTCTGATAAATTAGTTTTGTTTTTGTTTGTTTATGTATTGTTTACAGATTCAGAGACCCAATTCATTACACTGTATATGATTTTGGGGGGGAATTTATTGTAGGACCTATTTCTAAATACATAGGTGGTTTATTAATTAAATATGACTATGTAAATGCTAGTGTCTTGTGTAAAAGAAATCTTGATAAGTATACTTCAAAGTTGGGGGTAATTGGTGATAGTAGGTATAACATTAATAAAAAGGAAAAATTACATCAATACCCACTGTTATTATAGGTAATTACATAAACTTACCCTCTTATAATTGAAATTATAAATACCTAACCCACTATAATTGAAAATTACATTTACCCCATAAGATCACTTTTTTGATAGTGTCTTCATATGAACTTTCAAAAATATCCCTAACCAAATGTCATTTAGGAAAAATTACACCAACCTCCCCTCTTATTTTTGAAATTACATAAACCTCCCCTGTTGTAATGCACTTCTTACAATCAATCCCCTATGTATTAAAAATTCTTACAATTTAACCCCTAAAAACCTTACAATCAGCCCCCTGTAAGGGGTGTTGGTAATTTCTAAAATAAGAGGGGGTTTTTGGTAATTACACTTTATAAGAGGGGGTGGTCTTAAAAAAATATTATTCCAACTTTTTTTATTTTTGTAAATATTTTAAGTGAAGGGCAAAAATGTCATTCAGTATTGTTTGACCATTGACCGAGGGTTTCTAGGGGGATAAATGTGATTTTCAAGTATAGTGGGTTAGATATTTGTAATTTCAATTATAAAAGGGTAAGTCTATGTAATTACCTATTATAGTAGTGGGTGTTGGTGTAATTTTTCCTAATAAAAATGGTGCTTTCAAGCTACTTGTTAATGATGAGGATACAAGGAATGAAGCTTTGAATATTGTTTCTACTAGTAGAGAGATGTTTGTGTTTATTGAGACTGTTATCTTACCTAGTCGACAAGAGTCTGAGCTTGAAAATGAACATAGGGTTTACCCACAAACTGCTACACAAGCTACTGAAAATGAGTCTGGGGCTAGGATTGAGATTGAGATTGAGGATGATGATGATGTAGTGGTTTTAGGTGAGGGCAGTGGGGTTGATACAGATTTTGAATTTATTGGACAGTGAAAAGAAAATGAGGATGAGGTTGATGTGAGGGGGACTGAGGGCGATGCAAGGGGGATTGAGGATGATGTAGGGGGCACTGAGGGGGACTGAGGGTGATGTGAGTGAGGAAGAGAGAGGTGAAATGAACACTGATTATAAAGATGAATTGTGTGATTCTGATTATGACCTGGGTGATGATGATATTTTATTTCAAAGAAATGTAGACCCTGGGGTTGAATTAGGTGATCCAAATAACATAAATGAAAATGAAAATGAGAACTCCAGTGAATCAAATTTTTTTGGTGAGGATGATATTGTGGGTAGTGATGGTGATTTAAATGAAGAAAGGGTGTCTGTTAATGATGAAGAGGGCCCTAATTATCAAACATTCAATCCTAAAAAGATTTTTACCCCTGAATTTTTCATTGGACTGCTTTTTAGTACAAAAAAAGAGTTTAGAAAAGCTATACAATCTCATGGTGTTAACACAAAAAGATCCTTGAGATTTACCAAAAATGATAAAGGGAAGGTGTATGTAAGATGTGATGAAGAGGATTGTACGTGGAAAATGAATGCAGTCAAGGTAAAAGATGAATTAAGTTTCATAGTTAGGGAGTATAACTATCACCACTCATGTCCAGAAACATTTCATGTGAAAAATATAACATCAAAGTGGTTGAGTGAGAAGTTTCTTCAAAGGTTTGAATCAGACCCTAAAAGAATGATTAAGGCTTTAGGGAAGATGTGATGAATAACATAAGATGTCATATATCTCAAGATCAAGACTACGGAGCAGAGAGAACGGCACTGAAACAATTAGAAGATAATCCTAACTACCACTACACTAGATGGATTTTTAGGAGGGTGTAGGCCTATTATTGGGGTAGATGGTTGCCACCTCAAAAGGCCATATGGGGGCATACTTTTGACAGTACTTGTAGGAGTTGATCCAAATAACAACCTGTTTCCAATTGCATATGCTGTTGTAAGTAAAGAAAATGGGGAAAACTGGGGTTGGTTTTTGACTGTTTTAAAGCAAAATTTGGATATAGTCAGGAAATACTAGTACATCTTCATCTCTGACAAACAGTAAGGTCTGATTAAGGTCTTTCAAGATGTGTTTCCAGGGTCTAATCACAGGTTTTGTGTCAGACATATGCTTAACAATTTTAAGTCTGATGGGTATAAGGGAATGGCCTTTAAAAATGCTTTGTGGAATGCAACCTATGCTACCACTATAAATGATTTTAAAATTATGATGGATTATATGAAGACACTTGATCAAAGTGCATTTGATTGGTTCCATGATAAACCAGCTGAGCACTGAAGTAGGTCCCATTTCAATGAGCATCCAAAATGTGACATTGTATTGAATAATATCTGTGAGATTTTCAACAGTAACATTTTAGATACAAGAGAGAAGCCTATTATAACAATGCTTGAGTTGATAGAGAATATTTGAGGCACAGTGGAAGGCAAGAATATGTCCTAAGATTAGAACTATCCTTAACAAGCATACCAGAAAGGTTGGAGACTACATGCCCATTAAGTCAAATGATAGACAATATCAAATTTCATATAATGGTGGTAGGCAGTTCTATGTGTCCTTGGGTAGTTTCAGTTATAGCTGTAGGAAATGGGGGTTAAGTAGCATTTCTTGTAAGCATGCCTTGTCTGCAATTTATGATCAAAGAGCACAACCAGAGGACTATGTGCACTCATACTACGCTGTTGAGATTTATAAGAAAGTCTATTCACATGCCATTTATGGGATTAATGGTCAAGACATATGGGGTGACACCCTTTACATACCACCATTACCACCCAACTTTGGAGAGCTCGAGATGGATCTGCAACAGCAACAAGGAAAGGGGTTGGAGAACCGGTGATGAAATAAAAGAAAAAAAGCAGTGGCAACACTACACAGAATCTTAAAAGGCAACAAGCTCCTATCAAGTGTAGATGTTGTGGAGAGGCTGGTAACAATAAAGCAACATGTCCCCATAGGCCTCAAGAATCCAACCAGCCTGAAGAATTTTTGTGATTTTTATTAAACTGTATATAATTCTTTTGTTTAATTTAATTTGATGTTTTGCAACTAACATTGACTAATATTTGTTTATCTTAGGTTAGAAGAAGGGCTAATGTTAATAATCAACCTACTGCACGCAATCCTCAATCAAATGGAACTTGTATGGTAAGTCTCTAACATTAAAGCTATTCTTATGTTTTATTTAAATTGGTAAGTCTTAATTTGATGTTTTTGCAACTGACATTGACTAATATTGTTTCTGCATTTGTGCTTTTTATGTAGGAGAGTAACTTAGATGATACACATGATGAATTGGCCAATGTTAATAGCCCGCAGTGGTAAGTGTTTGTACCTAATTGCTTAGCAACTTTAAAGTTTTAAGTTTTAAGTTTATATTGAGTTTACATTTTGTCTATCTAAGGTGCAGAGAACACAGTTCAGACAGCCAAGAAGCCACCTTGATCATCCACCTGAAGATGGAAGTCAACATGTTTCTGTACATCCACCTGATGCTGCAAGTCAACATGTCACTGTACAAAGAATTCTTTTGCTACCTGCACAACAAGCTAAAACAGAAGATGAGGACAGTTTATCACACCATGTTGGTACTTTAAGCCGACCTCAATCTGAAGTGATTCTTCTACTGAGAGTTCCAGGTCCTTCCATGTTCAATTAGTTGCATATGTCAAGAGGCACATCTTCTTCTAATGTCCCTGCACAATCAGGTCAAAATGGTTTACATCCAAGGGTGCAAATAAGGGCACCTCCTCCGATGCACATCCAAGGGGCTCAATTTAGTACTTCAATGAGGTCCAATACATCATATTCTTAGTGGTGAGCCCACCATTATTGGAGGAAGGAAGTTTGTCAATCTCTCCAGCCTAGAATCTACTTGAGTAAGCCAAACAAGGAAAAACACAGGGAACAGTTAGATATAGGGTTAACTCAGCAATGTTAACAATTTTTTTTTCCAATTAAACATGATTTTAGTATTTTGTGAAATATTGTTGTTTGAACTGGTAGTTTTTATAGTCTATTTGGGTATTTTGATGGCCAATCTAAATAATGTTTTGGTGTTGATGATATGGTTGGTATTTTGTTTTGGATATCATCAAGTTAGTATGCATTGCAGATGTTTGGATTCTTAAATGAATGAAATGGTGGGTATTTTGTTATACATGTTGTAAATGTTTTTGACAAGAATATGTTCAATTTGTTTGGTTTTTACTGTTTAAGGTGTATTGTGTACCTATTTCTGTCACTTTCCTTACCAAGTCATTTGCTTGGAAAATTTGAAAAGAAACTTTGATATGATGTACATACATTAAAGATTTTGGAATGAAAGATTCCATTAAGATCACAGAATTACATACAGAATACAACCGAATGGATCTTTGATATAAATATCCACCAAAATTCTAAAATTAAACTACACTACTACACAATGCAAATTAAATTAAACTACACTACTAAACTAATCTAGCATCATCATAATCCCCTTCTTTACATAAACAAAATCACTTCCCTTTCCATACCCAAAATCACAAATCCATCCAACAATGAAAACAAACATGAACACCCAAGTTAAAACAAGATTCTTTTGTAGTTTTTGGTCTTTTTCTCAGTTTACACACCTCCACCTCCAGCTCATTCTTGCCCCATAACAAGCCAGGTATGATTGTCCTTGCCATACTACACATTGCAGGATCATGCCAGAAAAAAATTACAGCCTACTTGCTGTCAATTTAGGATTAGGTGATGGTGGGGCGTGGGGCACATGTTTTTCAGCTTTCCCTCCAAAAAATTAGTCCAAATGGTTTTTGTATTTGGTTTTTGTTTAATATGGCCACGTGTTTTAATTAGTCCAAATGGCAGTCTAGGTGGCAATTAATCCAAGTCAAGTGCCCACATCAGATTAATTGGCTGAAAATTGAAAATCCCCAATTTAAAGAGGTCATGTGTGGTGCACGTGTTAATTTTTGGCTGATTTAGTCAATTTCGGTTAAAATTGGCCTCAAATTACCAAATTGAGAAATGCGGAGGACTAAAATTGTCAATTTTAAATAAACGGGACTAAAATTGCCAAAGCCAATAAGCTACAGGACTAAATTGGCAGTTTTGCCCTTTAGTTTTCATAGTATGTACAAACAAAGCCTTACATAATAGTATAGATCTATATTTCGATTTTGTATATTTTAATTTGTGATTATGAGTGTTAGGGTCGTAAGTAATTCAACACTCAATCTTTTCAGGAAAAATTGTTAAAAAGGTTCTTTAACTATTAAGGGGTAGCAATTTCAGTCTTTTAGCTTTTACCTTTGGCAATTTTAGTCCTCTAACTTCTAAGTTTTAGCAATTTTAGTCCTTTAACTTCTTAATTGGCAAGATTAGTCCTTTATAACATAGGTATATTAGCAAAAAGGATCCGCGCTAAAAAATGGTATCAGAGCCTAGGTTTTATTGATGAAATATTTAAATTGGTTACATAAAGTTGTTTCATCCCTAACGGAGGAGAGTTAAACAAGAATGGAATCGACTAATTGGTCAATTTATGAAGAAAACATGAAGTATTTCCAGACTCTGGAATTACAAAGAGGAAAACGAATTGATAAACTAATCCAAAAAGCCAAGAAAATTTCATATACAAGAGATAGCTAGAGGAAAAACAAAAAAGTCCTGTAGCAGATCTACCAGCATCGATAAGATACTATGATAGGAAATTATCGATGAATGATAAATTTCAAGGAAACATCGCGAGGGATTAACAACTCGCAAAGATCCAATGAAAATGGCCCGGGAAAGCAAATAAAGGTAACTCTTTATTTTAATTCAGTTATAATGAATTGGAAAGAGATTGAACCGGATACATCTAAGCTCTCTAAAGACCTTAGAGAAATCTAAAGGACAATTTAAGATTACAGACATAGGCTAGAACATCTACCTATGAAAATCGAAACCTTGAACCAGAAATTTGAGGAAATCCTCAAGATTCTTCCAGATCTAAATAGGTTTATAACAGATCTAAAGACAATAGTCCTAGATCTCAAAGAAAAATAAGGTATTACCTGGACGTCCAAACCAAAAAATGATCGATTCGGTGATGCACTTGGACGTGTACGTCTTCTACACCAGAAGGTTAAGGCTAAGGAAATTCCAAAGCCCAAAACTCAGGAAGAACTATTTATTGATATATTTAGAAAAATAGATTAAAATGGATATGTCAAGAGTGGATCCTTTTGATCTTCAAGAGCTAGCTAAATCTTTCTCTCAACTAGCGTTTGTAGATTTGGTTAATGTTAAAGCCAATGAAACAAATCCTTTGGCCTTAACCATGCTAGGAGAAAGTTCCGCGTCAAATAATCCTCTATCGGATGAACTGAAGCGTGAAAGTGGAGATTTTCATATAAACACAACCCCCGCAGTATTGGGAGAAACGTTTAGAGTTAATCACGCTAGAAATCTAAATAGGGTACCAGAAAATACACCTTGGGCAAGGACTATGTCACAACCCTTGCACCCATATGGTACTATCCCAAATTTGGATATTATCGATTTCAGAAATATCGAAAAATTAATCGATGAATGGGTAACCGCCACTACACAGGAACTCGACAAAGAAAACTTCATTAGACTAATGGAGTTAAGCTTAGAAGGATCTGTAAAGGTGGGTTGGGAACGCACCTCGAAAACGTCTAAGTAAGAAGTTTTAGCCGGAGAATCTTAAAGTACAATTGCTGATAGATTTGGAAGGTTAATAAAATTACATTTTATCGGAGATGGATACTTCAGTGAAAATAATACAGAAAAAACTAGCGAGTACTCACAAGCCCTCTATGGTATTGAATGTAAAAATATTTGCGCAATAGATGAATACATCTATTGGTTTCAAAAATATTTCTTCCATGCGGATGTTAGTGCAGAAATTGGCGCACTCATGTTCTTTGCAAAAATTTGTAGTCCTTGGAGGGAAATGTTAATTCATTCCTACAAGATCCCGGAAAGGCAAGTTGATACGGTCGTGAGACGAATGTCTTTCTTGAAAGATAAACTGAAAGACTGGTGTCAACAAGCCTCTATCCAAAAGAACATGAAAAGACTAAGAGGAAAAATGAAAAAAAAAACCCTCTTTGTTGTGATAATAATGATTTTCAACAATTATTGGAAAATCAATTGAGAAAAGAAAGAAGAGAAAACAAGTTGTACGCTCTGATAACATCAGTAACAAAAGGCAATCTTCTTTCAGGCGAATCTCTTAGTGGTCTAAATCTAAAGACCGAACTTATAAATCTGGCCAGAGATCCGGACCAACAAAGGTGTCATCCCAAGGATCTCGAAAGTCCGACGGAAAAACCCCCCATAAGACGAACTTTTAGAAGGGCTCACACCCGTACAAATGAAAGTTTCAAAAATTATAAATGCTGGACATGTGGAGCCCGTGACCACATTTAACCAGACTGTCCGCAAAAAAGTGGTGAATTAAAACAATTTGAAGCCACTGCTGACATATTGGATGCAGTTTTTTACGAAAATTTGGTACCAGTTTACCTATTCAAAAGTATACCCTCAGATGAGAGTGTCTATGAGGAAGAAATAGAAAGTGGTTCTGATGGAACTGCAACCGAATCAGAATAACTTCAACGAAGGAGATAGGCTACAAACATCGGATAGCCTGTCAGGATTCTTTTCCAGGACATCTATAACAGATAAAACCATGGAAAAAATAATGAGGCAAAACTCTAACCTTGGACCATATGAGGGTTTCAGAGTTAGCGGAATTAGCCGAATCCTAAATCAAATACGATTAAATCAATGAAGGCATAACATCATGTATAAGGTAAGTTCAAGGGAGTTCTCAATCCCTATGGAATTAACCAGCAATGTGATGGAAATGCAACTTATTCCAAAAGAAGAAATTATGGAGGAATTAAGTAGACTCAAAGAGAAAGTAGCGGTTACTATGAAATGGATCTATATAGGAACTATTGAAGTAGTAATTAAAGCCACTTTCAAATAAGGTATTAATTCTCCATTACATTTATCAATAATGGATAAGAGAATTAATAACCTAAGAGATGGTTGTCTTGACACAATGGTAGAAAATTTATATGCATGCAAACTCATGTTTAATATTCATCCAAGAATTGCATATAACCTAGATGACCAAGATTTCAGTCGAGTCTTAACCCTCCATCAAGATTTTAAAAGAAGTGATCTTATGAAAGAGGGAAATAGACCTTATTCTATTTCATACACATCATTCGGATTTGTTTATTAGGAAAGAGTATATTGAAATTCCAAGAATTTTCTAAGGTAATGGCACATGATCCTATTCAAATAGCAAGGATTGGTGGTGTTGATATCTTAATAAGAGATCATCCAGTTCTAGACCGATCAATGAGTTCTAAAACAAATTGTAACAGCAGAATGTCATTTTGAGAAGAAAGGATTAGGAGTTTAAAAGGAAAAGAATCAATGAAGATGATATTTCCACTAGAAGAGCATGAGAAATGTGGGTTTGTCTCACAGAGATGGACAAGGTCAAATATCCATTCAAAATATTTTCAAACTCAGTGAATGGATCATTCCTGTTAAACTCCATGACAGGGAAAAGTACTAAATTCGCAGAAAAGCTCTTTGAACAAAAAAGGAAGCTGATTTGGGAAAACAAGTTACAGGTAACTGAAGCTACCAGAAAAAGGCCTGCAACATGATGCATGTTGATTAATGGCACAATCGGGAGTGTTCAAGTTGTGAGTTCTAAGAAAAACCCTTATTTGGAACAAAAATACGGGTTACCAAAATGAAACCTGAATCCGACAAGGCAAAGGGAAAAAAGAAGTTTTACCCCCAGGGTTTTCACAAACCAGGGTAAAATCATGTAAAAGAAAAAGGCCCGAATAGTCAGGTGCAATAAGTGAAGAATCAATCATGTGATCGATTAAGGAGGACAGTTGGAAAAGAAAACAGCTGTAAAAGGACAGATGTGGCAAACACAAGGACCCACACACATTAAAGATAGACGTATGCAATGACGTCAAAAACTTAAAACAAGTTTGGAGTCCGCATTTGAAATCCGAAACTGATGGCTATAAGAAGGGAGAGCAGAAGCAGATGGAGGACATCAGAAAACTTCTCCAACTCTTTTTCATATACAAATATTCATAGAAAATTTGTAATCTTTCTGTTGTTATAGTTTTCTTAAACAAGTGTATGGGGATTTCCCCAAACAGAAACTCTCTCATGAGAGGCTAAAGGTTTTCTCCTCCAATAGCGGAGTAGAATAATATTATGTAATTTTAATTTATGTTTCATCAATAAAAAGCAAAGGCTTTGCCCACTTGTTCTCCAAAATTCCAATTATAATTATATTTTTTATACCTTTTACACCCAAAGGTAGGAAACGAAATTGAGTTGTGATGTGTATCGTTGAAGGAGCCAAGGGCCTGCAAACCATCAACTGCGGTTGTGTGGTTGGAAAGAAGTCCGTAAAACTGAGGACTTGGAATACCCGACGATAAGACAGTCAAAAGAAGGTATAAATTATGCAAGAATAATTTTATTTTCGGAAGCATGTTGGGCCTGAGCTATTTTCGTAGAATTACTTTGTGATATCCAGAGTTATAAAAGGATAGATTTTTCCAAATTCCTAGATAAAGGGTCAGAACTGCCATTCTTTAAAAGATATAGGACTATAATCGCCACTTTTAAAAGTTACAGGACCAATTTTGCCACACCTATATAGTTATAGGACTAATTTTGCAATTTTTTCCATCTTTTCATTATAGATTAGAAATAATAAAGATATATAGTGGGGATCGAGATAATGAATTATTGTTATTGACAAAGCCACATTGCCTACGTATTATCCCTTGGGCATGCAGTCTCATGTTTTGATAGTAACTTAAATAAATATTGGATCCATGCATGCATGATGATTCTCATTAGTCGTATCCTTTTGATATAAAGGTACTATTGTATTTAGTTGTTGATTTATTGATGTTCTGATGTATTGATCGTTTTTCTCTAAGGAAAATAAAAAAGGAATCACTTGACCGAAGATTTCACAATATAAATTAAATAAGCTCATACGATTTTGGAAAAAGGGAAAGCATGAAAGAAATAATTACATCAAAGCCGTGGACCTTCAAACTATTCTATTGAACTTTCAAATGGATACGAGATCGATTAGTTATTGGAAAATTATCTGTGTGTTATTAATATATATATTGATGGACCAAATAAAGAGATGTTCCTTTACGACTTCGTACGACACATATTGTAGGACTTCTTTAATGTCCTTGAATACGAGGATACGAAGCAGATATATATTAATAGTGTACGGTGCGTTGCAGGATCCGCGTGTTTTTAATAAACTGGGTAGGATCGACCCATGACCCGACCCTATAGTGACTGATCGTCACCATCCATCAAATACACGTGTAAAGTATCCAAGGGTAAGACGTCCCATCTGTCATTCATTCAACAGTACAGAGTGGAATTCCTATAAATACCTCCATTTATGAAGATTCACGAAATCTGAGCAATAAATACTACGAACTACATATCGCATTGCTTGGGTGATTCGTAGACTCGAGAGTACGATTCTATAATATAAATATTAGATATCTTCGTAATACGGATCATAGACATTATAACAGCTTTATCTAAACTACATTTAGACTTAATCCTTTAAAGGTACGTGGGCAACTCGATAGTACTCGAGTGCAGTCTATAATCTTGAGAGTACATTCGTTGGTCCGTATTCGAGGTCATCTTGACTGAGATAGTATAAGGTAAAATCTGAGCTAAATCAGTTGGCGCTGTCTGTGGGAACCTACTCGAGGGTTGCTGAAATCAACATCAGAGATGGAGGGAGATAATCATGTTCGTATTGAGGATTCAGTATCTGCTGCACCGGTGAGAAATGATGGAGATCCTAATGATGGGAAGATAGTGTTGACAAAAGGAGAATTAGATAAACTGACACAAGAGAGGGTAGACGAAGTATTAAACCGCCTCATTGCTTTGGGACCGGTGACTCCAAACAATCAGAGGATGCCTTCCACACCTTTGGCGCCCAAGAGGTTATTTCAAGGGCAAGAGGGGAATCAAAAGCCTAAGAAGCGGGGGAAAGTGGCAAGAGAGCAGTCTGATGAGGAAGTTTATAGTAGGGCAGATGCACGGTCGGAAATTCGACGAGGGAAGCAGCCAATGCAAGGAGAGAGAGAGAGAGAGAGAGAGAGAGAGAGAGAGAGAGAAAGACCAGCCTTGTCGAGGGCAGAGATTGATGAGATGTATGAAAAATTAGACAGGCTAAGTCGTAAACCATAGGTTCCTCGGGCGAAGAGTAGGCCAGTTTCAGCTTTGATGGCTAGGAGTTCACCATTTGGTGAGAGTATAATGTCTGAGGAACCTCCAAGTTCGTGTAAAGCCCCTCCTTTGCCTACTTACTATGGAACAGGTGCTCCGGGGCCACATCTAACGATGTTTGAACTACTAATGTCGTTGTATCATTAGTCGAATGCGATCAACACAAGGGTCTTTGTGACGACATTGGTTGGTCAGGCTCAAGACTGGTTTACTAGCCAACAACCTGGTTCGATTATGTCTTATGAGCAATTGATTAAGAGATTTGAGAATCACTTTGCGGCTAATAAGAAAGCCAAGAAGTCCGTATCTTCTATGTTATGGTTCAAACAGGGTCCTAATGAAAGTTTGAGGGAGTTTGTGCATCGATTTAATCAGGAAGTTTTAGAAATACCCGAATTAACTCATGAGCTTGTTGTAACTTTTCTTTTGTTGGCATTGAAAAAAGGTACATTGGCGTCTGCTCTAGCTCAACGTGCACCAAAGGATCAAGAAGAATTGATGCAACTCGAAGAACAGTGCATCAATGAGGAAGAAATAAATATATCAAAAGATTCTGAGGCTCTCAAGCCCACAAACGATCGGAGAGATCAAAAAGAAAATAGCGATCGACAAGAAAGGTTGAGGTCGGAAAAGAACCATGAACGACCCCATCGATACGCAAAATACGAACATTACACTCCCTTGAATGCTTCAAGAGGAAGAGTATTGATGGCAGTGCAGCACCTGAATGCGATTCAATGGCCAAAACCGATGAAATCACGGTCAAGAGCAAATCCGAATAAGTATTTCCAGTTTCACAAGCACAAGGGTCATGATACAGAAGATTGCTATCAGCTGAAGGATGAACTCAAACGCTTGATAAAAGATGGTGTCTTAAATGACTTTATTGATCGCACCCTTGAGGAAGTAAGAGCCCCCGAGGCCAACCGCAATAAAGAGGTAAAATGATCACAAAGTAGGTCACCAGATCGATCTCACTATCGAGGGAATGATGATCAATATCATGACAATCGAGGTTATAGCAATCGTCATTACGATTGGCCTCGGAATGATGAATATCGTCGAAACGATAATTATCGACGAAATGATGACAAGAGAGAGAATCGTACCCATCGTGAAGATCAACAAAAAGAACCTACCAATGTGGCCAAGGCAGAGATACATACTGTCGTGGGGGGGACCAACTGGTGGAGATTCGTCTAATGCAAGGAAAAGACATAAGAGGAAAATGCGTGGCAATCACTATCGTCAAGAGCCTACGAGGATCTTCTCTGTACAGAATTATGACTAACCAATAGCTTTTGACGATAGAGATTACGAGGGCATGATTGTTCCCCATAATGATCCGATGGTGATAATGATGGATGTCGCGAACTTTGCTGTACACAAAGTGTTGGTTGATACTGGGAGTTCAGCAGATATAATTTTTTGGGATGTATTGCAAAAGATAGACCTGGGAAAAATGAATCTACGTACGGTGAATACTCCCCTGATGGGTTTCACCGGATCACAGATTATGCCGAAAGTTTCAATCGAACTTGATGAATCGTTAGGGTCGGCTCCGAAGTGGAGGACATTACGCATGACCTTTTTGGTTGTAGACACCCCTTTTGCTTATAACATGATTGTGGGCAGACCTATGCTAAATATGTTTGTGGCTATAATGTCGACCCCTCACTTGAAAATGAAGTTTAAAACCAGGGATGGTATTGTGAAGTGAGGGGAAATCAGTTAGAGGCTCGTGACTGTTATACCACCTCATTGGCAACAAACTCAAGCAAGAAGAGGAAAATGGAGGTTACGAGGGTGAATATCGTTGATGAGGATGCCACTATATTGATGAAGCAGTTGGGTAAAAAACAGAAGAGGGTGGATACAAGGGTGCAACCTGTGGAGCATAAAACGATTCAGCTTTTTGAGAACGATGCAGAAAAAACTTAGAGAATTGGGGGCAACGGAGTCCCACGATGGAGTCAAAATTGATAAAATTTCTCAAAGCCAACACTGATATTTTTGCATGGAAAGCTGCTGACTTTCAAGGCATTGACCCTGCAGTGATAGTGCATCGTTTGAATGTTGACCCCGATGCAAAACCAGTACGTCAGAAACGAAGGAATTTCGGCCCTGATAGAGATGCCATTATTGAAGAAGAGGTGAAGAAGTTGCTAGATGTAGGCTATATAAATGAAATTCAATTTACTGAATGGCTAGCAAATGTAGTTCTTGTACCTAAAGCCGGAAACAAATGGCGTATGTGTACCGATTTTACTGATCTAAACAAAGTTTGCCCTCGAGACCCCTATTCTTTGCCTCGAATTGACTTATTAGTAGATTCAACTTGTGCTCTTTTAAGCATGATGGATGCCTATCAAGGTTTCAATCAAATTTTGATAGCAGAAGAAGATAGAGAAAAAACTTCTTTTATCACTGCACGAGGGGTATATTGTTATAATGTGATGCCATTCGGACTTTGGAACTCTGGAGCCACGTATCAACGATTGGTCAATATGATGTTTGAAGAAGAGATTGGAAAAACTATGGAAGTATACATCGATGATATGCTCGTCAAATCCGTAGATGAATCAAACCACTTGAATCATTTGAAAAAAGCTTTTGAAATAATGAAATGATATGGAATGAAACTGAACCCTAACAAATGTACATTTGGGTAGGGCTGGGCAACAATTTTCTGAAACCGCCCGAACCGCCCGCACCGAACCACACCAAACCGTTTTCGTCAAATCGTTACGCAAACCGTGGTTTCGATTTTTAATGAAAACCGCACCGCAAAGTTGGTTTGGTGATGGTTTTGGACCAAAACCGCACCAAACCGAACCACAAAACCGCCATTATTTTATATATATATATATATTTATATTTATACATATGTATATTTATATACATATTTATTTTTATTTTCTAAACATTTATTCATTATTTTACATGAAAATTATGAATTTGTTATTTAATCATATTGAAATTGATATTGAGAATTAAATTTCATTTGCTATAACTAATTATTCATTTTGAATTAGGATTAAAGTAATACTAGATTAGATATATCCAAATAACATGAACCGAACTGATGAACACCTCTATAGATTGATACCTTAAGCCCTAACCCTAAACCTTAAGCTCTAACCCCTAAACCATGAACTCTAAACCCTAAACTCTAAATGCATGATAGATTAAATAAATAATTAAATAGAATGAGTTTCTATCTAATAGGGACCAACAAAAAGTATATAAAACTTATTGAAGTGTTCACCCAAGATGCGTGTCCATATTTTGTTGAAGCATGGACTTGGGGAAATAAATGAAATCTTAGATATACAAATTTATATACTACAAATATAATATCTTTTTGAACTTTAGACAAATTAAAATAGGTACTTCAAAATGTTATTTAATTGATTTTTGAATATTGTGTTATAGATGATATGTTCTAATTGAATTATAATTTGATAGAGATAATTTCTCGATAACTTATAATGCACGTATAACACATATCTCGTCTCAACCTTATAAATTTGAGGTGAGTTTAGAGACGAAAATATAAATTTAAATTTCATCTTCAATTGGAGACAGTAGATAAAATTAAAATTTTATATTAATTCAAAATAAAAATTATAGGTAAAAATTAAATTATATTAAAAAACTGAATTCATATTCATCTTAAATTCTTAATCATGAAACTAAAAATGATTAATATTAGAACAAGAAAACAAGTTTCATTCTAAAAGATTCGAGTCTGTGACTTCTAAGGCTTTCAAAAGGCTAGCGAGCTTTTTCATTTTTTTATATATATTTATTTTTATATTATAAATATTAAATATTAACTATTTATAGGTTGTTTTGTAAGTTAAAAGTACCGAAAAATTTGTATTTCTCTTATTTTATTTTAGCCTTGTAGACCAACTTTCGTATTGTTTTCGTTTAAGTCTTGTAGGCTATTTCATTATTATGTATGGACTGTTTAGTAGGACGACTTAGTTCAATATTTTAAATTTTTGCGAAGTTTTGATCATGTTATGTAGTTTTTGGATAAATAATTTTTGTTAAGCATAACTTTTATCTTTGTGAAATATTATTATTAGGTTTAGTTAGGTAATGTTTAAAAAATGACATTTTTATGCAAATATCCTGAAATATTTATTTTTAGTTAGATAAAAAACGTAAACCGCACCAAACCGCACCAAACCGCCCAAAACCGCTCCAAACCGCACCCTTGGTTTTATTTTTCAAAGTGGCAATTTGAGATTTCTCTACCAGAAAACCGCACTTGGCAATTCGGTTTCAAATTAGTAAAAAAAAAACGAAACCGCACCACGAACACCCCTACATTTGGGTACATTTGGAGTTTGTGGGGGGGAATTTTTGGGATATATGGTTATCGAACGAGGTAACGAGGCAAACCCTGAGAAAATTGAGGCTATTTTGAATATGAAATCCCCTGCAAATGTAAAGGATGTATAGAAGCTAACAGGGAGAATGGCGAGCTTAAGTAGATTTATCTCTAGATTTGCAGATAAAGGTCTGCATTTTTTCAAAATCTTGCGAAAGGTGAAAAACTTTACGTGGACAGAAGCATGTGAAAAAGCTTTCCAAGAGCTAAAAGAATATTTGGTAACCCCTCCGTTATAAACGAAACCTGTCTTCGGGGAGCCTCTATTTTTGTATTTAGCTGTATCTTTAGCAGCCATTAATGCAGTTTTGGTCCGAGAGGTTGAGAACGAACATAAACCCATATATTATGTCAGTAAATTGATACAAGGGGCTGAGTTGAATTATCTAGAGATTGAAAAATGGACATTTGCCTTAGTAACTTTAGCTTATAAGTTAAGACCATATTTGCAATCTTATCATATTGTGGTACTTACGAATAAACAGTTGAAGCAAGTGTTGGCAAAGCCCGATGTGTCGGGAAGACTCATAAAATGGGCCATTGAATTGGGAGAATTCAATATCGAATATAGAAGTCGTACGGCAGTCAAAGCACAAGTAATGGCAGACTTCGTTGTTGAGATGGCGACGGAGTCACCCCTAGATGTAGTGGTGATGGAACCTGCAAAACCATGGTTGTTGCATGTGGATGGATCATCAAGGACAAAACGAGGAGGAATTGGAATATGGTTACAAACCCCAAATAAATTGGATATGAAGTTTGCAATAAAATTGAACTTCGATGTTACTAATAATGAAGCAGAATATGAAGTCCTTATTACTGGTTTAAAAATGGCAAAAAGTTTAGAAGTGAAAATGTTAACAGTATACACTGACTCTCAGTTGGTGGCAAGGCAGGTTGCTGGGTCATATGAGGCTAGAGAAAAAATGATGATAAAATATTTGATGAAAGTGAAGGAATCGATGTTAGAGTTTGAAAAGGTTGAGTTGCATCAAATCCCAAGAGATGAGAATGAACGAGCAGATGCGTTAGCGAAGTTTGTGAGTCAAATTGTCGGGTTGAAAAGTAGGAATGTAACCTTGTTGGTGGCAGAGCACTCGGAAATAGAGGCAACGACTTTGGTAATTCCAGTTGCGGTTGAGACTTCATGGAAGGATGCGATTACAAACTATTTAGTTAAAGACGAACTACCTGAAGATAAAGTTGAGGCTAGGAGGATTGTTAACAAAGCAATGAGATTTGTAATGGTGGATGGCGAACTATACAAAAGATCAGTGGGGGGACCATTGCTACGATGCCTAACTCCATTAGGATCAGAGTATGTTCTACGAGAAATCCACGAGGGAAGTTGTGGAAATCATTCAACGGGAGGGTCGTTAGCACAAAAGGTTACAAAGCAGGGTTACTTTTGGCCCACCTTGGTCAAAGATGCATACGAGTTTGCCAAGAAGTGTCGAGAATGCCAAATGCATTCTAATGAAATACATCAACCAGGAACCCCTATGGAAGCAATAAAAATTGCCTATCCATTCGACCAATGGGGCATTGATATCTTAGGTTGATCTCTTTAAAACTCCTAATGGCATAATGATCCTAAAAACAAAGTAACATGTATATTCATTTGATTATCATAATTCTACGCAGGACCTTTCCCTCCAGCCCAAAACCAAAAGAAGTTCGTTATTGTGGTAATAGAACACTTCACGAAGTGGATAGAAGCAGAGGTTGTGGCTCGTATCACATAAAAAGTTGTTATCGACTTTGTTTGGAAGAATATAATATGTAGGTTAATTAATCCAAACAAAATCGAATGAATACGAATGATATTAGAGTTAATTCTCATTTGGAAGAATATAATATGCAGGTTTGGCATACCGCGAATATTGATATCAGACAATGGGACGTAGTTCAATGGCAGAGCTGTTACAGATTGGTGTTCGGAATTGAAGATCTAACAGAACTGCACCTCGGTTGGACATCCCCATGCTAATGGATTGGCGTAGGTGGCAAATCGTATACTCTTACAAAACTTGAAAACGAGACTGGAAGGTGAATGAACGAGGTAGGTAGAAGAATTACCTGGAGTATTGTGGGCATATCGAACTACGCCTCGTTCGTCGACAGGGGAGACTCCATTTTGTCTTGTATATAGCTCAGAAGCAGTCATAACTGCAGAAATTGGTATGATGGCCCATATAATGAGTTCATATGAACCCCAAGAGAATCAAATGGCAAGGGAATTCGAGTTGGAAGTTGTCGATGAGATACGAGACAGGACATATGCAAATATCCTGAGGTAGAAAAATACGATGGCAAGAGCATATAATAAAAGGGTGAGGGCCAGATGTTTTCAAGTAGGTGAACTCGTTTTGAAAAAAGAAGAAGTATTGAGACATGTGAAGAAACTAGAAGCAAACTGGAAGGGATCATTTAAAATTGTCAAAATCACGAAGGCAATGACATATAAGTTGCAAGATCTCAATGGGAGAGATCTACCTCTTCCATGGAATGTAAACAACTTAAGAAAATTCTATGCATAAGTGCTTATGAATACTTAGAACGAAGTATCTTGCCTATGTATCGTAAATAACGAAGTTGTCCTTATTGATGAAAGAATTGTAATGTAAAGTTGTGAATAATGTAATCTGCTAAACGAGGCAAATCTGATAATTGATAACACTATTTAGAGTAAATTTCTAAATGCTCATCGACATTGCACTTTAACAGAAGACGAGGTGAATTTTATGATAGAAAATTAATACTGCCAATATAAAAATAGTCCCTAAGAAAGAGATGAGGCCAATTATATACTTACAAAAATTAATTGCCAACACAAGCAATTCGAATGGAAATGTTAAAAACAGAAATATGCAATAGAATCTCGAAATGCAAAAATAAATGAGCAAATCATTGTGTTCAAAATATTACAAGCATAAATTCAAAATCAATCTACAATCACATGAGGATCGGCAGCATCACCCTCGTTGGCTGATTGACCCGTTTGATCGTATGTAGCCTCAAGCTCTCACTCAAACTGAATGTTGGCCCCTGATTCACCTATCACCAGAGCATCGAACTCTGGGAAGTGAGTATACGTTATGCTTGTATCCTCAGGAGTCGCAGAAGGTCGTTTGAGAGGAGACCTCAGATAGGCTTGAGCAAACTCACCCTCTTGGAAAGTGGATGGCAAGTCCCCTGTTTGCTTCAGATAGTCGATGGCCTTGAAGAAGTCATCCTGGACATCGTTGATGGCTTGGTCCAGCAAGCGGTCGTCAATCACGGTGGATCGCAGCATATCACGAGCTCCACCTAAACGAGCCTCTTCTAATTGCCTCCTAAAATACGGGGACTCTTGAAACTCCCTATGACCCGCCGTTTTGCCCAGGGCAAACTGGCGACGACTTTCAGCCTCGGTACACTCTTGCAGTGTGTGTAGCTGCTGGCGAAGCTCAGCATTGGTCCTTTCAAGCTCAGACATCTTGAGCTTGTTTGCGTTGTATGATTTGCAGATCATGTCGAGCTTCGTATACTAAGAATAAAGATCAAATTTCAGACTAAGTATTAATTAAATTAGGGTAGTCGTAATAAGTTCGAGCTTACCTGTAAAGAGACAGCCTTTTCCATGTCCTCTTGAGCAGCAGTGAGATTGGCCTCTACCTGGCTCTTATAATCAGTAAGCTCTTGTTGAGATCAAAGTAAGATCTCTTTAAGAGTGGAGTTGTTCAGAGACAACTGATGAATTAAGAGCTTGGTCTGAAAATCAATAATGCAAAGTCGAAGTTAAGAAATGAGTTGGCTAAAATTTGGTTAAAATTTATAAACTAGGTGTGATAGTAAAAATTTATAGAATATAGATGATGGTGTACTTTCTCGAGGTACTGAGCTGCTTGCTTCTCAATGAAAGGATGAGGCTGCTCGAGGATGAGAGCCTTATCCTTAAGCAGTAGGGTGCGATGAAATAACTCGATAGTAGTGTTGCCGCTGGGATCCCTAATGATGCTGCTATCAGAGTAGATGTGCCAGTCCTGAATGAGAGGTTGTTGGTTAAGTCGTCGGGGGGCCCGTTCGGGAACCTCGCATTCGAGGTAATCCTTCAGTAGCAATGACTCTGCCTGATTGAGCAAGTCATAATCGCGGGAGTCGAGGGATCCAACGGGTTCAGTTCTCGGAGTCGAGGGCGGAGGCCTTGTAGGAGAAGCTCGGGAAGTACCCTCTCGATGGGGTCGTTTCTCTGGACGACCATAAGGAGCACCAGTTAGCCCCCCAACTGGTTCGGGTCATTTCCTGCGGACGAGAGAGCCCTCCTCAGTATCAGCATCGTCGGCCGATGCAACATTTCTCGGTGGCTGAGGTGCAGTAGTTTTTGTGCGAGGGGGTTGAGCCTGATTGATCCCTTGGTCTTGAGGATCAATGATACTGATTCCAGGTTATGCTTGTCCTTGTCTGCGATAGCGACCTCGGCCGGTACCACGACCGATTGCCGCAGCTGCCCTTTGGGCTGCTTCGGCAGCAATGACGACCCTCTTATCCATGCGAGCTTTTCTGGCTTTCTTAGCTACGAACAAAAAGAACAAAGAATGTTAGACAAGGGAAAAAATATTACGAGTACATAATAAAGTTTAAAAGATAGGCACAAATCTTTACCCAAATTTTGGACAACAGGTACATTGGCACTACTTAATCCACATGTGACCAGAATCGACTCACTCATCACGACCTCAGGCTTGAATAGCCATTTAAGGATGCTCTTTAAAGTTCGTCGGTAGACCTGTCAATCGGGCCTTATGAGCCGAGCTTAGGGTGGCTCAAGCTCAAACTTGTCGGGCTTGAATATTATAGGCTCAAACTCAGCTCATAAATTTTTTTCTTCGGCTCGGCTCACATTTTTTAAGAGCTTCGGGCCTATTTGGGGCCGGCTCATTAGTTTTAGCCAAATAAAAAAAGACATCTAATAGAATCATATTAAGAGACTAATTTCAAATAGTACATTAAATAAATGTTTAGGCTAATGAGTATATATAATTCCAAATTTTACTATTGGGGTCACGAAGTCTACAATAATGATTATGAAAATTTAGAATCTTTATCAATGTATATGAGGTGACATAAAATAATTAGAAGTTCTTTCAAAATCTCTTTAGACAAAAAGCTTCTACTAATATATACATTTCATTGATTTCTTAAGTTTTAAGCTTAAAAATCTACAATGTGTTTTATGTAGGTTAGCTTAAAAGTAATTTTACTATATCAGACAAATCATTAATTAGAGAAAATTTTGACTTCGGTCCATTCGAGCTGAGCCTATCAAAGCTCAAGCTCAACTCACAAATTGGGCGGAGATGTAGAGGTAATCTAAGCCCCAAGGCGAGATGGGCTACATGTATGGTGGGGTACCCTATTAGGGGAAGGTGCATTATGTCACCTTCATTAGGAACGAGGGTGCGATAATTGGAAGATAGATGATATCTGACCTTAATAGCAGCAATATGGGAGGCAGTTAAGATGGATGAATAACCTGACCAAGGGGTTATTCTACGAGCCCTATCCATATCAGGGAATAATTGGAGATTAGTATTTTCAACTCCCTCAAGATTCGGATAAAGAGGGGGAACATCAGGTACTTTAGGTTCGATAACGATAGGGGGATCATTTATGTGAGGTTCAGGAGAAGTCTTGGGGCTACTAGAACTACTATCAGAATCACTGTGACTAGACGAAGTAGCCTCATGCTCCTCGTCAGAGATATGGGGTGATTCAACACCCACACCAAAAATACTCATAATGTATTACTGGAAAATGCAAATACGGGGAAAATAAAAAAGAGAAGGGTTAAGCTTATACCTAGCACGAGAGAAAACTTGAATATGAACTAGGAATTGATCTCCAAACAGCAAGAACACCAAGTTGCAGATAGCCTTAAGAACTCTCTCTGTGAAAAAGTAAATTTGCAAAATGTAAACTAGGGTAAATATAGTAGGAGAAGTTAGGAATCAACGGCTGGAATCTGTTGGTAAAAAGTACATCCAATGGTGAAGAGGTGTGACGTTTCGAATTCAACCGGTGCCTCTTGAAATTCGAGACGGCTGTGTGTTAGGTCAGACACGTCTCTCAGGAAATGGCGTGTCAGAATTAATGATGTAAATGGTTGCAGAGTAATGATTACATGCAACAGTTGAATCATTGACATAAAAAGAATTAAATGCATTAAAAGCTTTATTTATCTACTTCGTCAGCTATCAATCAACGAATTAAAATTAGTTTCTTCATTACTAACGAAGTGAGGGACTAATGATGTACCAAATAAAGAGTTGTTCCTTTACGACTTCGTATGACACATATCGTAGGACTTCTTTAATGTCCTCGAATACGAGGATACGAAGCAGATTTATATTAACAGTGTACGGTGCGTTGCAGGATTCGCGTGTTTTTAATAAATTGGGTAGGGTCAACCCATGACACGACCCTATAGTGACTGATCGTCACCATCCATCAAATACACGTGTAAAGTATCCAAGGGTAAGACGTCCCATTTGTCATTCATTCAACAGTATAGAGTGGAATTCCTATAAATACCTCTATTTATGAAGATTCACGGACGGAAAATCTGAGCAATAAATACTATGAACTACATATCGTATTGCTTGGGTGATTCGTAGACTCGAGAGTACGATTCTATAATATAAATATTAGATATCTTCGTAATACGAATCATAGACATCATAACAACTTTATTTGAACTACGTTTAGACTTGATCCTTTAAAGGTACGTAGGCAGCTCGATAGTACTCGAGTGCAGTCTATAATCTTGAGAGTACATTCGTTGGTCCGTATTCGAGGTCATCTTGACTGAGATAGTATAGGGTAAAATCCGAGCTAAATCATATATATATACACACACACACACAAGGTATTATATGAATGTTTATAGACTAGTGACACAGAGACCCGACTATACAAAGAAGACCCTGAATGAGGAATGATTATTCACACTTAAGAGGGAATGAGTAGAAATCATATATAACAAAAAAAATAAAAAAATTGAACCAAATACTTCCAAATTCATGGATTATGATATGTATCAATTAAGCAATTAAAAAAAAAAACTTAACTAAATATGTGTGTGTACATATATAGATGTATTTATTTATATTATATATATATATATATATTCACAATTTATCTATATTTCTAGAATAAGGTAAGTTATACGTATATGTAGATTATAAATATTAGATATACATATATAAAATATTTACACAATATATATATTTTTGCAGTACTAATCTACTAACATATGACTTATCTTTGGACTTTAAATATATATATATATATATGTATTTATTTATTAAAGTGTATATTTGACACGTCTAAGTTCTATATACAAATGAATGTGTAAATATACATGTAAATACACACATATACAATTCATATGTTATACAATATATATACATATTATATTTTATTTACAATATCTATGATGTATGTATATATATGAATTACTTAACTATATTTATAATTATACATGTACCACATATAGATTAAAATACAAAGATCAATTTTATGGATACATGTATATATAATATTTTGTACATTATTTTTTTATTATGTATAGATATATGTGGGTAGAAATTTAATATCTTTGTAATTCTCATACATAATATTTATTTATAGATAAATAATCATATCTATTTGTATATATTTAAATTAATACGTATTTTATTAGTTATTATACATAATAATTATATTTGGATGTATTCATTTAAATTATAATTTTTCATATAAATAAGTGTATATTAGTTAAACAAACAAAATTGTATTTGAATCCAATTGTGCATTTAAATCAACCAAACAAAGGAAAAAAGATAGACTACTTCAACACAGCTTCAGTTTATGGATGTAGCCAAACAATGGACTGGGAAAGACCATTTCACGTTGAATCCTTTTACCTGAATTGAACTTTCCTGAAATGACCAGTTTTCGTGCCAAACTAGTCGTAAGAGTCAATACCTTTGAAAATTATAATAAGATGACACTATAAACTTCCATTCATTTTAATACGTATATTAGTCTTCTTAATAAGTAGTTAAGTATGTAGATTAATACAACATTTTCAAGCCCATTTAATTAACCATGCATCTTGCGGCTCATTTTAACTTGAGTCCTTAAAATCTAATTAATCTGAAGATTACTTCATACGTGTTAAAAATAAAAACAAAAATAACAAATCTTGTATAATGCAGCAATAAGTTCTTTCTTTTTTTTTTTCCTAGCAAATAAGTTATATATGTAAACATTGTGTTGTCTCAGAAAAAAAAGGAGTTAATATTAGTGAGCAATTATGTGTTGATAAGTGAATGAAGGAAAATACATATAGGATGGATTGGAGACAACATATGGATGGATGGAGTGGGTTGGGTCCTCCATGATGATGAAACAGCAAAATAGGGCAAATTGTTTTTATATATATAAAGAAAAAAGTATTTGAGGAAAAAAAAACAATTTGAATGATGGAAAATTCTAGTCCAGACCCGATTTGGCCGCACCCAAGTGTATTTCACAAAGAGAGTGTATTACACTTGTCATATAATTGGTAAGTTATTTTATAAAATACATATGGATTTGACCGAGCAGGGAGCGGGCTAGAATTTCCCATTGAAAGATAGGGTTTGTAACGAGAGAGTTATAATAAGAACCATTATTGATTAATGTATCATAAATATTGGCACACACATACACACACACACATATATATATATATATATATATATATCTACTAATTAACATTCTGGGTGAAATTACTAATTGATCATTGCTGCAATTAAAGAATTAATTATATTGAACTTTAAAACAAAAAAACTGACATCAGATGCAAGGTTTTGGGACACTTTTTTTTAGTGTAAAATGCACTTTGCTCCCTTGAACTATACTCCTTATACCAAATGTCCCCTTGAATTATACGAAAATACATTTACGTCCTTCATTTGCATGCAATTGTCTTTATTACCCTTAACCATTATTTTGCCTTTTATTTTTTATTTTCTCTATCGTTTTTTCTTTTTAATTTTTTTTCTTACAAACATTACTTAAAATTTATCTAGTATATTATAATTAACTCATTAATCCAATATGTCATAATTTATTCGGTATATTATAATTAATTAATTAAAATAATAATTTATAATATTTTTAGCATTAACGTTAAATTAATTTGGTGACAACATATTCTATTAAAGTATGATAAATTCTACTAATGCATTGTTACAAATGTAAACTAATCGTACATACTTTTACTATCTTTTACATATACTTTCTTATTACGTATATATATGTAATTTTCATATCCTAATCCACTACAATATATACATTAACTGATTATATTTTATTTTATATTTATTTAAACTAACTCAATATATATATGTGTGTATGTGTGTGTCTGATGATGGTAAAAATTGTCAGATAGTGAATGTCACTGTTGACCATGTGGAATAAGGGAACCGATCCAACTCACGACAAACTAGGTTAAGGGTTGGTTAAGTTATAGACTGCACTCGGTTACTTCGAGTTGCCAACGTATCCAAGGTATGTGGGATCAAGTCAGTTCATAGTTATTTTGTGGGGTTACTCTCAATAGCCAGTGAATTTTTACTGGGGTAGTAGATAATGAGCCTCTCCCAGCTCCTTTAAGCTATTTATAGGGAGCTGGTATTGGGAGACAGGCTATGGGCCAGGATTATTTAACAACCCATCAGGTTTAGTCTTCTTAATCTTATGGTCTCTTAGACTAATACTATGACCCAAATTACCTTTGGTGGGTCTTCCATCCTTTTTGGACTTATACAGCAGATCATCCACGGAGGCTAACCCGCGGGTGGCGACCTGACCTGACTTGGGGACACACGTAATTACCATAATGCCCTTGAGTACTTTTTGATACACATCATAATGCCCCCCACTCCCGATTCTACGGGTGGGATATCCGGGAATGAATGTAATCCCGCTTAGGCTGTGCCACCTAACTTCGATTTCTACTGGGCAATGGGTCATAAAGGCCCCTTATATATTTTTGTATAAGTGTGGAGGGGTAGTTGGCACTTAGCCACAACTCCCTTTCACGTCTCCACACTCACTCATACTCATCCCCTAAGGAATTTCTCTCTCTAAGAGCTTCCCTCAATCTACCATGGGCAAGAACTAAGGTGACCAAGGTAAAGATAGTGTAATTTGCTATTGCCTTTTTTTTTTTGGTGTGGCCGCGTGATAATAGCTTGGGATACTTGCTTGCTTTTCTTCCCCCTTTTTGATTGATTCAATTCATGCTCTCCCTGCCTCAATAGAGGTGGTTTAGGAGTTGTAGGTGTCCAACAGGGAGAATTTCATAGGGCGGAGTCATAGTCACCCAGTGGTAAGAGCCGCGAGGCACTGCCTCGCTTTGGCTGCGGTCGCAAGGCCTTGCCTTGCGGCGGGGGGCCTCATAACTCTTTGCTTTGGGTCCGGGTCTTTTTCGTTGGTCGGCTTTCAAATATGTTCATGAGATGTGTTCACTTCTTATGTGTGTGTATGTGTGCTATCTTATTTAGATAACGTCTGTTCAGAACTAGTTGTTGATGGAGCCCTTCGTTTTCATAGGATTAGGGAGTTATTTTTCTCTAGATACTGAGGACCCAGTATGCAAAGGTGGCCTTACATTTGGCTCACGTGATCCCACTATCATTAAGGCCGAACTAGTGGCTCTATTTGAGGAGACGGCGATGGAATTCGAATTACTCTTGCCCATGCCGGCGTGTCGAATATTTGATCCTCTAGAGGGGCACGTGATCCTATACTTGGAGTATTTTTGTTCGGGGCTCACCTTCCCTTACCATAAACTTTTCGGGGAGATATTTGACCACTATGGAATATGTATAAGTCAATTGACCCCTACGTGTTTTGCTTTTTTCGAGGGCTTCATTTCTCGATTTACCGAGCTAGGTCTTGACATTAATTTAGAGGCCTTTCGGGCTTTGTTCACAGTTAAGGCGTGTCGTTTCACGCCATATGTATATTTCTTTTCAGCTCTGACCGCTAGGTTCTTGGAGGGCAATGTTAAAATCAAGGGTGATTGGAAGCTAAAATTTTTCTACTTTCCCCTCACTAGCTTGGGTATATCAATGCCTTTGCGTTGGAATGGGAACCTAGCTCCACAACAAGCCACCCTCGCGCAAAGGCAACTTAAAGTTAGGTTTGGCAAGGCGGGCTTGTTTGACGGTAGATTTGATGTTAACCAGTTCTATACTCCTAGTATATGCGTGCTCTTATTTTTTCACTCTTAACATGATAATTCTTACATGCTACTTGGCATTGTATTTTCATATGCTAATATTTGATGGCCCTATATTTTGTGCAGGCATGAGGATGCTAGAGGCGCCATACCTAAAGGTGCCAAGGCGACTTCCACTCTCCTTTGCACTTCCCAAGTTACACATGGTCGTGGCAAGGGGGATGACCAATCAGGTCCTTCACCCCCACGCCCCATCTAGCATGCCCCGGGCTCTCTCCCCATTGGATCCCGCCCCGTTAGAGCAAGTGCCATGCACCCTTAATTTTGACTCATGGCCTTAAACCGGGTGCCACTGCTAGCCCTCGGGGCATTAAGGTGTTGGAGACGGGAGGTGACGACAATGCTATTGAGCACTCTGCTCATTCATCTCATAAACACAGTCATGGGAAAGGGGTGGCCACAGTTGGAGAGCGTGTGCCCTTTTGTCCTATACCTCTGCCAGTTCCAGCAATGAAGCGTGCTCATGGTGATACTCCGGGGAGTTCTAGTTCTATCGGACTTGACACCGGCTTGTTTAACTCTGGGGCGAACTTGGACCCCAATGTTAATTCCTTTTGGGATACGACTGATCCAGCTACGCTTGGTCGATGATGAGGATGGTCGTGACCGACTATGATGCTATCCATTTATCTTCCCTACCGGTCGAACCTCTCGACCAGGAGATTTGCACCGACGCTGGTCGGGTAAGTATTTACAAGTGTTATTATCATTAGACTGAGGTTACGTATTCGCACTTCTAAGATTTTTTTCCCTCTTTTACCTTTTTGTCAGGCTGTTCAATTGTCACACTGTCTTCGCCTCAAGTGCGAGGAGATGGAGAAGGAGCATCAGGAGAGCCTCCAGTAGAACCATCAGCTGCTATCATGGTTCTGGAGGGCCAAGAACTCCTCTGACAACTGGAAGGGAAAGTATAAGAAAGCTCAAAAGAAGCTTGGGGCAGAGAAGTCTGACGGTAGTTGCTTCCTTAACTCAGATGCTGATAAAAAAGCTCTCAGCGATGCCAAGAGATCGGTAGTGGAGAAGTTTTGCAAGAGTGCCACCTATATCGAGGAGTCCAACCAGCGAGCTTATAAGGTTGCTAGGGGTTTTATGACCAAGATGGTGTGCAAGTGTCGTAGGACTCTTCACGGCAGCGGTCGATACCCTGATGACGATTTCACTTGGTTGTATGAGAACATTCCCAACACCAGTGATGGGGAGACCGATACTAGAGGCAGTGTAGCTAATTGACACGA
Organism: Buddleja alternifolia; assembly: GCA_019426215.1. Taxonomy (NCBI): domain Eukaryota; kingdom Viridiplantae; phylum Streptophyta; class Magnoliopsida; order Lamiales; family Scrophulariaceae; genus Buddleja; species Buddleja alternifolia. The sequence goes on along the minus strand of CM033393.1, from coordinate 197,485 downwards.
CAAATTCCTAGCAAGAGAACTAGATCGTGTAAATAGTAAAGTGGATATTCAAGTCCGGGGTTATCGTATCCGCAGGGACAACTATAATCTAAGTACCAAGACTACTGTATTACCCAATTCTAAGTTAGATCGGTTGATAAAAGGTTTGATTTAAACTAATTTAACTAAGTTAAGCACTATAATAAGTTATAGCCAAATAAGTGGAAGAAACGATAGAAGAGAAGCAATTAAGGCACATGGTTCAACCATTTATGTATTTCAATTGTGATTAAGGTTCTATTGGATTATTAGATGGATTTAGCCAAGGCGAAACTCCCTAACATACGTACTACCCAATCTCTTGGCATAGCAACCCTACCTTAGTTAACGATTTCCTATATATCTCTATATGAAAATCCGGCTTAACAAAGATGCATTTAAGGTCTAAGAATTCCCCATGTGAATGGAAAGCCACCTAAAGAAACCGAGTTTATCTCTAGTCGGTTTAACTATAGGGTATTCAATGTTTATATCTTCCCTAGGTTATTATCTCTCGATCTCTAACCTAGGCATTTTATCGAACACTTGGTAATCAAACAAGCAAAGCATTGAGCTCAACTATTGAATACATAGCCAAAACCAACATTAATCCAATAAATACCAAAACAACAACAATCAAAATAACATAAATGGCCTAGCCACGGCCTTAATCAAATGCGTTTAGCTCATGTTCATGTCACAAATATGGATTTGAATCATACAAGTCATTGTAAAGAGTTGGACAAGTTTATGAAATAAAGATATAACAACTCCCGAATAACCGTGATGAAGTGGATCCCTCGATGAAATCTCCGTCGTCTTGCGAATCCGGGCTTTCAAAGAGACGTTGTGGCCTTCTATCTTCTCTCCAAGGTGTTTCTATCCTATTTTTCTTGTTTGGCAGCTCTCAAGTGTATTTAGGGCTTATTTTCGTCCAAATGACCTGATGGTCTATTTATAGGCCAAGTCCGCTGCCTTGAACACGCATTGGTGGTTGAACGCCGCGGCGTTCATCCCCTGCTGCTCCGGCCAATTTTGGTAAAATATGTATAACTTTCTCTACCGATGTCGGAATAAGCTGATTCAAGTTGCTATAGAATATTAAAACAAAGCTCTACAACTTTCAAGAATACACCAAATCCAAAATCAAACGTTAAGGATGATAAAAGTGTCTCACAAGTCACTGAATGAGAAAACTCCATCGTAAGACATCTCTTCCGATGACGTTTTCACCTCCTTCCCTACATATCTGATCTTTGTCTTCAACATAAGAAATGTACCTTTGCATCTTATATTTCCATTGGTATACGAAGTGTGTAATTTGGACATGGGTAGAGAAATCTATTCCATAAACTCTAGCACTGCGCTGATAGTTTGTATCTTGATGCATGATTTACCTTCAATCCTTGTTCTTTTCCTCCAAATGTTATGTTATTCTATAAAATATGAGAAAACAAGGGTCAAAGTATCATATGTGATCAAATTATCAAGGAAACAATCAAAACTAAGTTGATAAACGGGGGAAAACTAGTGTAAAAATAACATATATCACTAATTGAGGTCTTAGTAGCTTCCTCAGCCGTTAGGCTCTTTTATTTTATCACCCGTCATGTCTTATTCTCTCGCACTATCGTTATGATGTATTTTGCTTTAACAGTTGTAACATTTATTTTTATTCGCCTGTGGATGGGTTAACGTTGTTTCAGCCGTGTGAGGCTTGATGGGTATTTTTCCTCTTGGCATGTTGCCTCTTGAGGATTATTTTCTCTTCTTATCATGAATTTCATCTTTAGTTAGCTACTTGGCTATATTTTCCCCCGTATCCCGTATGCTCCCCTACTCCTTAATTGTGCTAGTCAAATTTAGGAGTAAGTGACCATATAGTAAGGGAGTTAGAAAATATTTGTGGTTTTTGACATTCGGTCATTGTTTACCCCCATGTTTAGGATGGATGGGTTGGATAATTATTCATGTGGCTACTTAGTAACCGGCTATTGACTGATATGTTCTTCAGTAGGCGGGTACTAGCCTGTGGCTGCTAAATTTCGTGCTAATACTCACTTCCTATTCTTTCCCTTGGGCAGTAGGCGTGTAAGTAATAACAAGGTAATCGGCATATGGTGCCTTGAATATTTCATATTAGCTTAGACAGCTATTAGTTTCATGCATTGGGAGCATGAAGTGAAGTTGCTTCTTTATTTAGTTACCTCTCTTTTGCTACCTCATTGGTGTTTGATAACAATGCTGGGAGCAGCGAGGTTTGTTGTATTTACTTAATTGAATGGGCGACACGGTTCGTGGTACTGAAAGTCGCCACTTACTATGGGCCTGGATGCCTCTTAGTTATTCTTACGGGTGACATGGTTCGTGTTAACAGCGGTCACTTGTTAATGGGGCATGGATGCCTCGATTTTGTTCACAATCTCAATCCATAACCTTAATGGGAGTGGGGATACCTTTCGTAGGTCCTCAATCTCTCTCGGTATTATTGGAGGGATTAGGGGGTATAATCTCAATCCATAAGCTTAATGGGAGTGGGGAGACCTTTTGTAGGTCCTCAACCTCTCTCGGTATTATTGGAGGGATTATGGGGTGGCCCATCCTCGGGCGAGACGTATACAGTTCGGGGGATTTTAACGGTGCCACCCATATCGACCTTGAGTGGGGTCGCGGGTGATGTTTATAATGCCTCAAGTGGGAGCTTGTTAGCTTCCAGGGGTCGTATTAAAGTTCTTGTTCCTTCCCTTACGTGGGTGGAGCAGTTACTCATTTATAGCTATTGGATAATTTAATAGCATAACAATGGTGACACAAGTATCTAAGTATGCTTTTGGCCGGTGGCCAAAATTTATCAAGTGTCACCCACGATTATCATGGCAACTCATAGAATAGCAGAAATAAACTAAGTATTGAAACCTTGTAATTATCTAAGTCGGAGTCAGTAACTCTGAGGGCTTTGGTTTGCTATTCGACCATGACTTAAAAATAAAATTCAACATATGTAAGGCAGAAGGGTGCTAATAAGCACTTAGCTAAATTATTCAGTCATCCATGCATGAAAAAAAAAAGGGAGGTGCACGTAGGCACCTCAAAATAACAACGTCTGCGGGTGCACTTAGGCTACTCAAAACACAAATGTTAGGAATTCCATTGTTAGATGTTTGATGATGACAAGATAGGATCTCATGTTAGACCCCAAAAGAATGTATATTTATACTTTCATAGAATATATGTATAAACGTTTGAAAGTGTATTACTTTGTTAGGCTTGTAATTTTTATCTTTGTAGATTTTAGACTAAGTATTAGATACCGAGTCACTAATAGAATTCTAGGTGAGTCTATTATAGATGAAGTTGAAGATCAGCGTCTGAAGTCAAGAGAAAATGAAGATTTGTCTTAAGCGTCTGTCAAACGCTTAAGAGTCTATTTCAGGAGTTATGAATCAAGCGTTCAAGAGAATGTTCTTAGCGCCTAGCTAACGCTAAAGGACTGTTCCAGAAGTGTGAACCGAGAGCTCAGATACTCAAGCGTTCATCGAAAGGATTCACCTGAAATACATCCTCAAGTCATCTAATCCTCAACGGTCATTTATTTCCAGCGGAAAATAAATTCAAGCGCATTAAATGCGATCTGATTTGTGGACAAACCACCTTTTTTGCCTAGACTGTCAGCTTTTCAGAATTCAAACCTGCTCCTGTCCAATAGGAATCAACAGAAATTAAGGAATGTCAGAAAAGGGACTATTTGAAGCTCCGCGTGAGGTACACGCGCCTGACTTGTGTCCAACGGACAAATCCCAATATTCTCTATAAATAGTACCCTTCAGCTATCTCTGTGTGAGTGTGAAAAAGATGAAAATGTGAAAGAGAGCTGAGAATTAATTTGAGAGAAAAGCTTGCAAACTTCATAGCTAAAATCCATCAAGCTTCTCAAATACATTCCAGACAGTCACCCGATATCTCAAACATCTTCCAAGAAGAACCCCACACTATTATTGAGATATCCCAAGTTGTTTGAACTTTCCAACATCAAACAAACCTGTTACAATAAACCCTCAACACCTTTCATCTGAGTGAGAAAGATTGTTGACTTCCACAAGCAGTATTTTTTAGTAAGAGAAGATTGTTGAAGAAAGGTCTTTATTGGAGCTGAAGTCTGAGTGATCAAGGAGCTCAAGGCCATCTTGGAGAAGATCTTTATTGAAGCTGAAATCTGTGTGATCAAGGAGCTCGAGATCGTCTTCACCTCTCTCCCTAATTTGTAGAAGATTCTGTGTGATTCTTTGAGAATCATTTTAGTGGATTTCCTCCGAGTGAAAAGGAGAAGAAGGACGTAGTTGGGATTACACCACTTAACGAACTTTACAAATTATTGTGTTATTTACTGTTTTATTTGCTTTATTTACAGTTGCACATTATACCTTGAAAAGGCATATAAAACAGTCAAGCGTCTAATTTAAGTCAAAGAGAACACTAAGCTTTCAAATCAATCTTAAGCGCTTGATTAAGTGCTAAGCACTCTAAGCGTTCAAAATGTTTTAAAGAAAAGCAACTATGGAAAACTTTGTGACGCTAAAGCTTTCAAAGAGAAGACTCCAAAAATTATTCCGTTGTGCTAACACTGATTAAAGAACTGAACGCTTAAACCTACTTGGTTAAAGTATTCAAATCTTGAAGTCTAAGTTAACTTTCTAAAAACAGTCTTCATTAGACGCTTCGCCAAAGCGCCTATATTTTAAGTGAACGCTTAAGTCAAGTGTTAGACACTTCAAGCGTCTACTATTTCAAGCGTCCAAAAACCATTTTAATACGAAATCTTTTGAAGTCGAAAAAGACTTCAGGGTCTATTCAACCCCCCTCCTTTTAGACCCTTTCGTATGCCACTTGGGACCAACAACAAATAAACATTTGCCCATGGTCAACATGATATTGTCTTAAAGTCGAATATGGAATAGATGGTGATTGATTGATTACCTTCAGAAGCCACTAGGGGCTTAGTACTCTGTCGTTGCTGAGTCGGAGGAGTGATTCCCCGCGTTGTTCACACTTTCCATGAGATTTTTAGCTAGCAAAGGGGCGCCTAAGAGCGAATGCTGGGCTACCTTGGCTTTGCCCCCCAAGCCATTTTCCACCACTGAGATCACGTTGATTGCCACTTATTTTCCTTTGTCCTCAAGGTCCTTGTCACCATGCTTCTTCTTGGGTTTCTTCAGCGCATTTTCATAACATTCCCTCACCACCTTGATATCCCCAGCTGCTTCTCCCACTCCCTTAGGGGTGGGGAACTTAATCTTTATGTGGAAGGTTGAGATGACTGCTTGGAATAAGTTTAAGCTTGGCCTCCCTAATATGATGTTGTATGTAGAGGAAGCTTTGACCAATAGGAACTTGATCATTTTAGTGGAGCTTGTGGGATAGATGCCCAGAGAAATGGGGAGAGATACTTCCCCTAAGGCTTCCACCGTCTCACACGTGAATCCCGTAAGGGGAGTCGTTTGAAGTTGAGCATTTTCTACCCCCAACTGAGTAAAGGCATTGTGGAATATTATGCCTGCTAAGCTCCCACTATAGACTAGCACCTTCTTCACCTAGAAGTTCGAAATGGTTGCGAATATTACCAACGCGTCATTTACTAAGAGGATGCCATCCCCCATATCTTCTTGCCCAAATTCTATGGTTGGACTATTGGAACCTCTTTGATTGACTTGTCCTCCATGGGGGGAGCTTAAAGTATGCACTTTGTAGCTGCCCTTAGCGAAGCTTTCCTCGTGTTCACCGAGTCGCCTTCCGCAGGGCCTCCCAAGATCACCTCTATGATTCAATTTACAGGGGGTTTTCCATCTCTGAATCCACCGTTGGGGGGTTTTTCTTGCCTCCATCTCTACCCCTTGGTCTTTGGGGAGTCTAAACGGTTACCTCTGACGGGGTAATTACCTCTTGTAAGTAGTTTCTTTTGATCAATTTTTGTATCTCCACTTGAAAGTGATGGCACTCCTCCGTTGTGTGACCTTTATCACGATGGTACCTACAATACTTCGGGGACTTAAGGCGGCTGGGACTATCTCTCATCTTCTTTGGCCAAGAGACTATGTCTTGCTTCTCAGTTATGGACAGGACTTGCTCCCTCGAAAGGGTGAGTAGAGTATACTTGGCAAACCCCGAAGGGGGCATAGGCTTCCTCTCTTTGGTCTCCGGCACCTTATCTTCGTCCCTAACTTTTCTCTTGTTCCCTCCAATTTCATTCTTTAGTGATCCGATGGTCTCTTTAATCTCTATGTACTTTTCAGCTCTAGCCAGCAACTCTACCATGGTTGATGGGGGCTTCCCTGTAATCGGTTCCTTGAACCTACTATTCCGTAAGTTCTTTTGGATAATGCTTGACAACAACTCGTGATTAACATGCGGCACTTCTAACACCGCGTTGGAGAAACACCTTACATAATCCCTCAAAGATTCTCCATCTTTTTGCACCACCGTGAACAAGAAGGATGTTGTCTTAGGGTATTTCTTGTTCATGGAGAAGTGGTTGAGGAAGCGCCTAGTCATCTGGTCGATGTCAGTGATAGTGCCTGCTGGTAACCTATTGAACCAACTCAGTGCCTTCCTCGAAAGGGTGGTTCGAAAGATCTTGCAGTATACTGCGTCGCTTATATTGTACATATCCGCCTTTGCGTTGAACTTGTCAACATGTTCTTGAGGGTCTCTGTCTCCCTCATACTCACTCAAGTGTGGAATTTTAAGCCATGGGGGCAAAGATTCAGCCAATATCGCTGAACAAAAAGGGTTTTTCTTTGATGGAACCACTGCCAATGGCACCAATTGCATGTCGTCATACCTCCCATAGTCTTCTGGCCTTCTATCACAGCGAGGTTCCCGCCTTCTTTGACCTTCACGCCTCATCGGGGGTCAATGAGACGTGACCTCGACGAGGAGACCGAGGAGGCGTTGGCCTTCTATCTCTACCTCTTGGTGGCCTCTCGGGGGATGCGGCCACACTGTTTTCTTTCTCTCTGGCAACGCCAATTACCGGGGAGTTGGATCGTTTCGAACTAATCTCGTCGGGGGTCAGAGATTCTTGACCTCGGCAGGGGGATTGGCCTAGTGTTCCTCGATGATGGCGACTCTTTTCACGGGGCTCAGTACCCCTGCGAACAGATGGAGGGGGTGGATCTTGCAACCCCTGCTCGCGGGGATAGGGAACCTCCGGACAGCTTCTCTCATGGGGGTCTTGCCCCCTACTAGCTATTAGGTCTTGTGGTGACGGAGAAGAATGTGCCCGGGCGTATTGCTGAATAGCCCTTGCCGCTGCTCTAATAGAGGCATCTTCTACCAGAGCAAGCAGCCTCTCTTAGGTGATCTCAAACACCCTGGAAGTAAGGGGTGGGATCACCTCTAGTATAACAGGTGGTGCATTTTCCTCACTGATCGGGGGTGCTATTTCCAGACTTCCACCCTTAGTATGACCGTTGAAAGGATTTTCTTCCCCCTCTGGATGACCGGGCCGATCTTCAGGCACCGGGTTGGGAGTTTCATCAGCAACAGTTGGATGATGTTGGCTTGTCATTCTATCTCCAATAGTACGAACTTGTGACCTAGTTTGCATACTCAGTGGTTGAAACACTGTTCCCACAAACGGTGCCAATCTGATGATGGTAAAAATCGTCAAACAGTGAATGTCACGTGTTGACCACGTGGAATAAGGGAACCGATCGAACTCACGACAACTTAGGTTAAGGGTTGGTTAAGTTATAGATTGCACTCGGTTACTTCGAGTTGCCTACGTACCTAAGGTATGTGGGATCAAGTCAGTTTGTAGTTCTTTTATGGGGTTACTCTCAATAGCTAATGAATTTTTACTGGGGGAGTAGAGAATGAGCCTCTCCCAGTGCCTCTAAAGTATTTATAGGGAGCTGATATTGGGCTACCGGCCATGGGCCTGGATTATTTAACAATCCATCAGGTTTAGTCTCCTTGATCTTATGGTCTCTTAGACCTCTTATACTAACACTAAAACCCAATTACCTTTGGTGGGCCTTCCGTCCTTTTTAGACTTGCACAACAAGTCATCCATGAGGCTAACCCGACTTGGGGACACACGTAATTACCATAATGCCCTTGAGTACTTTTTGGTGCACATTAGTGTGTGTGTGTGTGTAACTTACACCTAATTTTAAATACACACATATATTATTGAAACTTAAATTAAAATATATTAAAATCTATTTGAATTATTTTAATTTTATGACCATGCATTAATTGACTTTTTTCAAACATTAATATAATGTGCCATCACCAAATTGATTTAATATTTGGACTAAAAAATATCGTTAATTATTTTTAATTAATTGATCTTGATGTATTGGATAAAATTTAACTAAAACATGTAAGAAAAGAAAATTTGTGAAAAATAAAAAATGGTGGAGGAAATGAAAAATAAAAATGGTGGAGAAAATGAAAAATAAAAGGAAAAATATAATTAAGGGGAAGGGGGTAATTGTAATCTTGTGTAGTTCAGGAGCATATTTGGTATAACGGGTATGGTTGGGGAGGCAAAGTGCGTTTTACCCCCCTTTTTTCATTATTATTGGGTGAATTATTATTATTGCATATATATATATGTGTGTGTGTGTGTGGTGCAGTAATTGAAATTCCTCCAACATCTTCAGAAATTAGTGATGCTGCATTATTATGTATACATGGTTGTTATACTTATACGTAGTGGTAAAAGCATGCCCTTTGTTTAATGAATTATTGACATTGGTAGGGGCCACTCGGAGGGACGGTTCCGACTTCCGACTTATTATATAATAATAATAGTACAAGTTAATCGAAATACAAAAGCACGAAGTAGGGCCTATACATACAAATACAATACAAACATGTACAGGGGTTAATTACGATAATTTTGTTTTTTGTTTGTTTCATTACAACTTGTAAACTTCATCAATTATCTGATAATGTACATACATCACGAATTACGGGTGACATTATCGTAGTACTGATACATTCTCGATGGGATGGGATGGGATGGGATTCAACTTGGTGTTTTACCTAATATTATATTTGAATTTAGTCTTGAAGGTATGTACCACCCTTATAATTAACACATAGAGAGTCAGAATTATTGATTTCAAAAATAAATATTTGATCGAGAAAATTTGAGACAGTAAACAATTAATGATCTTACGAATAGAGATAAGAAATTCCAGTCCAAGTCATTATGAATCCATTTATAAATTTGAATTTATATATATATATATAACCGAAATCTGAATCTAAAAGTTAGGAATGATAAGATATTATGGAAATAAGCCAAACATGAATTGATTACCAGGTGAGTGTAGTTCAATTTGGCAAAGCTTGAATGAGATTAAAATGTGATTAGTTTATATATTATTTGATTAATACCCATAAGAATTGATGGAGATGCGATGATTGGGCAATGAAAAGATGATACTCTATATATATTGGTTGGCAATGTAGGGAGATGAGATTTGACAATTGATGAGATGAAATTGATAACAAACTAGTTGTAATGTGAATATTATTAATTTAGATAGAGAAGAAACAAATAAAGGAAAGGGCGATGACATTACATATAGGAAGAGTGATATGGTTGTAGGAAAATAATACTTCTATTAATATAATAATAAGAAAGGAAAGAGGCCAGTTAGGGTGAGTTAAGCAAACAATTAAGTAGTAATAAATAATAGACTGAAAAAGTAAAATAATATACAAAATATATATATATATATATATATATATGTAACTTAGCTGGAATGCCATTGACTTTTAAATCTCTCTCTCTCTCTCTCTCTCTCTCTCTCTCCAGGCTTAGTAGCTTTATCCCTCCCTCCTTATATTCCTTTGCATTTTGCTCCATACCATACAAATTGCTGATTGCACTACCCCCAACCCAACCACTACTCCTTTCATTTCATCTCTCCTCTCTCTATGCAGCAATATCCTCATTTCTTCTACTTTGATTCGTCCTGCTGGATCCCTCACTCCGATTACTCTCCGTCGTCATTCCTTAGATTCACAATTTTATAAAACCATGTAATTACTCTCTTCCGATCTCCAAAAAACAATATCAATCAACTTTCTTAATTATTTATATAGGATCATCATTTGAATTAGATAGATTAAGTCGAAGCTGGGTTATATCATAGATTTTCGTCTTCCCTAGATACACCTTTATAAAAATCTTCAAAGCATGTAACTTATTCCCTTCTACGTTTCTTCATCCTAACAAAAAAAACAAAAAAAAAGTATATACTGCCATATATATATAGTTTGCCATGTATCTCGTATATGAATAGGAATAGAGGATAGTAGAGTATCAATCTGGGTACACTCCTCCTCCTCTTGTAGCCAAAACCTTAAAAAAGGCCTGCAAATCATGTAATTGTTGTATCCATACCTTTTCATTTATTTCTTCTACGTACTAAAAAAAAAAAAGAAAAAAAAAATCAGAGATTATATATTGTATGGCGGCGGAGTATGAGGGAGGGATGTCGGCACCGGCGACGCCGGGAACGCCGACGCCACTGATGACATCGCTGCGGGTGGACTCATCACTATCGTACGATCGGAAGTCAATGCCTAGGTGCATGTGCCTGCCGCTGGACGCCCCCACTTGGGGTGCACCTCACACCTGTCTCACACACTTCTCTGCACCTGACATCTCACTTACCCGCAAGGTCAAATCTCTCTCTCTCTCTCTCTCTCTCTGCTTCAATAATACTCCTTATAATAATTGTTAAATTACGTGGGGTCTTTTCAGTTACTTCGTTTAATTCAACAGTCAAACTTGTATATTTCATCATCATCCAATTTCGGTTACAAATCATGTTTTAATTTTCTATTGTACCTCACATGTAAATAAATATTTTTCTGAATGTAAATTTAACATCAATTAGATATGAATGTACATTTAACATCAATTAGATATAATTATTGGGCAAGCATGATTTGTAACATGAAAAACAATACTCTCATTAAGCACCACGGATGGCCTTGTGGAAATTGTTTCAACTCTTAGCTTTGCATATTCTAGTAAAAAATCTAGCCTGGCCCCACCGAGCTTAAATGAATTGACGATAGTTGATACACTCATTCACATGTGGCCAGGTCTTTAACACCCCCCCCCCCCCCCCCCCAAAATACAATCTGCAATGCAATATACTCCCTAATATATATATATATATATATATATTCTATTATAAAAATACGAGTTGATTTTTTGACATTTTTGATGTGCCTAAAATATCTATGTGGAATCAATTTTTTATTGGCAACAGAGTCCAAAACAAATAATAAAAACAACTTTTATAAATTTACAATAATAAGAAGTATAACTAAATTAGGACTCTACATGGAAATTACAATTAGATAAGGTTATCCCTATATATTTATTCATTAAAAAAAAAGAATATAGGAAATCAAATATGCCTAACATGTACACATACGTTACCACAAAATCACAAACAAATTCATATTTAATATAAATTCCATGAAATAGGAATGGATATTTCAATAAAAAAATAATTTTTTTAAGTTAAGATGGATATGAAAGAAAAAGCCAAGCACAAATTTAAGTTTGGCAGCTCATTTAGCACAAATTCTAGAATCGTAACTATAATAATATAAAAGCTTTGGAACTTTTGATATACCTAAAATATGTAATTCAATTTTTAATGGTAAAAAATTCAAAAATAAATAAATAAATAAATTTTGAATTAGGATGTACATAAATCTACTCGAACTGTTAAAATAGAGTCGATTCGCCCGAAAAATACCGATTTAAAAGTTTTAAGTAATAGGGACAATTTGATATACCCACCATTTTCAGGTCGAATAGTGAGTTTAATAATTGTAACTCGGAATCTAACCACTATATATAGAACTTCGAAAAAATGCATGCATATATATTTTCTAACAAGAATAGCTTTATTCATACTCATGTAACCCAATGATATTTTATTTGGATGATTTGGTTAAAAAATTGAGTATCATATTTAAGAACTTGTTTTTATTTTATTTGAACGAAATTCTTGATTTCGTAACAAAGGAAACAAATATATACGTATGATCAAATTATATTTATAATATTTGAGAGTTTTTGCTCATTACAAATCATGACAATATATTTTTTATTTAGTAATATGTCGTTGTTGTTGCTTCTTATCACACATGCTCAATTTTTTTCAATTAAATCTACATAATATTTATGTTCTTTAATTTATTCCTTGTTACTTATAACTATAAATAAGTTGTAGGAGCTATAATGAAGATTCAAATATCCTCCAGTCCGTCCACCAAAAACCTTGAACCCTAACCTGAACCAAAACCACTTAGTTTGAAAAGATAATTATGTGTTAGTTTGATAAAATCATATTGAATATAAAAAAATCCTAAAATAATAAAATGTATATCACTAATTCTACACTGAATTAAAACATAACATTGTTGTAGTTTAAGCTCATTATTGTTACAATTTGTTTCTTTAAAGAACTCAAAATTGACTATGATAGACTCCAAATTAGTTATTTTTAAAATGAGTTATATTATTAATTATCTTATTTATTTTATTCTTTTGATGAAGCAAATCCCCTGACAATTTTGGGAGTTTTTCACCTGTTTGAATCGTAATTTTATACAGTATAATTTATTCATCAAAAGAAAAGAAGAAGATAAAAAGCTTAATCTGCTTGAAGTTGGAACAAATAAATTTATATGAATATCGTTGTTTCTAATTTTTTAATTAATTCTATGAATATTACATTGATTGAGAAAATTGAAAATCATTACAAAAAACATACAAAAATAATTTACCAAGAAAGACTTGGGAAAGCTTTACAAGTCAGGTATCATTTTTATTATTTTATTTAAATACTAATATTAATAAATAATAATAATAATAATAATGCAAAAAAAGAAAGAATAAACCAATATTTCCTCATGGTCTTGGGAGATATGTTGGCGTCTTTTGTTGTAATTCAATATTTGTCACTTTCACTTCCTGATGACTAGCACACCACTTTATTTTTATTTATCCACTATCTTCCTTATTTAATTTGTTTAATAGTAAATTTCATTTTATCCATTCAACTCATTCATTTTGATATTGTATCAACTATATTCTAATGCATCCATAATAATATAATTAAATTACAACATATATGTTTTCTGAATTTCAAAAGGTTTATATTTTTTTTTCTTATTTTTTCCCTGATTTTTCTAAAATTTTTTGTTGTTTTAATATTTTTTGAATCATTTTTTATCTAACGGTTGATCATCAATGATCCAACGATGGAGAATATATAAGTTAACTTGGCTTCTTCGAATATTTGTTCAACATTTCATTTCAATCAATATTTGATTTGTTAATAATTATAGTTTATTACTTAATATTTAATAATTCATTGATTAAATTATTGTTTAAGTTTTAGATTTATCAAGTTGAACAATGTTCATATATATGAGTTATTTTAACGAAATCATATGATTGACGTGCAACGCACTTGTTGTTAACTAGTATTATTGAAAGGGAGTTCATAAAGGCACTCCACATTTTATTAAAAACACTCCATACCCTTTTTAAATTAACTAAATTTATTATAATGCCCCTCAGTATATCCTATAGAATTCTTATTAATATTAGAAGGGGAACTGAGTTTCTTCTAAATAAACTTTAAAGAATATTTTTTAATTCTTTTTTGTGAAAATAATACCGAATAAAATTGCGTTTTTTCTCAAGCATCTTTTTGGAAATAAAAGAACTTTTTTTTTATCAGTGCTATAAGAATAATCATCTTGCCATGGATATCCTATAGAATTCTTATTAATATTAGAAGGGGAACTGAGTTTCTTCTAAATAAACTTTAAAGAATATTTTTTAATTCTTTTTTGTGAAAATAATACCGAATAAAATTGCGTTTTTTCTCAAGCATCTTTTTGGAAATAAAAGAACTTTTTTTTTATCAGTGCTATAAGAATAATCATCTTGCCATGGATATCCAAACCCCGATATGATTTATCGAACCCGCTACATGATTTGTGTTGCTCATTTGCTCCATAGTAAATATCAGAATTTCTTTTTTGTTGAAAATTAATATAACATTAAAGGCCCTAAAAACTACCAAGAAAATAAAAATAATCATCAGATCATATTACACTAAGTTAAATAGACTAAAGGGTATTTTTGTTGGTGAAATTTAAATAAAAGTGAAATATCTTTATCAATTCCCTTATCTGAATAATAAATATAAAATAAAATTATACAAAATTTATTGTCAAAATTTTAAAATGTTTGAAAATCTACAAATTCATGATGCCAATCCTCCCTTTTATATATGATCACTTAACTGGGCGGACTCTTGTAATTAATGAGAATGCAAATATGCTTATAGAATTATATGTACAAAAGGTTTCCATGTTACGAGGACTTGTGCTGTAATATATATTGTATTAAAGATGAAGGGATTTATAAAATTATGGTTGATCAACTACTATGGATGGCCCAAAATTTAGGAGTAAAGACCAGGAAGGAACAAGAAGACGTGATGAGGTGCACTAATTATCGGCTCGCTATAATGTAACCTGTGTATTAGAATTGACATTTGACGTCAGTCTATCAAAAGCAGATGCCCGCTCTTTTGTTTGTTTGGAGCAACATGGAGTTATAATTGAATAAATAGTGATGGATGGATGTGATACATATACAACAAGTCTAAATTATTTTTGACTTATATGATTCCCGTCCGTCCACTATATATATATATGTGCTGCCATCATGTGATTCATTCGACCAACTTTTTGCAATTTAGCATGGTGTGTGTGGGTTTCTATGTACCCACCCCCCAAAGTAAGTTTCAAAAAATAACAAATAAAGATTCAATAATTAATAACTAAAGCAAATGTGTAACAATTAAATAGTATCCAAAGTTTATGTTAATGTTCCTAATATATTCCCCGCCTCTTGCACTTTCTTTCTCAACTCTTTTGTTAATCTAGTCAAATGATGGAACTTAAGTTCCCAGCTCTATCTATTCTATCAAGTATCATTTTATAGTCGAGCATTATCAAGATTTTCTTGCATCCGTATTTTATGAATATGATTGCTGGGAGAAAGAGGCTTCTGGTGGTCGGTGTGATTTTATCATTGAAACGTAGAATAAACTGGCTTGATTGAGCATGGAAAGACATGTAGAATTAGCAGCACTAGTCCAAAAAAGTTGTGATATAAATATATATATATATATATATGGATTAAATGATGATAACATTTGAACTACTTAGAAGTAATTTTCGTTTCAAGTTAATGTGATGAACTTTACGTACTAAGAAATAAGATGCATATTTATGGTGAGCAATGATCAGTTATCATTTTGCTGTAACCGATTATTACACCTTACTTCATACGTTCATAAACATTCATCAAATTCCGGAAAAGAATCACTTATACGATACATATACACAGTTCATACACATTCATAACAATTAGTTTGGGTTGATGATATATGCTGCAGCTGGGAGCAGAGTTTGTTGGGACATTCATCCTGATATTTGCGGCTACTGCTGGGCCTATAGTGAACCAAAAGTATGGTGGAGTTGAATCACTTATAGGTAACGCTGCTTGCGCGGGTCTGGCTGTGATGATAGTCATCCTGTCGACGGGCCACATCTCTGGAGCCCATCTCAACCCCTCCCTCACCATAGCCTTTGCGGTTCTCCGTCACTTCCCCTGGATCCAGGTCCCCGCCTACATAGCTGCTCAGGTATCTGCTTCCATTTGTGCCTCATTTGCCCTCAAAGGCGTATTCCATCCTTTCATGTCCGGAGGCGTCACTGTTCCTTCTGTCAACACCGGTCAGGCTTTTGCCCTCGAGTTCCTCATTACCTTTAATCTCCTCTTTGTTGTCACTGCCGTCGCCACCGACACCCGCGCAGTGAGTACTCATCATCACTGATTACCATTATTTATTGCTACTGGTAATCATTAATTACCCATGCCCACACACACACACATACATCAAACATAGCATAGAGATATAATTAAGCTGCTTTTCACATACATACAGGTTGGAGAACTAGCAGGAATAGCGGTTGGAGCTACAGTTATGCTTAATATACTTGTGGCTGGGTGAGTAAAATTTAACCATAGTCATCCTGGTACTTTCTCCTAATTGATTGATTCCTTCCTCCCACTTATGTTAGTTGTGATGGGAATGTGGATGCAGGCCATCTAGCGGTGGGTCAATGAATCCAGTGCGAACTCTGGGCCCAGCAGTAGCAGCAGGGAATTACAAATCAATATGGATATATCTGGTGGCGCCGACACTGGGAGCAGTTGCTGGGGCAGCTATCTATACGCTGGTCAAACTCGGTGGAGAAGGTGAAGAAGAGGTCCCCCCGCGCCCGGTCAGGAGCTTCCGCCGCTAGAAGTCTGGCTGCTGTTATTATTATTATTATTATTATGGTGAGGTTTGCTGGAATAATAAAGGCCAAGGACGAATGATTATACCCTACCGCCCTTGATGAAGTGTGTGTTAGTTTGAATAAAATATATAGTGCTTGCTTTGTGTGGTGGTTGGTTGTCGCAGCACGCACGCACGCACTCACTCTATTTGTATTGTTACTTGATTTGTGTGTGTATGTGCATATATATATATGACAGAAAAGACATTGCCAATGCTCTCCGCTATCCTTGAGTTGTGAACACAATGTCTGTCTAGAATTTTAACGGAGGTCTGGTCAAGATGAAATGCTTCATTATGCATGCATGGTTATCAGTCAGTGTAACAAACATGAACAGCTTCTTTTTTTTCCAACTTCTACATCCTGCAGCCCATACGACACACCACCCTGACCCTGACCCTGACCCTGACCCTGACATTCTATTCTTCATTTTTAATTCTTTTGTGTAACCTCTATCACTCAAAATTGTGAGTTTTGCACATCAGTCCACAGTCTAGAAAATACTCAAAAATATGAATGCAGGTGTATTACGCTGAAGATCATAACAAAGAAGTAACAACCTCAAGTTGTAAAATGGTTTTACTTGAATGACAGTTGTAAATAAATGATCCTATAACTTCTGAAATCACAGAGATGACTTTACGTCGAGAAAAAGAAAATTGGATAATGAAATAGTCTAGCTACCAACCAGCAAGGCAGTTTCAGCTTATAACACCACTCAGGTAATGTGAAGATGGTACCATCAACTGTGATGAACATTACATGTCCGCCACTGATTGACACTTAATTTAAGTTCATTAGGGAGAGCGGCAGACCAGGTAGTCAAATCTGGTAATGGTCCAGTGAGAGCAAGATAGTTTTCGCCTGCACTCTTTGGCATCTTTTTCCAGTTCACTTGTTCAGGAAATGCTTCGCAAAGGGCCCTGATAGTTGCATTTAATTTCCAAGTGCCACCCATTGATGAACCATCTTTTTGAGATACTGCATCTGCAGCGCCCAATCCGTCTTCACCAGCACCACAGTTCACCATGAAGCGGCCCTTAGGCATCAATTTATTATAGAGTTCCAACCAAGTAGCAGGCTGTTCCAGAAAGGTTAGAACCAAAGATTTAAAAAATTAATGAACAAATTCTTTTGTAGTTTGTGAATTATTGAAAAAAAAAATTGTATTCAGAATTAAAATTTGGAAGGATTTTAAAAAATATTAAAAAGGAAAGTTTCCCTGACAAATTATCTTATGGAATTCTTATTTGCATGATTCTTCCTTATCTCCTCAATTCATCGGAGAGTGGAGTCAAGTTATTCCCGATGAATAAATCAAGCAAATGTGATGATACCTAGCTAGTATGTTAGAGCAGATGGCATTAAGCAAGGGAATTAACTTAAAGACCGACAGTCAACAGATATATAAGCATCAATAGATTAAATAAAATTTGAGCTGAACTTTTACTGTTAAATTGTATGCGTTAAAATATATCGAACTATTGCCAATACCGCAGGATACATTCTTATGATCTTGAAATAGTATTAAGTTTTCAATTTCTTTAATCACGACATTTATCCAATGCTTGTTGGAGAAATCTATTAGGTCCTGAACTGGTAATATCATAAGATTAGATCTTCGTATTTTATAGAGATTCAAAGAGTTAAGAGTTGTCTAAAACTTCTGAAGATGAGCTCGTGAATCAGTTAAAGAGCTGTAGACAGGAACTACAAATATCAGCTTTATAGTCTCTGAGCACCATGATTAACAAAAAGAAAGAAAAAAAACTATTAAGACCGACGACAAATATTACCTCTTCTAACTGTTGCAAAACCTTTCCCTCTGCGAACAAATCAACTATGATTCCTGCAATATGTCGACCAGAAATAATTAGCAAGTTATATAATCAGGATTGAGCAAAAGTTACATTCTTCAGTATTTTTTTATTTTTTTTGTTGCAGTCATCTACACACATTGCGTACATATCAGCTCAAGCTCAATAAAAGAGATATATGCTACTGACGAGATATGCTGACTAATTTTAACCGCAATTATCTATGGATATGATAACTGATGTTGGTAATAGACAATCCGTTCCTTTTTGAGTCCACAAAATCTAGACAATGCCTTTACCACGCATCACGTAGGAGAATAAGATGTATATTGCTCATCTGCAGTGCACAAAATTTATACCAGCATATCCTCCAGGAATAGCAGCATCCGGTGATAACACATCACCAATGTGAATGTTAAGTACTCCACCATCCATAGTGCGTTTCTCGAGATCACGTAGCCCAAGATAGTCTCTCGATTTATCTATTAACTGGGAAACAAATAAAAGCATCATTGAAATAATAAAAGCTATATATTTCGAATATCGTTAAGAGAAAACTATTTTAGTATAAGCAAAAATGAAGCTCTTTGCAATATTTGTTATTGCTCTTCAAAATCTGAATTAAGTAGTATCAGCTACCTTTGAAACCATAAAACTAAGCTGGAAAAAAAATGATTCGAGTTCAAAGTAGGAAGATTAATTAGGAGGATTATTACGATTTCATCTATCTCCCAGCCTTCCAGCTGCAATGAAGGCCATAAATCAAGCATCAAATGTGCAGCTGTTCCTCCACCCTGAAAAAATTAGCCATGTCATTCATTTATCTTACATACCAATTTGTGATGCATTATAGTCGTCGACCTATACCTAAAACAGCAAAGGAAGAAAATGATTCATTCACCTCAAAAATGAGAGAGCAAGAACAGTTGTATTACCAATCCAAATATTCCAATGGGACCCCTTGGAACCACAGGCGGCAAAGTAGCAAATTCATCCTGCAAAGGTGTGAAATGGGATTTCAAACATCATGATGAGATGAGCTTAATTAGGAACAAATTTATTTATTGCCCAATACTTAATGAATCAATGACGTATAACCATCCAAGTTTGTCTCTAGCCTTTTCCAGAGTCAAAAGACTTGTATATATTTTTTTATTCTAGTAAGTGATATAAAGACTCGAAAATCATTCAAATACATCAAATGCATTGCAGAGACTAGCGGCAACAAAGCATGATAAAAGTGGTCTCATGAATCAAGAAGTTGTCACAGTTTCCTTTCCTTCCAACATTATTATACATTTTTTCAAATAACAAAAATACATGGAAGATGAGAGAGAGATGCAGTGAAAGGTGAGATGGGATACCCAATATGAAGCAGTCCATTTACTGTGTTTGTTAAGCATGCTGTGAACATTATCTGCAGCAGGGAAAGGGGTGTCGTGCTGCATTAACAAAATGCGAATAATCGAGAAATGAATGTGTGTTGTGGTGTGTAGAATACAGTAGTAGTACATACGAGTGGAGTCGAGAAGCAGAAGTCTTGATTTAGGAGTGTCTAGGATGAAAATGTGGTTGTAAGTGGTTTGGATGGCCGTAAGCACTTGGAATTCTTCTTCTTCGTCTTCATGTGGATTAGTATTCTGGGCAGAATGCAACAACACCCGTCTGCCTCTCCTCTTCTTGCTGCCACTAGTAGTAGTAGTAGTAGTAGAATTATTATGTTTATAGGAGTAGTATTGTGAGTGTGTTGAGGAGCCCAATTGAGGAGATGAGGGTGAAGGGGGCAATGAATATGAATATGAATATGAATATGAACATGGTGCTGCTGCTGCTGCTGCTGCTGCTGCTGCTGCTGAATGGTGGGACAATGAATTATAATAATAGCAGCAGTAAAGGGGAGGAGGCGCTAATGGCAATCGCAATTGTGATGCGCAGCAGCCCGTCAATATCATCATGATTTTCCAATTGATGAATGAATATATGTGATTGATTGATTGTGGATAACTATGAATGGAGTGGACTCCCTCCCTGCTCCTTCATTCCCAACCCTTTTCACCCTCTTATTATTCTTCATCAAACAAAAAACAAAAAATGTATTTGACATTTTTACTATATACTTTCAAATTCTCACACTTTTTTCTTAATTACTAGTACATTAATCATATGATCTTGTTAAATATATATAGATATTTTTTATTTTATTTTTGTTTTATTTTATTTATAGATATTTGAAATTTATTTTCATTATTTGTTTTTTATTCTTTTGCCATTAAAAGATTAAATTACATGAGGATAATTTAGATATATTTAAAATTTCAAGAAATAACTCATATTCTTATAATAGAATAGTACTGATAGATAGAGTAGATTATTATGATGCGACCAAGACTTTTTCCTTTTTTTCACTTGGGAGACCGACCAGCAGCTGAAAGAACTGATAATGGGTGTGGTGTTACGAGTTCATGTTTTATCCTAGTTGGTTGATTTTGACTTATAATTCTGTTTGTTACTATTACCTCGAGTTATATTTTTTTCAATTTGAACTTGTAATAATGTCACTAATCCTCTATCATCTTTATCAAATGAAGCATCAGCTGCGTATGGTTTGATTCTGGACTAGTGTTTACGGTCCATACAGTTTTCTTCAATGACGTTCAGTTTAGCTCAGGTTGCATCCAGTAAGAACAAGGAAGTCTTCATTCTATTGCTCACAATTTTGCAGCTGTGTCTTCTCCTCCATCTGTGTCTTGATCTTATTAGTGATCGAGATCTCGAGTTGAAAGAAACTGAACAAGCCTCTCTCAGCTTAACCACCTGACCTGCTAATAATATTGCATTTCTCATGGCAACAAAAACAGCTGGAACATCACCAAATACTGAAAGTCACTACAAAAACCTAGTTACTTATTCTTCACCATCATACAAAGGAGAGAGATTGTTGAAAATCAAGAAAATATACAGATCCCGTTTAAACTTTTAAATGTTCACAGGAGGGGAGTTTAAAGACATCTACTCCAAGGTTTTAAGAAGCCTAAATAATCCCGCTGCTTCTCTAATCCGGGAGAACTCAATGCAGAATGCTTGCACTTCAATGAATATGTCATGAACTGCAAAACCACAACAACCGTTTTGCAAACACTTGGTGATACTGCAGCACACAACACTCGACTACAAATTTACCAATTACAATTTATATTTAAAAAGCAACCAGCATGTCAGTAAAGAAAAATTACTGGGGAGGGTGGGGAGAATCAGTTAGATAATATCACAACAGTGTGGCCATGATGAGCAAGGATTCGAGTGGTAGGACGTGAACCAATAAAATACTACCAACAACGTTATCACATTGTTATGGCTGGCAATTTGGAAGTACCCTGATTTTTGCTACCAGAACAATTTAGCAAATTTCCTAGTATGCCACTTAATTTTCACACACACACCAGAGAGAGATTGTCCAACAAATAAATAAAATAAGTACAAAAACATAACAATTGGATCTGAATCGGCCTGACTCAAAAATTGAGTCATTCCGTGGTGAAAATTAAATTCCAGATTCCCATTCCAGGTTGTGTTAATCAATAGGACATGAAATTCATTATGCCCCTAGAAAACTAAAATACGAATTTTTCTGCTTATCTTACAGAATTCCAAAAAAAAAAAAAAAGATTGTTCTTAACTTTATATTATTTTGTATTAACTTATAGGAGTAATAAAATAGAGCATTAAATCAATCAACTGCATCAGTCAAGTAGCCAACTATGTTAACAATCACTGCCATTTCAAAACACCAAGTCAAATTGATTCCCCCATCATGACTACTCATATTCCCCATTCCATTAACATCTGAAATTTTTCATCTTAACACGAAACAATGATAACACCAAATTTTCCAACAAATAAGGTCCTAACATTTCCTGATTTAAGACCCAAATCTCACCACACAAAAGACATGAAAAAGGGAACAATCACCATCAAATTTCTAAAGAGATTTCCAATAGCTAATCATCAAATAATGAGGTGCAAAAAGTTGGACAACTAATTTAACTGAGGGCATGTTTGTAATACACATTTTGTCAAAAAAAACAACTGATTGATATCAGATTCAGTTTCAAACTGCTCACCATTAATTATTTTGTTTCGGATCAAGCTTTGCAGGAAAACACAAACCAATCTCACAAGCCTGTTCTGCATATACCGATCCTGGAAAGGACACGTTAAAAAACAGTAAGGGGTCTCGATATGAAAGGAACAAGACAATGAGTTCATCATTAGAGAGCAGAAATAGATATACGAACCTTGATGCCCTGGCAAGCACTTATACAGTTTGAAATGTATGTATGTAGGAACTCGGTAGGAAGCTCAATTGTAGTAGTCAGCCTGTTCACAACCTCCATGGAGTGAAGACTCATTTCCATATTTACAAGAACTGTGAAGTATCTGATAGTTAAAGAAAGAAAAGTGCAAATCAAAGTCAAACTTACAAAAGAAAATTAAATCACCAGAGTAAAAATAACCCCAAATTCTGAACATGAACAAGATCATACTCTGATATTTCAGGTGAATTCACTAACTTAATGAGAACTTCAACTGCAATCATAGGATTGTTCTCCACTAGATCCTGACAAAATTGTGTTGGATTAGAAAACAAACAAATACACAAAAGGGAAAAAAAATCATTATAGGAATAAGATATATTCACAAACGACGTACTGGAAGCTTTTTAGGTGTCAGCCCACAGTGATATACAAGCTTTGGGTCATTTGCCAACTCCACCAAAACTTGCTGAGGAAGTAAAATGTTAATCACATTTATATGGATAGGATGAAATTTGAAACTTCGTTAAATGAAGAAAAGATATTAAAGTACAAGATAAGCTAATAGATTTACCATGACAAAAAGATGCATGTGAAGATTAAATAATGTCCTATTCACCCATTCTAAATTCGACATAACCATAGGAAGCTCTTTCAAATGTGATTCATGCATCAAAAGATCATTCTTAGCATTAATCCTATGGAATCCAATGATTATGGTTTAAAGTAATCATAAAACAAACCAAACTACCAGAGAATAACATTTCTCGCTAAAACTACAACATCGATCTTCCAGACTTTCCAAGACGGCGAAATCAGTATTTTGCATAAAAGAAAAATATTATTCAAGGTTAGAAACATTTCAAGAGGGAGAATAATTGTTGATGAACAAATTATTCATGTTGTTCAGCCTATTGAATTCAGCAGCATATATGTAACAACTCTCTTATCTCATCTCATATATAATTATTCTCATTTCTAAAGCACAATGCATGCATCAAAGATCCATAACAAGCTTTACTCAGATTAATTAATCCAGAGAATTCAATCCAGAACTAAATCAAAGAAACTATTGAGCATATGTCCGTACAATTCAAAACCTCAAAAGTTCCACATCAATGTCCCAGTCCAAATGATCAAATGTGAAGCAAGATCTATATCTATGTCTACATCCATATCTGTATATCTATATTACACTCACACACACACATGCATGATTAGCACTATAAATTTATTGCCCCGACTATAAGGTGACCAAAGCTTAATCCCCAATCTATATTCAATATTCTACACGGAATTCATGTCCAAAAAGCTCTAGTATCCAAAGACCAGCAAGAAAATGGTACCTCTTGTTGCACAGGAACAAGTGGACCCTTCAAAGCTTTTGCTATTAAATCTCTAACTGCTGCTCCTCTACTAGTATCAGCGCACATCCCATAGTCCCATAAAAGCTCATGATTCATATCGGGGTTCAGCCACAACAGCTGTTCAAAACGACGATAAATTATTTTGAAATGTAAATTCACACAAGGTCACAGCTGATGTCTACTCTTCGAATAATGATGCTTAGCACTTGAACATGTTACCTCTCCATCCATTACAGGGAGCCTCGGGGGGAATGGCCTGATCCATTGTGGACCAAGTCCCTCCAGTGAAAGAGACGACAATAACCCAGCTACGGTTTCATCCCTATTCCCCGAGCCAAGTTTAGATGTAACTCCAGGTTGTGCATCAAACCTGGAATACGACACAATAATACTAAGATGTAGCACCACAGATAGATAAATAGAAACAAAAAATTGTTCAGGATGAATGCTAGTGTGACGAATTTACAGTAATAGCAAATGACTTCACTAGCAAGAGTCATACTCATGCGAATTACTATTACATCCATGGGGCACATCAGGATCAGGTATTATATTTTTCACAGAGTTTTCCTTGAAGGAGCATTTAAATGGTTCAGGCTGAACTTTGCCGCAGTACTGTTGCTGCACATGCTCGCGTTGTGGAAATGACTGTAAGTTCAAAAGAGATAGAAAACGATCATTTCAAGACACGTGATAATAAAGCAAAAAAGATTTGCAATGAAGATTTTTGTCAAGATAAAATGTCCACTGCTGAAACAGCTGGCTATAAGCAATGGCCATCAGCACAGATTGGGAAATGCGATATACGATAACTTACATGTGATGAAAGATCAAAATGTTTCATGTAATCTGCTGCGGATTGCTTCAGAAACTGCATGAAGAATCTAATATCACTAGAAGAAACTGGGTAGAGAATAGAGTATAGTGGAAAACTCAAAGCATTCTCAAATGCATACGAGTATATTACATTTAAAGGAATACTTTTGTCCAATGGAAGCATAAAATTACTTTTATATGCAGGAAACACAACATAGCCAGCACTCAGGCTTAAACCTTCACCTGGAAAAGGGAAATAATGCTTCTACTACACTATTGTAAATAACAAAGATGCCTGACAAAAGAATTCTAAGTCCTATACAGTGTGGTGGCATTTACTGTTGTCCCCGCATGTGTAAACAGAAGTCAGTCAATTACTTTGAGATATATCGTTTGGTTGAATAAATCTACCAAAGGAATATATATGTGTCAAGTAGAGTATGGTCGCCATGCCAGGAAAAGTCACTAGAACTATTTGGAAAGTCTCAAGCTAGCAGTTGCTTTGTTAAACAAGCATAGCCAGAGATAATAGATAATCCATTTTAGACTTTAGGAATCGGGGAAAGGGGGGTTGCCTGCCAGCATAAGAAGGTTAAAATTTTGAGGTCAGCAACTATTGCAATAGATATATTGAGTTAAACCTCTCTGTTATTCATCATGTTGGAAGAACCTAATAATTGAAGTACAAATGCCCTTTCATACTTTTCCGCTTCATCATCACATGCTGCCTGCAAATGGACAAAACGGTAAAGTAAAAATACAACTGATGCTTAGAAATCAATATCATCAAGTAAATAAAAGAATCTATCGTATAAGAACCCAAGTTGGTTAAATAGGTAAGTATTTTCTGAAATGATAACCAAATCATATTAAACAATGCAGCAATTCAACTGAGCAGAAAACAAAAATGTAAGGTGAATCAAAAAGCAACTTTTCTAACCAAACTTTTACTTATTCAAGCATGTAGGAATCCAGAATTGCCAAAATCCAATTACCCAAAAAAAAAAATTAGTAAAAATTGTGATAACGAATGTCTCTCTTTTTCGTAGTAACGTCTTGTTTAGCGGTAAAATAACAGAAGGCTTAAACTGGGAAAAGGGCATGGGGTAGACTTGTGAAGCTATACGCGCAATTCAATTAAAATGAAGGGAATAAAAGTGAAACTCATTAAACAATTCCACTCGTCGTATGTCCAAGAGCTCTAGCATTTGTGGCAACAAAACACAACTCCAGAATGTGATAGATATCAATAAATAAATATAATATGGATATAGAACCTATATGATCAACCTATGCAATTAACAGAAAAGGAGAAAGAAATAGCATAGAATGCTGCAAATCAAGATCGAACAACCAAACCTTAACATTATGCAAATTGACTCGCTACACTTACATCAACAAGCTTAGTGATGAAAGGGTTCGACGAAGGCTGTTGTGACGCATATGCCTGATGAATAATTGCAAAAGCAATTAACCGTTGAGTTGGATTTAGAAGTTCTTCCTGCAGCAACATGATTGAGAACTTTAGGTGAAATGCCACATTGTCGCCATTTGCATGCTTCAATTAGGCTTTTAGAAACAAGAGATGCGTATGGACAAATTTCTGCTACTTATGTGCAGTAGGTCAAAAGATTTTTTTATTTTTTTTTAACAAACAATTACCTGATATAAATTTAATTTCCAACAGCACATGACATGAATAACAAAACAAACGAGGTCAATATCAAAACTGTTAATCTTACAAAACCTGTAAACCTGATTCTTCTAGAATATATATATATATATATATATATATATATATATCTGTGTGTGTGTATGACACTAATTTTGTGTTGAAATGACAATTAACTCGTGTGATCAAATCCCTACAATTAACTTAGCACCGAGTTCACTTTAATTTTTATTTACATAAGCCGCTATTCTATGAATTGAAAAAATCAAAGAGAAATTGAGCAAGTAGAGAAATGAGAGCGTGAAGGGGAAAAGAAAACCCTAACCTTAGAGTTAGCAGTGAGGAAGTCGAGGGCAGAACAGGCATAGAAGTGGAGAGAAGGAGGAAATTTGGAGTTGAAATCGAACACGATCTCTTCAATGCTCCTTTCTTCTCCGCCACTCAGAAGCCTCAACAGCTTCCCGCTGTCTTCGAACCCTAACATCCTGTAAATCTCTCTTCAACCTTGCCTTTTTTCTTTTTTCTTATTATTTTTGTGTGTTGGAAGAATATATTATATAATAAAATAAAAGAAAACAAATATATATTAGTCGGATATATCAGTTTTGTATATATATATATCTATATATACACACATATACGTATAAATCAAATGTCTCATAATGGTAATGGCACAGAATTACTTACCCCTGCACGAAATCTTCGTCACTTCATCAGATTGCACTCTTGAAATGCAAGGAGGGAGACACAAGCCACCTATGATGCACGGATATTCCTAAAATTCACAAAATACAATGTCGGATACGCGGGGGATACGGATACGCCTCGGACACGGCTCGGATATGTGTACGACACGCCACGTGGCGTGTCTGTCAACCAAATTTAAAAAAAATAGACACGTTTTGGACACGGCAGGGTCTTTTTTTATCATTTTCGAATAATTGAGGGGCTGAAATTGTAAATTCCTCCCAATTAAAACAAAAGGGGCGGATGGTTAGGCAGAAAGAAAGGTACACGCAAAAAGAAAGGAAAGAAAGGGACCTGTTATTATGTCATATTTAAAGGATTTGAATTTAGAGACTTGAACTAGGATATTGAGCGTTTAATTATTATGTTGTTTGAATTTTGTTTAAAAACTGAAGGTGTGCTTGAAGTTTGTATTTGTGGAACTTTTAAAATTTTCTTAGTTATTATTTTGTTTCATTTTGGTGCATTATTAATGTTTAAATGTTTATGTATGTATTATATAATAATATATGCATTATAATATATATTATTAATTATTATATATAGCCGTATCCTTGCCGTGTCGTATCCTAAAATTTTTGAAAATCCGTGTCGCCGTGTTCGTATCCCCATGTCCCCGTGTCCGTATCCGTGCAACATAGCAAGCCACTAGAGTGCTCCAATTCTTACGTCTTCGCTACTGATGAGAAAGAGTAAATTGCAATACGGGTCCTCAACTAGTATGATGCTTTTACTTTAGTCCCCTAAACTTCAACTCTAACCAATAAATATCAATATCTATATATTATATATTTTTATTTTTTTTGTTGCAAATATCTATATATAATAAAACACAAGCGTTTAAAGTTATTGAGTTGTAATTTTCATTAAGGCTTTTTATCTTTATAGTTTTAGACTAGTATTTAGCGCTTGAGCTATGATAGAATTCTAGGTGAGTCTATCAAAGTGAAATCGAAGATCAGCGTCTAAAGACTTTGAAGATAAAGGATTCGTTAATCGACTGTCAAGCGCCTAAGAATCATTCAAGGTGATCATGCCACAAGCACCTGTCGTCGCTTGAATTAAATTCAAAGTCAATAAGCTCTTAAATGCAACTTTCAATGGACATTTAATTCCAACGGGAATTAAATTCAAATGCATTAAATGCTTGATAAGAGCATTAAATGTGATAAGGACTATTGACGTACGAACAAGCCTTTTCCATTGGCTGTCAACTCAAAGTAGGTTTGTTACCAACTCTGTGCAGTAGAATTTTTGGAGATGTCAGAAAAAGACTAAGTCACGTGCCTCGTGTTTAACACGTTCCTGCTTGTGTCCAACGGACAAATCCCGAGAAAAGTCTATAAATAGAAACTCACAGCTTAGCCCTAATTATCGAGATTATTATCAAAAACTTGATATACACTTACGCTGTTGAAATCTATACTCAACCCTAAAAAGCTCAAAACTTCCATAGCCAAAATTTCTTTGAGCTTAAACATCTCTATAGCCAAACCAATATCTCTTACCTCTTCATAGAAGAACTATCTTTTTCTAAAAAGATATTCCAAAAGTGTTTGAAATTTTCAAATCAAACAAACCTTGATAAAACCTATCAACCTCTTCATTCTGTGTGACGAAGTTGTTGAAGACAAAGCAGTATTTCTGTGAGAGAGAAGCTTGTCAGAAGCAAATCTTAGCCGAGTTGAAATCTTTATGATCAGGGAACTCGAGATCAAGTCTTCATCATTTGCTATTGTGTTGAAGTTGTCTTTGTGAAGCTTCGTGATTCATTTTAGTGAATTCCTCTTGTGTGGAAAGGAGTAGAAGGACGTAGCTGGGATTACACAAACCCAGTGAACCTTACAATTCTCGTGCCTTATTTACTTACTGTTTTGTTGCTTTATTTATTACTATCTTCATGCATTATCATTAAGCATACTTTATTAAATCTCTAAGAGCGACTAAATATTTTCTAAGCGCCTAATTTCACACTAAGAGACTTGTACAAGTCTTCCGCTGTGCTAACCTGGATATAAGTGCTGAGCGCCTGATCCATCTTGATCAAGCACTCAAAACTATTGTCTAAGTTACCTTTCTAAAAGCAAGTCTTAAAATTCGAAAAGAATTTCAGGGTCTATTTAACCCCCCCCTTTCTAGACCCTTTTATATGCCACTTGGGACCAACAAAATGTATCCATGTTTCCATTTCATTAATATCTTGTATTGAATTGCCTTTGAAAACTCTTATGTTAAGGTGACAAATGTGTGACTTGTACCTTAAGATAGAGTCGGTTTCAATCAAGATACTTTTTGATCGGTAGTAGTCCCATATCTCCCATAACCATTGTTATCTTTTCTCCGGATAATGGTTTTGCTAGTGGATCCGCTAACATTTGATTTGCAAATTATAAATTTCTCAATAAATTAAATCAAAGTCAATAGATACCTCATCGTATCACTTTTAGACATATACTTTTGTACTAAGGAAAATATAAGTATAAAAGTTATCTCATAAGTATTTTCCTTATATATACATCTCTATATGTATATATGCACATAGTCACTTTTCTTAATAATGTGCATCTCTATATGTATATACTTATGGTCACTCTATAGAGAGTTCTCATACATAGTGGACACTTCAAGCATCATTTCATTTTTAAGTCAAAAGGAATTCACCACAATATACATAAACACTTATACATATATAAGTTCACGTATACGTCAAGAATCTTCCAAATTCTCAAATCAAAGATTAGGCATATATCCATATAAAATATATATAATAAAGTTCAACTATGCCTTCCAATTATCTTGACATATTCCTTTTGAATTAGCTTAATGTGAAGATCAATTGAATACTTACTTTACAATCAAAGTAATTGAACTTCCTCAAGTTTATATAAGATTCTGTCTCATTTTGACCATAACTTATGGTACAAACATGAATCACTAATTTTAAATTTTACATTGATATATTCAATAGTAAAATCACATATCTTTTCACCGTAATATTTATTAAGTCTTCTATCCATATAATCTTAAACAATAAAGATGTCATGTAATGTAATATAAATGCATCTTTCGATGAAGGTGAAACTTTCCCAATGATGGTAGAAACTTGAAAAGTTTCGGTGATGGGTTCACCCGCATCGGCACATTCCATTGCAATGTCATTAAATTCATTAACTTGATCAATAACAGGTTTAGAATCAACCATCTTGTATTCCACATATTTGTTAACCAAAAAAGACTTATTTCCAGCATCTTCATTTACGTACCTTCGTTTAATAGCATTCCAACGTTCCGCTACTTTTGTGAATGTAAAACACGTTGAACAAAGTGTTGTTGAGTGACTGGAGCGGTAAATGAAGTCGTCATCCTTCCACTTCTTCACTTTTGCTTCTGTTTCCGTCTTTTGTGTAACAGCAACACTAGTAGCGTGACCGGAACTTCCACCAGAATTTGGTTCGGTACTAGTAGCAGGACCAGAACTTGGTCCGATACTTTGACGGGAACTTGAAGCCTCGGTTGGACATGGTTCTGACAGAACATAGAACACCTTAGCAATCGTCAGTAGGTATTCAAGCTTGAGACTCCAATGTTTGTAATTCAAACCATTGAGACGTTCGAGTTTGTCTCCTTCATGCAATTGTGTTTTCACAAGAACAGACTCCATGATAGAAAATTTATATACCTTAAAATTGTTGTATAATAATGTGGGTATGGAACAATTCTTATGAAAATCAATAGGCTAGGCACACCTTTAAAGATGCTATCTTTAAAGTATATATTTCTCCCACTATAGATGTAGATGGTCTCAAGAAATACACCTCTAGGATACAAAGCCTATTAACTAATTTCGCAAAACTCGACCAAGTGCTAAAATAAAAAAACTCGAAAAATATAGAAAGAAAGAGAGAGAAATATTTGATTATCTTTGTGTATCACTCTCTATTTTCAGCCATACCAAGGAAGTATTTATAGACTTCCAAAAGTTTCCACCAAAAGGCACTTTTTCAATCGAAACGGTACTTCCAACCAAAAGACATCTTCTTAACTGAACCGGTACTTCCAATTCAAAATACCCTTTCAGCTCAACCGAATCGGTACTTCCAATTCGAGACACCCTTTCAGCAACGTGAAACAACTTGATCTGAAATGGTACTTTGACCATCTCAGGTGACCGAAAAGTTAGACTAATTGGAAACCAACCTTTCGATTCAATTGGAATCAATTTGGAACTTCCAACATTAATATTTAATTTCTTTCTTTCTTTCTTATATATATATATAAACAAATAAAATAACCCACATTATATATATATACAACAGTCTAAATCCTAACAAACTAAGAAAACAATCCTAATTAACATATGGAATAAATCCTAAACACAAAAGGAAATAAATCCTAACAAAAGACTCAAAAAAATCTCGCCAAAAACTTGCACCACAAGTTTTTGTGTACGTGCTCAAGCTTTGGCTTCACTTTATCTTTTCCTTTTGCTTTCTTCTTTGATCATCCCCACATATCCCATCAATCTCTCACTTGGAGACTGATAAAAAATTCTCGAACTCAACTTGAACCGCCACTTAACTTTTCTCAAGTGAATCCCAATCTAGTTGGCACATCCCTAAACCCAATAGAGATCAAATCCGAGACATCTCCTTGCCTTATCAATTTATCCGCTCCGACTCCTACTTAACAGACTCTCATTGTGAACATTGTTCGCTCTCTTTAAACCCTTCTCACTACCTTATTCTTTTGGTGATCAGCCAACCACTGAATACTGTGGCATATCCCTCTCGGTCCAACTGACCCACGGATATAGGTTACTCCAAAACCCAGAATATGTCACAACCTAAACCACCTCGATCAACCCGTCCACTAACATGCTTACACCAAAGACTTTTTCCAATGGCAATCTCGGATCCCTCACATATCTGCTCTCTGCTCCTGTATGAGCTATGTCTGATCTATCTGCCAACTAGGATTTTTAATCGCCAACTCGGGTCACCCACATATCTGCTCGATGCTCCCACGACATGAGCCATGTCACACTCCTCTGCCAAAAAATCTGGCTCCGCGAATCTACTCAACTGGCTTCGAATCTTGTCATCATGACTTTTAGCTCCACGTCAGCCCTCTCAATGCCATTTCTTACCTCATGGTTCCCATTTACGTTAATCTTCCTTCTTGGCTCCACAAATTTGCTTCTGATTTATTGATTATACGACAATTTCTTAGCTATCGATTTCGTCACTCTGATATCTGGCTCTGTGGATTAGCCACGTGGCACCGACAATCTCACTTAAATTTAAGTCCAACAATAATAGACTTGTAATCTATATAGACTACACCATCACTTCATGTGGTCAATCATTATTTGCATGCATACGTGCATCTACAACTTGGACTTTAATTAAGTCTCATGCACAAGTCCGCCGTCAACACATGCACACATATGCACTACATGAATACATATATGTATATGTAATAACCGTGTGTTCCGAACACACATTAATATTCCCATCATCCCATGCCTTATGAACGTGAGTAAACATAATCCAATTTCAAATTGCCATGCAACTTAATCCAACTCGGACGGGTATATATATTATATATTTATATGAATATATATATATACATAGTGTATATATATATATATATATATATACTTCCAGTGAATTATTAATTTGGCCTTGGACTCCAAGTCTTTACCAAATATCACGTCTGCATGCATACACATTGATAGGAACTTCTCCCACTGGCTTGGTGTTATGCCCACTTGGCAACACAAATCTGTTTCTATTGCTGGCACCATGATTTTTCAACATTTTTTCGTTAACGTTCAATGGGATTACTCTATTCTGATTGGTGATCTAATTGATCCCATCCTCCTTTATCATCTTCTACGGCTTCACCACAAACTCAATTCGTGCTACCTGCAATGAAATTGTCGAGTTTGATTATTCTTCCATCTCGTACCATCGTTCTGACGATGAAATCCGCGTTTAGCCAAAAATGTTTCCCCATAGATCTTGATTTAAGACGTCATCTAAATCTACAACCTATGGCTCTGATACCAATTGTTAGGAATGGTAGTATAAGAGCACGAAAAAATAATCCAGAAAAATAATAAATCTAAGCCTAAATATGAAGATAAACACGAAGATTTAATGTGGTTCGAAAAATTGCCTACATCCACGAGCCAACCTAGATCTATATCTTTATTTCTCAAAGTCAATCAAATAATTACAAGCAGGAGTTCATATTTATAATAGTGGAGAAGTCTCTTTAACAAATTAGGAAAACAATCCTAAATAACAAAGGGAATAATTCCTAAACACAATATGACATCAATCCTAACAAAAGACTAAAAAAATCTCGCCAAAAGCTTGCACCCCAAGTTGTTGTGTACGTGCTCAAGCCTTGGCTTCACTTTATCTTTTCCTTTTCCTTTGTTTCTTTGATCACCTCCGCATATCCCATCATGCTAATGCTCCAAAAGATATGTTGTTGGGCTTGAAATCGAATACTAACAGCTTGCACCAAATGTGGCTATCAAGTAACCAACAGGGGCCACATAAGGCATAGAATAGTGATAATATCTAAGGGTAGTCGAGTTCGCCCATAAAGAATCGTTAGCCCGAAACTGCCACCACAATTGGATAGAGTCAGTGAGTTTTCTAAGCCCCAAACCCCCTTCTGACACGGGTTGATAACAATTGCTCCAAGATTCCCAATGAATTTTCTTGGATTCCCCGTTAGCACCCCAGTAAAAGCGAGCCATAATTTGCTCCATCAATGGAGGACAGAAAGAGGGGGCTTGATGACTTGGGCTAAGTAGACTGGCATGGCTGATAAAGTGCTTTAATGAGAGCGAGACGACCTCCATGAGAAAGCGAGGACTTCTGCCAATCGGTGAGTTTTTTCTGCATCTTGGAAAGTAACTCGTCAAAAAATATGCATTTTTTAAAACCTCGATAAAGCGGGGCGCCAAGAAAGGTGATGGGGAGATCTTTAATGCAAAAACCTGTCAAGTTGATAATCCTATGCATGGCAGTCGAAGAGCTTCTCTTCCCGAAAGTAAAAGAGGATTTAGCAATATTAATTCCACATAAACATGAGTTGTATTGTTAGATTCTTTCAAAAAATAAAGGTAAAAGTTCAACAAATTATAAGATCAAAATGGAAAAGAATACAAAATGAACTTAGTACATATAGTAATATTCATTTTCGTATTCTCAATTAACGAGCTTCAATTATATGATAATAGTGCATCGTTTAAGCCATTCATATACATTTTGATGGGTTGATAAGTCGTCTGGTGAGTTGAGTATGTTTTTGAAATGCGATCATGAAAATAAAGTGAACTTTTCATTATAAATAGTACATGAATAGTATCTTTAGCACAATTTGAAATTTGAGTATCAGAAATCTCTAAATTTCATGAACTCAAATCTTGTTTTGATTTTTTTTTAAATTTGAAAAATGGATTTTGTTTAGATGAGAAATGATGAGATATCTTCAAAATATGGTGCTAAGAAAAAACCACATGACTAATCCATAAAATTGATTTCCATATTTAGATTCTGTTTATAAAAAAATGGATTTTTTTTAATTTCATGGATTTTCCTAGCATCATATTTCTTTAACCATTTAAAATAATAAGATACATATTTTTCAAATTTAAAACTTTGGTGCAATTTGAAATTTGAAATTTGATACTTCACATGTTTAAAAAAAGAAATTTATTAGTTACCATCTTTATCCAAAAAGATATGAAGTTGTTAAATTGATAATTTTATTTATTTAAATCTAATATGCATGTAGATTTATTCAATTTTGCTTATGTTGCAAAATTGAGTTCAATTAGGCCATCCACATGTGTGCTTATTTGGATGGCCTTAAAGTTTTATTGACATAAAAAAATTGCCAATAAAGAAAATATATTATGTGATTATAATTAATGGGTAATATGCATCAATTTGTATTATCAAATTGTTAATAATTTTATCCCCAACTTGTTGGGTAAGAGTTTGCTGTTGATTATGTTTTTCTTCCAACTCCCACGTGCTACAAATCCCACTTACCAAACTCCTTGACTAAGTGATAAGAACAGTTAGATAGTTTGGCAAGAGAAGATCTTGTAGATAAAATCGAATCAGCTCATGTGATCAAGAGACTGATAACAATTTGTTAGATAATATAATATATTTTCATATTTTTCTAGTATTTATGTCAATTTAGGTTTTTTTATGTTTTCTTGTATTTATCTTTTCCTTGTTTGTAGTTAGGGTTTCTTATTTACCAATTACATATATCTCTATAAATATGTTACTCAGTAATACAAGTTCCCTACGAGATTTCCCCTAATCTAACATGGTATCAGAGTCATGGTTTCAAGCCATGGTCTCTCGATCTGTCGCTTCTGCTGCCATTCTCAAGTTTTCGTCCCCGTCCGGCGCCCCTTATCTAGTTTACTGTTTCTTTATCTAATTTTTTTTCTTTCTCCTTTGGCCGCCGCCGCCCTTTATCTTGGTCGCCGCCGGCTTTAGTTTTGTTAGTCACCGCCACTCACCCTTGGAAAACGAGTACTTGGAGCTGCCACCTTTTTATTTTATGCCGCCGCCTTCTCTCTTTAGCCGCGGACTGCGGCGCTTAGCCACCGCTACCTTTATTTTTTTAATTGTCGCTGCTCACCCTTGAAAAATGAGGACTTGGAGCCGTCGCCACCGCCTTTTATTTTTGTCTCCATCTTCTTCTCAAATTCTCTATGATCGGATTTCTTTAGTCTAATTTCAACGTTCAAGACTCTCACGTTTCGACTGCGGGGAAGTGTTAGATAATATAATATCTTTTCATATTTTTCTAGTATTTATGTTAATTTAGGTTTCTTTATGTTTCCTTGTATTTATCTTTTCCTTATTTGTAGTTAGGGTTTCTTGTTTACCAATTACATATATCTCTATAAATATGTTACTCAGTAATACAAATTCTCTATGAGGTTTTCACTAATCTAAGATGGTATTAGAGTCATGGCTTCAAGCCATGGTCTCTAGATCTCTCGCTTCTGCCGCCATCCTCAAGTCGTCGTCCCCGTCCAGCGCCGCTTATTTAGTTTACTGTTTCGTTATCTAATTTTTTTCTCTCTTTCTCTTATGGCCGCCGCCGCCTTCTCTCTTTGGCCGCGGGTCACCACGCTTAGCCGCCGCCGGCTTTAGTATTGTTAGTTGCCGCCACTCACCCTTGGAAAACGAGGACTTGGAACCGCCACCTTTTTATGTTATGCCGCTGCCTTCTCTCTTTGGCCGCGTGCTGCAGCGCTTAGCCGCCGCCGCCTTTTATTTTTGTCGTCGCCTTCTTCTCAAATTCTCTATGATCGAATTTCTTTGGTCCAGTCTCAACGTTCAAGACTCTCACGTTTCGACTGCGGGGGACTGTTAGATAATATAATATCTTTTCATATCTTTCTAGAATTTATGTTAATTTAGGTTTCTTTATGTTTTCTTGTATTTATCTTTTTCTTGTTTGTAGTTAGGGTTTCTTGTTTACCAATTACATATATCTCTATAAATATGTTACCCAGTAATACAAATTTCCTACGAGGTTTTATCTAATTTATTAGATAATATAATATCTTTTCATATCTTTCTAGTATTTATGTTAATTTAGGTTTCTTTATGTTTCCTTTTATTTATCTTTTCCTTGTTTGTAGTTAGGGTTTCTTGTTTACCAATTATATATATCTCTATAAATATGTTACTCAGTAATACAAGTTCCCTATGGGGTTTTCACTAATCTAACATGACATCAGAGTCATGGCTTCAAGCTATGGTCTCTCGATCTCTCACTTCTGCCGCCATCCCCAAGTCGCCGTCCCCGTCCAGCGGCCGTTATCTAGTTTAGTGTTTTTTTAATCTAATTTCTTTATTTTTTTCTTTCTTTCTACTATGGCCGCCGCCGCCCTTTCTCTTAGTCGTCGTCACTGTCAGCTTCTTCTCCCTTATCTTGTTTTCTCTTTTTTTTTTTGTTTTTCTATGGCCACAGCCTTTTCTGTTTGGCCGCAGGCCGCCATTTAGTTTTGTTAGTTGCCTCCGCTCATCCTTGGAAAATGAGAACTTGGAACCGCCACGTTTTTATTTTATGCCGCAGCCTTCTCTCTTTGGCCGCGGGCCGCCGCGCTTAGCCGCCGCCTTTATTTTTTTTGTTGTCGCCGCTCACCCTTGAAAAATGAGGACTTAGAGCTGCTGCTGCCGCCTCTTAAGGCCGCCGCCACCTTTTATTTTTGTCGCCGTCTTCTTCTCAAATTCTCTATGACCGGATTTCTTTGGTCCAGTCTCAACATTCAAGACTCTCACGTTTCGACTACAGGGGAATATTAGATAATATAATATATTTTCATATCTTTCTAGTATTAATGTTAATTTAGGTTTCTTTATGTTTCCTTATATTTATCTTTTCCTTGTTTGTAATTAGGATTTCTTGTTTACCAATTACATAAATCTCTATAAATATGTTATTCAATAATACAAGTTCCCTACGAGGGTTTCACTAATCTAACACAATCTTTATGTTCTCCAAGCATCGGAAAGAAGGAAACCATTGCAACATAACTATATAGAAAGAACTTAAACCATGATCAAAAGGGGGACTGAAGGCCGAAAGCCATACACACACACGAACATCAACAGAAAAAAGTGGGAGAGAAAAAAGGAAGATAAAAGGGGCTCTACTAGGTGTATTATTTCCATGCAAATCATTGTGATGTAGGTGATGATATGAATTGTGATCACAAGGCTCGTTCTTTGAAGAATAAATGGGTGAACTAAGTTGCTAGCAGTAATAATTTTAGCAAATGGATCCACAGGGATAAACATACGAATAGAGCCAATCTCGAGGAGTGTCCAACCGCATTGTTTTGATGATCTTCTTACCAATGGCTAGGTATAAACGGAAATAGGCCGTAGAGTTATCTTCATTCACATATGTATTTCCCATTCGATATTCAAGGAAGAATGATGTTAACGCATATTTATATATTTGTCAAGTATCTGGTCGTGCAAATTACTTTTCTGTCATTTTATTTTTTTGTTATTTGTTTTATTTAATTCCTTTAATCAGAGGTTGCTTATGCAAGCGTAATTAATGATTAGTGTTTACGCTAATCAGAAAGTGAGTCGAACCCAAGCAAATAATAAACCTCGTTCACATATACGAACGAGAGAAATTTCATGACCAAAAGTTTCGAGTACCCCATTCACGAGGGATTTTATAAAATACAAAACGGAAATCAAATTCCTTTCTCGATTTTTTTGTGTCACCAATGCATTTTATTATATATAGATTAAAAATCTTGAAATGGGCAAAAAATATATTTTATACATATGATTCTCGAATGCAAGTACCATTCTCACCATAACTATAGAGTCAAATGACCGGATATTTTGAGATTTTTTACTTAAAATCTGGCATTGCTTTATATTAAACAAATTTTAGTGTTATCGTTTGATATGTTTTTTTATAATGTTGAAATAACTTGTCATTAGGTGTAGATGGTAAATAGATAAAATACTCAAAAAAAATAGAATTTTATGAAAATATATTTATTTTTCATTATTTTAAATTATTTTTATTATATTAATAGTTATTTAAATCATAATTATGATGTCACTGGTTCGACTACAGTTGACCCAACAGTTGAATCGATGACCCTTGATCCAGTGAGTTTTCCGGTTCGATGAGTGGTCCAGGTTTCAAAACACTGGTCCTATTTTCTTTAATAATTGAAAAAGAAGATGTAATTAATGTATTTTATGTGATTTGACTTTATCTGAGTCTGTTGACCAACAAACCTGCCAGTTTCCTTATTTAGCTAATGAGATCCCGGACTGTGTTCATAGTCTCATGCTCTTCGTTCCATCTTCAGATCTTCTCGAATGGTGGAGAATGTGTATCTAAGGAAACTTTTGGGTCATTTTAACTTTGATGGACCTCGATTTAACGGCAATCATTGAGTTAGTGGGTCATAATAAAATATGATTTTTGATGAGGGCATCGTGAGTCTCATACTACTAACAAGTATATATGGATACAAAGTCTATGTTATAAATTACTCAGTATTTTTTGTATAAATGAATATATATACATATATAAATGAGAACATACATAAATATTTTTTACCATATATATATATATATATATATATATATATATATCATGTGTATGTACAAATATATATATTTGTACGTATATACCATGTATTTTTTGTATATACATAAACCATAGACTACTATATATATATACATATATATAAATATCCAATAATTTATTTTTATATATTCATAAAAATTATAAAACACACACATATATATATATATATATATATCTCAAATACTATTGCTTACATATATATACATAGATATATATATATATATATTCATCTTATAACTATTGTTACAACCCTAATATTATATTATAACTTTCAATCATTAACTAATTATTAACAGACAACAGATTCATGATTTGACTGCTAGAGTAACTTTTGTTCCCTCTGAAAACAAAACAAAATACTATCTTAAAAAAAATCAAAAAACCAACTCCTTACTAAACTAATTCGACGACCGATCCGACATGGATGATAGAATAAAATGGGTCTCCATACCGCTCCTATAAACACAATCTTATCAAATATGCACGTGTCCTCATAAATTTCTCAATAATAATTGTCACCAAAATATCATCCCTGATGTGGGTAAATATCATCCATTGGGCCAAGCTGACAAGCCCAAAGAATATTATATATTTTTCCTAATTTATTATATTAATTTGGCCCATGTACTCACATTTCGGCCTCATCGAATTAGCAAGAGTAGAGCCCAAGTCGGAGTCCTAAAAGGAAGGAAATCAATCAAGCCTACAATATCCAATCAAATATCAAATCAAGAAAGATCGGTCAAACACTTACCAAAGTAGGAAGATTCGGCATGCTAAATATGGAGCTGATCAGACGCGTTTTCAGGACATTTTCAGGACACCCAAAGCTTCCAGAATTAGCCCTGGCTACCATAAATAGAGCAGAAAGAAAATCGGTAAGATTCGACTTACCATACTTGTATAGAAGCCATCTAGCTTGTATAAATATTCAATATTGATAATCAATAAACAACTCTTACACTTTTACGCATTTTAGTCTCTTTTATTTTATAGCTTTACACTCAATTTCTCGCAATTAATCATATAAATTTGTTAGTATAAATCCCACGTGCATCAATTGGCACCGTCTGTGGGAAATTGAGCTTCAAGGCGTGAGGTAACATTTTCATATTTTTTTGCAATTTTCTTTTCTTTCACAACCTTGATAGCAGGTCACAATATCGAGGAAATGGACGAAACTATGGAAGTTATGGGGAACAAGGAGACGTTACTCCTGATGATTGGAGGTGACAACGCTCCTGAGACCTTAGCCATCTTGGCTAGGCGTTTAATTGGCGAATTACAGGAGACCCCCACAGCACGTGGGGGTAGAGTCCCGGTTGGTATGGATACAAAGTCTATGTTATAAATTACTCAGTAATTTTTTTATAAATGAATATATATATATATATACATATATAAATATATAAATGAGTATATATATTTGTACATATATACCATGTATTTTTTGTATATACATAAACCATAGACTACTATTTATATACATATATATAAATATCCAATAATTTATTTTTATATATTCATAAAATTTATAAAACATATATATATATATATATCTCAAATACTATTGCTTACATATATATATATATATATATATATTCATCTTATAACTATTGTTACAACCCTAATATTATATTATAACTTTCAATCGTTAACTAATTATAAACAGACAAAAGATTCATGATTTGACTGCGAGAGTAACTTTTGTTTCCTCCGGAAACAAAACCAAACACTATCTCAAAAAAAAATTTAAAAAACTAACTCCTTACTAAACTAATTCAACGGCCGATCCGACATGGAAGATAGAATAAAATGGGCTCCATACGGCTCCTCTAAAAACAATCTCATCAAATATGCATGCGTCCCCATAAATTTCTCAACAATAATTCTCACCAAAATATCATCCCTGGTGTGGGTAGATATCATCCATTGGGCAAAGCTGACAAGCCTATGTACTCACATTTCGGCCTCATTCAATTAGCAAGAGTAGAGCCCAAGTCGGAGCCCTAAAAGAAAGGATATAAATCAAGCTAACAATATCCAATCAAATATCCAGTCAAGGAAGATCGGTCAAACACTTACCAAAGCAGGAAGATTTGGCATGCTAAATATGGAGCTGATCAGAAGTGTTTTCAGGACAATTTCAGGACACTCAAAGCTTCCAGAAATAGCCCTGTCTACCCTAAATAGAGCAGGAAGAAAATCAGAAGGATCCAACTTACCATACTTGTATAGAAGCCATCTAGCTTGTATAAATATTCAACATTGATGATCAATAAACAACTCTTACACTTTTATGCATTTTACTCTCTGTTATTTTATAGCTTTACACTCAATTTCTCGCAATTAATCATATAAATTTATTGGTGTAAATCTCACGTGCATCAATTGGCGCTGTTTGTGGAAATTGAGCTCCAAGGCGTGAAGTGACATTTTCGTATTTTTTTGCATTTTTCTTTTCTTTCACCAGCTTGATGACCTGTCACAATATCCAGGAAATGGACGAAACTATGGAGGTTATGTGGAACAAGGAGACGTTATTCCCGACTATTGGAGGTAACAATGCTCTTGAGACCCCAGCCATCTTGGCTAGGCGTTTAATTGGAAAATTATAGGAGATCCCCATAGCACGTGGGGGTGGAGTCCCGGCTGGCGAGGATGGAATTTCTTCATCACCTGGAACACAAGGTGTAGGAATGGAAAACTCCCTGCAGATTGTACCATCTTATCACTTAACTAAGGAACAAATGCAGAAATTAATTGACGCAGCCATCCAGGCCACGAAGAAAAACTCGGATCCACGTGGTCTGGGTAGGATGGGAGGAAGTTCGGTATAACAAGTACCCAAAAATGCTAATACTCATCGATCTGGAGTTTACTCGAAAATGGCTCTGGAAAACGAGCAGGGAGAATGAAATTTGCTAAACAGGCGAACACACGTGGAGAAAGGGAATCCCCTAGGAAATATCCTGCCCAGGAAGGTCTCCAGATGCGCGTACTGAATTTCATGAGGAGGAAATCCAGGAAGGCAAGATCCCACCAAACATGGCATATCAGGAAAAATTCCATGGAGAAAAGCTACCCCCTAGGTAGGAAGGAAAATACGATACAAAAAATTGGGGTCCTCGCCCAGGACAGGAAGGAAAAAAGGATCTCAATGAGGAGGTTAATAGTTATGAATCCATTCGTTCCTCAGGAAGAAATCTAGGAGGACGCGCGAAAACAAAGGAAAATAACAAATCAATGGGATCTCATGGCAAGAAGGACGGAGGAAATGGAAAAGAAGATAGCTGGAAAAAAAGTACGTGCGGATAGCGCAATCCCATTTACTAATTCTATAATGTAGGAGGAATTGCCACGAGATTTAAAAATCTATTCTATGATGACCTACAACGGCACATCTGACCCCGATGATCACTTGTACACTTTCAGGAATTAAGCTTTGTTACACAGATATTCGGACGCCATTCAATGTCGGGTATTCCTAACAACGCTGATCAAGTCAGCACAGTTATGGTTCAACCAGCTACCTAAAGGATCCATTGGATCTTTCCTAGAGTTCAGCACAAAATTCCTCCATCAATTTGCTAGCAGCAAAAGGCATGAGCAAACCCCATTGAGCCTCTTCAACATAAAGCAAAAAGGCGATGAAACTTTACGATCCTATATGAAGAGATTTAATGCAGCTACCCTAGAGGTGCCCTCGGCTACGGACGATTTAAAAACCAGCGCATTCACTCAGGGCTTACGTGAGGGAGATTTGTTCAAATCGCTAACTAAAAAACTAGCTGGAAATTTCGACGAGTTGCTTAGCTGGGTGGAAAAATGTGTTAACATGGAGGACGCTCAATTAACTAAGAGGGTAGAAATAAAAAAAGGAGCAAAAAGAAGGAGAAAATCAGGGAATTTCTAAGCATGGTGGACTAAAAAGATGGCACTCTCAAGGATCCATGACTGGAGGGCGAGAATCATTTAGATTTTCCTTTCCAGCACCAAGAAGCTTAACGCAACAATTGACGGAGGTGGAGAACAAATGCCTAGTACGATGGGCAACTAGCTCAGGAAGTAACTCTCAAAACGCTCCAAATAGACCACCAT
Source organism: Buddleja alternifolia (assembly GCA_019426215.1). Classification (NCBI taxonomy): domain Eukaryota; kingdom Viridiplantae; phylum Streptophyta; class Magnoliopsida; order Lamiales; family Scrophulariaceae; genus Buddleja; species Buddleja alternifolia. Next base: position 153,954 of record CM033393.1, on the reverse strand, counting down.
ATTGCCGATATCATTAAGAACCTGGCCACCATACAGATAACTGTAGAGCATTAGCTTTGGAGCTGGAACGTTAAATAAATCAGGAAACTTGAAAGAGTTCTTGATAAACAGTAATACAGTGGAAAATAGTAATAATAATGGATCCTCATTCAGAGCAGAGGAACATCTTGGTAACCAAGTCGAGGTAGAGGAAGAGCTTCAGGATGGCAAAATACTTGGAGACCATTGAAATGCTAAGGAAAAGCTTTACCAAGCTGAAAATACATCAAATTCCTAGAAGTGAAAATACTAAGGCAAACTACTTGTCCAAGTTAGGAAGTGCAGTCACCGATTGCAAAATCAGGCAGATTGCAATCCAGGCCGTAGCAAGGCCCATCACGGAAAATGATGTCATGAGCATTGAAGAAATCAAGGACTAGAGTGTTACCAGAGGACAAATATAATAAGCAGAGGATGCCTGTCAGGGCGGAAAATTTTGTTATGATAGAAGGCGTGCTATACAGGAGGGGATATGTCCAGCCTTACCTTAAATGCATATCCGAGGAGGAGAGAGACATTTTAAGATAAATTCACGAAGGGTGTTGTGGCATCCATATAGGAGGAGCATCTATGGTAGGAAAAGCTTTACGAGCAGGGAATTACTGGCCAATCATCAAAGGAGATGCAGCTGAGCTAGTAAGGAAGTGCGGGCAACGTCAGAAGCATGCTAACCTTGTACATAGACCAGCTGAATACTTACACTCCCTGAGTGTCCCTTGTCCTTTCGCTTGGTGGGGCATGGACATAGTAGGACCATTCCCTGTGGCCAAGGCCCAAAAAAAGTTCATGCTGGTCGTGGTGGATTATTTTAGCAAATGGGTAGAGGCGGAGGCTTTAGCCCGAATTACAAAAGGGAAAGTAATGCAATTCTTATGGAAAAATGTTGTATGTTGATTTAGCATTCCAAGGGAGATCATAGCTGATAATGGGAGGCAATTTAGTGCAATCAAGCTAAAAAATTGGTGTGAGGGGCTAGGAATCCAGCAGCGATTCAGCTTGGTGGCACATCCACAGACAAACGGACAAGTGAAAGTCACGAATCAGATTTTTGTGCAGGGATTGATAACTAGGTTGGAAAAAGCAGGAGGAAGTTCGGTAGATGAACTACCCTCTGTGCTATGGTCCTACGGAACTACACCTAAGACCACCACAAGATAAAGCCCATTCCAATTGGTATACGGCACGGAGGCTGTGATACCACCTGAGATCAGGGTACCAACCCTCCGGATTGAACACTTTAATGTAGAATAAAACGAAGCAAGGATGCGAGAAGAGTTAGATATGATCGAGGACGGGAGAAGTAAGGCATACTTACGCATAAAACTATACAAACAACGCATCCAAAGGTAACAAGCTAGCAAGGTTCGTGAGAGGAATTTCCAGGTAGGTGACCTCGTCCTGAAAAGGATAGAGGCCCACATGCAGTAAAAAAGTTAGGGCCTAACTGAGATGATCCATATAAGGTAACTAAGGTGTTGAAAGGAGAAGCCTATGAGCTGCAGAATCGAGAGAAAAAGCAACTTCCTCGCCTCTGGAACGTGCAAAACCTGAAGAGATTATACGTTTAGGGAGAACAGTGAGATATTTCTAAAATCATTGTATATTCCTAGTCAGGAGTATGGTCAGGAAGATTGTGAGCCGATTTTGCAGGGCAAAAACATGCAACATGAGCTAAGTAATACTACAATTGCTTTTTATTAGAATATTTTCTGATTTATTTTCGGTAAATAGTATGATTTGTTTCTTAGAATAAATGTCTTGTGCAACACATATTCTTTATTAAATCATTATTTGCACTACTACACACATTGAAGATAAGGGGTTTTTGGCGATGTAAAGTAGACGGTGTTTAGAAAAATTGGATGGATAACCTGGATCCTTCAAGGCAGAGAAAAATCGGTTGCGGATCCATGTGGCCCCACTCCAGAAAAAGAAATAAGGATGGTCAAAGAAGAAATAAGGTTGGAGACTTCTCAGTCTACTTCTCAAACTAAAAGAAATAAGGATGGTTAGAAAAAATATGGTTGGGAGGACAGCCTCTTGGTTGATTCCCAGGATGGGGTGAGACATACAAGTCCACTCGTACTCCATGGTAGCATAAGGGGGCAAAATTCAGGAGAAAAAGGCAAAAAAAAAAAAAGAAGGAAAACCCCTGGTAGCATACTGGCTAGGTGCGAGCCCGGGGAAGAAATTGTGGTACGTAGTGAAGAATTCATGGGAATTAAAAGGCTGATATATCTTTAATATGTGCAAACTCTTGCCATATCCCTTTTTTATATGCAAATGTGCGTGTACTTTTTCAATATGTTACAAGCACATTCTAAACTATCTTGCTACCTAGCTAGCTGAAAAACTACCAGAATTATGTGCTCAATTTGATGCTAATTAGTTCTCCTCACATCATATGTGGGTTTCATTTTTATTGTATATGTTCACAAACATCCATTTCAGTTAGCATCAAAGTATACATGTGATTTCAACAAAGCACAAATAGATAAGATATGATAAAAGCTAGATCATCCATTATGAAAAAACAGAAGCATCTCAAAAAAACATCCCATGCCTCGAAGGGAAACAAAACAAAAACCACAAAAGGAAAATATTATTTTTAAGCTATAGCACAGCCTAATCAAAATAGGATAACTTTTTCAAAACAAGCATAAGATTCACTCTGCATTAGCGAGAGCATTCTCGGCCACATTCTCTGTCGCGCCAGCAGGTGGATCAGCTGGATGTTCAGCAACCTAGCCAGGATTGGACCGATTTTCTGCGTAACTATGGGAGGAATTTCACACGGAACGTTTTCAGCTGGTGGAGTAGGGGGCTTCAACAAGGCAATATCCATTGCGGCATCGGCATCTAGGAAAGAGATGTCACTTCCAACAAGAAGGTAACCAGCAACAGCAAATTGATTTTTGCATCCCTCAATGCCCTTCTCAAAGTATTCTAAAGTTGTGTCATCCCCTATGTTCTGAAACTCGCTAGAGGTCAGGAACTTCGCCTTGTATGTCTCCAAGAAAGCTTGTTCTTCAGCAGAATGAGGAAAATCCTCAAGGCCCATCTGGCGACCTTTAGCAATGGCATCTTGAAGCTCCATCTCTTGATGGTCCAAGGCACTTCTCAGCTGGTCCTCCAGGACCCTAATTCTTCTTGACAATGCAGCAGCACGAGATTCTTGCTTTTGAATGTCCAGGAGGGCTTTTTTTTTCTTTCTGCCAAGACTGTTCCAGGGACACATAAGCTCCCACTTGCTTTTTCGCCTTAGCCAGGTCCTTTTTCAGATCATCCACCTCAGTTGACTGGCTTATGTCTAGCAAGGCCTGTCTTGTCAGAAGGCTAAAGTGCACACAAAAAAGAGAAAAGTAAAACACTTGCACCATGCAGGAAAATAGAATAGAGACATATACGACATACCTTAGAAAACATTTCAGTTAACCATTTAATGGTTTCATTGGGCTGGAACGACTTCAACAGTTGACTGTCTAAGAAGTTGGCCATATTTTTCAAGAAGCTACGCATGACCACCAAATCTTTACTTTTCAACATAGAGGTTTGAGAAAGATCTTGAGCCCGTGAACCAGTGCGAAGGGCAGGAGACTTAGTAGTATGGAAAGTCAAGGAAGACATGACCTCCCTGAACAAAATACCAGTATTACTGTGCTTATGAGGGAGGATGTCAGAAGAACTATCAGCGGCTCTTTTTCCCTCCGCAATCTTCTTTGCCTTGGTAGGGTCTCTACCAGGCTAGGCAGGAGAATCGTGTGTAGAAGCACCATGAGCTGATGCCTGGGGAGAAATGGAAGCCGACTGTCCTACAGGGAGTTAAGATCCAGGAGGAGTGATTGGAGAAGTAGCAGCAGGAACGGGAGGAGAGGCTCTAGAATCCCTCTGCCTTCGACGTTTTGATTTAGCAAGACTGACAACATCCATTATTTCGGCTGCAAAACAGGAAAAAATTCAGAACAATAGTCAGATGAAAAGTATTGGAGAAAAAACAGCAACAAAAATATAAGCATTTGATTAAAAAGCTACCTTAGTTTCACCCTTCATGCCCACCTCAATGGGACCCAAGGTGAAATGATATTACAAGCGGGGGTCAACCAATTTTCCCACATCATACTCATCCCAATTTAAATAATTCAACAATCTTTGGTTTAAAGGAAGTCGGTTAGAAAGAGGATACAAGTTGGGATTCCCTAACTTTTCTATGCGTTCATGAGGAAAATCCCAAAGGTTCCTTCAGGAGGAGAGATGAAAAAGAAATTTTTCTTCCAGTCTTTTTCAGAAGAATGATAAGCAGAGAAAAAGTGAACTTCTTTCCTAGGGGTGAAATAGAACACCTCTGATTCATTCCCTGAAGAACGAGGTAAAAAATAGGAGTAAAAAAGCTCGGCAGTAGGACGATGGCCTAGACTATGCAATAACACATTGAAGGCAACAATAGCTTGCATAGCATTAGGGGAAAGCTGGTTTAATGGCACTTTGTACTTCTTGGCTATAGCAACATAAAGAAGGTCAATCGGAAAACATAAACTAGCTTGAGATGGACAACATAAAAGGCCAGAAAACCAGGGGGAGGAAGATGAGCTCTATCTGTGGCACTAGGAACTTGAATACGGTGAGATAGAGGGATGCCATAAGTGGCCCTTATGATATTTTCTTGGTGAAGGGTAAAACGTGACATGTACACCATCCAAAAGCTAGCCCCTGGAGCAGCAAGTAACACTTTCTCCTAGGCACTCAGAGTCTCTTCAGCCACTTCGTCCAACGCATCTGAATCAGGCTGATCGAGATCATCCAGAGGGATTTCCGAGGGGGGGGGATTTCATGAGAAACCACAGGAGGATGTCTCTCCGAGATTAGTTGGGCCAAAAGGGAAGAAAAACCAGATATGCGAGGACTATTTGAAGGAGTAGAGAAAGAGGAATCTAGATGTATGGTTCCCCCCGATTGATGTGCGCTATAAGATTCACCCATGGAGAAAGGAGGCGATGACGGGTTTGCAGTGTTTATCGGTAGCGCTGCCACCGGAACATCCACTGGATTTCTAGCAAGAGGAGGAGGATTTATCTATGTTTTCAGGAGGTAGTATTTGGACGTTTTCATCGGAGGAAATCGGAGTGGGATTAGAAACATGTGACATTTTCTTAAAATTAACAGGGCAAAAACAGAGGAATTATTGTTCGACAAAGAACACAAAATACAAGTAAACATACAAAGCAAAAGGAGGAAGAGATAAGTACCTAACAGATGAAGGTGGACGACGTGGGTCTCGGAGTGATAACTACCCAGTTAACTAAAGATGGAGAAAAAAGAGGAAGTTGGACGGATGGTTTTAAGGAAAATATTAGGAAAAATAAGGTAACAAAAATCGAGTAAAAATGGAAGGAAGAGATTTTTGAATTTTGAAAAATGCCGTTAAAGAAGAAAAAGATGAACTTTCCTTTTTGGCGGGGTCACTCAGTGACCGTACCGTGGCGTATATCCCCAGATATCTAGGAGTAGTTATGGTGGTAAGGAGATAACTATCATGATGATGGCGCTGGAATTTAGGAGAAAAAGCTGCGGAGTTATTGTTCTGGGGCAAGCCAAACGTCTCCAGCCTATTGAATGACGTCACAATTAGGGTTTCCTCCAAGGAGTCTTCTAGAAACTTATAAAAGCTTTTCAGGCAAGCCATTATTTCCGCAATCCATTAATCAGGAGGAAATATAGGAACGTTTTTAGCAAGACTATTCAACAGGAATTTTAGCTGTCAACTTGGCTCCCATAAATTTTTACAACTCTTTCAACTTGACAAGTCAAACTTCAAAGTTGGGGGGACCATTGATGTGGATAGATATCATCCATTGGGCCAAGCTGACAAGCCCAAAAAATATTATATATTTTCCTAATTTATTATAATAATTCGGCCCATGTACTCACATTTCGGCCTCATCCAATTAGCAAGAGTAGACCCCAAGTCGGAGCCCTAAAAGGAAGGATATCAATCAAGCCAACAATATCCAATTAAGGAAGATCGGTCAAACACTTACCAAAGCAGGAAGATTCGGCATGCTAAATATGCAGCTGATCAGATGCATTTTCAAGACGATTTCAGGACACCCAAAGCTTCCAGAAATAGCCACGGCTACCATAAATAAAGCAGGAAGGAAATCAGCAGGATTCAACTTACCATACTTGTATAGAAGCCATCTAACTTGTATAAATATTCAATATTGATGATCAATAAACAACTCTTACACTTTTACGCACTCTATTATTTTATAGTTTTACATTCAATTTCTCGCAATTAATCATATAAATTTATTGGTGTAAATCCCACGTGTATCAATCCCAAAATATAACCAAACATAGCCAGAGTGTTCGAATATTTGAGGATATAATTCTTGCGCGAATAGGATTGTTGTACTAGCATTTGGAAAAAATAAATAAATTATAATTCTCCTCTCTCAGCCTTCGCATAGACGCAACACGCTCAAACTCAAAGGCTATGTTTGGTTATGTTTTGGGATGACATTGGTGAGAATTATTGGTGAGAAATCTATAGGGACACGTGTATATTTGATGAGATTGTGTTTGATTTTATTTTGAGAGTTGGTTTTTTAGTGTTTGTTTTGTTGAGATAGTGTTTATTTTTGTTTCCAGAAGGAACAAAAGTTACTGTAGCAGTCAAATCTTGAAACTTTTGTCTATAAATAATTAGTTAATGATTTAAAGTTAAGAGAGGGGAGAAGCAAAAATAAGGGACAATACCTGAGTTGTAGATTTTTAAATAAATAATCGTTATATTTTTATTTTTACCTAAAATGTAACATATTTTTAATCAAAATAGTGTTAACCAAACACAATTGGCCAAAATTTTAGACCAAATTGGGTTTGGAAACATATCCAAACTGGCACGGGATACTGATATGTAACAAACAATATTGAAAATTACATATCTATCTTGACATTATAACATAAAAAAAATGATGATTCAATTTTAATGATTGTCATCGAAAAATTTCTTTCTATGAATGTTAAATCATATTTATTTTATTTAAAAACTATTAGTATACTATTGGAAAATTTTATAAAGAAAATATTAAAAGATAAAATGAAAGATAATTATCATTATTAATAAAAAAAGAATTGACTAAATTTTTTGGTTATCATTGAAAAATTTAACTAAAAATGAAAAAAGAAAAGAAAAGAAAGGACAATTTAGGTAATTTGAACTTAAATAATTATGATAAAATGGAATTTATAATTATCACGTTTAATTATAATAAAACCCCTCAATTGCTATGTTGAAGAAATTCAATATAATGTCATATATTGATATGCATGCATGGGTGAAAAGATATTTATCATGTAAAATCAAGAAAAAAAATCTTGTAAAAGGGTAAAATAAATGGAAGACATTACCCATTAAGAGTTATATAATTTATTCTTTTTTTGGTTGTTGTTTTTGCTAAGTACTTGACATTTTAGAAGTTTAAAAAATTGATATTTATTCCCAAAAATGCCAGAACGATTAATTTTACACATAAATACAAAGTCTAAACAATTATAGATATTCAATCGAAAGAAGAATTCTAGACACCTGAATTAGTAGGTGAGTAATAAGAATCTCTAAAAGTATAAACCCAACTCCCTCGCTCTCATTTCTTCAAAAATTGCCATTGCAACAACATTTTGCCTTTTATATTTTATCTTTATTCCTTAGCATATAATCATAAATTATTTTACCACATTTGTAAATATGAAGATATAAATAAACATTAATATGTTGTTTTAATAATAAGAGAAATTACATGAAAATAAAGATAGATAAATAAATATTTAATGCTTATTTGATAAATTAATTTTATTTGTTCAATACGTTATTGTTGGACCCTTGATAAACGTAGATGTATAAATCTTTCAGTGGTTCATTTTCAGGTCCTCTCCCGCATGAAAAGTTCTAAGTGACGTCCTCACTTGACTGTATTATTTCTATTGTCGATAAGATTTTATTTCAAATCACAATGCAACAATACATAAACGTCTGTTATCTCGTTAGATTCCTGAACATATATATATATATATGCAAAATTTCAAAAGGAAAAAAGATGGAAAATTAAATTTGTAAATATAATAAAAAATTTACCTCATTTTACTCAATTTTCAAATTTCTGTTATGCATATTGAATCATAAGCAACTCAAATAGATTTTGATGGGTTGATAAATTGTGACCTAGTGACGACATCAATTGTTTGTATATAGTACTATTATCGAGATCATTTTGTTTCGAGTCATGATGCACCACCTAATAATTATGAGTTGTCTCGATAGGTTCCTACAAAAAGAAATAAAAAAAATCAGCAACTTAAAAGATCAGAATGAAAAACATACAAAATTATCTTGGTAAATATAATAATATTCACCTTTGTATACTCAATTAACAAACTTCTATTATGTGTTTGGGCGATAACAGTGAATCATATAAGTCACTCAAATCGGTTTTGATGGGAAGTCGTCTAGTGAGTTGGTTCTCCATAATTTGTGTTTTTGAAAATGTGATAATGAAATACAATAAAATAAAGTGACATTTGATATATAAGTAGCACATAAATATTATCTTAAAGTGATTTAAAATTTGAATATAAGAAATCCCTAGATTTTATGAATTAGAAAATTTGCTTTGAATAACGTTTAGCATTTTGTTTACAAATTAAATAAGAGCCTATTTTTAAAATTTTGAAATTGCCAATAACAAAAGAATCAAGATGCATAACAGCATAAGTAACTTGGTTGGAAGGACAACCTTATTTTACGTTAATAATTAGGTTATCAAATTTGAAATTTAAATTTTTAATAAGAACACATGTTGAAATAAAGAAAATCTAGTAATTATTCTAACTTTATCCAAAAAGATATGAGATTGTTAATATATTTAGATACACAATATTGGTAATTATATTTATTTATATTTTATGTGTATATATATATTTATTTATTTTTGCTTATGTGGCAAAATTGAGTTTAATTAGACTATCCACATGAAGCAGGTGTAGTCTCAAATTATTTTTCATAATAATGTCCAACCAAGCTATTTGCTCAACTTAATTACATTGGTTAATTTTTGGGAAAAAAAAACAAAAACAAAATTGTTTAATAATGTAACTTATTAAATAAGGCTTGAACTTAAACCATTGACCAACACTTGACTTGAGTTAATTAAATTTCTGTATGGAATTAAATTTAAATTTAGGCGCCTTCTCCTGCAAGCGACTTGGTTTACAGAAAATCGATCGACACGGGGAGAAGGTGTAGAACCGTAGAAATTCCATTTAAGAAATATGAAAGTCATTTTATTAGGATATATAAGTTGTATATTTATTCCGTAAAGAATCCCTCAGCCAAATTTTTAATCATTTAACATTACATCCAATGAATATCTTTCCTATTTTTTGTAATTTGAACCGGAAGAGATTCTAATGGAAATGTTTTCTCTCATGATTATATCACGAAGTCCAACACTGAATATGATTCAAAAAATTCGCATAAACTAATCTAAAAGAATTATTACATATTATAAATATAATATATAAAAAAAGAAATGCAAAAAGTTAGTTCATGGACTTTGATAGGAATAAAAGATTGAATTGCATAAAGATTATTGCTAGAGTTGCTAGATACATATTTCGTGAATGCCCCGAAAATAATAGATATGTCCTCTCTTCGACTGGAACAATTAGTAGACATAGTTCTGTTTGCAAAATCCATAACCACGAATTTTTTGCCAAATTTGTAAATAAATATAGACATTTTTTTTAAGTAAAGGCAATTTGTTAGTACATAATAACCATAACCAAAAAAAAAAAAATACAGAAAAAAAGGAAAATAGTCAAAATTAACAACTTAGTTTGTATGTTGATATAATCTACATAAGTATCTCATAGTTCCATTTTGCAACCACTCTTCGCCATGAAAAATTCGGTCTGATGATCTTAATTGATATGGCATATGAGGTAACAATTGATCCACTGTTGTTACAGCTGTTGTTCACATCTTTAGTTCGCTCAATTTACGATGTATCCCTACATGAACTTGAATATTTTTTTCCATTTTCTTGCAAATATGAAAAAAGTAAGAATTAACAAATAAATTAACCATTACCTTCAAATTCAAAATCAATTTGAATTGATAAAGTTTACCTCTCCATCTATAACACAGTTGATACCAGAGAACAAATGATCAGGTTCTTCGCGATTGGAATTCGACCCCCAATAACTTCCATGCACTTCTTCGATATAATAGCAAATTAACAAAAATAAAAAATAAATAAGGAGTAATAATTCACACTTACGAATGGACCGTAAATTAGTGCCTTCAAACCTTTGGTGGCTCTCATTGTATTTAATTTGCTAAGACTTAATGAAAATGTAGTGGGCATTTCCACATATAAATACTATGTAATTGTTATCTTAATTTTTTTTGAATTTTTGAACGAAATTTGGTTGAAAGATCAAATTGTTGACTGTACACTCATTCACCTATATATCCGTGGATATCATAACAAATTCTCCTGATATTCGGTGGTATTTTCAAAATTTAAAAGTATTAAGTTTATTGATAAATCAATCAACCAATGATTTTTTTTTCGGTTAGGAATTAAATAATCCTAAATTCTAAGAAAATAGTATTTGATTTAGTTGAGTCAAAATCATATCAAACATTGCTCTGTTATATATATAGATAGGCAACTATTTAATACATCTAAAAAGTACAAATTCCAAAATAGAAAACAACCAAAAAACAATGGAATACAATCAAATTTTGCTTTGAATATCTTTATAGCATTTTGTTTACGCAAGAGCACATTTTTTTTTTAAAATTTGAAATTGAGGCATCATGATAACAAAAGAAATAAAGTAGATGCATACGCAATTTTGTTGAATGATTTTACGGTTTATGCAACATAACTAAATTTGAATTTTAAATTTGGAATAAAAACCATATTTAAAAAAAAATTATTTAGTTATTCTAACTTTATTCAAAAAAATTGAGGTTGTTAATATATATTTAGATAAAGATTGACAATTATATTTATTTAAATTTAAAAATATATATTATATATTCAACTTCAAAATGAAAATCAATTAAGCTACCCGGCTTATTTGATTGGGCTCAAAGGTTTTATTTTATTTTATTATATATAGATAGCTTGGACACACAATGTGTACAAATTCTAATAAACCCTAGGCCAGCAACCCGCCGCTAAATCGCCCATCGCAACGGGAAAATCAGTACACCCCCACTCCAGCCTCAACTCCAAGCCACGCCACGCTGCGCCGCCTCCGTGGCCCACATCCATCTTGCAGTCGCGCTCAACACGGCTCCAACCACCGCTGCTGCCGCCAACTTCTAGCTGGTAAACACCACGGCCCATTTTTTTTAGGGTTTTATTCATGGAGCTGTTTACGCCATAAACAATGTAGCAAGTTTGCTGCAAAACAACAAATTCGAGCCCAAGGGCTTGCGAGCTGTTATTTTAGCTAACGTTCTTGCGCCCTCTAACTTGGTGTCATTCTATGTGTCCGCAGCTTCATCATAGCTATTGAGCCATGGGCTCCGAAAAGAAAAAGAAGCAAGCGAAGATGACGAGAGACAGCAGCCGGAAGAGCAGTGGAAAGGGCGGCGAAGGGGAAGGACAACCTCAAATGATAACGGACGACCGTTTCGCTTCTGCTCAGTCGGACCCTCGCTTCATGGAGGCCCCAAAGAGGCGCTCCAAAGTCGCCATTGATTCTCGCTTCCACCGCGTCTTTACAGACAGCAGCTTCGCAACCTCCAATGCTCCCATTGACAAGCGAGGCAAACCCAACAACAACAACAACAGCAAGAGTAAAGGCGCCGCATCACTGAAGCACTACTATCGTCAAGAAGAGGACAGTAAAACGTATCCAATTGAAGAAGAAGAAGATGATGAAGGAGACAACGACGCTGAATCTGAGCAAATTGGCCTTCAAACTGATAGCGATAGTGAGAATTTGAATAATATCCTTGACGATGATGATGATGAGCAGAGTTTTGATGAATCATCATCCACTACAGACTCGGATGACCAATCTATGGATGAAGATGTCGAGGAAGATACCTTTGTCCAGCCGGTTATAACCTTTTCGATGTCTTGTATTTTCTGTTTTCATGTCGCACCAAGTAGTAAAAAAGACTTAACTAGAATTGATAGCTAAACTCTTCTTCTTGTCCATGATGTGTGCAGGAGGACAATGTAACACAAATCGATAAGGAAACACGAAGACTAGCTATTGTTAATTTGGACTGGAGTCAAGTGAGGGTGCGTATTCCTTGAGATCATTTTATATGTTGTTGGCAAGCTCATAGTCCGACACTTTACATTTAAAGATTTTCCGTCTAGTTATGACCCATGATTCTATTTCATACCTATTATCCTGTTGTGTTTGAAGGATCTCTACTATTTACACTTCTCCAAAATGATCAATAGTTTATGATGGAAATTTCGCCTACCCCGCCTGCATGGTTTTGTAGAATTTTTACAAATTATTCCTTGATGTTCTAGATCATATCCTGTCCGTGATCTTCTGGATCAGTGGCTTCCATTCCATTGCTTCCAGATGCAGTGAGATTGAGCCAAGAATGATAATTGAACAGTCTAAAAAACATGGTTGTCACATGGAGAACACCTGAAATGGAGGCAGTGAAGTTCAAATTACCAATGATCTCCTAGGAATGGTTTAAAAAAGTTTCTACTTAGTTGTAAATTGAAATGCACTGTTTAGTGGCAATATAAAAATGCACTATTTCAAATTTGAAAGTTATGAGTGAAAAATCTGTTGCCGCTCTTTATCAGAGTTCAAATTTGATACATGTGTGTCAGGACGTATAGTGAGTATTCTCGAAGTAAAAGAGTTTAAATCCTGCTGAGCTTTCCTGCGAATGTAAAAACAACATGGTACCTCAATGGTAAACCTGTGACAGCAATTTTGGGATTTTTTTAAATCGAATGCTCCCTTTTTTTTTTTAATTCTATATTTCGTACCTCACTGCTGTAAGTCTCACCCTTGCACGTGATGAAGTATTTCCATAGTTGAGTAATACATCTTGATAAGTGAAGTACACTATCCTCTTTTATTTATATTTGGTACATCTATGCTATTAGTCCCATACTGAGTATTTCTTCGATTCTGCAGGCTGTTGACTTGTATGTCTTGCTATGTTCCTTTCTTCCTAAAGGGGGTCAAATTATGTCTGTAGGTGTCTATCCATCCGACTTTGGACTCAAGCGAATGGAAGAGGAGTTGGTACATGGTCCTATTGGACTATTTGATGATGAGGAGAATGAACATGATGATGAGGATGATGATGAGATTGATGACAAGAAGTTGCGTGCTTATGAATTGAGTAGGCTAAGGTAACATTTTTATAAGCCTGGTGGATGTTTTATTTTTATATGGTTATGTTGGCACTCTTGAATGTTTGCTTAAGTACCTGATACATAGCTCAGCATGAAACAATAGGATACAAAGTGTTAAATGATTGTATTGTTGGCTACGATGTAGAAAGATTTTAGTTATAAGCCACTTATTGAAAATTTTCTATTGTGATTCTATTTGCATATATCATTGTTTACAAGTAGACATACTTTTTCTGGCATATGGTATGTGATAATACTGCTTAGATTAGAGGGAAAAAGATTTATCCATATTCTCATTAATTTACCAACAATTAACTCAGAAACAATGGCTATGTTTGGTTATGTTTTGGGATGGTATTTTGGTGAGAATTATTGGTGAGAAATTTATGGGGACACGTGCGTGTTTGATGAGATTGTGTTTGGTTTTATTTTGGGAGTTGGTTTTTGGGTGTGTTTTTTTGGTGAGATAATGTTTGGTTTTGTTTTCAGAGGGAACAAAAGTTACTGTAGCAGTCAAATCATGAAGCTTTTGTCTGATAGAAATGAGAGAGAAGAGAGAAAGCACATAGAGAGGAGTGTAGGGACAAAGTAGGTGTAGAAAGATGGAAAATAATTATTATGTTTTTTTTGGACCAAAAAAGTAGTGTATTTTTGATCAAATATTGTGTGAGCCAAACATTGTTTGGTGGGGATTTTGGACCAAACATGAGTTGAAAACATAACCAAACATACCCAATGTTTCTTTGTTGATTTCCCTCTTTTTCCTTCACTTGTTAACAATTGAACAATTCTGATGTCATCATTTCCATTACTTGATAACAACTTTCTTTGTGGTAATTACTTGTTAACAGATTATACAGTATTATATTTTACCTTTCTGCTTTAGGTACTATTATGCTGTTGTGGAATGTGATTCAAGTGCTACGGCAGATTACCTATACAAAACTTGTGATGGAGTTGAGTTTGAAAGATCAGCAAATAAGTTGGATTTGAGATTTATTCCGGACTCCATGGATTTTAAGCATCAGCCGCGCGATGTTGCGACTGAGGTAATATCTGCCTCTTGACCATGATGTGACGAATGTTTCCAAGTTATCCTGTTTTGGCTGTTATTTTTTATCTTGCTAAAGCTTGCGATCGTCTTTTGTAACAAAAGGAACATATGTAAAGCCATTATCACAAGATGTTAAACTAGCTTAAAAATCAGTTAAGCTTGCAAAGGTTAAATATGATATGTCTGCTTCTATATAGTTTCTGTTAAAGTCTGTTTTCGTCCAAATTGCTTGATCTTGTTTGGTTACTTGAGTATGTGAAACTCTTTGGGCTTGTATGGTTTTGTTTTCAAAACCCAAATCCCAATTATCAATTTTTTTGAGATCCAAAACATGTTTGTCCCAAGTTATTTTCCCATGATCTTGATTCTTAAACTTGAAATTTTTTGAGAATCCAAGCCCAAAAAGTTGAAACCAAATCCATCCCTCACCTGCAGCAGTTTTCGAAGTGTCCTTTTTTTGCTTAAAAGAAGGAATTCTCATTTTTTCAAATCAAGTCTACAATCTGCAGCAATTTTCTTTTCACTTAAATTAGGGAGAATCCACCTAACCCCTAATTTTCAGTTACTTTCCTCTTTTTTTCCCCCTCCTTTCTCCTTTGTTCGTCTTCACCCAATTTTTTTCCTTGTTCCACCTCGGCTCCTCTTTTTCTCTTACACCGATTGCCATCTACTACTTTATACCTCCACAACTTCACTCATATTGACAGCAGAACGAGTATATCCCTTTTCCCTTTTTTTCTCAATTTTTATATTTTTGTTGCATCGAAGATTCATTCATCTGCTGCTAATTGAGTTCATTCAATAATGACAGCAAAACTAGTACATTTGTTGCATAGAAGATTCACTCATAGTCTTTTATAAGTTGTTTTATGAGGTTGCCATCATCTTGACTTTCAGCTCCAATAATTTTCTTTCATCCAGGGCCTTGTAATTTTATTTTGTGGGCCTTGTTTAATCTAATAATTTGATGTAAAGTAATTGACTATAGCATATGCAATTGTATTTTCTTTCATCCAGGGCCTTGTAATTTTATTTTGTGGGCCTTGTTTAGTATAATAATTTGATGTAAAGTAATTGACTATAGCATATGCAATTGTTGGATTTTGCCTTAAACCCCACATAATGGTAGTTTTTGGTAGAAAAAAATATTGATACAACTAAACTTCTCATGATAAATGTGAAGAAAAATTATTTGTATAAAAATTATTCATATATATATGTATGTAGTATAAAACGATTAAGTAGTATTATTTGGTTACTTAACAAAGTAGAAGGTATATATATATTTCCTTCCTGTTTTCATGGCATAAAAGACTGATCCAGCAAATCAATAAACAGATAAAAACCGAGTGAAAGGAAAAGATGATAAATTCCAATTACATTACAGAAGCAGGCTGTAAAAGTAGAGACAATGGTTGAGACAATGACCCACCAACCTGTACATTAATTTTCAATATCCGGAACTTACATAAGGCAGGAATTCAGCAAGGGAATCCCAAAAATTACAAGTAAATCAACCTAGCAACAAAGAAACTAGATTCCCAAACAAAAGAAATATTTTCCAAGGAACCTAGCACATCTAACAGAAGCCCAATTCAGCAAAGGAATATGTTTCTGTTAGTTAGTTGAAGTAGAAGTTTATAAGCCCAGGGATAGCAGATTTATTGGTTTACGTTTCCCTTTTCGGGATGGTTCGCAGGAACACAGATAAAACCCTGGTATGTTGAAGAAAGTTACATGAAAAACTAACTAATGCCTGTTTCTAAATTAATCGTACAGTTATACTTTCTGAAATTTGATTCTCTCTTCTTTTTTAGGCACCAGCAGATTATGAAGGATTAGATTTTCAAACACGAGCATTGCAACACAGCAACATTAATCTTACATGGGATGAAGATGAACCGCAGCGTGTAAAGACCTTGAAGAGAAAACTGGACGATAAGCAGGTTGGTTCTGATTGTATGTGTACACCTACTGATGTTGTGTCTTGTATGATTCACAATTTGCCTGGCCATTATAACCTATAAAATAATTTAATCACAAGTGATGCTGCTATTGCTTCTACTAGTAAAACACACGTAAATACACACCGTTTTTGCACAAATGAAGAATTATAATCTATGTCACATAAGAGAACTTTCCTCTTAACTGTGGTATTATTCACTTGTTATTTTTTGTTAATCATTTTCTCTAGGAACATGCTGCTAATTTGGCTGTTGAAGTTCTACTAATTTTTTTTTACTTTAGATGCTCTTCTTTTTATGGCCATGTTTTCGTATTCGTTTCGCATTATCATCAATTAACTTGAAGTCAATCACATTTCTAGGACTTCTTTGATTGCTTGAAGTTTTTTATGTTTAAATATCACTTTGCTTCTTTATATGGAGACATATTTTGGATATCTTTTTCTCTTAAGTTTAATATGTGAGATTTTTAATTGATTCAATCCAATGATGACAAATTAGACCCATCTGTAGAACAAAAGTAATAATTATTCGTAGGTAATGTACAATTTTCGTGTTATATATCACAAAAATTGCAGACTTTACCATATGCTTGATGTATTAGAAAACACATCCAATTTATAAGGCAATTTCATATCTTAGACCCTTGTAATTGTTGTTTTTCTCTTACCATCAGTGACATTTGTGGTCTGAAAGTCCCCGTGGTAATTTAAAAATGTAAGCATATGGCCTGAATGCGAAGTCTTTCTCTTTTGTCAACTCGACATTGCTATAAAACATTTCCATATTTGTACATTTCTCAATTATTTTTGTGTTCATATCAGTAGAAATAGTTAATCTCTATCGTAAGACATTATAGCAGGAAAACTATTGTCTAAAAGAATCTCCATCAAATTGTTTGAACTGCAAGTGAAATCTGGTTTCTCCAACTACAGAAATTTATAAATCCTTGAAACAAATTCTGGATACTTGATTAAACAATATTAGTATGTGATTCTGTTTTCTTCTTTTCAAAAAAAAATTCATAATTATTTTTTCTACTTTCCATTAGTTGATAAGTTTTATTTCTACAAGACTTCAAGAATCAACTACAGTTATATTTCTACAAAACTTAGAATGAGCTTATTATTTTATCAATTAGTTCAAGATTTGTTAGACATATATTTTAACTTAGATGTCGTTAATTTGGCCAACCTCTATTTATTCACACGGCTAATTGATTTATACTTGCCATGTGATTGGTTTTGTACAACCACATTGAGTTCATATTAGAATTTTTCAGATTCATTTATGATTGTGTTAATTCCTTCTTTCTCATTAAGTTTTCTATTTCAAGTATTATCACATCAAAAGAAAAGTGTAATCTCACTTGTCATGTGACTGATTTGGAATCAAAGAATTAAACTTATATTTTCCAAATTTGTTTAATCATTATCCCAAATATTTCTCTATGGCTTCATTCTCTAAGTTTCATGTACATTAGAGAGTTCAATTTTTGCAAAACTTCAATTAATAGACTTGATAAGTGGTATTACTTGTGATTTTAATTTCAAATTTTCAGATTTTTTCGAAACTTCTAAAAAATTAAAAAGAAAAAGAAGGTATTTTTAGATAGCTACGATGCTAAACTCAAAAATAAATTATATACAATATTAAAAAAATACAATGTGTTGTACAATTTATAAATCTGAGAAATTCAAAGTAAGAAAATTTGGGTTACTTACATCTCTTTCTAATCCTAAGTTGGTAGCGAAAGTACCACTATTTTTTTTTTATCCTAAGTACATCTCTTTCTAATCCTAAGTTGGTAGCGAAAGTACCACTATTTTTTTTTTATCTATTGGAAAATATTTAATGCTACATAGTATTGAATATTTAGTTATAGAGTGAAATGATTGAACTCACAAGTACATGGGGAGATCTATGCTCAAAATTCTTGCTCATTCTTTAAATTTTTTTCTATCTTCATATAATTTTTAGTAAGTTATTTTATGTTCTACGACAAGTATTAGTGTATTACCAACATTGCAATGTCAAAATATGATATGTAAATTTATCTTTATATCTTATTTTAATAAAATATTCTAAAGACTTCGTAATAATTTCTTATACTTAAATACTCATGAAAATGATTTTCAATCGAAAGTATTGATTCCACCAACTTTTCTTTCGGAAAAAACCTAAAAACAAATGTTTCAATAATCCTTTTAGCTATTTAAGAATTAATCAATTGGTTGCTCTTTTTTACGTAAATTTGTTCTTAATCGATAAATTATATATTAAAATGTTTTTAAGTATAATTACATAATGTTTTAGACAATAGTTCAGAATTAATTTAAAAAAGTACCCACACAGTAAGTAAGTAAAACCACTTATGCAATTTCATACTCATGAACCAAGAGTAAGTGTTTGTGTCAAGTGATGCTTAAGGTGTATTTGTTACTCATAAAGAATGTGTGCCTGGAGAAACAATCCCTCTCATACTCATGAGAGATTTATTCAGGAAATTGTATTATGAATAAACCAAACCAAAAAAAGTTAACTAACATACCTGAGAAATCCTATTAGAGTTGTTCACCATGCGGCCTCAACTCTATACAATATTCATATTGATCCAAATCATCTTTGTAGAAAACTCTTGACACAATTTCCGGATCTAATTTTGAAAATGCAACCTCAGAATTTACCTTTTCTTCAATACTGGTGTCTGATCCCACTTCGCCACTAGTCAAACCCACCAACTCAAATTGAAAATTCTATGTTGTACAGTCAGGAAATCTAAATCAAAATGAAAGCATGCTCTTTTTCCTTGTATCTTGATTTTTTACCAGCAATAAACACAATTATACAATAAAACTAGTTAGCTATAGAACTTCCATAGTTGTTGAAATGAAGATTAAAAATATCAGAATATAATAAATCATTTGGACAGATAGACCACCATTTTGCATACGAAAAGACTTGCCTAGGTAACAGTTATCATTAGGTAATATTTACACAATTCATTTTGACTTGGAGAGTTAGGTTTGACATTTATTATAATGCACTAACTGCTATCATATGTTTTAATTAATTGTAGCAGTTAGTTTTATTACAGTTTTAGATTAGAAAGGATAAATTGTCAAAATACAATGAGAGGAAACAACTCCATTATCCGTACTTTTAGCATAGTTAGTGTTAGTATTAGTATTAGTATTTCTAGTATTATAGATATGGATATAGATAAATAGATATAGATAGACAAACTCAGTACTGGGTATCGACATTCATCTAATTGCAGGAAGAATTCACGGCAAGTGTATGTCAACAGATATATCATGAGTATTATCTAATTGGAACTAGTTAGAATTGTAGATACAATGAATGATTGACCCAAATAGCGATGTGCATGCTTAGAACTAGAACCAAGGACTAGTTTGTGTATTTTGTCTGAGTTTTGGTTGAAACTTGTAACTATTTGTGGCTTTTGACATATTTGGTAATATGGCTAACTTCCTAGTGAAAGCATCTTTCAGAGTAGCTACAATTTGAAGAATGGAGAGGTGGGTCGTGCCATGCTTCTCTGCTGTATAGCCCTGTATTGTGGATTTGAATGAGTGTTATGAATTAGAGATGTGAATGCAGTTTTGATTGTAGTCCGACATAATACCCCCTCTAATTGTGTGTTTGCTGTATGATAGTCTTATACTTTTTTCTCCTTTGCAGCTTGCTGAGTTGGAATTGAAAGAGTTTTTGGCATCGGATGAGAGCGAAACAGATGATGATAATGTTGATGGAACAGAAGACAGATCTGTGAAAAAACACAAAAAACAAGATATGTACCGTGCTCTGATCCAGTCAGGGGATGGCTCAGATGAAGATCATGAAGAGGATAATGACCAAGACATGGAGGTTACTTTTAATTCTGGGTTAGAAGATATAAGCAAACGAATTTTAGAAAAGAAGGATAAGATATCAGAAACTGTTTGGGAGGCCTATCTCAGAAAGAGAAAAGAGAAAAAGAAGGCTTCAAAAAGTGGGTCCAAGTTTTCATCTGAGGATGAGAGCAGTGATACTGATCAAGAACTTGAAGAACAACCAGATGACTTTTTTGTTGAAGAGCCTGCAGAAACCGAAAGCAAGAATACTGCATTGTGCAGCGCCGAAAAAAGAAATTCTGGTCAAGAAACAACACAGGAAGCCGAAGCAAGTATAGCTGAGCTTGAGTTAATTCTTGCTGATGATAAGGGAACAGATACCAACCTAAAGGGCTACAACTTGAAACCTACGAAGATCAAAGGAAAGAAAGGGAAGGCAATCCCAGACGAGGGGAAAATACCAACTGTCGAGTATCATGATTCGCGTTTTTCAGCTTTATTCACCTCACCGCTCTATGCTCTGGATCCGACAGATCCTCAGTTCAAAAGGTACATATTATGTCATTGTATCGAGCTTTACTACGTAAAGATTGATGGAAAACAGAAAAAGGTTGACTGCATGTCCTTTAATGTCTCCTATCCACCCTCCAACCCCCAGCCCAAACAAATGAGTAATTGATTCATGAAGAAGGATTCCCTCTTAACATATGAAGTTCTACGCAAGATATTAATTTTATCTTTCTTTTGATCTTCAAAGAGATGCAACTATTTGCTCGAAAGACTTCAATTCTGATCATGTCTTGTGTTTTTTGCTGCTGCAGAAGTGCAGCTTATGCTCGGCAGATTACACAGAAACAGAGGGTTGGCGGCCAGGAAAATGAAGGGCAAATGGATCAATCTGAAATTCCTGCCGAGGCATCAATGCGTAAAGGTGAGCACATGGCATCTGATGGATTGCCTCAGAAAAAAGAGAAGAGTGAGTTATCTTCAATGGTGAGGTCACTTAAAATGAAGTCAAAACAAGTACCTTTACCCTGTCAAGGTAAGGAGCATCGGAAATACAAAGATTTGCTATACGCTAAGAAGAAACAAAAATAAGAGAATTAAGTTATTGTCTAAACATAGCAAGAAAAACATCTTTTGGCATTTTATTATGCTGCCGGAAATGTTATGGACTGCCAAGGTTTGAACTGATTTACTGAAATGGGATTTGTGAACTTGCTGGCTCTAGCAGGACCAAATTACATCATTCTATTATGTCTTTTGCTTCTTCTAATATTTAGGTAAAGAAACAGTAAGAGTGGTTATGCAACATTTTTGCTATGTATCAAATGACCTCATGTATTTACGAGAAAATTGGACAACGGATGAAGGTATATTTAAAGTTACACAAAGTTTCGTTGCAAATTTTCAATTATTTCTATAAATATCCATGATTTCTTTAAAATCGATATCGAAATTTTGAATATTCTCGAAATTTTCATCGAAATTCTCGTAAATTTACTACCCCGATACTGAAATTTAATACCTTGGGTAAGGCTCTTTGCATTAAATTTGGAAAAGAGGAAGTGGTGAAAAAAGTATTTACAATCTACAAACAAGTACCATGTATGTTGGGTCCTGCATAGTGTGAGCACTAGGAAAATATCCCAAAGTTTGGTCTATGCAAGTATTTTTTCGTGAGCACCATATAAACAGATATGGTTGAGATGATGTAATGACTCTTTGAATGGATTCCAATGTGCGCAAGTAGCATAGATTCTAGGGCTATTCTATGTTGGATTGAGGCCGTTGGATTTTCGGCTTGTTTTGGTCATTGAATCCCCCAGTAGGGGGTCCTTTAGTAAATTAAAAATCCCTCTATTGTTGATCCAACTGAGACAATTCATAGAATTTCACTGGATTCTAGGTATCTCTCTTTTTTTCTGGGTGTGGGTCCCATAATCAATTCATATTATTTATTTATCACATTTTGATTCCCGGGGGGAATTCACCGATTCAATCAACTTAATCAATTCACAACAACCCCCAGCCAGCCAGGGGTGATGTAATTTAATGCATATGCTACCTCAATCTGAAAGAAGAAAAGAATCCATTAACCAAATGGGGTTAGGGAAACCGTTGGATTGAATAAATGCGATATACCAACTGGTGTACTTGAGTAGTGAAAAAGTAATAAAATCATCAAAGTAGGGGAGGCGAGGCGAGGCAGTGTCACATCACAATAATATCTCACATTCATGGATTCTTCTACGGAAATCTCCAAACAACCACCACCACAACAACGTCGTCTTCCAGTGCTGCCATGGAAGACACGAATCACTCTCTTCTTCCTCAATGCTGTTACCGACGCCTCCCGCCGCTCAGACGGCACCGTCAACCGTCGTCTCTTCCGCTTCCTTGACTCCTTAAGCCTTAAGACGCCTCCCAATTCCAACCCCCGTAACGGTGGGGTCAAGACCTCTGACATCACCGTCGACACCTCTCGCAACCTCTGGTTCCGACTCTACGTCCCTCCTGCCTCCTCCGCTACCACCACCTCTGATTCTGATCAACCACTCCTCCCACTGGTGGTCTTCTTCCACGGCGGCGGCTTCGTCTATTTGGCCCCTGATTTCAAGGCCTACGACGATGTTTGCCGCCGTTTTTGCAGCCAGGTCCCTGCCGTCATCGTCTCTGTCAACTATCGTCTGGCCCCCGAACACTCTTACCCAGCTCAATACGATGACGGATTTGACGTCCTCAAATTCCTCGACGATCAAACCCACCTTCTCCCCGAAAATGCTGATCTGTCGCGTTGTTTTCTGGCCGGAGATAGTGCCGGAGCCAATCTGGCCCACCACGTGGCTGTACGCGCTTCACAGTCAAAATTTACTCACCTCAAGGCAAGAAGCCCTGCACATCTCTACATTTTACAGACACACACACACACACATATGTATATATATTACATTAATTTACGTGGTGTCCATCAATCAATCACTTATTTATGCATGCCCTGCTCATCAATCACTTATTTATTAATTTACCAAAAGTGAGGGGAGGGGTTTTTAGTAATTACAGTAAGGAGGTGTGGTTGGAGTGTTTTAAGGAAATGAAAACAGCAGTGTTTTATGAATTAATTAGAGGGAATGAATATATATTTATTTAAGATGATGGGCATGGGAAAATGGAGCAAGTAGAACAAATTTTATGATGAATTTCCTTTTCCTTTAAAATTAATAGCTTGTTTGGTTCTATAAATTTGACAAGGAAAATAAAAGAAAATGGAAGGAAAATCAATTTCCTTTGTGTGGTTAATAGAGAAAAAGAAAAGAAAAAGAAAATGGGAGAGAAAACTTATCGCGCCAATTCTTCTGCTTTTCCTTTTCTTTTCTTCACCAAAATCTTTGAACCAAACAAAATGTAAGGCTTTAGGGGAGTTGAAATGGAAAGTGTTTTGGTGGTGTTAATTATTGATAGAAGATATGTGGGAAATGAATGAATGAATGTGTTGTTAGTTGTTACTTGTTAGGTAAGAGGATTGGTGGCGATACAACCATTTTTTGGTGGAGAGGAGCGTACAAAGTCGGAGATGGAACTAGCAGAGGTAGATGCAATTGTGACAACCAAGAGAACCGATTGGATGTGGAAATCATTCATGCCCGGTGGGGACCGTGACCATCAGGTCATCAATGTTAGTGGCCCCAGGGCTTTTGACATTTCCAAATTGGATTGCTTCCCCCCAACAATGGTGGTTGTGGCTGCCTTTGATTCACTCAAAGACTGGCAACTCAGATATTATGAGTGGCTCAAAAACTCCGGCAAACAAGCCTATTTGGTCCACTACCCAACCATGTTTCATGCCTTTTATGTTTTCCCCGAACTTCCCGAATCTGCCCATCTAGTCTCTCAGGTCAAGCACTTCATCCACAACCACTACTGCATGTCCCAACATTAATTATAACAATATGCAATATGCATACATCATCAGATATATATCTCAAGACTACTCCATCCTTTGTTAATGTAATCACCCATTTGGTTCTTGGATGGGATATATTGGGTTTTATTTATGACATTACTCATATTTATCGCATTATAATGACAGTCAAGAATGACGATATAGCCAAGCGCCATCACATGCAGCATCGTACATAGTCGTAATATTATTACACAACTCAATGTGTTTCTTGTTGCGATTTAACTATGTAATGACAATAATTTAATACAGTACTGTTTACCTTATTTGTTGTTATGTTGCAAATTCAAATAAGCGCTCCTAGAAAGGGAAACCATGTAGATGAGAGGGATATAAGTAACGCAGGTGAGGTTTACTGAACAAGAACTATATATATTGAAACTTTTCCAGTGGTATAAATAAATAAAAGATTTGTGATATAAGTAAAACAAATATGGTAAAACAAGCTCGCCCGCCCGCCCGCCCGCCCAGTTCACAAAGCTATTGGGCTGCAAATTTCAGACCAGGGGGCATTGCTTATGTTTCTACAAAGGCTTGCTGTTGTTATATTGCATGTTCCAGACATCATAACTCATAGCAGCAGTCCAGTCCGGTCCTTAATTAGCTAGCTGTTGCCTGTTGGGGTTCTCCTCTTAGTCTTGTTGCAGTTTCTGATCATAAGCCCCTTTTCAGCAATCTAGTACTGTCTCCCACTATCTTTGTCTCTGTATTCTCTTTCTAGCTCAAATGAATCGTTCTCTTCACCGAAGGGGTGTGTGTGTGATTGGTTTAGTGAAAATTTCAAAATAGACGGTCTAGTTTTCCTTCATGTAGAAGATTGATTCGGTTTGAGTGACGGGATAGTTTGGTTTAACAAGTTTATCTAAACACCTGCTAATATATTATATATGGGCTACACATATGTTGAGGTTCCGTTCAAGCCATTTCATGATCAAAATTATTAAATCTCGACTCATGACATGTGTAGGTTTTGGTCAAGTTCAAATTTTATGGCAAATGAGTTGGCGGGTTTATGAATTTTACTTATATTTCACCACTACTCAACTTCTTTCAAAGTGCAATCTAAATATATATATATATAATAATGATAGCAAACATTAATGATTAACACAACTTATTTGTTATTGCAATTCAATTTACAAATACGGATTATACGAGAGATAGCGAAGATAAATATATTATGTTTTGTGATTAAAAATGAATGTGTTACATATACAAGTGAGACATATTCTATTTATTAGACCCGATATATTTAATTGTTTTTTTTTATTTACACAAGGGGTGCCAGGGCTAACTTTTGCGCACCTTGAATAATAATTATTTTATTTAATTATTAAAACAACAAAAAAGAAGAAGAAGACCCGGGCCGTCACCAATTGATGTATTCAATTATTTGTGTACGCCCCCTACCTAGTCAAAGTACAACTGTTCAAGGGTTTAGGTGTATTTTACTTTAGCACGTAATATATATATATATATGCGTGGGCAGTGATAATTGACTCTTCTTCCCTACAATTTACCAAAAAAAGGAAAAAAGAAAAAGACAAAAAAGCTCTCCTTCCCTGCGGCTTGGCCTTGCCACCAATTGCCATAGAAAGAAAAGAGGAAAAGGAAGGAAGAACTCTCTCTCTCTCTCTCTCTCTCCATTCGTTGGCTTTGCTTTTATGGATTTCGGATGCGATTTTCTTTCTCTCTTACATCCTCCGTCGCCGTCGTCGTCGTCGTCGTCTTCGTCTTCACTGTATACGATCATCCCCCACACCCTCCCTCACGAACTATTTATTACTCACTCTCCTCCTTCTCCTCACATCGCAATCTCAGCTCTCTACCATCATCATCATCATATCTTCTCCAATTATTCACCTGCGCAACTCCCGTCTTAACGTCTCCTAATAGGTATTCTATCTGTGTTTTGTAACTTTTTTTTTTCTTTCTTTCTTTCTTTCTTTGTCTCGCTAAAATCTATCTTCAATTTTGTAAGCGTATTCATGTTGATGGATGGAAGAATACTTTATTAATTAGTAATATATTTCGTGTCATCAGGTTCTTGTACAGTACAGTAGGTTATTAGAAAGCAAAACATAACCAACCACCAGAGGCAGAGAGCGGAGGTTCCCTTGCCCTTATCGTATTTTAGTTTTTCACTTTTTCTTTAGAGTTTATTAGCTGCAGCTGCTAATAATTTACATTATATTAGGCGAAATCTTTTTTTTTTACTGAAAGACAAGTAAGATGAGTGCGTCCACTAGCGAAAGCCATGATGCGAGTGGCAATAGGAGGATTAAAACTAAAAGTAAAACCACTTCTTCTGGTTGGATAGCATTTGACCTTAAGCAAAGACGGAAGCAGCAAGGTCTTGAATCTCAAATTGATTCCGAGGCTTATCCGTTGCTAGTACCAGCCCCCATTCCCGAACAAAGCTTATTTAAACAAAATGGACCACTACTAGAGAAGAAAAAGAAGAAGCCTTTCTCATCTGTACTTGTAGCTTCAACGAATTATCCTTCCTTAATGGGTACCAACATTAACAACTTCAAAACGAGAGTACCAGTTAGTAATTCGAGTCTGGTTACAACTCAGAACATCAATACTGGTGTTGCCATTGACACTACTCATCAGAAGCTGAACTATCTTCACCCCTGGGCGGATGAAAGCTTGGTTCAGGATGTCTTGGCTGCTGTAAACAACAATTTTGACGAGGCTCTATCTTTACTGGAAACAATGCTCGTCTCTGAGAATAAGGATGCTAACAACAAGGAAGTCGAGTCAAATAATGTGAATGGTGATACATCTTTTGGCGTCGAAGGTGTTTCTTTAGGAGAGAAGGCATCAGATATGAGCATTATTACGAATGATCCTTTCAATGACGGTAGTATAGAATCTGTAGACGAGGCATCGTCAAGGCTATTACTGGATGCCTTAAAGAATTTACCAGTTGAACCTGAGCCTCAGTGGGAAGAGGATGATGTTTATCTAATTCATCGTAAAGATGCAATAAGGATGATAAGGTGTGACTCTGAATTTTCTTGCTCTATCACTTTACTTCCTTGCTCATAATTACATGATTATATATGCTAGTTTGCTGCCAACAGAAATAACAATTTAGGAAACAGAACCAATATTACAATGCTCATGAGCAGCAGCTTAATACATTAAACAACATTTGCTTGCTATTATTAACTTGTATTTTGCTGTCATTCTGCTGTTTTATTGTTTTAGCGAATTCTATGGTTTTTCTTTCTCTATATTTGAGACGGTATTTGAGTTTTGAATATGATTTAGTTGACATCACTCCAGATCAGCATCTTGTCATTCTAAGGCCGCAAATGATGCATATCTAAGAGGCGATCATTTATCTGCACACCGTTTCTCTCTTAAAGCTCAAGAGGAATGGACTGCTGCTGAGAAGCTTAATGCTGAGGCGGCAAAGGCGATTCTGACTCTCAAGAATCCTGAAAATGATCTGTGGACTGTGGATTTGCATGGTCTTCATGCAGTAGAAGCTGTTCAAGCATTGCGGCACCATTTACAAACTGTTGAATCCCTAGTATCATCATCAAATGACTTGGCAGCCACGCTGAATGGAGTCCAAAAAGAATCAGGCATGTTGCTTTCTGCATCTGCGCAATCTATGACTCATGTTGAGATGGGAAAATCTGTGAGACAGCACCCATCATCATCCAGGCAGAGGCCAAAATTATTACAAGTAATAACAGGTATTGCATATCTTTCTGGAAAAGAGGATCCTGTGGGAGAAGGCTAGTTTGACAATAAGTATCGTATGCACATGTTGCTAAATAATTTATTAGGACGATAGATTCATGGAACAAACTGATATGAACACGACTCTATTCAGAATTAACATTAGGTGTTGTATCTGGTCATTTGCTCTTAATTTTGCAAAATGTAGTGGACACCAATGAACATTTAATGCTGCATGCAGACATCAACATCCCTATTCTGCCAAATCTATTATCACTTGTAATTGATACTCCATCCTTCCAAATTTGTTACTCCCATTTCATTTTCATGACGTTCCAAAATAAGACTCCAATTCTAGAATAGAATTATGTCCCAAAAGTGCCCTTTAAAGTGATGATGTAATAGCACTAACCCTCTACGACTACCTTTTTAGAGTTTTGTAGTACTTTTGTTTATTGAAACACCATTTACATATGTATGCCGGAAAGGTTTTATCGAAACACACATATTCTTCTGTCTTGAGATAAAATTACATTTATAATTTGCTGAATAAAAGAAAAAAACCCAATCATTTCGTGGGCCAAAATTTCCCACTTGTACTCGTGCTTTCGCTGTAATCTTACATTGTTAATGCTTCTAACTTCTTAATCTTTTTTCTATCTCAATAGCTTTTTCCTCAAACTATAGATAAACCTGTTTTCCATTTCCGTTCAAGAGTTCTTAGGTGTTTCACGCTCCTTTGAGATATAGGAAAATGGACAATTCATTTTCTTAAGAATAAATACAAGATTTGTAATTACAAAATGGATACTAGTAAGCCCACCATTTACTTCTTTACATTGTAACAAAATGACATGTTCAACCAAGATAGAATATGTAATTTTTTTAATTCCTTTATTGCTATTGTTTTGTTTTCATCAAAAAATAATAAGAAGCAACCATCTTCGTGTAGCACAGAAATATTATCAGGAAGTTTCATGAATAACCATAACTTCAGGCTTTGGTTGGGAAAATTCTTAAACATTGAGTCCATAAATGTCAGACCTCCACCCATTTAATAAAAAGACAGTAATGTGCAATCTTTTTGAGACACTCCAATCAAAGATTCTCTAATGGATGGATTGATTGTTGAACGCTTTGATTTCCCTGACATCTTCCAAGAGAGGGACACGTTTCTTCCTGACCTTTGCTGATTTTGGGGGGCGCCTTTTCGCAACTTTTTGTCCCAAATTATCGTCTTGTTTCCTAAAATTCACGAGACAGGTTGGGTTCTTTCTCAATCTTTTGTCTAAAATTGTGATCATATTAAGTGGAGACGCACACATTTGAGACACAGATTTCTTGTTGACTTTTGCTGATATCAGAGGCTAATTACTCTCTTCATCCCATTCGTTCTTTGTCATTTTGTTCTCTTAAATTATGTTCTTGTTTCCCTAAGTCACATTATATGAGCATCTAAGTAGAGGGACACACATATTTCTTGTTGACTTTTGCTGATATATCAGAAGCTAATAACTCTCTTCATCCGTTCTGGTTCTTTCTCAATTCTTTGTCCCAAATTATCTTATTGTATCCCTTTTTCGAAAATTCACATCATATGAGCATCTAAGTTCTCATTGTGCCCGTCATAGAGTAGTAACTAATGAAACATATAATGCCATGAAAAATACATAGAGAATAACAAAAGGATGCTAGTTCAAGAACTAAGAGTGCTAGTCTGCTTTATAGTGCAACAATTTCTTAGTAGTTCAAACATCAAAACCTCAAAATGTACCTTGAAGTTCATGAATAAGTTTATGTATCATGCCAAAATTCTATCTATTGCCTTCTTAATCTTGTGTACCGAGTTTTAAGTTGTGTGCTTTTTATTGATTGCATCTTACAAGTTTGTTTTATTGCGTCCTTTCAGTGCTGAGATGATTTTGGAACCAGGTTAATTGATCGTTCGTGTAAGCTTGTGTGATTTACTTGGATGGAATTAAAATTTATGACCATTATCTTGAGGATGCACTATGGTCTAATGTATGGTTCTGATCTCTGCTTCAAGTAGAGATGGACTGTCTTATGTTGCATCACATCATTTGACAATTAATTTGAATTTTATCGAACTCGTGTTTTAAAAAGCGAAAGCTCTTTCCCTGTTTTGTGGGTCTTATATGTTCATACAGTCCTCAAAGTGGTGTTGGTGTGTTGTTGCTTTATCAAATTATACAATTGGTATTGCAATATGCTTTTCTAATCTGGTTCTCTTTTTCAAAATACAATGATATGGAGTTTATGTGGATCTACTGAACTAGATTCTTAAGAAGCATGCATTGCCACCCTCCTCCTGTGCTGGAATCTTCTGCAACCAATTCTTGTTTGGTTATGTCAGAGGTCTATTTTGCCTGTAGTGTGGAAAAAAGAACATTTTGAGCTTAGACTAATAAAGGATAGGTTTTTTTTTATCTACATCATGCTCATATGTTTTACATTTGGCACAGGTAAGGGTAATCATAGCCGGGGAGTGGCTGCACTCCCATCAGCTATCAGATACTTTCTCAGTGAGAATGGGTGAACCACCTTCTTCCTTTTCGTCAATATTTTGGACATAGAAAGTTGTTTATTGAGTAGCAGCATTTATGTAATGTACTTCCACAAACACCTTAACTGAGAATTTTGATCTGTACACTGCAGCTATCATTTTGATGAGACAAGGCCTGGGGTGATCATGATACGACCCAAGTTTCGGCTAAATGTGAGCAGCCATTAGAGTTGCTAATGTCAGGAATGTAGTTCACCTGTTGTACATTGTTCTTGTGTACAAGTTCAATTTCTTCAATGTACTTGATGTCATGTTAGTTTTTGCCCTCCAAGTCGTTCGAGGACTATTTATGAAGAATTACTAGTTCGTTTTTTCCGTATAAGTTTGCACTCCATCATTCCTATTATCCATCCTCTGTATAAATGTGCGAATAAATCACGTGTTAGTTCTAGTGTGAAAAGATCTTTATACCGACCTTTATTATTTTTAGTAATTAATAACTGAATTTATTAATTAAATTATTAATACAAGTAAAAAAACCCAATTGAAGCCGAATTGGCAGCAATATTACATGGCGTTAAGATGGGGCGTGAGATTAACTTGACCAACGTAATTCTTGAATCGGATAGTATAGACGCTCTTATGAGTATTCGACATGGAACCGCTTCACACCACTATCTCGCTCCATTGAGCAAATCAGCCAACACATGGACATGTCATCGCATATTAGCATAGTCCATGTTCTGTGAGAGGCTAATCGAGCGGCGGATGATTAGCCAAAAAGGGTTTGAGCACACCTTACATGTGGTACAATCCCCGAGTCCGCATCTGTGCAGTCTATTGGAGCAAGATTGGAATGGTCTTACGTAGTTAAGACAAACGACTATTTTTCTGGGTCTGTCGGGCTAGTTTGTTAGGGTCTCCCCCCCTCTCTACATTAAAAAAAAAAGAACCCAATTGTGTAGTATATACGAAAATCATTTAGTAGTAGGAAATCTAATTACGAAAGTTGCTTTGCATATAATATTTAAACCATTATATTATAAATTACTATTGGGAAAATTAAACGAAAACGCAGCAGAAACGGCATAATTAAAATTTTTCGGATTTTCCTAACACAAGATCAATCCCGAAGTTTTATCATGCGCATGTATGAACAGTATGATAGAAATAGCGACACTTTACCAGTTGTAGCGAAGTGGTTGGAGAATCACTATATTTCGAATTCTTCAAGTCTTTCGCGAACTGATCCAGTTGATTGATTGATAATCCGAGTAGTCCAAAGTGCTGCCTTCTAAATTGTCTCGTAAAAAAAAACTCAAACAGAAAACTTCTCATCTTCTTGGCAGTGAGGCCGACGGATAGAGAGAAGAGAGAGGGATGGTTTTTCTCTCTTGTGACTCAAGTGTGTAACTTATATTATGACCTAGGTATTAACTAATATGATATATTTATATCATTTAAATTATAATCTTGGGCTCAAAAAGCCCAAGTTGGACGTCTAGAGGCCACCCATACTCGGTCATAGGTGCACCAATTGGAGCTCAATCCAATCATTTATTTGATTAATTAATTAATTCAATCAAATTAATTAAACTAATTCATTAATAGATGGGATTATTAATTAATTTTATTTCTCCAAGAAATAGTGTATTAATCAATATAAATGAATTAACTTATTTCTCCAAATAAATAATTCCATTTAATTAATTTTAAGTATCCAATACTTAAAATATTGCCACAAGAAATACACCACATTTTCTTTCGATCTTTCCTTTTTAAGCGTGACTCTTTAAGTTCATCTATATTTGGCAATGGGAGGATTCCATTGAATGTGAGTTACATCTAGCTAGTCAAGTGGCCCACATCGTATCCCAAATAATATGAAATGATTGGATCATTTTACCTTCCTATTGTAAATACCGTGTGAATACAAACTTTTCGTTTTCTTATCCCGGTCAAGTAGGAGTCATGGTTTAGGTCAAACTCATAAACTCGACTCTATGCCATATTTATAATAAGTTCAGATCAGTGAATGCTTTGGCCAAAAACTTTGAGATCTAACATACTTATAAATGCATAGAATAATTCCTTGTTCACTTTCGAGGGAACGAATCCCATTTTGGATATCAGTTAAGACTAGAGAAAATAGCAGATACCCCCCAAACTATGAGGTGATGTGCGTTTTGCCCCCCAAATTATTAAAAGTTGCACTCAACACCCTAAACTATCATATATGTGCACTTTGCCCCCTCGGTCAGCTTCGGGCAGCACACAAGGGGCAAAGTGCTACAAACCGCATAGGTGAGGGGGCA
Source organism: Buddleja alternifolia (assembly GCA_019426215.1). Lineage (NCBI taxonomy): Eukaryota > Viridiplantae > Streptophyta > Magnoliopsida > Lamiales > Scrophulariaceae > Buddleja > Buddleja alternifolia. Next base: position 121,111 of record CM033393.1, on the reverse strand, counting down.
AAGCGCACATCACCTCATAGGTTTGGGGGGGGGGGGGGTATCTGCTATTTTCTCTTTTTTTTAAAATTCAAATATTCTTAATATTAACTTAACCCCCTTCGGTCAGCTTCGGGAAAATTTTTACCCATTCATCGTTCAATTTAAATCATGCAAATTGCGATTTATTTGAATTTTTCTTGAAATATTATTTCTAGGTTTGAAATAAATAATTTTCAAATATGAAAATAAGAAAAATAAAAATAAAACATGAAAATAAATAAGAAAACAATGAAAAGAAGTATAAATTCAAATATTCATAATTTTCTAAAAATAAAAAAGACAATTCAAAAATTTGGAAACATGAAAATAAATTACAAAAATGAAAAAAAGTATAAAAATACAAAATTTAGTAAAAATTTAAAAAAATAAAAAAAACTGGTGATGTGCGCTTTGCCCTCTCACCTATGCGGTTTATAGCACTTTGCCCCCTGTGTGCTGCCCGAAGCTGACCGAGGAGGCAAAGTGCACATATATGATAGTTTAGGGTGTTGACTGCAACTTTTAATAGTTTAGGGGGCAAAGTGCACATCACCTAATAGTTTGGGGGGGGGGTATCTGCTATTTTCTCTTAAAACTACTACTTGCCCATTAGGTTACAGTTCGAAGTCGACCCTACCAAAGAGTGAATTGGGTCTAACTCCTCTAATGACAAACCTAATGTCACAAGTATACCTTCAACTCGATTCCTCAAGTCTAAAGTTCAGACACACCTATTACAATTTAATCAATTTTGTCATTGACTGTCAAAGAGTGAAAAACTCATGTTACAAAATCGATGTGAGTCATGTCTGAGTGCCATTACCTTCATCAGTGCAACTATGATATGAGTTTTTCACTACTTCCTAGCGATTGACGGGCACTTCTCTCGTCAAAACTCAAATCATACAAGGCTTCTTGATTTCCAATACCCAATTGGGAATCCTTTACTTGCAGACCATTTTAGTACACAAGTATTGAACCCCTCTAGTGTCTTAGAAAGTTAACTCTTGTGTTCATGGACTTATAAATGACTACAATATATAAATGCAAATATAATAGTAAACAACTAAAATGCCTTTTATTAAAAGAATAATAACAATTACTCACTCAATCCCAAAAAGGATGTTCCCTTTGATTTTTCTTAGTATTTATCAAAAGTCCATTATTTTCCTAAAATACCATTTCCATAAAATAAAAGACATCTCATAATATTACCTACTAAAACATGCATGATTTTAATTTAATTTATCATGACTATTGTCTATTATCCATGTATAGAACTATTTTCCTTAAATACAATTGCAGTTTTATAGTAAAAATTAATTAATTATATATTTCTCAATTTAAATGAATGGTAATATAGTCAGATTAGACAATAAATACACATATAAATAGTAGAGGACAATCATTTTAGGACAGACAAAAATAGAATAATGGACATCATTTTTGGGACGGGGAAGTACAGTTTCATAATGTCCTTTCTTTCTCTAATCCTCTTATGACATTTGAGAACATAAACCTAACAATTACACCCTCCAATCTTATTATAATATTTAAAATAAATACCACCCAATATTTCAATCTCTTTCCTATGTGGATCATGAAGTGAACAACATAGTTTTTTTACTATTTTGTCTTGTTTATATCTTTCCATATTTATTCTTTTTATGGCTTTCTCCTACTAAGAGTTTTATACAATTTATTAATTTAAAAAACTAGCCAAATAATTCCTTAAGTTGAGGGACCATTTTGTTACGTTTGATAGTTCAGGGATTATTTTGTTATATTTAATAATTCAGGGACCTAAATGAGACAAAGTGAATAGTTTAATCAATCTTTTTGGTGAGTAATAATTTATTTCTACTTGAAAATGTATTTTTATAGTATTTATATATTTGTCTAGCTAAAATGCTCAATTATTCTTTTTTATGAAGAAGGGTAACATACACGATAAATTTTGAAATCCCAATTTTATGGTAAGTCTATATTCGAATTGTTCGTAAGTTATGATCAAATTATTAATGCAATATATCTTAATTTACCATTAAGTGGACCGCTTGTTAGAATGAAAAATATATGTAACCGAGTTATTTTTATGTTTTTCTACTGTGTAACTTACTAATTTATATTCTCTTTTAAATTGTTCTATAGTTGGTATAATTTTTTTCAATTCCCATATTAGCTTATCTTTGGTATATATTTTGCACGAACAGATTGAAAGGTTAAGGAAGAGATTCTGTTTTAAGTCCCTGAATTTCTTTGGATTGACGAGAAAGAGAAACTTTGTGATGAGATGAATAAGAATTGAAAAATTCTACAGAGATATATAAAATAATACAATGTTGCAATTATTAAAATTTTGTGTAATTATTTTGATGGAAGAAAAATATTTTTCAAATTTAAATACCCCATGCACATGCACCCTCACAGAGTCACAACCACAGACTTCCCTGCTATTCTAGAAAATTAGGTGCCAATCACGAAAAACAATTGATTGGTGTTTTTCGTGCTTTGTGCCTTTAATAATATATTTGGTAATCTCAAGCAAGAAGGATTTTGTTAAGACATTAATTTGACAATATTTTGTGGGAAAAACACTTGTATAGATCGGGTCTTGGGCCCCACTTATACACCATGTGAATGTGAAAAAGACACTTTACTTAATATATAATTTTAAACTAAAAAAAAATGATGTGTTTTTTTCACATCTACAGGATGTATAGATGGAGCCCAAGTTCCGATCTATATATATAAGTGTTTTCCATTTTGTGGCTTTAGACATATTATACAATTTAAAATAAATACCAACTAATGACTCTCTCTCTCTCTCTCTTTTATATAGATAACGAGATTAGGATAGAGCCAAGAATATCATCAAGGGAGGCAACGTTGGATTGATCGAAGTATAAATATTTTATTATGTAATTTCTTATACTTGAGAATTTTTCAAGTAAATAAGTTACTTAAAGGAAATGTAGATATATATACTATATAAATGATGATTAAAAATAAGGGGTAATTCCATAAAACCCTCTTGTGTTATTTCAAAAATGCTAAAAAAAACCCTGTGTTAACGAAATAGGCTAATCACCCCCCTGTGTTCTTAAAAAATGTGCAAAAAAATCAAATTTCATTAAAAAACGAGCGTTTTTCCCCCATGTTTTTCACCTTTATTGACATGCTCATTTGTCATTTATATACTCTTCATACTTTATAAAAGATAGATAATGTTAATTCACCCAAAAAACACATATTTTCATCTATCATTTTAACAAAATTTGTCTTTTTTGCACATTTTTTAGGAATACAGGGGGGTGATTAGTTTATTTCGTTAACACAGTGATTTTTTAGTATTTTCAAAATAACACAGGGGGTTTTATGCAATTATCCCTAAAAATAATTTAGAACCCATCTAGATTTGTTGTCATTCTAAATTTTCAAGTTAATGTGTCCACTTTTAAAATTTTTAAGGATGAAAAAATAGTTGTATGTTTCCTTTTGTTTTTTTTTTTTTAGTTTCAAACCTTTCTAATGGCAGTGATCTCATGAGACCACAAGCGAAAACAACAAATCCGTGTAATAGTTGCAAAATAGGGAATATCAGTGACTATGGATTCTATCATATGATACTTGGGAAATTTATATTTATGAAGTGGAGGAAAAAATATGTTGAAAGATAAATATAGCCATTTCTTTGTGTTATTTTTCACTAAGAAATATTGGTTCTTACAAGTTGTTTATTTTATTTATTGGATATGTATACAAAATAATTTGAATAATGACTATCAAGATTTGAGATAAAATGACATGAAAAATTAAGTGAAAATTTTCCATTGTTTAAGGTTTGTGGTTTAATACGTAGTACATGCTTGATTTATATTATATATTGTTGGGAATCGTTATTCAAAATATACAGCGGATAAAATTTCTATTCGATTCTCGAGCCATGGATCAATTTAGGCTTTTCGTTGATTGTAATCGAAGAATGAGATAGAACAATTTACCTCTTGAAACGTGTTGGTTATCATGTTCATAAGAGTAGCTACCCGTGAGTTCCTACCTCTAGATTGTCATGCTAAGATGATGATCTTTAAAAGCTCCAACCTCCTCTTCTAGCAACGGGGCGGACGACTAGGGCTTATGAGAGGGAGAGGCTTTTATTTTACTGATTTTCTCTAAGAAAACCTAACTACAAGTTGTAGGGTGTAAAAATAAACAAGTTTATAATGACCAAGGCATTAAATAAACTAAGTAGCTAATTCTCCAAGCTAGGCTGGCCATCCGGGCCTCGTGGGATGGGCTTATTGGGCTAATCCAATGTATAACCCAATGTTGAGTAATTTAATTAATTAGAGAAAATAGCAGATACCCCCCCCCAAACTATTAAAAGTTGCAGTCAACACCCTAAACTATCATATATGTGCACTTTGCCCCCTCGGTCAGCTTCGGGCAGCACATAGGGGGCAAAGTGCTACAAACCACATAAGTGAGGGGGCAAAGCACACATCACCAGATTTTTTTATTTTTTAAAATTTTTACTAATTTTTTTATTTTTAAATTTGTTTATTTTTATACTTTTTTTCTTTTTTTTGAATTTATTTTCATGTTTCCAGATTTTTGAATTGTCTTTTTTGTTTTTAGAAAATTATGCATATTTGAATTTATACTTCTTTTCATTGTTTTCTTATTTATTTTCATGTTTTATTTTTATTTTTATTTTTCTTATTTTCATATTTGAAAATTATTTATTTCAAACTTAGAAATAATATTTCAAGAAAAATTCAAATAAATCCCAATATGCATGATTTAAATTGAACGATGAATGGGTAAAAACTTTCCCGAAGCTGACCGAGGGGGGTTAAGTTAATATGAAGAATATTTGAATTTTATAAAAAAGAGAAAATAGCAAATACCCCCAACCTATGAGGTGATGTGCGCTTTGCCCCCTCACCTATGCGGTTTGTAGCACTTTGCCCCCTGTGTGCTGCCCGAAGTTGACCGAGGGGGCAAAGTGCACATATATGATAGTTTAGGGTGTTGAGTGCAACTTTTAATAGTTTGGGGGGCAAAGCGCACATCACCTCATAATTTGGGGGGGGGGGAGGTATCTGCTATTTTCTCAATTAATTAATCCAAACCCAATCCAATTAGACAATTAATTAAGTAATTATTTTTAATAGTATATATTAATTCCCAATTAATTCAACTATTAATATTGATTAAATATATATATTTAATTCAAACCATTAAATATATATTTATTAAATCAACACATCCCAAACGATCAGTAGTTTCACATCCATGTGAAATTACCGAAATACCCTTTTACAGTAAAATCATTTCATCCTATCATCTTCATATAGCGCGACTCTCTAGGCTCGTCTTGATTGACATTGGGGGGATTCTAAGGATATAGTTATCACCAAATCGATCCTGTGAAGCTATACCGAAGCCCAATCAAGCACGAGATGAATATGTCATCACGAACCTTTAAGTTACAAACAATGTATGCGTGTAACGCAACCTGATCAAGTAAGAGTCATGGAATGTCAAACTCATAGAACTTGATATTGTACTAAATAATCATACTGATGTGAAGTTATCGAATTGCCCTTCGTATCCAATATGTGTCAGTTATATTTGCTTTGGCCGAAGACTTTAATTCCACAACACCTATGATCATACAGGTTACTTCTCGTTTACCTTCGAGACAGTGAATCCCCCATTGGCAGTCAACTTCCCATTATCGAACGCACCAATTGAATCGTACTTCGAGGTCGACCCTACCAACGGGAGATCGTGCCTAACTTTTCTAATAACTTATTCAATGGTACGAGCATAATGTAAATGACTCCTCATGTCTAAAACTCACTCATACTATCGTAATAGGTAATCCCGATCATTCACTGTCACTGAGTAAAAACTCATGTGATCGGATTACAACGAGTCATGTTCGAATATATTAACTCCGTTAACTATATCCATGACACTATTTCCCACTATCTAATCAATGTAAGACTAGCACTTCTTGTCAACGCAAGTGTCATACGAGTTGAATCTTAATGTCCAATTAAGATTCCTTAACTCGCGAACCATATTTATAAGATTAAGCACTTAACTCCACCAATGCCTCCACACTATCAAATAAGTGGTGTTGAGTACACCTCAATCTTAGGGACTTATTTGTTCAATACAGTTAATGCCACATAGTTTTACATGAACAAAAACTCATTGCCTTTATATATGTTTGTACAATATAAATCAGTGCCCCACTTAAATCTAATTTCTCATTGGCATTGAGGGCACACACCTAACAATCTCCCACTTGCACTCAGAGCCAATTGCTATGGTATTTTATACCTATCTTCTAAAGATGTTGCTTGAGCACCGACTTTGATAATGGCTTAGTAAGTGGGTCAGCCACGTCATGAGCTGAGGCTATTTTCTGCACGACAATATTGCCTCAATCCAACGATTTCTCGAATAACTTCTCTCTGTGTGTTTAGATTTGTTGTGAGACCTTGGTCCCTTAGCCTGCGCGATAGCTCCATTGTCGTCACTCTGTAGTGACAACGGAATTTCCATGCTAAGAACCTTTTGAAGTTCATCTATGAACTTCTCAATCCAAACAATTTGTTTGGTAGCCTCAAAGGTTTCCATACACTTAACCTCAGTTATAGAATAGGCAGTTGTGCTTCGCTTGGAATCTATTCCAAGACACTGCTCCACCATTTAGAGGGAATACAGACCCATAAGTGGGTTTTTCGATCATCATTATCAGATTCAAAATCTGAAACTATGTAATCGCTCCATGTTCATATATTCTTGGTTCTTCTTAAGTACCATAGAATACTTTTCATCTCATTCCAATGCTTCTCTCCTAGGTTAGCTTTATTCCTACTTACTTGGCTAAAACGCGCAAGCAAGATCCTGTCTCGTGCATAACATTGCCAACATGAGACACTCTACTTCCAAGGCATAGGCCATGCCACACATCTCTCTTTGATCTTCTCATAGATTTAGAGAGATGAGGTCTATGTCTCATAGGCAAAAGACCTCTCCTAGAGTTTACCCATCAACCATTGAATTGGAACAATCTTTGGGTGGAGGGCTTGAGAGAGCCCTATTGCCCTGTTCGCTCTGTCTCTATAGGTGCAAATCTAAAGGATATAGGTATCTTCTCACAAGTCTTTGATGGAAAGAGTGCTTACGAGCCTCGTTTTGACCCCAGTCAACGAGTTGATACAATATTAAGAATATTAACTTGCTCCCACTGATCTTCTTGCAGATACAAGGTTTATCTTCATTCTTGATGACATTGTGTCATTAGAGTGAAAATTACAGCTACGAGGCATCCATTTCATTCTATAAATGGACCTATGCAGCTACCACACGTTATGAGAATGAGAATTAGATATGAAGCTTTTGGGCAGTTCTATTTGGACATTCTTCTAAAGAAATCCATGATGAATGAGCTTTCACATCAATGTCTCAGATTCTATAATTCAAGTGTGCTACTATTGAAAATCTATTTCTAATGGATTTGATTATTACTGGTAGAAAAACGGTTTCCTCATAGTCAATGCCCTTATATTGACTACGCTATTTTTCGCTATCAACTTGGCCAAGCCAATCCAACTAATCAATCCATTCCCACTTTCATAGTATTACATCATCTCACATTATCCATGCCCACCATTGCTTGGTCATGAGTAGAGGAATCGTATTCATGGCTTCCTTCAGCTGCAATAGCAGATTACCGTATCTTTCAGGCGGCTGAGATAATCTACTAGACCATCACATTGGTGGGTGTGTCTTATTGGGCTTGGTTTGAATAGAGTCGATTTTGGTTCCCACAATCATCTTTCTACTACTCTTTGTTTTCTCAAACGATCTAATCTTTGAGAAATCGGGCCTCTAAAGCCATAATTGTCACACCCCAATTTTTACCACTGAAAAGGGGTTCAAACTCGAGGCATGAATTTTAATAAAATTATATTTAAAAAAAAATGTATGACAAATCTCCTTTAATCAGGTGCTCCCGATAAACATAACTGTACATCTTAAGAAATGGTACTCTAGTGAAAACTCACGACTGCCAAAAAAAAAACTATACGTCAACGCCTATCTATTACAAAGCAAAGATCTTCATAGATCACTCGGCTCCAGATGAGTCTCCATAGTCTAGCCTAAGCAATCATTTATTACTGGAAGGAAGGAAGTAAAATATAGAGAGTATGTGAGTAAAATACTCAGAGAATGCCCGATGTGTGATGTGTTTAACAAATACATATAATTTTAGGAATGCATGAACATAAAGAAAAATGAATTTTTACAAAATAAGTCTTTAGAAAGATTTAAACTTGAAGTAACCGATTTAAAACATTCAGAAATATCAATCTGAGACAGAATTTTTTTTCCGCCCAGATAGCGTTAAAAAAAACAGAAAGTGGTAAAAGAATTTAAAATGATTATGATTATGATGATCAAATAAAAAAATTGTTGATGCCAGACAACCTTATGACTTCTAACCGATAGTGACAGACCACCTTATCACTCCGGGCAAGGAGCGACCTTACCAAACAAAAACACATGCTCGAGTATATGTGGAACAGATATTACCCAACACAACCACAAAGGGCTTCTGTTGTGTGTTGTGAGCGGGCCTGGGGACTCGGGGTCCAACCGGCAAGTCCGCTACTGCCCGGCAATACCCTTTGTCAACCCAAGCCAAGTTGGATCCAACTAACATAAACAGATCAGAACAGAACCATACTAGTCATTGATCATTCTAAACAAAAGAGATATAAAATTGTGGAGAAACAAATAAGTTATCTTCAGGATATGAGTTCAGAACAGAAACATGATTCCACAATTTTTCAAAAACATAAACTTTTTCTTTAATGCAATATATATATAGCAATTGAAATTTACATACATATATTTGTTCCAGTTTTCAAAAGACACTATTATAGAGTTAAGGGGCACTCACCAAATACGATAACCTTGAATTGGATCGGGTGTCGGGAATTCAGGTATGCTACCTGTGGCGGTGAAATAAATAACGTATTCAGGCTTAACCTTATAAATACCTAAAAATTCTACCCATGATACGCCATCTTCCTAACTAAACTTATCCTACTAAATAAGGCAAGATGCACAACAGAAAAAAAAAAATCTAGACATATAGGCAATTTAGTTGAAAGAAGACTCAAGTAAGCTACAAATTTGAGCAACTTCACTACAAATATTCTCATAAATACTCAAACTATGATTTTACTCTAAAAATTTATAGAAACAAAAAAATCATATTGAATAATATTTCATAAAAAATTCATAATTAATTGACATCATTAGAATTGGGTTTCGATCACCAAAACATTGCTGCACAAAAACATTTTTTCAGCACAGCCAGTCCTGTTTCAAATATTTTTATAAAATCCCCTGTTTCTTGAAATACTCCAAAATTCGGATGATATATTCTTAACACATGTATATATCCACTTTAAAAGTTTCAGAGAAATATAAAAGCTCCAGGTCTGTCAAATAAGCTCAAAACAGTAACCTTTCAAAATCCCATAGAGCAGTTTGACAGTTTTATTCAACGATTTTTAGAAAAATCCACAAAACTCCATTACTCACCAAATTCTTCATAGAAGTTATAAACATAACCAAAATTATACAAAAAAATTTAATATAATTAAATTAAGACATTTGGTCTCTTAAATATAGCCTTCAACATCAAAACCAGAAACTGAAATTTCTATACATCTTACTTTCGGGTCAAAACAAATATGCATGTCCTAGATACTCTTTGAAACCTATTAAATTTGATATGAAATTACATAACTAAGCTTCAAATACACATATATTCATGGGTCTACAATAATTTATCCAGATCCTACCCTTATTTACACATGCAACCAAAGTTTTTAGCCCAACATTCAAAATCACCTCATGCATGAACTCATTGAACCCCAATTGAACAAATCAAGGTATATTCCACAATAAATTTCAATAACTCAAATAAAAACACATACTAACAGAGATATAGGTGATTTACCTACTCCAATTGAAGAAATTACAACAAATTGTAGCTTAAACTTCCACACAAGCAAGTATGAATGTGACTCAGCAGCAGCTTCTGGTTCGGGGCTTTTTTTGAATATTTGGGTAGCTGTTAAGTAAATTCGGGTTTTATAATATTGTAGATTATCCTCTTAGGAAGATTTTGAGCTAAAGAACACTAAATTTGGAGGTTATTTGCTATCTCAAAACTTGAAAAGGACAAAACTACCAGGGCTGAGTTTCTATGCGGGAATTGCTGAATTTTCCCTCTTTGGTGTGTCTTTATGTTGGAAGAAGGTGTTGGTCCCAAGTGGCATACGAAAGGGTCTAGAAGGGGGGGGGGGTTGAATAGACCCTGAAGTCTTTTTCGACTTCAAAAGATTCGTATTAAAAAGGATTTTGGACGCTTGAAAAGTAGACGCTTGAAGTGTCTAACACTTGACTTAAGCGTTCACTTAAAATATAGGCGCTTTGGTGAAGCGTCTAACGAACACTATTTTTATAAAGTTAACTTAGATTTCAAGACTTGAATACTACAACCAAATAGGTTTGAGCGTTCACTTCTTTGATCAGTATTAGCACAGCGGAATAATTTTTAGAGTCTTCTCTTTGAAAGCTTTAGCATCACAGAAAGTGCATTTAGTTGTTTAGCGTTTGATTAAGTTTTACTTTATCAGATTATGATATAACAATATGAATGCTGAAAGTAAAGTAAAGAACAATAATTGTAAGGTTCGTTGGGTGGTGTAATCCCAACTACGTCCTTCTTCTCCTTGAACACTTGGAGGCAATCCACTAAAATGATTCTCAAAGAATCACACAGAATCTTCTACAAATTAGGGAGAGATGGATGTCGATGACTTGAGCTCCTTGATCACACAGATTTCTGCTCCAAATCACTTCAATCCCCTTGCTTCTTTCACCCAGAAATATGGCAAGTATCCAACTTCGACTTCACACAGATCGCGAGGCTTGGATAGGGGTTTTTCTAAAAGGTTTGTTTGATTTTGATGAAGTTCAAACAACTAGGAATATCTCAGTAGTAATGTGGGTTTCTCCGAAAAGAATATTTGAGATATTGGTTGACTGTCTCAGGATTTGAAGAAAAGCAAAGAGAATATTTTCTTGAAAGTTTTTGGCTTTTCTGAGATTTTAAGGAATGAGACTTCAATGCAACAACAATTCGACTTGATAATTGTTCTCTATGTTTGGCTTGTTGTTGAAGTCCTATTTATAGGCATTCTTGGAAAAAGTGTCCGTTTGACACATGCAAGAGCGCGTGTCTCTCACTTCCGCGAGTGAACAACTTTTGTCCTTTTTCCTGAAAATCTGCTGCACAAAAGTTGGTGCTGCAGTCTTTGAATAGTTGACAGTCCAATAGGGTGGCTTCTCCGTACATCTGAAAGTGCTTATCACATTTAATGCTCTTATCAGCATTTAATGCATTTGAATTAAATGCCCGTTGGCATTTAATGCATTTGAGAATATTTGCATTAAACTCCTTCTGGACTTTAGAAATAAATTCAGGTGAATCAGTCATTGATAGACGCTTATTCAACCTTAAATTACTTCTATCCATAGGGTGACGCTTGGTGTAGCTGGTCATTCTAGACGCTTGGAATCTTCATCTTTATTCAGACTTCAGGCGCTTGAGTCTTCAAACTATACTTCTGATAAACTCACTCAGAACATATCAAATGCTTAGTCTAAGACAACTTAACCTAACAATCTAAAATAAGAATAAAGCAAAGCCTATTACAAATCTAACGCTTCAAAGCTGAAAAACAAACTTACATATTTTGGGGTCTAACAAAAAGTCCTAAATGTCATCATCAAAACATCTAACATGAAATTCCTAACAATTTCCCCCTTTTTGATGATGGCAATACTTACTCTTTTATAGTTCAAGAGTTAGACAGCCAAAATAAAAGTTAGCTTTGATTAGATACGGTTAGTTAAAGTTAGTTACGCTTCAACGAGATGTTTCAGTTGAAAAATGCATTTTATATATATCAAAGATTACAAGCATTTTTACAACTAAACAAACAAAATATGAGAGACAAGAATATAGATAATGCAAATCAAAAAGCTTTAATGACTTGATCTAACTTTGTATAGCTTGGGCATTTCAGCTCGGATAGCTTCAGTCAGATTATCTTCCAAGGTCATCATCGCTTCATGATCTTTGTTGATTATGAGCTTATTTTCTTCTTGTTGTCTCTTCTTGAAGGCAGTAAAGTGTTTTGTCCCAATTAGTTGGATCAATACCAATATACCTTAGACAAATTCTGAAAGTTCGGATGAAGTCAGACATCTGCCTCTCTTCAGCTAAAACTTTTGGATCTGAAGGTTCTGGAATGGATGCTTTTTGAAGAGGGATGTCAAACTGTTCTTACCTAGCTCTTGTAGGTATTGGTAGATTTGGATATAGTGCTCTTGGAGGTTCCCTTAGTGTTCTACTAGGCGCTCCAGAGTCACTTACTTTAAAAGCAGTTATCCAAGATGGGAGACTTAGCGCAGAAGGAGAGGTTAAGACTTGACGCTTAAGAGACGGAGGCTCTTGAGCTCTTGAACTAGACGCTTTCCTCTTTTCTCCTTTCTTCTTCTCTTCCCCCTTATTGCCATCATCAGACTTCAGAAAGTGTTCTGTAAGTAAACTTACCTGATGAGCAATCTGAGACATAGAGTCTGAGATGTCATCCAGACGCTTGTCGAAGCGTTCCTGCAGTGCGAGAAGCTTGGCGTTGGTAGCATCATTCAAAGATGTCTCTAGGGTTTCGAGGTGCTTTTCTAACTCTTCTTTCATGGAAAGTTGGTGGGCGTGAGTAACATCATGCATTTCTTGAAAAGTTTGTTTGCACTCACCAACAGCCGCTTGAGCTGAGCTACGCATATGAGCAATTTGAGCGCTCATAACGTGAGACTCAATCTTTGCCAAATCTTCTTTAATCCAGTGAAGGGATTCTTCATTCTGAGTAGCATGAGCACTTATATCTTTCAGAACGGATTTGAGCAAAGGACCAAAAGATTGACGCTCATCTGATTGAACCGCTTGAGGAGTCGGTCGCTTGAATCTGGATGAGTGTTTCAGAGAGTCAAGGGGAGCTTGATATGCTGGATCAAAGACAGTACCTCGTATGTCAAGAGAGAGATCCTTAGCAATATCAGCAGCAACCGATTCAAGAGCGTCAGGAATATCCTCTGGTTGAGACGCTTGAACAGGTTCTTCAGCAGACGCTGGAATAAGAATAGCTTCAGAAGTGGACTCTTCAATTGTCTTAGCAGGGGCTTCCTCTAGCGCTGACTCTGTTTGGCGAAAGTCATCGAATTGGAAGTTCCAATTTGCTAAATCGGCAAGAGAAGTGGACGAAGCTTCCAAAAGTTCTGTGAGTCTGGATCTAGAACAGGAAGAACCAGAAATAAATGTGCGAAGAGGACTATCAATGGCCCTGATGTGCATGGGACCAATGATATCAAGCACATGATGCGGAAAGACTTTGGACGGCGCTTGACAGATAGAGAAAATGGAGTCTGGAGAGTAAGTTCTAGAGAATCCAATCAAGCAGTCAGAGGGAAGAGACTTGAGACGCTGATCCTTGGGTACGTAAGCAGCGTAGTACTCTTCTAAAAATGGATAGATCGCTTGAGCTAGTCCCTGATTTCTTTCAAGCAGTGAGAGGACAAACTCATAATGATTGAGTACCTCTTTGCGGATAGAAGGGAGCAGTGGATATCCTCGAAAAGAATTGATGACGGAGCCGTTCCATTGTCTGAGATTGGCGGTGAAGATTTTGTTGAAAAGAGATAATGGAGTCATAATCTTCACCATCAAGTTAAAATTATCTTCGCAGTGGCTGGGAGCGAAATTCAGACTAGTAATTTGAGTACTGCCACTGGTAGACGCTTGAGCGTTGAAATGTAGAGGAGTAATGGACAGTCTGTGAAGCTCTTGACGAAGACATTGTTCAATTTGATGTCTAATTAGTGGGAGCTTGAGAACAGGTCCAACTCTCTGTTGACGTTGCTTCAGGCAATACTTGGCGAAATGACGCTTCTTGTCATGCATGCCTATGCCGAACAAATGGGGAGCTTGAACTAATTCTGAGAAAGTGTACTTGTTTCCCACGTAAGCTTCAACCCAATTGACTTCGTTCATGCAGTAGTTTGTGCGTGCGTTGACAATAGCTCTAATGCCTTCATGGTGAATGTCTCTGATAGATTCAAAACGATATCTATCGCTCTGATAGTTAGCATTCCAGACGCTATCAAAATATGCATCAGCTTCAGTCTGGATCAAATCTGTGAGAGATTCTAGACGCTCAACGGCATGAACTGCTTTATTTTTCCATAAGCGAAGTGCATTGACCAGAGCTAGGTTTTCAGGACTATTCGCAATATGAGGAAAGTGTGTGTAGCCTTCTCGGTTCAATACTGCTTCTGATGGATTGAGAAAGCTAGGGCGAAGAGGCTCATACACACGAATATTATAGTCTCTGAGAGCAAAACATGTACTCTTGCTGTGGCCATAGTCGAAGTAATATGCCAGATCCACATCACATCTAGGAGTTCTACCTCCTTGTTTGTCTTGTTGAAGAATTAGAGAAGACGGTATTTGACCAGGAGTTTTTCCTAGTTCAATGGATCTATAATACTTTCTCTCAATTTCTGTCATCTCAGTGTTAAACACTATATCCCTGATTTTATTGTCGATATCAATCAGCAGGGCAATCTCATTCTCAGCAGCAACATATCTGTCTTCATTATATCCGGCAGGAATGAAATCTTCTTCAAGTGCTGGAGACATGTAGTTGATTGAATGATCAATCGTCTTCAGCGGTTCCAGTTGGAAGAAGTGCCTTGGCTTTGTAACGTCTTCAACAACGCTCTGACCTTCTGAGCGTGCCTTTGTTATAGCTGGAACAGGGATTGATGACTGAACCTCTTTGAGAGCAGGTTCCTCAGGTTCAATTGCAGCAGCTTCTGCTGCAATGTCTTTGGCAATCGCCACAACTTCTGTCATCTCAACATCTAGATGGACATCAGTTGACGCTTAGCAGCAGCTGGAGCTAAAGCTGTAACATAGGAACTATCCTCTATAAGAGCAGGATCTTCTACGGATGTAGGAATAGGAATGTTGTGGGAAGAAACACTTTGAGCGCTTGGCTCAACAGCAACTTGAGCGCTTGGCTCAACAGTCTCGGCTCTTCAGGAACAGGAGCAGCTCAACGCTTGCTTGTCCTGGAACGCTTGAATATTTTCTTCACGTTGACTCCTTCAACGAGTTTAAGCGCTTGAGCAGGAGGAGCAGCAGCTGGTTCATCGAATTCGATTTGTTTGATGATTCCTTCCAGCTTCCTCCGCTTGAGAGGTAACTTGTCCTGTGCATCCTCATCAGTTTCGTCATCATCTTTCTGAGGAGCAGGAACAGCTTGTACCTTGGGCTTTCTAGGAGCCCTCTTCTTGGTAACAGCCGGACGCTTCACGGCTTCCTCTTGAGCAGGACGCTCAGCCTCTTCATCAGACACTTCACGTACAGTCTGACGCTCAGAAAGTGGTTTAGCAGCACCACTAATTTTGGGAGGATTGAAAAGGTTGGTCAGAATCCTTCGTCCAAAAAACTTAGTCTTATTCAGCGGGAGACCTGATGAGTAAACGCAGTCTGATCTGTACAGAAGGTCACTCAAAACAAGTCCATATGGTTTATTAGGGGTGTTCAGACAGTCCCTAAACCTTCCAAAGATGTACTCACTCCAGTTGATTTTGATGGAGAGGAGTATAGCAGTCATCATCTGAAATTGTGTGGGGTTGACCTTATCAAACATGCCCACTCTGCATTCAACAATTTTACTGCAGAAATCAGCCAACAGTCTGTACTGAGATACCAGATCTTTCTTTTCAAAGTGCTGGGTGTAGGGTACACCATCGTACGCCCTCATAACCGTCCATGCTTCCTTGATTTGTGCCAAAGTGACACTATCCAGTGCATCACCTTCATTAGGAAGATTGAAGTTCTTTGCAATGGAGTCAGCAGTCAACACAAATTCTTTTGCTGGCTCTTTCTTGGACATAGGGAGAACGCAAGAGATAGACTTCCTGTCCTCCTAGAGTTTTGCAGTCCTCCAGAAAATATCAACTTCCGTCGGAAATGAGTATGAGTACTGTGTTAAGAACTTCTTGAGTCCAGCCTTTGTAACAGTATCCATCATATCATGTAGGTTAATTTGGGGTTGATCATACAAGAATTTCCAATCAACAACAAGGCCTTCAGTAACCTTGATGATAGGTTCGGCAGAAGTAGATGAAGCTTTCTTTGGTGCCATTTTTGAAAGTAGAGTGAACTGAGATTTTCTTTTGCTTTGAGAGAGAGAGAGAGAGAGAGAGAGAGAGAGAAATTTGCAGAAATCTTTGAGTGAAAGTGAATGATCTTTCTGCAGAAGTTGTGTTTTAAATGACACAGTAAAGAGTTTTGAAACTTGTGTTCTCTAGTCTCTGTAGGATTTAGACACGTGTAAAGACTTTTGAATCTCAGCCATAAATTCATTAACTGCGGACACGAGTTTTGTGTAAGAGAGAGAAGTTACATTTGGTAATTCTCACATATAATGATTTGACATCCGAGTTAAAAAAAATAAAATAAAATAAAAAAAACGTTTGGTATTTTCAGAGTGTAGCACACGCGCCTGATGGTACACTGACACGTACACAAACACGTGCTATCTCTGAACCGTCATTTGAAAAGTTTTGGTTACCCGCCAGTTTGATGTGATAGAAGCGTGCGAGTAGAGTACAAAATAGACTTTTGAGTCTACCCACTACTTCAAAAAGCTTGTAAACTTTATGCACGACTTGTAAAAAAAATATTTTTATATTAAGAGTTGAATGGAATTGGTTCAACGCTTAACTGATACCACTTGTTGGTATATGAAAATTAGACGCTTAGGATTGAAAAGACTTTTTATGTTTGAGCGTCCAATATTTTCTGCATAAGTAATACTGAGCGTTGATGATCATGCATCTGAAAATTTTGATCATTGATGCTTGCAGTTATGGTCAAGTACAACTTTAAGGTTCCCCCTAAATTTGATAACTTGTACTAGTTAGGAAAATCTTTTAGATATAAATCAAGTGGATTCCCCCTAAATTATATATCTAATAAAATATGATGCAAAATGATTAAGCATTTAAATCAATTATACCAAATTCACTTCTCAAAGTGAGAAAACGTTGTTCGTTGAGTGCTTTGGTGAAGATATCTGCCAATTGTTTGTCAGTTCCAATGAAGTGCATGGAGATATCTTTCTTTTGAACGTGGTCACGAAGAAAATGGTATCTAATGTCAATGTGTTTGGTTCTGGAATGAAGAACAGGGTTTTGAGTCATGGCTAGAGCGCTTTGGTTATCACAATGAATGGGGGCTGGGCCTAGGATTATTCCATAATCTCTAAGTTGTTGCCTCATCCATGATACTTGTGCACAACAACTTCCTGAAGCTACATACTCAGCTTCGGCTGTGGAGGTAGCTATGGATTGTTGTTTCTTACTATGCCATGAAATTAACCTATCACCTAGAAATTGACATGTACCACCAGTACTTTTACGATCTATTTTGCAACCTGCAAAATCTGCATCTGAGTAACCAATTAGTTCAAAAGGAGAATCCCTAGGATACCATAAGCCCACATTTTGTGTGCCTTTCAGGTATTTAAGGATCTTCTTGGCAGCAATTAAGT
The DNA here is from genome assembly GCA_019426215.1 of Buddleja alternifolia. Classification (NCBI taxonomy): domain Eukaryota; kingdom Viridiplantae; phylum Streptophyta; class Magnoliopsida; order Lamiales; family Scrophulariaceae; genus Buddleja; species Buddleja alternifolia. Next base: position 103,295 of record CM033393.1, on the reverse strand, counting down.
GTGACTCTTTAGGATCGGCTTGAAATCGTGCACACATGCATACCGAAAATATAATATCAGGTCTACTAGCAGTAAGATAAAGAAGTGATCCAATGATACCTCTATAATTAGTGATATCAACTTTTTTTCCACTTTCATCCTTATCTAACTTAAGCGTTTGGCTCATTGGAATTTTTGAATATGATGCATTTTCCATACCAAATTTCTTAATCATATCTCTTGTGTATTTGGCTTGGTTTATAAATATGCCATTATGAAGTTGTTTAACTTGTAATCCTAAGAAGAAAGTTAATTCACCCATCATGCTCATTTCAAATTGTTCTTGCATCATTTTCGAAAATTTCTCACACAGACGCTTGTTAGTAGAACCAAATATAATATCATCAACGTAAATTTGGACTAAGAGAGTATCTTCGTTATTGGTAATTTTGAATAACATTGTATCAACACTGCCTTTTGAAAAGCCTTTACCAATGAGAAAGATAGAGAGAGTGTCATACCATGCTCGGGGTGCTTGCTTAAGCCCATAAAGTGCTTTGTCTAGCTTGTAAACCATACCCTTACCATGATTGTTGATGAATCCTGGTGGTTGCTCCACATATACTTCTTCTTGGAGTTTACCATTCAGGAAGGCACTCTTCACGTCCATCTGATACACCATGAACTTGTTGAACGCTGCATACGCTAGAAACATGCGGATTACTTCAAGACGAGCGACATGAGCGTATGTCTCATCAAAGTCAATACCCTCCTCTTGGCAATATCCTTGAGCTACGAGTCTGGCCTTGTTTCTTATCACAATGCCATTCTCATCCATCTTGTTTCTATATACCCATCTAGTTCCAATAACTCCTTGGTGAGTTGGCGTTGGTACTAGCATCCAAACCTTATTTCGTTCAAACTGATTAAGTTCTTTTTGCATGGCTTCAATCCAACTTGGATCACTTAGCGCTTCATCCACTTTCTTAGGTTCCATTTGAGATAAAAAGCTTGCGAACATAGCCTCATTGAGCGTAGCGGCTCTAGTCCTAATAGGCGCTTCAATATCTCCAATAATCTGCTCAGGTGGATGATCACGCAGCCATAGTCTATCTGGTTGAAAAGGGTTAAAAGGTTGAACAAACTCTTGACGAACAGACGCTTGACGATCAGACGCTTGATTATCCTCTTGCGTAGGCGCTTCAAGTTCACAGATTCTTGTTTGCTCTTGATGATCACTCTCTTCATGATCATCAGCATTTCTTACAATATTGTCCATATTAACCTCACGAGAAATCTTAGGAGGTGGCACTGAGATCTCATCATCGTCGTCAGTATCTTCATCAATAGTTATCTTAGACGCTTGATGACATAGATCTTCAACTCCTACATCATTCACATCAACCTTACTCGGTTCTTGGTTAGCATCATCAAAAACAACATGAATAGATTCCTCAACCTTCGATTTGATCTTATTTAGGATGCGAAAATTCTTTCCATTCTTGTCATAGCCTAGAAAGATTCCCTCATCCGCTTTAGGATCAAATGTCTTTAGACTTTGGGATCCATTATTATGGATAAAACATTTTGAACCAAAGACGTGAAAGTATGAAACATTTGGCTTACGTCCCTTCCACAGTTCATATGGAGTTTTCCCATGCTGTTTGTTGATCATGCAACGGTTTTGTGTGTAACAGGCAGTGTTGATTGCTTCGGCCCAAAACCTAGGAGCAAGCTTGGATTCTGTTAACATTGTCCTAGCAGCTTCCTTAAGCGTTCGGTTCCGGCGCTCAGCAACACCATTTTGTTGGGGAGTTCTGGGAGCTGAATACTCATGATGTATTCCATTTTCTGCACAAAACTTCTCAACAATCTTGTTAGTAAACTCAGTACCGTGATCGCTTCTTATTCTTGCAACCTTAAGATTTTTCAATATTTGAAGTTGCCGAATAAGCGTTGTTAACTTGTCACATGTTTCATCTTTTGATGAAAGAAATTCCACCCAAGTAAATCGAGAGAAATCATCTACTATCACCAAAGTATACTTCTTACCGCTTACACTGATCGTTTGAACAGGTCCAAACAAATCCATGTGAAGTAGTTCAAGTATTCTAGAGGTAGATAGATGAAGTTTTCTCTTGAACGATGATTTAACTTGTTTACCCATTTGACAAGCGTCACAAAGGCGATCCTTGTGAAATGGTCCATTTGGTAATCCCTCTACAAGATTTTGACTTATAAGCTGAGAGATTGTTTTGAAGTTGAGGTGATTCATTTTTCTATGCCATAACCAACCCGTTTTAGATTCATTTTTAGCAACAAAACATGTTGGGTTGTTATCAAGTGTTGAACCCCAATCTACCAAATATACGTTGTTAGTTCTTTTACCCTTCAATTTAGTAGACCTAGTCTTAGCGTCATTTATATAGCAACAGTCACTTGAGAATATGACTTCAAAGCCTTTATCACAAAATTGACTTATGCTTAATAAATTGTGCTTCAGACCCTCAACATAATAAACATCACTTATCATGATGTTTCCCCTATGCACAATACCTATACCTTTGGTTTTACCTTTGGAGTTGTCACCAAATACAACCTGAGGACCATTGGCAGCTTGATAGTTGATCAGAAGATCTTTGGAACCAGTCATGTGCCTTGACGATCCACTATCGAAGTACCACACAGATGTATCGGCTCTAGCTCTAGGTACTTGCAATCAAAAGGGAAGTTCTATTTCTGTTCGGGTACCCATTGTTGCTTGGGTCCTTTAACATTAGTAACATTGTTAGTTTGAATTAAAACTTTAGGAACCCATATTTTCGTAGTCTTCATTGTAGGAATACTGGCCTTTTTGGGTTTCACAAAGTGTTGTGTGTGCTTTTTGGGTGTATAATAATATCCTTGATTATAATGGTAGTCATAATCATAGTCATAATCATAATCATCATAGTATCGATAATATGATCTTGACTGTCTTGGATATTGACGCTGGTATTTCCTTGGCGCTGGCTTGGGTTGCACTTTTGGTGATGGACGCTTAGCGCTTGATTCACAGTGGTCAGACTTATCTTTAGCCTTTTGAGCGTTTGGATAGACCCTTCTTTGTGAATCATTTGCCTTAGCCTTAGCCTTGCCTGAGTTAGCTTTGACGTTCTCATTTGGCCTCTTACCATTGTCACTAGGTTCATTTTGTGTTTGACCTTGTGAACCTTTTTCAACAAAGATAACACCCTTTCCTTTGTTGTTTGCCGTAACATTAGATTTATTGGGTTGTTTACCGAGTTTATCGCATCCTAAACCGGTCTTCTCACCAAATAATCTAGTTACTTCAGTCACATTATCCAACTTTCTAGAAGCTTTTGATAATGATGAGATGAGCTGCTCTGATTTAGCAAGTCTAGCGATCAAATCAGCTTCTCTCTTGACTATTATATCAAGATCGCTTTTAAATTGAATAATTTCACTCTCAAGCGATTGGTTCTTCTCAATGCACTGTTGCTGAACTTGCAACTCTGCTTTGAGCGTTACTTTATCTCTTGTGAGTGATGAGATAATAGCAAGATCATTTTAATATATTTTGGCAGCTTTTTGACATTCATTGTAGTATTCTTTGACTTTGTCAAGTAATTCATCATAAGAGAGAGGAATAGATAATTCATTGATTACCTCAAGAGACGCTTCATCATCTCTGGCCATGAGATATATGAGCGCTGAGTCATCTAATGGCTCATCATCGTCACTACTCTCTTCTGATGATTCTAAATCTTCAGGTGCGGATGCTAGTTCTGATTCCGCTAGCAAACCTTGTTGACGAAGGTTGCTCCTGAATTGGTTTCTATCCAAGTAATCTTGCCTTGAGGGCTTGGATACATTTGGATAAGGGCAATTTACCTGGTAGTACCCTGGTTTCCTGTAATTATTACAAAGATTAGTTTTCATCTTTTGTTCATTTGTTAATCTTGCAATGTGTGGTTTTGAGACCACTGGAGACACGCGCCTGCATGTGTCCAACGGACAAATCCCAAGAATTCTTTACAAATAGTACCCTTCAGCCAACCCTAAAGATTACACACATAGATGCACAAGAAAAGGTCGAAACTTTGCTGAAAATATTCTTGAAAAAGCTTATAAACCCCATAGCTAAAATCCTTCAAGCTTTTGATTACATTCCAAAGACAGTCACCAATATCTCAAACATCTTCATAGAAGAACCCTACACTCTTATTGAGATATACCAAGTTGTTTGAACTTCCTAAAATCAAACAAACCTGTGACGAAAACCCTCAACCTCTTTCATCTGTGTGCAAAAGTTGTTGATCTTCAAGCAACATTTATGAGTGAGAAGATCTTCATTGGAGCTGAACTCTGTGTGATCAAGGAGCTCAATATCATCTTCCCTATCCTCTATTTTGTAGAAGCCTCTGTGTGATCCTTCGATTATCAACTTAGTGGATTTTCTCCGAGTGTAAAAGAGAAGAAGGACATCACCCAGTGAACCTTACATATCTTGTGTTATTTACTGTTTTATTGCTTTACTTTACTCTTCACATCATATTTTTAAAAAGGCTTTAAAAACGGTTAAGCGACTATTTGACTAAAAGAACGCTAAGCTTAAAAATCATTTCCGCTGTGCTAACCCTGATTATGCGATTGAAGCATTACCCTACTTGGGTAACTACCGAAATGACTAAGTCTATTTTTCTGACATTCCAGAATTTCTGTTGTTATCGATTGGACAAAAGTAGACTTTGAACAATAAATTCTGACAGTCTAGTCAAAAGGTAACTTGTCCACAAGTCAGAATGTCTTATCACATTTAATGCACTTATCAGGCATTTAATGCATTTTGAATTTATTTCCCGTTGGAAATAAATAAATGTCCGTTGATGATTGCATTTGAGTCCTTCATGACTTGAGAATTTATTTCAGGTGAATCTGATCCTTGATCGCTTGAGTATTTGGAGCGCTTGATTCATTATTCCTGAAAAAGTCCTTTAGTGTTTGACAGACGCTTAAGATAAATCTTCATCTTTACTTGACTTCAGACGCTGATCTTCAACTTCATCTCTGACAGACTCACTTAGAATTCTATCAGCGACTTGGTATCTAATACTTAGTCTAAAATCTATAAAGATAAAAATTACAAGCCAAACAAATAACAATACTTTCAAACGCTTATACAAATGTTCTATGAAAGCATAAACTTACATTTTTTTGGAGTCTAACATAAAATCCTATTCTTGTCATCATCAAAACATCTAACATGAAATTTCCTAACAATTTTTCGCTTTTTGATAATGTTAAGACCTTAACTCTTTTATAGTTTAAGAGTTTGAAAAAAAGCCAAAAGATATAAGTTAGCGTTAGAAAGTTAGTTGAGTTAGCTAATGTTAGATTAGCTTCAACAAGATGTTTCAGCGTTTAATCATTCATTCATGTATAAAATTTGAAGCATACAATGATTACACCGAAAAATAGCAAAACAAACATAAAGCAACAGAAGATAAGGCAAGATAAATGATCATCTTCTCTGTTGCTTCTTGGACATCTCTTCCTGGAAGATCTCATTCGCTAGATCAAAGAGAACTTTGTCAATGTCTATCATTGTTGTATGATAGACCTCGTTGTAGTTCTCACGACATTCTTTAGCGCTTATGTTGAGCTCTAACAACCTTTTCACCCAATCTCTTGGAGGAATTCCAAGCATGTGGATAAGATCATGATAGAGATCTTGGACTTGATCATTGGAAGGTTTCTAGTTAAGAGGTCTTCTCAAGGGTTCAGCGTAAGGATGAAAACCCATTCCTTCAAGAAATTCAACATCAAGATCAGGAAGCTTATGCCTGCCTCTGAAGTATCTTGGCTTTTTGCTTCTTTGTGAGCATCTTTTTGAGGCTCTCATTTCTTCAAACATGGAGAGCCAATTTTTGTTATCTGTTTTGGACATTGGCTCCGAGGCTTTTCCTTTAGCTTTCTGATCTTTTGGATTTTCTTTTTTTTCCCCTTCTTGACTTCATCAAGGGAAGATCTTAGCTCAGCGATATCGCGGTGGAGTAATTTAACTTTATCAATGAGTAAGGCGACTTGCTCAGCGATACTTTGACTTATTGAATTGGAAGTTTTATGTGTTTCAGTATCCGTTGAAGCATTCTGAGCTAGCGAGCGATTAAACTCTTCAGATAGGCCGGTAATTAAAGGGACCATGCGATCTAGTACTAATGCAGTACTCTTGACTGCAACGTTTGATATATCTCGACTTCTTGTATGAGAGGTAAGCCTGATGTGCATCTCATCATTGACTATCATCTTTGAGCAGGAGCCCTCAATATTGTGGAGCGAGTTCCTTACTGCCTTTCTAAAATCTTTTGCCTCTTGGTCGCTATCTGAATCTGAGTCTGAGTCTGAGGAAGAAGAAGGACGCTCAGCGGCTTAGGTAATGAAAGGTTCCTCTGGTTCTTTAGCAATTTCGTTATGTATTTCCTGAATCGCTTTATCAAAAGATTGAGTTGCAGCTTCTATCTGCGCAACTTGATCAACAAGTGGAATCTCAACTGCTGGAGCGCTGGGGGCTTCTGCCATTTGAATATCAGCATCTATAATCGGAGCGTCTTCAACAGTAGGAGGCTGGTCCACTTGTAACTCTGTGATTTCCACAGAAACTTTTCTTTTAATAGGGATGACCCAGATTGGGCCAATCGTTTCCAGAACATGCCATGGACTTTGGTAGAATGATCGCAGGATGAAAAATAAAGTGTCTTTATGCTCTTCAGTACTGAACGCTAGATCAGCGTCTTCCCGGATCTCTACTTCAGAAGTGCAAGATTTGAAATAGTCCATTAAGAAAGTCATCAACGCTTGAGCTAGTGCCTGATCCACTGGCCGAATAATAGAAAGTATTTGGGCCACTCGGATGTTCTGCTCACAAAACAAGACAGGATGAAGCTTGTAACCACAGAAGTCACTAAAACCAAAGTGATGGTTAAAAGTGATATCCAGCGATTGAGCATTCTCAACAATTGCTCTTCTGTCTTGATGAAACTCTCGATGATCATCAGTTAAATGCATGCGCGCTTCACTAGGACTTGGAAGGGCATCACGCTTGCTGGTGGAGGCGTCTTCATTCAGATCCAGTTGGATACGCTGAGCAAAATTCTGTTGCGGATGAAAAATATAGCGTTCTTCCTGACTGATCTGAGAAAGTTGATAGCGAATAAAAAGTTCCATGCCTTGTCTAAAGTACAACAAAGCATTCACCTCTCCCACTAGTGATTCGTGCCTTTGTAGCAAATATAAGGCATATCTGCGACGCCTGTGCTCGATTCAAAGAGAAAGGGATACTTGAGTATCTCTTTAATTATATGGAAATGCAATACAAACTCTTCAGCCCACTTGGATGTATCCAAAATCCAGCGTCTTCTGAGTCGCTCAGCCAATTTTTTATCTTTCTCGGCCTTGAGTTGCTTCTTGATTCTTTCCTTCTCAACATCAAAGTTATCGGCCAAACTCTGGCGAGGTATTCTCGGGCTTCATCTTCAACCTAGAAATTGATTGGATTGGGTTGTTCTTTGAACATTGCTCCCTTTTCTTTTCATAAGTGGAGGGATTTTGGTGAAGGCTTATTAGCGGCTGAATGGACAACTCTTGGCAAGGCAGAATAACCCATGAGATTTAACTGTTCTTCATCGGGGTTCTTCTCCCAATTGCCCATGTGAGGATTTCTGATTTGAACATGAGTGAGGCGGAATGGATAATTGCGTTCAAAACTTCGGCCGACTTCCTGAAAGCGATTGCTTTCAAACTCTGCCAAATTGCTGAGAGGAGCCTCTAGATACTCAAGGCGAGCAATAATTTCCTTCTTGGACTTCAGACCTAGCGTTGCAAGCTCTTCGAATATTTCTGATTTTTTAGCGTCTGAAAGAGCCGGATTGTGGAGAGTCGTCTAAAAAGTGAGCTCCATCTCAATTAACTGCCGAAGGGTCATTTCTCTCCAGGCAAAGTAGAATTCGAGATCTTTATCATTACCTTTTGGAAACAAATTCACCACTAGAGGAGGAGGACCAGTTGGAGTGGGCACAATCGGGGTCACTTCTATCGACCGCTCAACATCCAAAATTGCTTCCCTATCTAGAGAGATCTCAGCGTCCGGAAGGACCGTTTCAATTTCTTTGGCGATTTCCACCATTGTTGACATATCAATATCTAGCTCTACGACTACCTCGGGAGGAGGAGGTGCATCAGCGTTTGGCACACTTTTAGCTGATACATGCAAACGTTTGAGAAAAAGGAAAATTTCTATTGAATAGAAATTCGAGATATAAAAGATGAAAATGCTTACCCTGAGGACTATCTTCGACTATATCAGTCGCTTGATCTTTAGAAACATCTGTTTCCATAGCCTCAGGCTCCAAGACTTCTTCATCATCTTCTAGATTGAGGAAAGAAGCGAGGGGATCAGCACGAATTGGAATATTACACTCATCTAATGTATTCAGAACATACTAAACATTATATTCTCTTCGAGCTGAAAGAAGATTTATCCTAGCGTTAAAGAAGATAACAAACAAGGAAAGGATAATGTACATTGTTTAGCACAAGTACTTACTCTGATCGCTAGCTAAATCCTTTGAAAGAGGATTAGCTTCAGGCTCTATAACTGGTTCAAAATGAGTAGGAGGAGGGGCACTCGCTGGTTCCTCAAGCGCTGGCTCGACTGGAGCGCTTTTTGATCCCTTTGGAGTAGACCACGGCATGTGCTTACGGGCAAGCGACACTTCTACTTCTTCTTCTGTCTCCGGGGACACATTAGTCGCTGGAGAAGGAGAAGGAGTTTTTGGAGGAGGGGAGGGAGACTTCTTCTTCATCATCGTCTCCTTCTTCTGCTTCTCGCTGGCTTGGAGGGCTCAGCGATCTTCAACACAATTTTTCTTTTTGGTCGCTTGACCACAACTTATTCTGGTTCATCCGATGAGGAAGTCGTTTGTTCTTCAATATCACCACGAACTTTGCCTTCAGCAAGGCCTTCAGCAAGGAGTCGCTTACGCTCCTCTTTGGGAACCGTTGCACCACTCACTCACTTGGGGTTGAGCAATTCACCGATCATCTTTTTCCCGTAAAATTTGGTCACTGACACTTTGGATCCTTGGGATGTTACGTATCCACAAACGCTAAGAATAAAACTACGCAAAATCCCATACAGCTTGGGATTCACTGACTTTTGCATCGCTGCCTTAAAGCGATTGAAAACGTACAAGGCCCAGTTGACCTTCAGCTTGATCGAAATGGCGATCATCATCTTGTACTAGATGATAAAGATTTTATCATACGAACCTTTACGGAAATCGATCATTTTTGCACAGTTATCAGCCAGAATGACATATTCGTCCTTCATGTCATTCTTCTTGAAGTCTGACATGTATGCAGCAACAACATCGTCTCGCCTAACTTGTTCCCATACTTTGGTAGCAGCACCCATGGAAACTTCTTCAACTTCACACCCATCAGTAGGCAACTGTAACGAAGTAGCCAAAAGTTGAGGAGTAAGAACAAAAGGTGTTTCAGCAGAAGGGAAAAAACATGAAATTGAGTTGCCATCATCAGAAATGACAGCACGCTCAAAGAAATGTTTAACTTCATCCTCATGAATCAGAGAATGATAGGTGAGAAGGGTTCTTAGACCAGATTCTTCAATGAGAGGAAGGATTTGTCTCATTGGAAAGTTTTGATTCTCAAAAAGGTATTCCCAATTAAGTACGAAACCAGCATTAAAACCCATGGTATTTTCAGTTTTGAAAGATTTTCCGGCATCAGATTTGGAAGACTTTGGTGGCTCCATTGATGAAAAAGATAAGCTTTTTGAGGAGGAAGAAGAAAGTTTTTTGCCTTAGAGAATTTTTACAGCAAAGATAATATGAGAGTGATAAAGTTTTTCTGTAAAAATTTGAAGGCTTTAAATAGATGGCAAAAAGTATCTCCTCAATTGCTTTGATAAATGCCATGGGTGAATACAATTAATCAGAAATGAAAAACATTAAATCTGAGTTGTTTAATCATAAGACGGATGTAATAGGTGCGATAAATTAGGTTAACTGCTGTAAAATATAAAAATTTGGAGTCCACAGTTACTTTTCAAAAACGTTTAAGATTTTGAAAATATTCAGCGTGAATTGCACGCACCTGTTGGTACACTGACACGTACCCAGACAAGTACAAATACTGAACCGCCTATTTTGAGATAGGTGTCATTAAACGTCAGTTTGATTTGATAGGAGCGCGTGGGCAGTTGTCAAATCTTATCTTTTGGACTTATTCACACGCTACCTTAGCGATGAAAACAATGCATGATTTTCAGAGAAAGTTACTTAGCGTTAAAGTGGGAATATACTTATCGCTAAAGTTTTATTTTAATAAGGAACATTTAATCGCTGTTGAGAACGAGCACTTTTATTTTATTAGCGATTAATTTGTCATGCATAAAGGTAAATGCTAATGATCAATGCATAAAGTTTTTCAAGGTCATTTTTGATCATTGTCGCTTACTAATTGGAATAAGTACAATTTTAAAGTTCCCCTTAAAATTGATAACTCATTTCAATTTTGAAATCGCTTTAGACATTATAATAAAGTGGATTCCCCCTAAATTATATGCCTATAAAAGTATGATGCTTCATGATTAAGCATTTAAATCAATCATACCTAATTCACTTCTCAAAGTGAGAAAACGTTGTTCGTTGAGCGCTTTGGTGAAGATATCTGCCAATTGTTTGTCAGTTCCAATAAAATGCATGGAGATATCTTTCTTTTGAATATGGTCACGCAAGAAATGGTAGCGAATGTCAATGTGTTTAGTTCTAGAATGAAGGACTGGGTTTTGGGTCTTAGCTAAAGTGCTTTGGTTATTACAATGGATTGAGGTAGGACATAAGATAATTCCATAATCTTTAAGTTGTTGCCTCATCTAAAGGATTTGTGCACAACAGCTTCCAGCGGCTACATACTCGGCTGCAGCAATAGAAGTCACTATGGATTGTTGTTTCTTATCATGCCACGAAACCAATCTATCACCTAAAAATTGACATGTACCTCTAGTACTTTTTCTATCTATTTTGCATCCTGCAAAATCTGCGTTTGAATAACCAATAGTTCAAAGGGAGAGTCCCTTAGATACCACCATATTCTAAGAAAATCCATTGGCCAAATTTTGAGGTTTTTGAAAGGACATCATCACCACATCCAAAGCCTTCAATTGATGAGCAACTACCTCAATGGGAGATGAAAGAGCTTTTGTGGAATTGGAAAAAACATAAAAGATATTTGGGGTGGAGCACCAACCAACATGCAGACATCATTGCTCTTCATGATCCACCATGAGCATTGAAAAGAAAGTCAAGCTAATGACTTTAAACAAGCGCTTCTTGGGAGGCAACCCAAGCTTTTAGTTTTTATGTTTCGTTGCTTTGTTTTCCTTAGATGCTAGGTTGCTTTGTTCTTTCCTTTTATTTATTTGAGTCTAGTTCGTGTTGTCGTTGATGATCTGTCTATTTTCTTCCTTCCACAGGTCACTGTTCAGTTTAGAGGTTGTTTAATGCTACATCGAGAATCTCGACTGCATCTCCATTCTCTCCACTTAACTATTCAGGGAAGTTTCATCACTCCTTTTGTTTTTGTCTTTATCTGTGCACATTGGGGACCATGTGTTAGAGTAGTTTGGGGGTGGGATCCATGTCATATATGTCCTATTTGGACTTTTGCTCAATTTTTTTTTATTTATGCACACCTTTGCGAGTAGGACGCTATTGAATTTGTTTCATGAATGATTGCATCTTTACTTAGAGGTTAAATTCTTTGCTGCCTCTAATATATCTAAGTCGAAATCCCTTGTCAATGATCAACATGTTTTTATGTTGTGCCTTGATGTACCTTTTTAGACTTGCTTATGTGAATTTTTGAGGACTTGAGATATTGAAATTTTAATGTTATTAATCTTGAGGGATGTACTGATATTGCAAAGGCACGAGATGATTTAGGCCATCTTTCATGTTTCTTAAGCCTTAACATTAGCTTGCACTAGAATACATAATCTCTAGACCTTGTTTTGAGCTTAATTGATAAGAATGGAGTGTGCTAAGCACACTAAAACCACCATTCGCTTTTTGTTCATAAACCACATCAACCACCCTCTAACCTAAAAGAAAAACAATGTATATTACCTAATTAAGAGAGCCTAGAACTTTATGTCTTTTGGCTTTCGTGTGGGAATGCACTCTGTTAAGGATTTAACGTGCAAAGGAGTTAGTGGTGGTGTTTATGTTGTTACATGTGGAGGAAATTGAGGTTTAGAATATTTTGTAGTTTTAGAGTGGTAACAATGAATTTATTAAACCAATGAAAAGTTGGCTAAATAGTCGAGAAGAAGAAAAAAAAAAGGGAAAAACAAAATGTGAAAAAAATGAAAAAAAGAAAAGAAAAAAAAAGAGTTCTCGACTAGGCCATGATTATGTGTCAATGCTAATCGAATGTCTTTGGAATTTTAGTTTAACCCGGGAGAAAAAGAGATAAGTTTTGGAGGTTGTGAGTACGAAAAAGAGAAATAAATGAGATAAGCGATGTGATGGTCGGATCTGTTTTACATTGAGGAGTGCATATAGCTTGATGACATTGAGTTTTAGGCTCTCTTAATTTTAGTCACTTTATCCATATTATCCCGTCCAAGCCATTACCGAGCCCTACGTTACAAGCTGAAAAGACCTGTTGATCGTGGTCATTGCATATTGTGCATTCGGATAGATTAGTGACTTTGAATTTAACCGATGTCTTTATAGTCCAATTCATTTGCATAATCTTGTCTAATGTGGAGTCTTGACATGGAAAACGACTTGGGAGTTCATGACTTAGGGGTAGTGTTGAAAATCTATTGAGGTTAGCAAATTTTTAATGTTCTAGTATTGTGTGATTGTTCAAGATCTCATTCTATGGTGAAATACTTTATCTTTGTGTGTGTTAAGTCGAAATTTTTTGAGTTTATGAGTGTTCTTCACTTATTGATCGAGGACGATCAAAGATTAGTTTGGGGATAGTTGATAAATTCATAATTGTATTACATTTTATGCCCGTATTTACTTAATTTTGAGTAAGTTTCAATCCATTTTGTCCTACATATTTCATATAATTGCATATATTTTGTGTTGTAGGGATCAAATGGTGATCTAAGTGAAAAAGAATCGAAAACAAAGTCAAAAAGAAGAAAAAAAGATAAGGAAAAAGCTGTCAAAGTGGCGCCACAACGCCGGTTTTGGTGCCACGGCGCCAACCATGCAGAAGCTATTTTGTACATGGCACCACAACGCCAGATTTGGAGCCACAGCGCCCCGGACGCGGACTGATTCTTTAAAACATGGATTTTAGGTCAAATCTTGGGGACTTCTCACTTTTTACAACTCTAAACACTCTAGAAAAAGATCCTTTGAAGAAAAGAGGCTCGGGGGAGAAGAAAATACACGGGAAGATCGAAGATTCGCCTACCCTAAGACGGATTCAAGATCTACACCAACAAACATACGATTTCTTTGGGTGTTTTATGTTTTCTTTTAGATTGGATTAAAAACCATGTCTTTTGGAATTCGTTTGCATTCTTTTAAATTCGTATTTATGAACTAAACTTTTATAGACCGAGGCCATGTGAAGGCCGAATTTATGCTTGTTATGTTTGAATATTGTTTTTAATCAATTAATTTGGGTTTATGCAATGTTTTTGTGATTTGTTCTTAATGCCTACAATTCCTTGATCACCAATTGTTTGATTAAATGCCTAGTCTAGAAATTGAGAGATAATAGATTAGGGAAGCATCTAAAATTACAAAAACCATATCGTAGAATTGACTAGAGATAGAATCGATTCCTTTGTGTGGCTTTTCGTTTAACGAGGAATTTCTAAGTGTCTTTTTAATGCATTCCTTTTAATTAAATCTTCATATAGAGATATAGTTGATTGTTGAAAGGGGTAGAATTGCTACACCGAGAGATTGGGTAGTAAGTACTTTAGGAAATTTCGTCTTTGCATAACCTATCTAATAATTGATTTAAACGGAATTCATAATTAACTTTCATAATTTGATTGGATCATTGTCTTGGTTATCTTTCTAGCCTTTGATTAAAATCGTTAATTTCTAGTGTTCTTAATAGTAATTAGTATTAGAATTTTAGTTTAAGAATAATCATCAATTATCGTTTGGTTTAACTTAGAATAAGTATATTAACTTTTCAGTACTTAGATAACTTAGTCCCTGTGGGAACGATATTCGGACTTACATCCATTATTATTACTTGTGCGATCTAGTATACTTGCTAGGAAAATACGCATCATTGATTTCTAGGGCTTAAAACATTAAAACTTATTTAATGTTATCGAAATAAAAACTAACAATATTTCTATGAAAGATTAAAGCTTATTTAATCTAGGCAAAATAAAGACTAACAATATTTCTATGGGCTTTAGTGGCTTAAAACTTATTTAATCTTTATCGAAATAAAATCTAACAACATTTCTATGAAAGATTAAAACTTATTTAACCTATGTGAAATAAACTCAAACTTCATCTCTATGGGCATATGAATCAATGACTATGTCTAACTTAATCAAGTTCAAATTAAATATAATTTAATTCGGATGAGTAAATTAAATATAATTAATTATCAACAAAATCAAATTGTATTTAATTTCGTTTGATGAACTAATATTTCATTTAATTTAAAGCGAACCAAATATAATTCAATTCTATCAAATCCAATTTAATAAATTAAATTTAATTCTGAATCTACTTCTTGGTAGAAAATAAGTTTTTTGAAATTTTTCATCTCAAATTGTATTGAATAAAAACGCCCTAATCTTTCGAATCCTTGTTTCGGAGTCGATAAATTATACGTCCTCTGGTTGAATCATAACGACTTACTTCAATTTTGACTTTATCTCCCAGCAGTATCCGTATAAAACTACGTCGGATCTTTCCTGAAACATAACCTAGAATCAGATCTTCATTATCTAACCGAACCCGGAACATGCCATTGGGAAGCGATTCAGTAATTAAACCTTCATGAATCCATTTTTATTCTTTCATTTCAGGTAAAGCCCCCCTGAAGTATCAACTAATGAAGGAGAACCGATATTAGCCAATTAGTATAATTGGGTGTGGGTCTTATCCAATTGCTAATGGGTCCAAGCCCAATTTTAACTCAATCTAATTGAATTAATTGGTATTGGATCAAGCCCAATGCCCAATAGAATTTTAATTGATGATGGGCCAAGCTCAACATTCAATTTGATTAATTATGGTTGGGTCATTCCAAACTCACAATACAATTAATTCGTATCGGGCTAAATCCAAGATTCAATTTAGATGATGAGATTAAATATAATTTAATTTTTCAAGTAATTTAAATTCAATTTAATTAAAACAAAACTAAAATTAATTTAATCTTGAAGAAGACCATTAATTTTAAAAGGAGAAATGAACTCAATTAATGCACAATTAGGTATTGCGTCAAACCCAATTTTAATATAATTGAATTGTATTGGGTCAAGACCCAAATTAATTCAATTGGATGTTATTGGGCCAAAACCCCAAATAAAACACCTTATTCATTCTAAGTGTTGGGCCAAGCCCAACTTACTCCTTTCACTCTGGGCCAAGCCTAGCACCAAATTAATGTCCCTTGCATTGGGTCAAGCCTAACACAATTCAAAGAGTGTTGGGCTTGGCCCAACACCCACAAGCTGCTGGCCTAGAGAGGCAGCAGTCATCTTCTTAATCTAGCGCCGTCATCAACGGCGCCGGTCATCTTCTCCGGCGAGTTCTGGTGGCGGTTGTTCATGAGGGTGGCGGCGATGAACACCATATGGCGGCTTAAACCCAGCCCTCGCGATCACCTCACCACCAAAACTCCAGCCGCTTCGTATGTAGCTTCCGATGAAGCCACGTCCGGCGTCAAACGCCGCCACCTGCACGTGGAAGAACAACGAACAGCAACATGCTGTTCGCGCTGCGCCTCCGCCGCGCAACACGGCGGTGCCTCCTCCGCCTCACCTCATTCAGGCATTAACAACCCCAACCTCAAACCTCAAGCTTTAAGCTTCAAATTCAGATTAAAACAATCAATTTTCAGATTCGCAATTGAATCTTCAGATTCGAATTATCAAGGCCAGTTTACAAATTCAAGCAAAAAATCAAATTCTTGCAATTTTTTTCCCATCCCACAACAATTTGATTTCAGAATTTACAGCTTATTTCAAGAAGTTTTTAATTCTTCAACTCGATTTTGGAGCCCAGAAATTTATTCCAGAAATCAACAATTTCAGTTTATTCAAATCTGGATTATAACTATTGATTCCAAACATCAAACAAAACTGATACAAGCCAATTTTTCAGATTTCGTGAAACGAATTTCGATCCATTAATGATAATTCAAAATCATCCAATTACGCAGCGGATAAAAATTTTATTCGATTCCCGACCTATGGATCAATTTAGGCTTTTCGTTGATTTTAATCGAAAAACGAGATAGAACAATTTACTCCTTGAAGCATGTTCGTTATCATGTTCATGAGAGTAGCAGCACGTGAGTTCCTACCTCTAGATTGTCACGTGAAGATGATGATCTTCAAAATCTCCAACCTCCTCTCCTAGCAACGGGGCGGACGACTAGGACCTATGAGAGGGAGAGGGTATTTTTATTTTATTGCTTTTCTCTAAAAAAACCTAACTCTAAGTTGTAGGGTGTAAAAATAAATAAGTTTATAATGACCAAGCGAATGAATGCCGGGCTGGGCCACCTCGAATGGCGTGAGCCGCATGCGGGGAGACCCGCACGTACGGTTTTTAGGGGGATCTGGTCGAAAGACCGGCCGGCGCCCACCCGACTAGGGGGACTGAGAAATTAATAGAGTACAAAACTTATCTTCAAGCTTTACCTTATTCTGATCGTTCAGAGGGCGATCGCGGGGTCACTAAATGAAGTCCTCCGTTTCTTTCGGAGGTGCTGACCCGCAGCGAGGCAGAGATGACTAAGTGACCTATGGAATATGGCGACGACAACAGCATGTCGTAGAAGGAGATAACAGGTGGAGCTCACATCTCAACTGGGCATGTATATTTCTGGGCTTTCACAGTTTTGGTTTGTATATTCATAATGATACCATGAGCGCCTTAGGGCGTCCTCAAGGCATTAAATAAACCAAGCATCTTATTCTCCAAGCTAGGCTGGTTGTCCGGGCCTCGTGGGATGGGCTTATTGGGCACATCCAATGTATAGTCCAATGTTGAGTAATTTAATTAATTAATCCAAGCCCAATCCAATTAGACAATTAATTAAATACTTATTTTTAATAGTATATATTAATTCCAAATTAATCAACTATTGATATTGATTAAATAAATATATTTAACTCATACCATTAAATATATATTTATTAAATCAACACATCCCAAACGATCAGTAGTTTCACATCCTTGTGAAATTACCGAAATACCCTTTTGCAGTAAAACCATTTCATCCTATCATCTTCATATAGCGTGACTCTCTAGCCTCGTCTTGATTGACATTGGGAGGATTCCAAGAATATAGTTATCACCAAGCCAGTCCCATGAAGCTATACCAAAACTCAATCAAGCGCGAGATGAATATGTCATCACAAACCTTTAAGTTACAAACACCGTATGCGTATAAACTCTTCACTGAGGCAACCCGATCAAGTAAGAGTCATGGATGTCAAACTCATAGAATTTGATACTGTACTAAATAATCATATGATGTGAAATTACCGAACTTCCCTTCATATCCAATACGTGTCAGTTATATTTGCTTTGGCTAAAGACTTTAATTACACAACACCTATGATTGTACAGGTTGTTTCTCGTTTACCTTCGAGGCAGTGAATCCTCCATTGGCAGTCAACTTCCCATTATCGAACGCACCAATTGAATCTTACTTCGAGGTCAACCCCACCAACGGGTAATTAGGCCTAACTTCTCTAATAACTTATTCAATGGTATGAGCATAATGTAAATGACTCTCAAGTCTAAAGCTCACTCATACTATCGTAACAGCTAATCCCGATCATTGACTGTCACTGATTAAAAACCCATGTGATCGAATTACAACGAGTCATGTTCGAACATATTAACTCTGTTACCTCTAATAACTTATTCAATGGTATGAGCATAATGTAAATGACTCTCAAGTCTAAAGCTCACTCATACTATCGTAACAGGTAATCCCGATCATTGACTGTCACTGAGTAAAAACCCATGTGATCGAATTACAACGAGTCATGTTCGAACATATTAACTCCGTTAACTATATTCATGACACTAGCTCCCACTATCTAATCAATGTAAGACTAGCACTTCTTGTCAAAGCAAGTGTCATACGAGTTGAATCTTAATGTCCAATTAAGATTCCTTAACTCGCGAACCATATTTATAAGCACGAGCACTTAACTCCACTAGTGCCTCCACACTATCAAATAAGTGGTGATGAGTACACCTCAATCTTAGGGACTTATTTCTGGAAAAAGATAAGCTAGCATGGAGATAGTCGAACGAAGAGGATCTAGTCCGGAAAAAGAAAAAATAATGGTAAAGGTAGAAATTAAGGAGTTGGGCGTCCAGCCCAAAGCTAAACCGGCGAAGATTTAATTATGATAGAATTGGTGCCAGACGACCCTTCCATAATGACCAAATTAGGGTCGCAACTGGACTCCAAACTGGTGACCAGCCTAACACAGCTGCTCCGTGACTACATTGACGTATTTGCTTGGTTCGGCGAAGGACTTGGTGAGCTTTGATCCGGCTGTGACGATTCATCAGCTCAATGTCTTTCCCACCGCTAAACCCGTGAAGCAGAAAAAGAGGCATTTTGGGCCTAAGAAAGACAAGATTATAGAAGAAGAGGTGGACAGGCTCCTAGCTGCGGGTCATATAAGGGAAATCCAATTCTCGGAGTGGATAGCTAATGTTGTCCTTATTCCCAAAGGAGGAGACAAATGGCGGATGTGCATAGACTTCAGGGATCTCAACAAAGCTTACCCAAAAGACTGTTACCCCCTCCCTAGAATTGACCAACTAGTTGATTCTACTTCAGGATGCGAACTTTTGAGCCGATGCATCTCACGGATACCATCAGATACCCCTGGCGCCTGAAGATCAAAAGAGGGTGAGCTTCATAACAACCTTCTAGACGTTCTGTTATGTAGTAATGCCCTTAGGCCTTAAAAATGCTGGAGCCACGTACCAGAGGTTCATGGATAAGATTTTCCAAAAGCAGATAGGAAGAAACCTTGAAGTTTAAGTAGACGACATGTTGGTAAAGATCCGAAAGGCACAAGATCATTTGGAGGACTTGAGAAAGACGTTCGAGGCGCTATGACAGTACCAAATGAAGCTCAACCCCCTCAAGTGAACTTTTGAAGTTAGAAGTGGAAAGTTTTTGGGGTATCTGGTTACAAAGAAGGGAATTGAAGTTAACCCTGAGAAGATTAGGGCCATCCAAGAAATGGCACCACTAGCTACTCGAAACGAAGTACAAATACTGGCGGGCCGGGTGGTGGCCCTGAGCCATTTCATTTCAAGACTAGGAGAACGCAACCTATCCTTCTTTGGGGTCATCAGGAAGGCCAGCACATTCTCCTGGAACAAAGAATGCCAGAAAGCCTTTGAAGAGTTAAAGACGTACTTGACCATCTTACCATTGTTGACCAAACCATTACAAGTTATACCTGTATTTGGCGATTTCCAGTCACGGTGTTAGCTCTGTGCTAATACGCAAAGAAGGACGAGATCAAAATCCAGTGTATTATGCAAGTCGAGCCCTCAGAAGAGCTGAGGAAAGATACTTTAAAATTGAGAAGGTGGCCTTTGCTCTGATAACCACTGTCAGGAAGCTGAGGCCATACTTTCTGTCACATAGCATTGAAGTACACACCAATCACCCCTTGAAGTAGATATTGGGGCATCCCGAGGTATCGGGAAGAATGATCAAGTGGGCTGTGGAGCTCAATGAGTTCGACATCACTTATGCTCCACGTCCAGCCATCAAGGCTCAAGCGCTAGCTGATTTCATAGCAGAAGTACCCTCTTTCCAAAATGACAAGAAGGTTTGGTTGCTCCATATTGATGGTTCAACTACCTCGATGGGAAGTGGGGTTAGAGTAGTATTGACGACCCCTAAAGAAGACGACCTGAAGTATGCCATGACGTTCAATTTTCGTGCTTCTAACAATGAAGCCGAGTACGAAGCCCTGACCACAGGGATCAAGATGGCGTTAAAGATGGGAGCAAAACACTTGGTAGTCCACTCAGACTCACAATTGGTGGTTTGCTAAGTCAATGGCCAATACGAAGCCAAAGAAGGAAGGGTGATGGAGTACCTGGAGAAAATTAGAGATTTGAAAGACCAATTGGAGACCTTCGAGATAAAGTAGATACCTCGTGTGGAGAACAAAAAAGCCGACAACCTAGTACGACTAGCTAGTGTATTGGCTAGCTGCCACACTCGGCAAATTACCATTAAAGCCATGCCGAGTTCCCTGGCAGGAGAGGAGGTAAATTACATAACCTTGGAGTCTAACGACTGGAGAGCACCCTTAGTATCCTATATACTACACGGACGATTGCCGGAGGACAAGAAGGAGTCCTTGAGGATTCAAAGACAAGCCCTCCGATTTACCATAATCGAGGGAACTTTATATAAAAGATCTTTCACTCACCTGTTTCTGAGATACCTCTCGAGAGAGAGGAAGGGTAGAGAGTTCTAAACGATGTACATGAAGGCTTGTGTGGTGAACATGCGGGTGCATCCACCATCCAAGGAAGAGCCCTTAGGGCTGGCTACTATTGGCCCATGATGAAGGAAGATGCTAAGTACCTAGTGAGGATGTGTGAGCAATGCCAAGTGCATGCAACCTTATATCACTAGCCAGCCGGAGCGATGGGGCCATGAGCTCACCTTACCCTTTTACCAGGTGGGGGATGGACATAGTGGGGCCCTTCCCCACTACCGTCAGACAAAAGAATTTTCTGCTGGTGGCAGTGGACTATTTTAGCAAATGGATTGAGGCGGAACCGCTAGCTAGGATCACGGAGAGTGAGGTTATCAAATTCTTAAAGAAAGCTATACTCTTTAGGTTTAGGGTACCTCGTGAGATAATATCTGACAAGGGAAAGCAATTTCAAGGAGCCATAATACAAGACTTGTGCATGGAGATGGGCATAAAGTAATTGTTCACCGCTGTGGGCCACCCACAGTGTAATGGACAAATGGAAGTGATTAACAGGATCATCGTGCAAGGCCTTAAGACACGGCTGCAGAAAAGTGGAAGCTCGTAGGTGGAGGAGCTACCGAGTGTGTTATGGTTTTACTGAACCATTCCCGCAACACTACTGGAGAAACCCCCTTTAGCCTGGTATATGTTGCTGAGGCTGTTATACCAGCCGAGGTCAACATGATGTCCTATAGGGCAAAGTACTTTGATGCTGAGAAGAATGAAGAATTGATGAGGGAAAGCCTCGACGTCATTGAAGAAACTAGGAGTATAGCCTACTTGAGAATGACGAAGTACAAACAAAGAGGGGTAGCTGCTTACAATCAAAAGGTGGTAGCTTGAGAATTTCAATTGGGGGACCTAGTCCTCATGCGAGCTGATGTGCTAAAGCCGATCAGAAAGCTGGGACCCAAATGGGAGGGTCCTTACAAAGTGGTGTAGGTGCTGAGTGGAGGTGCATACATGCCTGAAGATGTAGGAGTCCGATAACTATCTAGGCCGTGGAATGTGCACAACTTGATAAAATTCTACACTTGGAGAAAGGATTATCCATATGAAGTTAGTACGTTTATTGCTTTTCTAAAACAAATGATTGAAAGCATCTGGAAGTAGTCTTATGATTCACTACTATCCTCAAGACAAAAATATCATGTTTATGTTGAAAATGCATGTTCAATAAATGTGAAATAAATGAATTTCATTCATCCTCATATTACTATGCTCATGGTATGGCTAAAATATCTCGCAAATAAAAAGCCCCAGGTTGTGTAAGCCATAAAGGCATCATAAGACCTCGACAACATTCTAACTAAGAAGCCTTAGGCTGTGTAAGCCCTAAAGGCATCGTAAGACCTCGACACCCTAACTAAAAAGCCCTAAAGGCATCGTAGGACCTCGGCACCCTAACTAAAAAGACCTAGGCTATGTAAGCCCTAAAGGCATCGTAAGACCTCGGCGCCCTAACTAAAAAGCCCTGGGCTGTGTAAGCCCTAAAGGCATTGTAAGACCTCGACACCTTAAATAAAAATCCCTAGGCTGTGTAAGCCCTAAAGGCAGCGTAAGACCTAGGCAGCATGACATGTATATCTTATGAATAAACTTATGCTTATGTATTATATCTTCTATGAAAAACATATATATCTTTGATCATCGCAGGTACACCCTTTATCAATGTCATATGTTGAACGAAAAAGCAAATGTCTTTTATTACTTCAAAGAAAGGGAAAGTTCATGCCCCAAAAGTAAGCATGATACAAAAACTAACATATGTGTCACGAAAGGTGAACACAAAAACAAAGTACTTGCAGGAAAAAGAAAGCAGCTATCTAAATAATCTAAATCAAGGAGGAAAAATCAGGCTCCTCGCGGACATCCAGCTCGCCTGTAGTCTCAAAGAAGGACTCAGGGAGGGGCTGGTCACCCGCAATAACATCATCTGGGGCTCTGGCAGGTATCTCATCAGTGATCTCGTCGGTAGTCTCATCAGGGGCCTCATCAGCTGTCTCAACGACGAGCTTCTCAGCAAAATCATCACTTATCGCGCCAGCAATCTTATCGGCAGCCTCATCAGCTATCTCCTTAGCTGGCATCTCAATAGGCTACCTAATAGGCGGTGTATACTCAGGAGCTTCCTCGCCAGGAAGAGGAGCATCTTCTAACCCCGCTGGTTCCTTAAGGAACAAAAAATCTGAGTCTGGAGGTAAAATTCCAACCTCCACAAATTCATTAAGGCAAAAACGAAAACCATGGCGATAGTATTGGAGAGCTGAATTCAGCAACACTTCGAAAAAGTCATTGGACTTCAGATACTCTTCTTGCTTGCGCTGATAATAAGCCTCTAAGAAGGCTTGCCCGGTGGAAGAATGGGCAAAGCCCTCAGTAGCCTCCTGATGAGCCACCTGACGCTCTCTCTGTACTTCCTCAGCATGATTAGCTCGGACTTCGCAAAATCTTTCATTAGCTGCTCTAGCTCACCAGATAAGTTCTTTCTTAAAGTACGTTCTTTTTCTAATTCCTTTGACTTGATAAAAAGTTGTTCTTTTAAGCTAGCATTTTGCTTGGTTGCCTTATGACAAAGGCTGGCAATAGCATCACCACCAAGCATGCTCGCCTGACAATGAAACATAAAAGAAAATTAAAAGCTAGTTGGTGAAGAAGGCATAGAAGGAAACGAGCCAAAAAGAAGAAGAAAAATCGTAGAGAATATACCTTCAACATTATGGAGGAAAATTCCTCCATAAAGGCGGAGTTAGAAAGGTCGCCCATATATTAACGGTCTTTTGACGAAGCAAGACCCAGTAACTGATCACAAGCCATCTGTGTCCCACCAAGGAAAAGTGAAGTGGAGGGAACCCTATCTCGAGAAGAATGACCACGAGCCCTCTGGAAAAGAGGTGTCAAAGTATCAGAAGCTCTTGTGCCGGATAGCTCGTGGAATGGCTGGGAGAGAGGCTGGTGCTCGAGACCCTGCCCCTCAGCATGCATGGGGAGGCTCTCTTTTGCCTTCCTAAGGCATTTGTACTTGTCTCTCCGGTCAGCTTGCCTAGCAGCTGGCTCATCAAGTAAAATTGGAGGTGTGTCAAGGGCTCTCTTCTTTGAGTTCGATCTAACAGGTGCCCCATTGACACTCTTACCATGAGAAGATAGCCCGACCTTATTCTTCAAAAGGGCCCTAAACATGCTGGCACCTGGCAACGAAGACAATCAAAGTTAAAACAGAGGTAAACGATAACAAAACGAATAGCTGATGAAATGCTTATATGCATGCATAAGGAAAGCTCGTAGGAAGCTGACGATATACCTAAATTATCCCCCAGCGAAGTGTGCATGTGACTCAAGTGAAAATGTCTTAGCAAACTCTCGTCAATCAAATTCTTGATGTCATAAACTTGCTAATTCAACCTACTCGACATAAGCTGATGGGAAGGAGGCCGATCCTTGGGAGAAAACCGGGGGTATTTGGGATTCTCCTCAACCTAAGTACTAGAAAATGACCAGGAGGAAGGCGAAGAAACAAAAAAGTAATGGTGTCGCCAATCACCATGAGTTTTAAAATGATGAGTCAAAAAGTGCACCTCGACTTTTGCAGTGACGTAAAAGACCCTTTTTTCTAATTTCTTGAGTTGGAAAAAAGAATAAAATTTATTTGCTGAGAGGACCTCACCCCTAAAAGCGGACACCATAAAGAAGGCTGCTATAAGGCTAAAAGAGTTTGGACATAGCTGACACAAGGATACCTGATATCGGTTTGATATATCAACATAAAAGGAGGGTATCGGGAAACAAAACCCGCCTCGATTTGAGCCACAAAAAATCAAAGGGAGCCCTTAGAGGGCTTGTTTGGCCGATCATGAGGAGACAGGGCGGCTATTTCATATTTCGGAGGAAGACGTAACTTCTTTGTTAATTTTTTAACATTGGATATAGAAAAACGGGAGGAGTATACCTCATATGATGGAAAGCCCTCATTTATTTTGATCCTTTCCAAACGAATTTGTTCCTCACTTACTACAAGAGTTGACCACCACTCAATTAATATGTATAAAGAAAATGAACCCCGAGCATACTTGCGAAGGGGCCACTGTAAAAGCTGGTTATAGGGCAACTAGGGGATGGATAGGGAATATCATAAAGGAGAAACTGAAAGTTTCTCCAAATTATAAACCAAAGGATATTGCCAGCGACATCAAGCGTGACTATGGTATTCAGTTGAACTATACTCAGGCGTGGCATGCGAAGAAGATTGCACGAGAGCAACTTCAAGGGTTTTATAAAAAGGCATACTCTCAGTTACCATTTTTTTGTGAGAAGATAATGGAGACTAATCCAGGTAGTCTCGCTACATTCAGCACCAAGGAAGATTCAAGCTTCCGTCGACTTTTTGTATCATTTCATGCCTCAATATCTGGTTTTCACCAGTGCCAATCGCTTATTTTTCTGGATAGCACTCTTCTTTACTCAAAATACCAAGGAACTTTATTAGCTGCAATAGATGCAGATGGGAATGATGATTTTTGCCCTGTAGCTTTTGCTGTGGTAGATGAAGAAACCGATGATAACTGGCATTGGTTTCTATCACAACTGAAATCTTCTCTCTCAACATCAGAACAGATTACATTTGTTTTCGATTTCCAGAAAGGCTTGAGAGAATCATTGCTTGATATATTTGGCAAGGAGTGTTATCATGGTTACTATCTGCGCTGTCTTGCCGAGAAGCTAAATAAGGATCTGAAAGGACAATTTTCTCATGATGCTAAACGTCTCATGGTTCAAGATTTCTATGTTGCTGCTTATGCACTAAAACAGGAAGTGTTTGAAAGGTGTGTTGAGAACATAAAGGCTATCTCGGTTGAGGCTTATAGCTGGGTCATTAGCAGTGAGCCTAATCACTGGGCCAATGCATTTTTTGGTGGGGCTAGATATAACCACATGACATCCAACTTTGGCCAACAGTTCTACAGTTGGGTGTCTGAGGTGGATGAGTTGCCTATAACTCAGATGGTTGATGTGTTGCGTGGCAAGATTATGGAATTGAGTTATAGGCGATGACTTGAATCCAGTCACTGGGTCACAAGGTTGACACTTTTTATGGAGGATAAGCTTCAGAATGAGATCTCAAAAGCGAGATCACTTCAAGTATTACTCTCACATGGCAGCACATTTGAGGTCCGTGGTGAATCTGTTGACATAGTTGACATTGATCACTGAGACTGTAGTTGCAAGGGATGGCAGCTCACTGGATTGTCTTGTTGCCATGCTATTGTCATTCTTGAATGTCTTAAGAGTTATCGTTTAATTTATACAGAGTCAATCAACCCCATGCCGAATGTGGAGAAACCAGAGAGAAGTGAACTGCAGGAAACAACTATTGTAACACCTCCACCTACTAAATATCCACCAGGCCGACCAAAGTTGAAAGTGGTTGAGTCTGTGGATATCATTAAACTCCAGCTCCAGTGTAGCAAGTGCAAAGTCCTGGCCCACAATAAGAAAACATGCAAGTAAGTTTTGTTTTACAAAAAATTCTCTTCAATAAAGTTATTGAGTAGTGTTGATCAGGATTGCTAGATCTTTTTACATTTCGTATACGTGCTACTTGTCTTAACTTGTGCTTCTATTATGTATATGTGATGTTGGTTTCTCTGACACACTGCATGACTCCTGGGGAGTCATTGGAAGGAAATGGTTGATTATATTGGTATTCGGTGACTGTTGTTTATATTTATGTTAGGATTCGTATATAGGTACTTAAGCACAACCATTCATGTGTGAAAGTCTTTCATTTTCCTTGTTTGTATTTGTTCCACTGGTACTTGGATTACTTTTTATATGTAAGTTCCCGTTTTAAATGTGTATGTAATCACATGTGTTGCATCATAGTCATTTCTTGTAATCTTATATTGCTAAATATACGTTAGACTATAGAAGAAAGAATAGAATAATCTTCTAATCATGTAGCGTTGCCATATGTTTGAAGTTTTACATCAAAGACAAATCAAGTTTATTTTTACTTAGTTGCGACATGCTCGAAAAGATCTTTTTTAGGCTTATTATATGTACTTTTTTTTAGTTGAAGGAGTCAACATAAAGAAAATCTTCAAGCATTCCAGGACAAGCAAGCGTCAAGCTGCTCCTGTTCCTGAAGAGCCTGAGATCGTTGAGCCGAGCGCTCAAGAATTTCCTGTTGAGACAAGCTCTCAGGGTAAGTTTATTTCTTCCCGCAACATTTCTTTATCTACATCTGTAGAAGATCCTGCTTTTATAGAGGATAGTTCTTGTGCTACAACTATTGTTCCAGCTGCTGTTGAAGCACCTGTCGATGTCCACCTAGATGTTGATATGGAAGAAGTGGTGGCTATTGCCAAATACGTTGCAACAAGCGTTGCAGTGGATGCCGAAGAACCTATATCGGAAGGGGTTCAACCACTACATTCTTCAAAGGTCATGACTGAGTGATAAGAGGCATTTTTACGTGTTTTTAAGCCCCTTTGCATTTATGTTTTAGGTTCATTTATCGATTGATTTTGTCACTTGTGCGTTTAATTCGTGCATTAAGTGATTTCAGGCCTTAAGTAGATACAATCGAAGAAAGGGTGGAAAAATGACGTATAAAATAAGTTTAGGCCAAGATGTTTCACACCTCTACAACCAAACAAGCAAGAAATAAGCTAGAGTTAGCCAAAATCATGTTTTAGTACCATTTTCGCACACCTGGGTGCCAAATCAGAAACAACCTCCACGTTGGAACGCCTTTTTGATATTTTTAGAGACAGAATTGGATAAAGTGTTCTTCTACAAAGGTTTAGATCTATGTCTTATCTTTACATGGCAACTTAAATCATCCAATTCGGAGATTTTTGGAGACGTTTATGAATAAAACACTATCCCTGCGCTGGAAAACACGAAAGTGGCAGCTCATGTTCTTGTTAAGTGGAAAACAAGAGAATGGTAGATGCAAATTCTTGGTAGGTGGAAATTCTTGGTAAGAGGAAAACAAGATAATGGTAGGTGCAAATTCTTGGTAGGTGAAAATTCTTGGTAGGAGGAAAGAAAGAGAATGGTAGCTCAAATTCTTGGTAGGTGGATTTTTGGGTATTTAAAGGGGAGTAGGGAGCTCACTTGAGTACATCAAAAAAATCATCCTTTGAGAGTGTGAGGATGAAAATTCAGGGGTTTGGGAGAGCATTCTCTTGGTTTTGAGTCATCCTATCATCGGATTATTACAGCCGAGACATCGGGTAGTAATTAATTAAGGAATTTTCATCAAAGCAATAGTAGTCTAATAATACGAAGAATAGTTCATATTTATATTAACAAGTAAATTTGGTTGAAGCATGTGCCTTAGTTGTTTTATCTCATAAGAATCTAAATCTATTTGCTAAGTCTCTTTTTCACATTTTTATTGTAAATTAATCACAATCTTTTAATTCAATTTTAATTGCTTTTCAATTCCTAGCTTTAAATAATCTTGTCTCTGTGGGATCGATAACTCGGACTTAAAGTCCACTTTATAACTACACACGACCAGTCCACTTGCTGTTTAATACACGTAAGGATTTTTCGTGTCAAATTTTTGGCGCCGTTGCCGGGGACTTGATTTATTTTAGTTTCGAATTTTATTGCAATTTTTAGCTTTAATTTCTTTTGTCGTTTTATTTTTTTCTATTATTCTTACTGTTATTTTCTATCTTTAAATTTCTATTGGTTTGCTTCTTTGTTTCAAACAGGTTGATCTTTTGGTGAATGACTCGAGCCTGAGGAGAGGCTTTAGAGGAATCTGACCTTGAGATCGAGCGTACGCTTCGTGCAAACCAGATAAATCGAGTTATGGCTGGCAACTTCCCTGATATGAATCTGTCCGAGAATAGAGAATGGTTGCAAAATCTGTTCCAAGCTATGCAACCAGCACCACCTCCATCTGTTCATGGTAATCAGCCAGCCCGTGTACACACTACGCCGGGGCCTGTTGTGGTCCCCAATTTTGCCACGCCGAACTTCCACATTCCACCTCACATGTTTAGCATGGTTCAGGTTGAACAATTTTATGGTGATCCGAAAGAGTCACCTCATGACCATCTAGAGCACTTCGAGAATGTGTTATCTACCATGCAATTCCACCCAAGAGATCTTGATGCCATCCGCCTCCGATTATTCCATTTTTCGCTTAAGGATAAATTGTGGTACAAGTCATTGCCCCCACAATCCATTGAAACGTGGGAAGAGTTAGTCGAAGAGTTTCTCAACAAGTTTTTCCCTCCATCAAGGATTAACGAGTTAAGAAGCGAGATCAAGGGTTTTAAGCAAAAACGGGATGAATCATTAGCATCAGCATGGGCAAGATACAAGAGTCTACTTCGAAAGTGCCCCGATCACAACTATTCAAGAGACGAGCGAGTGCTACATTTCTTTAATGGAGTCCGGTCTCGGATTCGTCACAGACTTAATGCAGGAGCAGGCAGTGATCTTTTGGGTCTCGATAGCAAAACAGTGTGGGCTAAACTAGAGCAGATGGCACGGGATGATGAACTGTACCCTGAAGATGACGATGAGTTTCCTCTACAATCCTGAAGAGTTGTTGTTGCTCAAGAGGTAGAACAAAATGTTAATCCCGAAGGGTTGCTGTTGCTCAAAGGCCTGGAAATTTAAGCCACAAGGTCAAGTTCCAAGACCTTCGACTGTCGAAGAAAGATTGGCGGCTCACATGCAAAAAATCAGACGAATCATTCGCAGAGCTTCGATTGATGTTACAGGGTGTTATGACGGGAATGAAAGAGATGCAGCACCAATTTACACAATTATTGGTTGATGCAGGTGGAAGAGCACCCGGGACACTGCCGAGTGATTCAGAGAAAAATCCAAAAGAGCAATGCCATGCCATCGCTCTGAGAAGTGGCAAAGAATTGAAAAGTGCACCTCCCAAGCAGTCCAAGTCCGCACTTGAAGATGACAATGTTCAAACTTTTGATAAACTTGAAAATTCAAATCTGTCTCCCAAGTACGTACTTGACCAGAACCAAGTAAGTACTTCACACAGCTCAAGTACGTACTTGGGGCAGGATCAAGTCCGTACTTCACAGGCAGACAGGGCGTCTTCTGAAACTTTGACTCCTTCTTTGTCTAATCCTATTGAAATACGTCTCCCTTTCCCCCTAGCACATAAAAAGAATAAGAAAGATATGGATAAGAGTTTTCTTAGGATTTTATAAATTCTTCGAGAAGTTCGAATTAATATTCCTTTTATTGATGCGATTTTGCAGATGCCCAATTACATCAAGTTCTTCAAGGATATTCTATCCAATAAGCAGAAGTGGGAAGGCAATGGAACGGTGTGCTTGACTGAAGCATGCTCAGCAGTGGTGTTGAACAAGTTGCCACAGAAACTCAAGGATCCAGGGAGCCTCACAATTCCTTGCACTATTGGGCAACTCAAATTTGACCGAGTGCTATGTGATTCGGGCGCCAGCATAAATCTTCTTCCTTACTCGTTGTTCCAGAAATTGGGTTTGGGGAATCCAAAGCCAACCTCGATGAGCCTCCAACTTGCAGATCGATCAATCAAACACCCGAAGGGAATCATAGAGGATGTCATCGTGCAAGTTGACAAGTTTTACTTCCTGGTGGACTTCGTGGTTCTGGAGATGGAAGAAGATGTTGAAGTTCCTCTCATCCTAGGAAGACCCTTCCTAGCCACAGGTAAAGCTATGATCGACATAGCCAATGGTAAGTTAACTTTGAATGTGGGTGAGGAGAGAGTTACTTTTGACGTATACAAGGTTATGAAGCATGTTGGTGATGATGCGTCATGTTTAAGAATAGATGCTTTTGATCCTTTGATTATTGAGCACTTTCAGGAAAACATCTCTGATGATCCACTTGAGGTATGCATAATGAACTCCACAGATGTTGAGTCGGCCAGTGATAAACAACTGGAAGTTGTTCATAGCTTAGAGAGGCGTGCACAATACCCCACGAAGAAATTTGAGAAGTTGGATAGCCCACTGTCTAGCCACTCCAAACCATCTATTGAAGAGCCACCAACTCTTGACCTAAAAACTCTACCCTCTCATCTAAATATGTTTATTTAAATGACGATGAAACCTTGCCACTCATCATTTCTTCTTCTCTTACAGATCAACAAGAAGCAAGGTTACTGGAGGTGTTGAGAGATCACAAAAAAGCCTTTGGATGGAAGATTGCTGATATCAAGGGGATCAGCCCAGCCATCTGTATGCATAAGATTTTAATGGAAAAAAGCTCAAGGCCCACTATACAACCACAAAGGAGGTCTAATCCTCAAATTCAAGAAGTGGTGAAGAAAGAGGTAATCAAGTTACTCGATGCCGGCATTATCTTCCCTATCTCTGATAGTCCATGGGTAAGTCCAACGCAGGTAGTGCCCAAGAAAGGAGGTACGACAGTAGTTCGTAATGAGAATAATGAGTTAATTCAATCTAGAATTGTCACTGGTTTTAGGGTTTGCATAGACTATCGTAAATTGAATGAATATACCCGAAAAGACCACTTTCCCCTCCCCTTTATCGATCATGAATATTACTATTTTTTGGATGGGTACTCCGGCTATAACCAAATTGCTATTACACCCGAGGATCAAGAGAAAACTACTTTCACTTGTCCTTACGACACTTTTGCTTATAGGCGTATGCCTTTTGGCTTATGTAATGCACCTGCTACTTTTCAAAGATGCATGATGGCTATATTTCATGACATGGTCGAGCAATTTCTTGAAATCTTCATGGATGATTTTTCTGTTTTTGGCTCTACATATGATAGATGTTTGCACAATCTAACTTTAGTTTTGCAGAGGTGTGAGGAGACTGATCTAGTCTTAAATTGGGA
The DNA here is from genome assembly GCA_019426215.1 of Buddleja alternifolia. Lineage (NCBI taxonomy): Eukaryota > Viridiplantae > Streptophyta > Magnoliopsida > Lamiales > Scrophulariaceae > Buddleja > Buddleja alternifolia. The sequence continues at coordinate 71,647 of CM033393.1, read as the reverse complement.
AAAGTGTCATTTCATGGTACAAGAAGGAATTGTTCTGGGTCATAAGATCTCCCACAAGGGGATTGAGGTGGATAGAGCGAAAATTGAAGTGATAGCTAATCTTCCACCACCCACCACGGTCAAAGCCGTGAGAAGCTTTTTGGGACATGCCGGGTTTTACAGGCGTTTTATTTCAAATTTTTCTAAAATTGCTAAACCCCTGTTTAACTTGACCATGAAAAATGTAATGTTTGACTTTAATGATGCATGCATGCAGGCCTTCCTCACCCTGAAGGAGAAATTAATCTCATCACCTGTGATGTCCGCCCCAGATTGGAGCCTACCATTCGAGTTGATGTGCGATGCGAGCGACATTGCCGTTGGAGCCGTACTAGGTCAAAGGAAGGGTAAAATCTTTCATACTATTTACTATGCTAGTCGTACCTTAAATGAGGCCCAACTCAATTATGCTACGACTGAAAAAAGAGCTTTTAGCTGTCATTTTTGCTTTTGACAAATTTCACTCCTATCTTGTGCTTAACAAAGTAATAGTATACACTGATCACTCGGCCTTGAAATACTTGCTTGCTAAAAAAGACGCAAAACCTAGACTACTCAGGTGGATCTTATTACTACAAGAGTTTGACTTAGAAATAAAAGATAAAAAAGGATCTGAAAATGTAGTAGCTGATCACCTATCTAGACTAGAATTAGTGGATAAGAAAATGGATGAGACCCCAATAGGAGATGAATTCCCCGATGAGCAGCTTTTTACTCTTTCTTCTATTTCAATCCCCTGGTATGCTGATTATGCTAACTATATAGTTGCTGGAATTTTACCCCCTGATTTGACATTTCACCAAAGAAAGACGTTTTTGAAAGATGTTAGGCACTATCTGTGGGAAGAGCCCTACTTGTTTAAAATTGGTGTCGAGGGAATTATCAGGCGTTGTGTACCCGAGGAAGAAATGACCTCCGTCTTGGCTCATTGCCATGACATGGTGATAGGTGGCCACTTTGGCCCATCCAAGACTGCTGCCAAGGTTCTGCAATCAGGTTTTTTCTGGCCTACTTTATTTAAAGATGCACACGCTTATGTTCAAAAATGTGATAGATGCCAAAGAGTAGGTAATATCTCTAGACGACATGAAATGCCTATGAATAATGTGCTTGAATGTGAATTATTTGATGTGTGGGGTATAGATTTTATGGGACCTTTCCCTAGTTCTTGTTCCAATAGGTATATTCTAGTCGCTGTTGATTATGTGTCTAAATGGGTCGAAGCTGAGGCTTTGCAAACTAATGATGCTAGGGTTGTTCTTAGATTTCTAAGAAAACATATTTTTGCACGATTTGGAACCCCGAGAGCAATTATAAGTGATGGAGGCGCACATTTTCGTAACAAGCAATTTGAAAACTTGTTGAACAAATATGGTGTTAAGCATAAAATCTCGACCCCTTACCACCCTCAAACTAGTGGGCAAGTCGAAGTGTCTAATAGGGAAATTAAACGGATTTTAGAAAAAACGGTAAATAGCCATCGAACTGATTGGTCTCTGAAATTAGATGATGCATTGTGGGCTTACCGTACTGCTTTTAAAACCCCTATTGGCATGTCCCCATATCGTCTTGTATTTGGAAAAGCTTGTCATTTACCTGTCGAACTTGAACATCGTGCTTATTGGGCTATCAAATTCCTGAATTTCGATACAAGTGTTATAGGTAATAAGAGGTTGCTTCAACTGAATGAGCTCGAGGAGTGGAGACATGAAGCATACGAGAATGCAAAACTGTACAAAGAACGGACCAAGAAGTGGCACGACAAGCATATTCTACCCCAGAAATTCGAGGAAGGTGAGAAAGTTCTTATGTACAACTCTAGACTCAAGCTCTTCCCAGGCAAGCTCAAATCGCGTTGGTCGGGACCCTTTCGAGTCACCCGAGTGTATTCTTCCGGAGCTGTGGAGCTTATCACTGAGGATGGACAAGTATTTTTAACCAATGGACACAGGCTGAAACACTACTCGGGCACTGACTGGAGCGCAGACACATTATCTGTCAAGCTCCGAGAACCATCGACTTAAGTCGATCCTGAATAGTCGAGCTATTGACTATAAACAAGCGCTTCTTGGGAGGCAACCCAAGTTTGTAAGTTTTTTTTTTCTCTTTTGTTTTTGTTTGTTTAGTTTGTTTGTTTATGTTTATGTTCAAACATGCACTTTTGGCATGTATGTTTTCTTATGCTTGATGGTTTGAAAAGTTGAAGTGTTAGATATGATAGACATTTGGACCCCATGTTTAGAGATGCTTATTTTACTCGAGAGGAGAAGAAGCTTTGTAACGATGCATTGGAAGTTAAAGGATGTTTTTCAACATCCTTGGTTGTAAGTGTTCTTTTACCGTTGCGTATACTTGTTGTAACAACATTGAGGACAATGTTGGATTTGAGTTTGGGGGTAGAAGAGTGCTTATTTTGAACATTGAAAATGCAATGCTAATTTTTAGCTTGAGTTTGGGGGAAAGTTTGTATGATATCATGTTTAAATACTTCTTTGTTGAGAAAATCAAGTATAAATTGTTTTTTTTTTATCTTTCCAATTGATGCATTAAAATTGATTAACTTGAAAAAAAATGGCATGATTTCTTGAAATAATTTGAATTTAATGGAACATATATATCTTTGAAATTGCTCATGGAGACCCTAGACTAGGATTGATTTCTTAGATGATTCACATTGCACAATAAATCGAGGGTGGAGGAGTTGAGAGGATAACCATCTTGAGACACTTAAGGAGTTTTTCCCGGAAAAATTAACTTAGATTTTTCATAAGGTTATAAGTTGAGTAGTAATTTTTTTATGCTAAACAATGAATTAAAAAGGTTGAAGTTTGGTATGACCACAAGTGGTCAGGCTAATATGTACTGGAGGTGAAAAGTTTCATGCCTATATACTGTACTATTATGCTAATTTGAGCTAAGCTCAAGCCAAAAAGAAGCGAATTGTTTAAAAGATCTAGTTTTATTTCGTGGCCTTTGACACTCGAGTGATTAAATCCTTAGGAGTGTCTTTACACTTAATGCCCCAAAACTATCTAGTTTGGGAGTCATTGATCTAAAGCTTGTTACATGGGTGTCATAGAAAGCCTAATGGAATAAAACATTGCACATGATCTAGCCTTAATGAAGTTAATTGGAAAGTTTCATATGAATTGAAAGTTTGAATGGTTGAGATAATGAAATTTAAATGGCTATGAGATTTTCTATGATTCTTATGCTTTGTGTTTGATCAAAAGTTGATAGATATGGGATTAATGTCCAAAATTTGGTAAGGATGCCTTTCGACTATAATACCTTAGATTTATTTTCACTACACCCTATGGAGTCTTTTCGAGTATTGGTGTCACATGAGCAAAAGTAGTTGATATGTATATATATTTGTGAGCTATAAAAGGATGATTTTGTGCCATTTATTCTTGTTAATTATGTTGAGATGTATTCATTTGGTTGGGATTGAAAGTTTGTTAGATTTTGTGGGTATATCTTCTGCAAACCCTCACGAGACTATAACTCGTCCTTTGAGGTAACTCAAAGGTTTAAAGGCTTGTTGCACATGCTAAGTGCAATCGTTTACTCCACGAAAGTGAGTTTGTTTGTTGTTTTTGTTTTCTCCTTTTGGTTGATGATGTTTTTCGTGCCTAGACCTTTTATTGCTCGAGGTCGAGCAATTGATAAGTGTGGGGGTGTTGATAAGAGGCGTTTTTTTTTATTATTATTATTTTTTTTTTAATGATAAGAGGCGTTTTTACGTGTTTTTAAGCCCCTTTGCATTTATGTTTTAGGTTCATTTATCGATTGATTTTGTCACTTGTGCGTTTAATTCGTGCATTAAGTGATTTCAGGCCTTAAGTGGATACAATCGAAGAAAGGGTGGAAAAATGACGTATAAAACAAGTTTAGGCCAAGATATTTCACACCTCTACAACCAAACAAGCAAGAAATAAGCTAGAGTTAGCCAAAATCATGTTTTAGTACCATTTTCGCACACCTGGGTGCCAAATCAAAAACAACCTTCACGTTGGAATGCCATTTTGATATTTTTAGAGACAGAATTAGATAAAGTGTTCTTCTACAACGGTTTAGATCTATGTCTTATCTTTACATGGCAACTTGAATCATCCAATTCGGAGATCTGTGGAGACGTTTATGAATAAAACACTATCCCTGCGCTGGAAAACACGAAAGTGGCAGCTCATGTTCTTGTTAGGTGGAAAACAAGAGAATGGTAGGTGCAAATTCTTGGTAGGTGGAAATTCTTGGTAGGAGGAAAACAAGAGAATGGTAGGTGCAAATTCTTGGTAGGTGGAAATTTTTGGTAGGAGGAAAGAAAGAGAAGGGTAGCTCAAATTCTTGGTAGGTGGATTTTTAGGTATTTAAAAGGGAGTAGGGAGCTCACTTGAAGACATCAAAAAATCATCCTTTGAGAGTGTGAGGACGAAAATTCAGGGGTTTGGGGGAGCATTCTCTTGGTTTTGAGTCATCCTATCATCATACTTGAAGAGCTAAGAAGAGGAAACGGAGGGATTCAAGCTTCCAATCAAGAATCGATCATCAATCCAAAATAGGGAGTTTCTTAGTTTGATATTCATCTTTATCTATGAGTAATTCTATGTTTTTATTGTTTTCCCAATTTCAATTATGAACTAATTTTCCCTTAACTAGGGCCATGTGAAGGCCAAAGTTATGAGTATATATATATGATATTATTCTTCGTATTAATTCTAGAATTGCTTTGTGTTTTGATTTTGTGCGTAATTACTTGCATATGTTTGATCGCCATATGTTTGTCATATTGCCTAACTTAATAGTTTGAAAGAATATAAGTTAGGGTTCAAAGAAATCATCACATCATCCGTAAAAAATAGGGAATTGCCCCTAGAGATAGGTAGAGATTCCCGGGTGCAGTTAGCCGGATTTATTCGGGGAAATTCTAGAACTTGAATGCATGATTATTGATTAAATTCTCGGATAGACATATTTAGAGAACTGTCAATTTATCATAGGATTATTACAGCCGAGACATCGGGTAGTAATTAATTAAGGAATTTTCACCAAAGCAATAGTAGTCTAATAATACGAAGAATAGTTCATATTTATATTAACAAGTAAATTTGGTTGAAGCATGTGCCTTAGTTGTTTTATCTCATAAGAATCTAAATCTATTTGCTAAGTCTCGTTTTCACATTTTTATTGTAAATTAATCACAATCTTTTAATTCAATTTTAATTGCTTTTAAATTCCTAGCTTTAAATAATCTTGTCTCTGTGGGATCGATAACTCGGGCTTAAAGTCCACTTTATTACTACACACGACCAGTCCACTTGCTGTTTAATACACGTAAGGATTTTTCGTGTCAAGATAAAAAAGGATCTGAAAATGTAGTAGCTGATCAACTATCTAGACTAGAATTAGTGGATAAGAAAGTGGATGAGACCCCAATAGGAGATGAATTCCCCGGCTACGACGCCAAAAACTTGACACGAAAAATCCTTACATGTATTAAACAGCAAGTGGACTGGTCGTGTGTAGTAATAAAGTGGACTTTAAGTCCGAGTTATCGATCCCACAAAGACAAGATTATTTAAAGCTAGGAATTTAAAAGCAATTAAAATTGAATTAAAAGATTGTGATTAATTTACAATAAAAATGTGAAAACGAGACTTAGCAAATAGATTTAGATTCTTATGTGATAAAACAACTAAGGCACATGCTTCAACCAAATTTACTTGTTAATATAAATATGAACTATTCTTCGTATTATTAGACTACTATTGCTTTGGTGAAAATTCCTTAATTAATTACTACCCGATGTCTCGGCTGTAATAATCCTATGATAAATTGACAGTTCTCTAAATATGTCTATCCGAGAATTTAATCAAAAAATCATCCTTTGAGAGTGTGAGGACGAAAATCCAGGGGTTTGGGGGAGCATTCTCTTGGTTTTGAGTCATCCTATCATCATACTTGAAGAGCTAAGAAGAGGAAACGGAGGGATTCAAGCTTCCAATCAAGAATCGATCATCAATCCAAAATAGGGAGTTTCTTAGTTTGATATTCATCTTTATCTATGAGTAATTCTATGTTTTTATTGTTTTCCCAATTTCAATTATGAACTAATTTTCCCTTAACTAGGGCCATGTGGAGGCCAAAGTTATGAGTATATATATATGATATTATTCTTTGTATTAATTCTACAATTGCTTTGTGTTTTGATTTTGTGCGTAATTACTTGCATATTTTTTATCGCCATATGTTTGTCATATTGCCTAACTTAATAGTTTGAAACTGAGGCACGCTAAGAAGGTTAGAGCGTTGCTGAGGAAGTTACAAGACCAAAACACTTCTTCAAACTGGATCCACTAAAGACCATTGATCATTCGATTAACTACATGTCTCCAGCGCTTGAAGAAGATTTTACCCCCGCAGGCTGTAATGAAGAAAGATACATCATTGCAGAGAATGAGATAGCTATGCTGATTGATATTGATCGAACTATCAGTGACACGGTTTCTAACACAGAGCTGACAGCAGTCAAGAAAGCATACTATTTGGCCATTCAACTTGGTAAAACTCCTGGTCAAATTCCTGCTTCTCTTGCCATCCAACAAGAAAGACACGGTGGTAGAAATCAAAGATGTGATGGGGATCTGGCTTATTTTCTAGATTATGGGCACAGCAAATCCACTGGTTTTGCTCTAAGAGATTACAACATAAGAGTTTATGAGCGTCTACCTGCTCCTTTTCTCAATCCTACAAAGAAACTCTTAAACAGAGAAGGCTACACACACTTTCCACTTGTAGCAAACAATGTTGAAAATAAGAATTCTATAAATCTTCTTTGCCTTTGGAAGAATAAAGGTATTCATGCCGGTGAGCGTCCAGCGTCTCTCACAGAAATGATTCAACAAGAAGCTGATGCGTACTTTGATAGCGTCTGGCATGCGATCTATCAAACTGATAGATATCATTTTGAATCAATCAAAGACATTCATCACGAAGGTGTTAGGGCCATAATAAATGCTGGAGCAGACTATTGCATGACCGAGGTTAACTGGTGTGAAGCGTACATGGGTAACCAGTATACATTTCAAGACCTGGTTCAAGCTCCCCATCTTTTTGGCATAGGCATGCATGACAAGAAGCGCCATTTCGCCAAGTATTGCCTAAAGAAGCATCAACAAAGAGTTGGGCCTGTTATCAAGCTACCTCTAGTTCGTCAACAGACTGAGCAATTTTTGCGTCAAGCACTGTACAGACTTGCAATAACTCCTCTTCGCTTCAATGCTCAAGCGTCTACCAGTGGCACTGTTTCAGAATCTTGCTTGAACTTCTCTCCCAGCCACTGTGACGACAATCTTAACCTGATGGTGAAGATCATGACTCCTCTCTCACATTTCGAAAGAATCTTGACAGCCAATCTACAACAATGGAATGGTTCCGTGATCAGATCCTTTCAAGGATATCCACTGCTCCCATCTATTAGAAAGGACGTGCTCAGCCACTACGAGTTTGTTCTCTCTCTGCTGGAACAAAATCAAGGGATTGCTCAAGCTATCTATCCCTACTTGGAAGAGTACTTTAACGCTTATGTGCTGGAATCTCAATGACTCCAACCTCTCCCAAAAGATAGGTTGATTGGATTTTCCAAAGACTACTGCTCAAATATGATATTCTCCATATGTCAAGCGTCTTCCAAGATAGTTCTGAATCATGTGCTGGATATCATTGGTCCCATGTATATCAGGGCCATGGAGAGTCCCCTTCGCACATTTCTTCACAGCGCTTGCTTGCCAACTCAAAGAATCTATGAATTACTTGATGGTGCATCAAACTTCCTTGCGAGCATACCCTTAGCCAGGTTAAATTTCCAATTCACTGACTTTCGTCAATAGGAGTCAGGGCTTAAGGAAGTGCCTGTGGAAATTGCTCAAGTATCTGTACCTGAAGCGTCAAGTATTCCAGCGTCTGTGGAAGAACTAGTTCATGCGTCTCCACCAGAAGACAATCTTAACGCTTCTGAACCCATTATTTCTGATGTTGCTGAGGATATTCCAATCGAAGCACGTGGCACAGTCTTTGATCCAGCACATCAAGTCTTGCTTGACTCACTCAAATACACATCGAAGTTTAAGCGACCGGCTACTCAGGCGGTTCCTTCGAATGTGAGTCAAACTTTTGGGCCAGTACTGAAATCAGTTTTGGAGGAAGTAAGTAACCAAGCTACTCAAAATGAAGAAGCCCTCCATTAGATTAAAACTGATTTAGCCAAGATAGAGTCTCAGAACATAAGAGATCAAATTGCTCTTATGCGAGGTACAGCTCAAGCGGCAGTTGACGAATGCCGAAAAGAGTTTCAAGAAATGAATGATGCTACTAGAGCAAACCAACTGGCCATGAAGGAGCATTTTAACAAGCACCTTGATGATCTGATGGCTTCTGTGGCTCAGATTGCTTGTCAAGTCAGCCTACTCACATAACACTTTTTAAAGACTGATGATGGCAATAAGGGGGAAGGACAGAGAAAAGGGGAGAAGAGGAAAGCTTCTAGTTCAAGAGCTTCCAGTCCTCCACTCAAGCGTCAAGCCACCCTTCCTACTCTACTAATGCCTTCGAGAGCGTTACTTGAACAATTTGATGTTCCATTTGAACGACCGCCCATTCCAGAGCCTTCTGATTCAAAGCTTATAGCTAAAGAACAGAGGATGTTAGACTTCAACAAAACATTCAGAATTTGCTTAAGGCTTATTGGTATTGACCCAGTTGATTGGGATAAACAGTTTGTTGCTTATAGAAAGAGACAAAAGGAAGAAAAGAAGTCAGTAATTAACAAAGATCATGCTGCCATGATTAGACTTGAAGAAAATATATCTGAAGCAATCAGGGCTGAAGTAAACAGAAGACTCAACGCTCAAGAAGACGATTAAGAACTGTTGTTTACTTTGCATTATCTATATTCTTGTCTCTTATGTACTTTTAATTCAGTTGTAAAATGCTTGTACTCTCATTGATATATATAAAAAGTGCATTTTCAGCTGAAACATCTCGTTGAAGCTTAACTACTTTAACTAACAAAAGCTAACTTTTATTTTGGCTGTCTAACTCTTGAACTATAAAAGAGTAAGTATTGACATCATCAAAAAAGGAGAAATTGTTAGGAAATTTCATGTTAAATGTTTTGATGATGACAATTAGGATTCTTGTTAGACCCCAAAATATGTAAGTTTGGTTTTATTAGAAATCATGTATAAGCTTTGAGCGTTAGAATTGTAATAGGCTTTATAGGCTTTGTCTTATTTTTATTCTAGATTGTTAGGCTAAGTATTCTTAGACTGAGCATCTGATAAATTCTGAGTGAGCTTATCAGTAGTTAAGTTTGAAGACTCAAGCGTCTGAAGTCTGAATGGAGATGAAGATTCCAAGCGTCCAAACATCAAGCTATATCAAGCGTTGATTTTAGGACAGAAGTTATTCAAGGATGAATGAGCGTCTATCAATGACTGATTTCACCAGAATCTATTTCTAAGTCCAGAAGGAGTTTAATGCAAATATTCCCAGATCATTAATTCCCAACAGGCATTATTTCAAATGCATTAAATGCTGATAAGAGCATTAAATTTGATAAGCTCTTTCGGACGTACGGAGAAGCCACCCTATTGGGCTATCAACTATTCACGAACTGCAGCACCAACTTCTGTGTAGCAGATTTTCAGGAAAAAGGACAAAAGTTGTTCATTCGCGAAAGTGAGAAACACGCGCCTGTGCATGTGTCAAATGGACACTTTTTCCAAGATTGCCTATATATAGGACTTCAACAACAAGCCAAAACAAGAATTGTATTCCAAGCCAAATTGCTGTTGCATTGAAGTCTTAATCTTTAAACTCTCAGAAAAGCCAGAATATTCAAGCAAACATTCTCTTTGCTTTTCTTAAATTCCTAAGACAATCAACCAATATCTCAAACATTCTTTTCGAAGAAACCTACATTTCGATTGAGATATTCCAAGTTGTTTGAACTTTATCAAAATCAAACAAACTGTTAGAAACCCCTATCCAAGCCTTGCGATCTGTGTGAAGTCGAAGTTGGATACTTGCATTATTTCTGGGTGAAAGAAGCAAGAGGATAGAAGTGTCTTGGAGCAAAAATCTGTGTGACCAAGGAGCTCAATTCATTGACATCCATCTCTCCTTAATTTGTAAAAGACTCTGTGTGATTATTTGAGAATCATTTTAGTGGATTGCCTCCAAGTGTTTGAGGAGAAGAATGACGTAGTTGAGATTACACCACCCAATGAACCTTTCAAATTTTGTGTTCTTTACTTTACAGTCATTTTCATTATTATCATATCATTGCATAAATCTGTTAAGTGAAACTCAATCAAACACTAAGCAATTAGGAAACAGTTTGTGACGCTAAAACTTTCAAATAGAAGACTCTAAAATCATTCTGCTGTGCTAACACTGATCAAAGAAGTGAACACTTAAACCTATTTGGTTACAGTATTCAAATCTTGAAGTCTAAGTTAACTTTCTAAAAACAGTCTTCAGTAAACACTTAGCCAAGTGCCTGTATTTTTCAAGCGTCCAATCGAAATTTAATACGAATATTTTTGAAGTTGAAAAAGATTTCAGGGTCTATTCAACCCCCCCTTCTAGAACTTTTCATATGCTACTTGGGACCAACACTATCAATTAGTGCTTTCGTATTTGAACAATGGCCCCCGCCGTGACCCCGCTAATGAAACCCAAAATCCACCTCTCGATGACTAAGTCCGCCAACTCTCTGAATCCCTCCAAGCCATGCAAATCCGTCTTGAAGCGGCTAACATAGCTGCCAAACAACAAGAGACAGAATCAAACCGCCCCCATGAAACACTATTGTCCATGATCTCAAATATCATACCCCAATTCCAACACTCACAAATTGAACAACAAACTCCCATTCAATATCAAGCTGGAGCTTCTCCTAGTGACCCACATTTATCCCACCATCCTCCAAACTACACTGTCGGCTCTACATCACACACACCCATGTTTCACCTACCCAAAAATCCATTATTCACAGCACTAAAATACCCAAAATCACCCTCAAATAGATGCACACAAATGGCCAACTTATGAGTTGGGATGTCTTCACCCGTGCACTCAAAACATGATTTGGCCCGACCTCTTATGACAATCATCAAGCTGCTCTCTTTAAACTATGACAATTGAGCACGGTGACGGAATATCAAACTCCATTTGAAGAGTTGCGCAATTGTGTGCATGGCATGACAGCTCACTCCATCCTCAATTGCTTCATCTCGGGTCTCCGGCCCGATATCCAAAATGAACTTGCAGTATTGCGACCCCACACAATTTTCGAAGCCATTGGGACTGCCAAACTGGTTGAGGCTAAGTTGAACAATACCATCTACCCACTCCCTGTTACACAACCAAACACAATCTAACCTAACCCAACATTCACTCGCCCGTTTCCACCACCGCCAACGCACCCACCCCACCACAAAAATCCCCACCTTGCCCTCCATTCTGCCTCCTCACCCCAGCAGAAATCCAAGAACGCAGGTGTAAAGGACGGTGTTTTAGTTGTGACGAACTCTTCCAACCCGGCCATAAGTGTAAAGCTCCACAATTCCTCACCATCCTCGGCCCTGAACCACCTGATCCGCCAGAACCAACGTTAAATCTTCTTGATCCTCTTGATACACTTCGGGACACCACCATTTCGCATCAGAATACCTTCAACCATATTTGAATATAATGAAAGCTATTTAATTTAGGGCCTTGAAGACAAGGCCTTTGTTGGGGTGGAGAGTGTTGATATGTCCACTGGGCCACAAATTGAAGAAAGGCCCAAAAGGATTAAACAGAAGCCCAGCTGAACATCTCATTACGTAATGTGATGGCCCATTTATTGTTTTATTTGAATTAATTTGGAATTCACTGCATTTCGCTTATTTTTAGATTAAGTCAAAGGATTATGTTTAGTGGAATTTGTTATTGGAGTAGTGGGCAGACGAGTTGTGGAGTTAGTTTCCCTTTTCGTAGGAATTGGTTAATGGTTATTACTGTATTTATGTTGAATATTTTGCATTAATGAAAAAGATAGAAAATTGCAGTAAGGTATTTCACTTTCTTCTTCCTGTTGTCTAAAAAATGTAGTAGCACTTGTTATGGAAATTGGTATAGTCGAGGCATGGGTTACCCGATTTCCCTAACACAATAACGCCCCGCTCTTGGTGGTGACGGGATACGGCGTTTGTGTCCCAAGATACAACGACTATCGTCTTAGAAATAGGACCACTCCAAATTTCTAAGCCTATCGAACAAGTTTCTGCTAGAACTCTCGATTTATGAATGAAGAATTCTTTTATGTACTCAAATTAGTACTTAAAAGAGAGAAAAGAGAAAGAGATATAAAGTTAATACTTTGGTGTGAAAAATCCGAAAATAGGAGAGTCCTATTTATAGACTTCCAAAGGTTGGGGCTGAAAAATTGCATCTTTTCGAACTTTACAAAACAGCCCCAGCAAGGTGGAAAAATGACTTTTCAGTCAAAGCAGGCACTGTTTCGGTGCAACGGGTGCATAGCGCACCCGTTCGGTCGGTCAGCAAGTCCATACGTGGACTACTGGTGTATTACACGCGCTCGATCGTGGCCATCGATCGAAAGGTTGTGATTCACCATCGCAGTTGTTTGATTAAATTGAAATCTAACGGTTCAAACTTAATGTGAAAGTATTAATTAAACTAATTATTAAATAATTAATTTAATAAACTTTTTTCTAAAAAGATAAATACGGGTGGACCGACCTATGACTAGCGATCCAAGCCCAAGCCAAAGACCAAGACCAAGACCCAGGCCCAAGCCCATACCCGAGCCCTGTCTGGGTCTGGGTCCGGGTCTGTGGTCTGTGGTTCGAGGTCCGGTCCGCCCGAGTGAAGAGCTAAGAAATTGTGCCTCAGCCCAATTGCATAGCTCTTCCCCCTTTCACACAAAGGCCCAAAGTGGATGACCCAAGGGTCAAACCTTATTTTCAACCTTCCAACATATAAGCTCACTTATATTAAGTTATTGAACCAATGTGGGATATCCACATTTCCACAATTCAAATGCCAATCTTTAACCATTGATTTCTCATTCATCCAAAATCGGAATTGAGAAATTCAAAATGTTACCGATATCTACTTGGAACATAGTTTCTTAATATGTCTTAATATTATACTTCCAAGTGACTTAAAAAATTTCGAATTTCCATATAAAAAGTGTCAAAAACACACTTTATTTTAACTAGATTTCCAACAATACCCCACATGAATGAACATTAATGCATATGCAGACATTATGAGAGTTCAGGCGAAAAAATATTGCATCAGAAGAGATAGCTTGTAGCTTTGAATCTGTCTCAGTGAGATATCATCGGATTCACTTGGCTACCCAATGAACCTAGACAATGATATTCACACAATGATATTCACACAATAGCTTTGAACCTAGACAATGATATTCACACAATAATTTTTCTACAGTTCTTGTTCTCAATTGGGTCCATTTTGGCCGTGGAACACCATCTTGGATTCATAAGTGTTTACTATATTGAAGCGGCCCTCACTTCTCACTTACATAGGTGATCTCCTATGAAGAGTACCCTACCGTACTCCACTTTATTACGTCACAAACATTGACAGTATAGAAATCGTTAAAAGTTTCAAAGACTTAGCCTTAGCTACGCTCTACAGGTTGCACTTTTACAACTAGGAACGGGGAGGAGTTATTAAGACTCCTAGTACAAATGAACTTTCATAACTTCGTTCTCCCATTGAACCAAGATATTGGGATCTCCAGTCAGCAAGGTTGGGTTTCCGCTATGTCCATTCTTAACATGTAGGCTTTAAGCCAATTCCCTTCGTTGAACTTTTAACTAGATCTCTTGGCAAACCTTTTGTTAACGAATCCACAATATTTTCCTTTGACTTTACATAGTCTATGGAAATTACGCCACTAGAGATAAGTTGTTTAATGGTATTATGTCGTCGACGTATATGTCTTGACTATCCATTGTATATACTACTTTGTGCTCTTCCAATTGCCGATTGACTATCGCAATGTATCAAAATTGGAGGCACATGTTTTGTCCAACACAGAATGTCTTCTAAGAAATTTCAAAGCCATTCAGCTTCTTCTCCGACTTTATCTAAAGCTATAAACTCTGATTCCATTATTGATCGGGTTATGCATGTTTGCTTAGAAGATTTACATGGCACAACTCCTCTACATATGGTAAAAACATAACCACTAGTAGACTTGGAGTCATTTGTGTCATATATCCAATTAGCATCACTGTATCCTTCTAATACAATAGGATATCTCGTATAATATAATCCATAATTTACAGCGTATCTTAGATATCTAAGAATTCGAGTCAATGCCTTCCAATGATCTTGACTTGGATTACTTGTATATCTACTCAATTTACTAACAAAGTAAGCAATACCGGACGTGTGCAGTTTGTAATATAAATCAAACTACAAATAATCCGCGAATATTCAAGTTGTGATATAGGCTCTCCATAATTCTTTTTTAAAGTTAAATTAGGATCTACAGGTGTCCTGATAGGGTCTTTGTCATAAGCATTAAACTTTCTAAGTACAGACTCTACATAGTGAGACTGCGATAAGACAATTCTCTCATCAGACTTAGAGATTTTGATCCCTAATATAACGTTAGCTTTTCCCATATCCTTCACGTCGAAGTTTCTTTTCAACATGACTTTAGTATTCATGATTATCTCATGATTAGTTCCCATTATTAACATGTCATCTACATAAAGGCTCACAATGATATATTCATTTAGTGTGTGTTTTATGTAGACACATTTGTCGCATTCGTTGATCTTGAAACCATTTGATAACATTGTGTTATCAAATTTTTCATGCCATTGTTCAGGCGCTTGTTTAAGTCCATACGATGACTTAACGAGCTTATACACTTTCTTTTCTTGCCCAGGGGCAATGTACCCCTCGGGTTATTCCATATAGACTTCTTCGTCTAACTCTCCATTCAGGAATGCGGTTTTAACATCCATTTGATGTATCTCAAGGTTGTGCAGGGTAGCAATCGCAACGAGTACTCGTATGGATGTTATTCTTGACACTGGAGGGTAAGTATCAAAATAATCAAGAATTTCAGTTTGTCGGTATCCTTTGGCTACCAAACAAGCCTTATATTTATCGATACTTCTATCAGCTTTATATTTACGCTTCAGAATCCACTTACAACCTAATGGTTCACTACCTTTTGGAAGATCTACTATCTCCCAGGTGTGATTCTGCATAATTGACTGAATTTCACTATTAATAGCTTCTTTCCAGAGCGGTGTGTCTGGGCTTGATAAAGCTTTTTTAATAGTTCTTGGTTCGTTTTATGCCATGTAGGTCAGAAAATCAGGACCAAATACAACCTTTGTCCTTTTACTACGACGTGGTTCTTCACCAATTTGATTATTGTCACTCGTAGTTTCACGAGGTCTTTTGGAAGAGCTCGTCTCGTTTGTTTCCTTACATGGAAAGATGTCCTCGAAAAAGACAGCAGTTCTTGATTCCATGATCGTACTTTCGTGGATATCCGAAATATCTGACTTATGTACGAGGAATCTATAGGCACTACTATTAAGTGCATATCCAATAAATATGCGATCAATAGTTTTAGGCCCTATTTTCACTTGTTTAGGTTTAGGTACTTCTACCTTTTCCAAACACCCCCACACTTCAAGGTATCGGTATGAGGGTTTATTACCTTTCACATCTCGTACGGAGTTTCACTCCTATTTCTATGTGGAATTTTGTTTAGAATATAATTATCTGAGAGAATTGCTTTACCCCACATATTTTGAGGTAAACCCGAGTTGATTAGCAATGCATCATCATCTCCTTGAGAGTACGATTTTTATGTTCAGCAACTCCATTAGATTGAGGTGAGTATGGTGTTGTGGTTTGATGAATTATTCCATGACTAGAACAAAATTCCTCAAATGGCGCACCATATTCGCCACCTCTATCACTTCGGATAACTTTTATATGTTTGTCTAATTGATTTTCAACTTCACTTTTATAAAAAATATGTCACACACCCCGACCCGACCCGTACATATAACTCAGATAAGCCACACGGTCAGGCCAAGCGGCAATGACCCATTTTCTTCCTTTGAAATGTTATGATTTTCTAAAATAATAGAATATATCCCTTTAAAAATAAAAGCAAATCATTTTTTTCTTTTATATACATCAAACGCAGTACCTTCATTTCTGTATTAACTTACTTAAGTTTATAAAACCATAACAGAGCGGTTATACAAATCAACATCAGAGTACAAAAGTGCTCGAAGCATGGCATATGAACATAGCTCTGTCTGACCGCTCTGGAGACTTGGGCAACCTTCACATATTAACATAATCATCACCTGCATCATAAGAACCTAATGAGCTAATGGCTCGGTAAGAAGAAGCTCATATTTTTAAAAGCAATGTTTCACGTATCACATACGACAGTCAATAATGCATAGTTCAGTTAAAATTTTTCTTTTTCCTTTTTATCCTTTCCTTTTGAGTACCCTTGAAGTGTGGTATTCGACTGATAGTGATAGGCATTAATTTTCAGAACCTATTCATAATAATTGGCCAACGAAAGAGGCATCACGGGGTTTTCATAACCGACCTTTCGGCTCTATGATATTAACCGCTAGCTTTCTCATACATTGTGGCTTTATCTATCTTGGCTTTTACACCTCAAGGTATTCACCACCAGTCTTTTGGGTCCGCCTGTCCCACCCGCATCCCATGCCTACCCGACCATCAATCAAATATCATACCTCCCTTTTTCAAATCATTTTCTTTACGTGTGCATCAACATCATGCATCATAATCATATATACACAATAAACAAGAAATAACATTCATTCTCAGCAATCATCTTAAAACATCATAAACATATATACCTCAACACTTTACACAATAGGCAAGTAATAACATTCATTTCTAAACAATTATCTTAAATATCATAAACATGCATAATATGGTCCTTATGAAGCAGCAAACGAACACTTCAACTTATCTTAAGTCCTTTGCAATGAACTAGAAAAGGTGACGCTACTGAAGCTAGCTAATGATACTTCTTCCTAATTTTAGGTGTACAATAACCTGTAAAAAGGGTATATACCATACCTAAATACAATCCTCTATAATTATTCCAAATTCACCGATTAAATTGAAGAAACAATCGGTAAAAGACTTACTTGTAGTGGGCACGTCGATTTGCCTAGCTCCCTTTACCTATTACTCTTCCTTTCCTATTTTTCCTTCAATTTTTTCCTCTCTTTTCTTTCTTCTCTCTTTTTCTTTCTTTTTCCTATGTTTTTCTTTCCATTTTTTTGTCCAGAAACCTTTTAAAAGGTTGAAGTCGGTTAGCAAACTTCATGGTGAAGTTTTGTTAAGAATAATATTATTTTATTCCTTGAATTATTTGCAGTTGCTAGCTTAATACGTGTTATACATTTGTGCCTTATATTTTTTATATGTCACATATTTACATTCATCGTGACATATAAATGACACGTAAGTAGCATGTAGTGCATGAAATATATTAACCCGGTGACTAGTGGGAAGCTTTCGTGTTCCAAATTCAATCAAAACTCCAAAGTTAAGCGTGCTCAGACGGAGCAATTCTGAGATGGGTGACCACCTGGGAAGCTTGTCGATTATCATTTTTTTTCCGATTAACTAGCAATAAATGCTAGACGTCGTGTCTGCTTAGACGTCATGCCTGCTTAACTAGTGATTAACGCTAGCAAAAACGTCGTGTCTGCTTAGACGTCATTCCTGCTTAACTAGTGATAAACGTTAGCAAAAATGCACCTTAAATGCAATTAACATATAAGTAGAAAGTAATCATGTTCATGCAATCATGCCATTTATAGTCAATAATAAATGCTAACTATATGACATGCTTATTGTTGGCTGCGTGAGAGATGATTGGGCATTACAAAGTGAATGCTTCTAATGCTTCATCTTTTATTCTAAGTAAGTAAACATAGCAATATCTTGTGCAATCATTGATGAATGTAATAAAGTACTTTTTCCCAACTCTAGTTTGCACAAACTTTAAGTAACAAATATCATTGTGAATAAGTTCTAGAGGTGCGGTGTTCCTTTCATCAATAGTATGGAACGGCGTTTTGACTAGCTTTGCTTCAACACAAATTTCACATTTATGTTGATCATTCATTTGAAAAGATGGTAATAAATTCAACTTAACAAGTCTTTTTATAGTATTAAAATTAACATGTCCTAGTCTAACATGCCACAAATTTGAATACTCAAGCAAGTAAGAAGAATTGTTCTTTTCATATTCATACTTTCCAAGGTCATGAATGACCGTCATTACATTCATTTTGAAAAAACCCTTATCAAGGTAACCTTTTCCTACAAAATGCCCACTTTTAGTGAGCACTACTCTATTAGCCTCAAAAACTAACTTAAACCCTGCCTTAACTAGTGCAGCTCCCGAAATAAGATTCTTGCGAATATCCGGCACAAGCAACACATCAACCAAAATTAGCTCTTTTTCTGAGGTCATCTTTAGAACCAGTCTTCCAAGCCCAACTACCAACGAGGGGGCAGAGTTTCCCATGAAAAGCTTTCGCCCACTGATTGGAAGATATTTCGAGAACATCTCCTTGTCGAAGCAAATGTGTGGAGTAGCTCCAGTGTCGACAAACCATTATTTTGGGTTATCAACCATGTTGCACTGAACACAACAAAACTTAGGTCAATCTTAGATAGATCAACCGGGACACTTTTGTCCTTCATTTCAGCTAGGTGAGCTTGACTTTGAACTCTCCCTTGGTTTGAATCTCTATTCTTTGGCTCCCTACAGTCTCTAGCCATGTGGTTTGGTTTCCCACAGTTGTGGCAATTTTCGCTTTCCTTTTGGCTTGCCCGAATGCTTCCTCTTTTTGTTAGCACTAGACTCAACTAAATTGTCCATGACAGGAGTTGACGACTTAGTTGTCTTCTTTGTCCTCTTTAATTCTCAGCCTCACGATCAAGTCTTCAAGCCTCATCTCTTTGTGTTTATGCTTGAGATAGTTTTTGAAATCCCTCCAACCCGGTGGTAGTTTTTCAATAATAGCCGCCTCTTGGAAAGACTCGCTCAACATCATGTCCTCAGCATGAATTTCAGGCAAGATTATTTGTAGCTCTTGGAGTTAGCTGATGACGGTCTTAGAATCCACCATCTTGAAGTCCAAGAACTTCCCAACTGCAAACTTCTTTAGGCCCGCATCTTTGGTCCGGTACTTTTTGTCCAAAGACTCCCACAAAGCCCTTGCAGTCCGGCAAGCACTGTACACACTATAAAGTGTGTCATCAAGCCCATTCAGAATGTAGTTCCTATACAGAAAGTCACAATGATCCCATGCATCATTGGCACCCCTTAGTTGACCATCAGTTACATCCTCAGGTACCGAAGGAGCACTCTCGGTCAGAAACCTAGCCAAGTTCAGTGTGGTTAGGTAGAACAGCATTTTCTGTTGCCACCTTTTGAAATCAACCCCACTAAACTTTCCGAGTTTCTCCCCGTGAGCCGGAATATAGGGTATGGTTGGACCTACAGGGGGGGCAACAACAGGCGGTGGCTGCGGCGTAGCCGGTGGAGTATCATTCGGTGGTGGTGGAATTGAACTAGCAGAAGACATTTTTTCAACAACAATATTATTGTGTTGAGATTTTTTTCTAAAAAAATGTAGTAGCATTTGTTATGGAAATTGGTATAGTCGAGGCATGGGTTACCCGATTTCCTTAACACAATAACACCCCACTCTTGGTGGTGACGGTATACGACATTTGTGTCCCAAGATACAACGACTATCGTCTTAGAAATAGGACCACTCCAAATTTCTAATCCTGGCGAACAAGCTTCTGCTAGTACTCTCGATTTATGAATGAAGAATTCTTTTATGTACTCAAATTAGTACTTAAAAGAGAGAAAAGAGAAAGAGATATAAAGTTAATACTTTGGTGAAAAATCTGAAAATAGGAGGGTCCTATTTAAAGACTTCCAAAGGTTGGGGCTGAAAGTTGCATCTTTTCGGACTTTACAAAACAGCCTCAGCAAGGTGGAAAAACGCCTTTTCAGTCTAGGCAGGCACTATTTCGGAGCAACGGGTGCACAACGCACCCGTTCGGTTGGTCAGCAAGTCTATACGTGGACCACTGGTGTATTACACCTGCTCGATCGTGGCCATCGATCGAAAGGTTGTGATTCACCATCGCAGTTGTTTGATTAAATTGAAATCTAATGGTTCAAACTTAATGTGAAAGTATTAATTAAATTAATTATTAAATAATTAATTTAATAAATTTTTATCCAAAAAGAAAAATATGGGTGGACCAACTCATGACCCGCGACCCAAGCCAAAGACCAAGTCATCCCGATCTCGGTCCGGTCCGGTCCACCGGGCAACGACTAGGTCACGATCGAGCTAAGAAATTGTGCCTGAGCCCAATTGCATAACTCCTCCCCCTTTCACACAAAGGCCCAAAGTGGATGACCCAAGGGCCAAACCTTATTTTCAACCTTCCAACATATAAGCTCACTTATATTAAGTTATTGAACCAATGTGGGATATCCACATTTCCACAATTCAAATGCCAATTTTTAACTATTGATTTCTCATTTATCTGAGATCGGAATTGAGAAATTCAAAATGTTATCGATATCTACTAGGAACTTAGTTTTTTAATATGTTATAATGTTATACTTCCAAGTGACTTAACATTTTTGAATTTCCATATAAAATATGTCAAAAACACACTTTATTTTAACAGCAAATTGGAGATAAATCCCCACTCACTAATAAAACTTTAAAATCAATCCCCACTCATGTTTTTAAACCCTCAACTCCCTAATTCATAATACAAATTTGGATTCACTCCCTAGTTGGTGTGAAAAGACAAAAATACCTCAATTAAATATAAAATCACAAAACACTCTCTCTCTCTCTTCAGGCTTTCTTCTCTCCCACTTTATTAATTTTTTAAACATCTTTTCCCTCAAATCTCTCCTCTTTGTTTCTTTTCTTCTTCACCACAAACTCTATTGTTAGGAATTTCATGTTAAATGTTTTGATAATGACAAGATAGGATTTCATGTTAGACCCCAAAAGAATATAAGTTTATACTTTCATAGAATACTTGTATAAGCATTTGAAAGTTTATTAATTTGTTAGGCTTGTAATTTTTATCTTTGTAGATTTTAGACTAAGTATTAGATACCGAGTCGCTAATAGAATTCTAGGTGAGTCTATTAGAGATGAAGTTGAAGATCAGCATTTGAAGTCAAGTGAAGATGAAGATTTGTCTTAAGCGTCTGTCAAATGCTTAAAAACTATTTCAGGATTTATGAATCAAGCGTTCAAGATAATATTCTTAGTGCCTAGCTAACGCTAAAGGACTGTTCCAAGAGTGTTGAACCAAGCGCTCAATCACTCAAGCAATTCAAGATCAGATTCACTTGAAATACACTCTCAAGTCATGAAGGACTGAAATGCAATCCAATGGTCATTTATTTCCAACGAAAATAAATTCAAAACTCATTAAATGATTGATAGGTGCATTAAATGTGACAAGACATTAGCGAAACTCTACTTCCTAAATGATTGATCGATTTCCCGCTCTCTCTATCTCCAACTCAATCAACCGCCTTCGAATGGTTAAAAAAGCGCCAAACTCGAAAAATCTTCAAAAATTGTGTGATCGAAATCATGTCTTTCTTGGTTGGACCAAGGCGATTTTCGAAGAAACGGAAAATACCACACCTTTTGACTAGACTGTCAGCTTTTCAGAGTTCAAGTCTGCTCCTGTCCAATCAGAACCAGCAAAAATTGAGGAATGTCAAAAAGGGACTATTTGAAGCAGCGTCTGATTATGTCTAACAGACAAATCCCAAGATCTCTATGAATAGTACCCCTCCAGCAAAATCTGAGTGTGCGGAGTGTGTAGAAAAAGAAACTTTGCTGAAATTATTTGAGAGAAAAGCTTATAAACTCCATAGCCAAATTGGACGCTCGAGAAAGTTCATTGATTCACAAGCAGTATTTTTGTGTAAAAAAAGCTTGTTGAAGAAGGTCTTTATCGAAGCTCCAAAATTCTTCAAGCTTCTCAAATACATTCCAAAGACAGTCACCAATATCTCAAACCTCTTTAAAGAAGAACCCTACACTACTATTGAGATATCCTAAGTTGTTTGAACTTCCTAACATCAAACAAATCAGTGACAAACCCCTAAACCTTTTATCTGAGTGAGAAAGTGTGTTGATTCTACAAGCAGTATTTTTGTGTAAAAGAATCTTGTTGAAATAGATCTTTATTGGAGCTAAAATCTGTGTGATCAAGGAGCTCGAGATTGTCTTCCAAGGATAAAAGTGTCTTGTAGCAGAAATCTGTGTGACCAAGGAGCTCAAGCCATCGACATCCTTTGTTCCCTATTTTGTAGAAGCCTCTGTGTGATCCTTCGATAATCAATTTAGTGGATTGCCTCCAAGTGCATAGGAGAAGAAGGACGTAGCTGGGATTACATCACCCAGTGAACCTTACAATGTATTGTGTTATTTACTGTTTTATTTGTTTTACTTACAGTTGCACATTATATCTTGAAAAAGCGTATAAAACAATCAAGCGTCTAATTTAAGCCAAAGAGAACGCTAAGCTTTCAAATCATTTCTTAAGCGTCTGACCTAGTGCTAAGATCTCTAAGCGTTCAAAACATTTCAAAACCAAAAGCAACTAAGGAAAACTTTGTGACGCTAAAGCCTTTCAAAGAGAAGACTCTAAAATCATTCCGTTGTGCTAACACTGATTAAAGAACTGAACGCTTAAACCTGAGTGGTTATAGTATTCAAATCTTGAGTCTAAGTTAATCTTTTCAAACAGTCTTCAAGTAAACGCTTAGCCAAGCGTTTACATTTTCAAGCGTCCAAATCAATTTTAATACGAGATATTTTGAAGTAAAAAAGACTTCAAGTTATATTCAACTCCCCCCCCCCTTCTAGACCCTTTCGTATGCCACCCGGGACCAAACATCGATTACATATGTTTTTTCGGCGATCAAATGTGTTCAAAGGTGACACCGTATTAGTCTCCACAATGAAAGGAACAAATCGAGATCCATATTGCCTATATTTCGAGTAAAAAATATATATATATATATATTCAAATTTCATATGTACAACAATTGCGGTATCGATTAGACACATTGACGTATTTTTTGTGCATAGTTGACGTATTTTCATATGATAAGTTGACAGATTTGCGCGACCTCACGAAAACGTGCATAACGCACTGTAGGATGCTCGGAATCATAAACCGCTTTTTTAGTATGAAAATAGACACATAGAGATTTCGGAAATAGTATGATACATTATCAATAAACATCCCATATGAAAGAATTTTATCTTCAAATGTAAGCTAAAATTTATAGACAGTTTTGCGCGACTTCACGAGAAAGTCCATAACTCATTGTACGATGATCGGAATCATATGGAATTTTTTTTTCATTCAAAGTGAACACATAGACCTTTCTGAAAATGTTTGATACATTACCAAGAAATCTGTAGTATGAAATAGTTTTTCCTTTAAACATAAGCAAAAATTTGCCGACAGTTTTGCGCAACTTCACGAGAAATACCATAACACACTGTACGTTGCTCGGAATCATAAACCGCTTTTTAAATTTCAAGATAGATACATAGAGCTTTCTGAAAATATAAGACATATTATTAATAAATATATAGTATGAAATAGGTTTACCTTCAAACATAAGCTAAAATTTGTCAACAGTTTTGCGCGACTTTAGGACAAAGTCCATAACAGATTCTATGATGCTCAAAATCATAAACCGTTTTTTCTTTCAATATAGACACATAGGGCTTTGCAAACATGTATAAGATATTATCAAACAATATGTAGTAAAAAACAGTTTTTGCTTCAAACATAGGCTAAAATTTATTGACAGTTTTGCGTGACTCCACGAGAAAGTCCATAATGTATTGTACAATGCTCAGAACCATAAATTATTTTTTTATTTTAAAGTAGACACATAGGGCTTTCTGAAAATGTATGACACATTATCAAGAAATATAGGGTAAGAATACGTCCTTTAAATGAAATACAAAGTCATTTATTTATGTAATAATA
The DNA here is from genome assembly GCA_019426215.1 of Buddleja alternifolia. Taxonomy (NCBI): domain Eukaryota; kingdom Viridiplantae; phylum Streptophyta; class Magnoliopsida; order Lamiales; family Scrophulariaceae; genus Buddleja; species Buddleja alternifolia. The sequence continues at coordinate 47,362 of CM033393.1, read as the reverse complement.
CTTCATCTTGTATGTTACCATACGTCGTTTTATATGTAAAAATCCGTTGTTTATATGTACACATATGTCAATTGTCATGTAAGTCATTAATATGCAATAATACTTCATTTTGCATGTTACCATATGTCATTTTATATATACAGATACGTCAATTTACATGTACACATACGTCAATTGTCATGTAAAAATACGTCTTTTGATGTGTAATAATACGTTATTTCATATGTAAGAATACGTTATTTAAATAAAATAAAATCATTAATATGCAATAATACTTCATTTTGTATGTTACCATACGTCGTTTTATATGTAAAAATATGTCAATTTACATGTACACATACGTCAATTGTCATGTAAAACTACATCATTTGATGTATAATAATACGTCATTTGATATGTAATAATACATTAATTCATATGTAATAATACAGCATTTGATATGCAAACATACATCAATTGATATGTAAGAACACGTCAATTTATATGCAACCATTCTTTAATTGATATGTAAGAGTGCGTCAATTCATATGTAGTCATACGTCAATTTATATGCAATTATACGTCAATTTATATGTAGCCATACATAATTTGATATGTAATAATACGTCCATTCATATAATAATACAACATTTTATATGTAACCATACGTCAATTGATATATAGTCATACGTCAATTGATATGTAATCTACGTCATTTGATATGTAAGAATACGTCAATTCATATGTAGTCATACGTCAATTTATATGCAACTATACATCAATTCATATGTAGTCATACGTCAATTTATATGCAATTATACGTCAATTGATATGTAATAATATGTCAATTTATAAGTAATCATACATCATTTGATATGTAATAATACGTCCATTCATATATAATAATACGACTATTTATATGTAATCATACGTCAATTGATCTATAGTCATACGTCAATTTATATGTAATCATACGTCATTTGATATGTAAGAATACGTCAATTCATATGTAATCATACGTCAATTTATATGCAACTATACGTCAATTAATATGTAATCATACGTCAATTTATATGCAACCATACGTCAATTGATATGTAACAATACGTCAATTTATATCTAGTCATACGTCAATTTATATGCAACTATACGTCAATTGATATGTAATAATACGTAAATTTATATGTAACCATACATCATTTGATATGTAACAATATGTCCATTCATGTATAATCATAAGTCATTTGATATGTAAGAATACGTCAATTCATATATAGTCATACGTCAATTTATATGCAACTATACGTCAATTGATATGTAATCATACGTCAATTAATATGCAACCATACGTCAATTGATATGTAAGAATACATCAATTTATATGTAATCATACATCATTTGATATGTAATAATAAGTCAATTCTAATACAACATTGCATATGTAGTAATACGTAATTGTATATTCATCATATTAGTTGTTACAATATATTTTGTAATGATACATCAGATTATTGGTAACGGTACGTCATAAATGAACAATATTAAATATTTATACTCAAGTGTTTTAATATCTCAAAATCATAAATTCTTATGCATAAAGTCAAGTGATAACTAGTAGTAGTGTGGATATACATAGTGTTTGGAATATCTATTTAATGTCTATTTTGCTCCAAGTATGTTGTTCAATGCATGTTCATGACATTATAAATAATTATTATTAAATATATAACATGCCTAAGTATAATCATGTGTATGAGTATCTCAAAACTACAAACTCACATGAAAAGTCAAGTAATCACTACTAGTAGTATATGTGAACATTGGGTTTTGGAAACACAAAATAATACTAGTTAGTGGAAAAATGTACATTGAAATATATTAAATGCATAATTTGCTTAGATATTTGTGAACATTGAATTTCGAAACATTTAATTTTAGGGTATGTGATGTCATAGCGTTTAGGATTTAGTGTTTAAGGGTTAGGATTTAGGGTTTAGGGGTTAGGGTTTAGAGTTTAGGGGTTAGGGTTTAAGGTTTAGAGTTTAGGGGTAAGTATTATTACATATGAAATGATGTATTGTTACAACTAAAAGGATGTATTAATAAATATAAAGGCCGTACGTTAACATTTAAGATGACGTATTATTAATAAAATGACGCACGTGTATAATCTATCAAAGCATGTGTATAGTCTAATGTCGTACGTATGTAGTCTAATGACGTACGTGCGTATGTATAGTCTAATGGCGGTCCTTGTGGATCAATTCATGGAATTGGCCATTTAAAGGAATTTTTAGGCGGTCCTTGTCGACGTATTAATTCATAATATTGACGTATGAATGCCAGTCAATTGACGTATTATTTTCTAAAATCGACGTATGATTGTCTATCAATTGACGTATGAATGCTAGTCAATTGACGTATTATTGTCTATCAATCGATGTATAGGTACACTTAATATAATGTATTAATAAATAGTATTGACGTATGAATGCAAGTTAATTGACGTATTATTTTCTGAAATCAACGTATGATTGTCTATCAATTAATTCTAGTCAATTGACTTATTATTGTCTATTAATTGACGTATATGTACACTTAATATGACGTATTAATACATAATATTGGCGTATGAATGCATGTCAATTGACGTATTATTTTCTGAAATCGACGTATGATTGTCTATCAATTGACGTAATAATACATTTCATATGACGTATTAGTACATTTCAGTTGATGTATGAATGCTAGTCAATTGACGTATTGTTGTCTATCAATCGACGTATAGGTACACTTAATATGATGTATTAATACATAATATTGATGTATGAATGCAAGTCAATTGACATATTATTTTCTGAAATCGACGTATAATTGTCTATCATTTGACGTATGAATGCTAGTCAATTGACGTATTATTATCTATCAATCGACGTATAGGTTCAATTAATATGACGTATTAATGCATAATATTGACGTATGAATGCAAGTCAATTGACATATTATTTTTTGAAAGCGACGTATGATTGTCTATCAATTGACGTAATAATACATTTAATATGACGTATTAGTACATTTCAATTGACGTATGAATTCTAGTCAATTGACTTATTATTGTCTATCAATCAACATATAGGTACACTTAATATGACGTATTAATACATAATATTGACGTATGAATGCAAGTCAATTGACGTATTATTTTCTGCGACGTATGATTGTCTATCAATTAACGTATGAATGCTAGTCAATTGACGTATTATTATCTATCAATCGATGTATAGGTTCAATTAATATGACATAATAATACATATTATTGACGTATGAATGCAAGTCAATTGACGTATTATTTTCTGGAAATCGACGTATGACTGTCGATCAATTGATGTATGAATGTTAGTCAATTGACGTATGAATGCTAGTCAATTGACGTATTATTGTCTATCAATTGACGTATAGGTACACTTAATATAATGTATTAGTACATAATATCCACGTATGAATGCATATTAAATTTAGCTTAAATTCGACAGAAAAATTGTTTAGGTTTAGACATTTCTTGATAATATGTCATACATTTTCAAAAAACCCTATGTGTCTAATTTTAAAAGAAAAAAATATTTTATTATTTCGAGCATTGTACAGTGCATTATGGACATTTTCGTGAAATCGCGCAAAACTATCTAGAAATTTTAACTTATTTTTGAAGAAAAAACTGTTTTATACTAGATGTTTTTTGATAATGTGTCACATATTTTTAGAAATTCCTATGTGTCTACTTTGAAAGAAGAAAAAGGGTTTATGATTTCGAGCATCGTACAATGCGTTATGGACTTTCTTGTGAAGTCGCGCAAAACTGTCGATAAATTTTAGCTTACGTTTGTAGACAAAACCGCTTCATCCTAAACATATGTTGATAATTTGTCATACATATTAAGAACTCTCTATGTGTCTATTTTCAAAATAAAATAACGATTTATGATTTCGAGCATCCAACAATGCGTTATAGAATTTCTCGTAAGATTGCGCAAAGCTATAGAAAATTTTTAGCTTACGTTTGAATAAAAAATTGTTTCATACTAAATTGTTCTTGATAAGATGTCATACATTTTATAAAAGCCCTATGTGTCTATTTTGAAATTAAAAAAACGATTTATGATTTCGAGCATTCTACAATGCGCTATAAACTTTCTCGTGAAGTTGCGCAAAACTATCATTAGATTTTAGCTTATGTTTGAAGCAAAAACTGTTTTATACCAGATGTTTCTTGATAATGTGACATACTTATTTAGAAAACCCTATGTGTCTACTTTCAAAAGAAAAAAAAGGGTTTATGATTCCGAGCATCCTACAACGCGTTATAGAATTTCTCGTAAGATTGCGCAAAATATTTAAATATTAATTAAAAATACGTCGATTGTGCACTAAATATACGTCGAACATGCCTTACGCATACGGCAGTTGCTGTTCCTATGAAATTCAAAAATAAAAATAAAAATTGTACTCAGAACAGAGTCAATATGGATCTCAATTTGTTCCTTTCATTATGGAGAACAAAATGCTATCACCTTTGAACAAGTTTAATCGTCGAAAAAATTTATGTAATCGAATTTGTGGTGAAGGGAAAAAGATAAAAAGAGGATAGAGAAGAGAGAAGAGAGAAGAGAGAGATGGAGAATAAAAAAATAATAAAATAAGGGGCATTTTCGTCTTTTTATGGGGTAGGAGTGAATCCAAAATGATATTATGAATTAGAGAGTTGAGGGTGTAAAATTATACCTAGAGACTGATTTTAAAGTTTAATTAGGAATTAGGGATTTTTGAATAATTTTCCATTATTTTAACTAGATTTCCAACACTTCCTCATATGTATTCTTGGGAGTGTTGGAACCTATCTGTAACATTAATATATTATTATCTATGATGCACCGACACAGACACGGCGATACGGACATGACATGACACGACACGCATTGACATGGGGAGCGGCATTTTTAAAAAATATAGGACACGGCACGGCTTCGACACGGTTGTCCAATTTTTTTTAATATATATTATATATAAATTTGTATTTTACTTGTTTCTTCGTAAAACTATGTATATTACAAATAATTCAACTACTTATCAATAACAAATGCAAAATAAAAATATAAACATAAACTAAATATAACAATAAACATGTTTTCAATCCATAACATGATATAACAAAAATAAATATTCCATTGTTCAAATTCGTATCTTATAAAAAATTGCTAAGTTTTTATTAGATTTAGAAAATTGGTAAGTTTTTATTTACAATTTGACCCCCCAAAATTTTAGTATCTTATAAAAAGTGATCTAATCGTGTCCTGACTGTGTCCTCACCACGTCAGACACGCATCTGGTAGTATTCGACACTGTGTCCGAATTTCTATTTTTTTTTTAATCATGGACATGGATTAAAAGTGTCCGACATATGAAGGAGGAGTATCGGAGAAATGTCGTGTCCGATGTGCGCACGACACCATCAGGGGAAATTTTTGGAAGCGCCCGTGTTTTATAGATTTACTAGTCGCGTGGGCACACTCGATGTGTGTGCTGAGTAAATAAAAAATTTATTAATATATCAGCATTTTATGTGAGGTATTGTAAATAAATAGAAATGAGTTGAACAAAGTATTAAAAAATTTAGGTGAAAAAAAGAAAAGAAAATATGACCGTGCTTTATAGATTTATTACGTATATATGACTTGTGTTGAGATAAAGGAAAATTATCACGCCTTTCCCTTCAGATTACACACGATAACACCACGAACGTTGATAATTCCTCCTGTCTATCTTCATTTCCATTTTCATATATCTTGAGATGCGTAGCCTAGTGGGGGTGCCATGTATCGGAATCGGTGTTCGGGTAGTTCCAGAGGTGGCTCCCTCGATGCTGCTTTTGCGGGGAAGAATGTTTAGAAGAAACTTTAGAGTTTGTGCATCATCATCCCCGGCCACCGAGTCAATTCGAGTGCGGTTCGCCCCTTCCCCCACTGGTAATCTCCACGTCGGCGGCGCGCGTACTGCACTCTTCAACTACTTGTTCGCCAGGTCCAAAGGCGGCAAATTTGTTCTCCGAATTGAAGATACTGACTTAGAGAGATCTACTAGGGAGTCCGAGGACGCCCTGCTTCGCGATCTTTCCTGGCTTGGTCTCGATTGGGATGAAGGTTGCCTCCCCCTCCCTCCATTTAATCTATCTCTTCACATCTCAACAAATTGAAGAAGTGCGTTTGCTCAATTTTGCTACCTAATTTGCCAGTTCTTTATTATGATTTGATATGCAGGCCCTGGTGTCGGTGGTAACTATGGACCCTACCGGCAGTCTGAAAGAAATGCCCTTTACAAGCAGTATGCCGATAAACTTCTCCAAACTGGTCATGTCTACCGCTGTTTCTGCTCAAACCTGGTAATTATAGCTTCTTCACTTTTCATTCTTTGATTCTCAGAAACTACTTCTTCTTTTCCGCTGCAAATGGTGGGATGGTGGAATCATTTTGAATTGTGCACGTGGAGTAGTTGCTGTCGATGTTTACCGTGTTTGGTTTTATCATTGACTGTTGAGTCATTATTTGTTATATCAAGTTTGTAGTATCCTGATCTATGCCGATTCTATAGGTCGAACTATCTCGATCTGGATGACCCGTATATGAACCAAAAGTATCTTCTTTCCAATTATAGACTGCACTCCGGGTTAACCGAGTTGCCTACGTACCTCTAATGGGATCAAGTCTAAACGTAGTTCCAATAATATGTATAGTTCCAGTGTTAAGGCGTAGGTTCGAATTTGAAATTACCCTAATTTATGTAAGAGGATCGCACTTTTGAGTCTCTAGACTATCAGTGAACAATACGATATAAGCTTTGTAGTATTAATTGCTTAGATTGTCGTCCCATGCACTCCAAAAATGGTTATATTTATAGACTTTCCACTCTATACGGATGACAGCTTGACAGATGTGACGTCTCTACTCTCTATAGGATGACTGACACATGTGGATAATGGACGGCCTCGATGTAACCTCGTAGGGTCGGGTCATGGTTCGACCCTACCCGGATTAATAAAAACACACGGATCTTGTAGTGTATTGCAAATGTTAGCGTAACAGGGGTCTTTATGTAAATATATAGGCGCGTTGATCTCATCTATACGACTCTATGATGTATATATGAGTATTTTCGTATATCATATCCCATTACAGGAGTTTGTTAACATAACTGTTGCCCTTGGCTGATCTCTTCTTACCAAGTGACAGTGTGTGTAAACACTGCACTGCACCCAACACAGCCTCTGATTGCCATCTTTTCACTTTTTCGTAGTTGTGCTGATCTATTGCCGAGTGACTCTCTTTTAAATTTGTTGTTGTTCTACACATCTTATCTCCAGAAATCCTTTAATCAGTTATTTTTGCTTCAGATTGATAATTGTTCTTATATTTGGTGAGATAAAGCTACTATAATCATTATGCCAGGAGCTGGAAAAGATGAAGGAGATTGCGAAATTGAAGCAGCTGCCTCCTGTGTACACTGGCAAGTGGGCCAGTGCAACAGACGCTCAAGTGCAAGAAGAGTTGGCGAAGAGGACACCTTACACTTATCGATTTCGAGTTCCTAAGGAAGGAAGTCTGAAAATCGAAGATCTCATTCGCGGTGAGGTATACTTGGCTAGTGGTCTACTGTGTATTATATATATTGTTTCTATCTTTTCTTTCCAGCTTCGACCTATGTTCGTAAGGTGGTGATAATTCTCTCTGTTAATACACTAAAATATTTGTAAACCAATAAGTTCAGAGATAGGTTTGAAAATCTTTTTAGTATAATCCAGTTAGAACCAGATACCTGTAGCATCTCTAAGTGTGCTTGTTGATAAACAAAAATAGAACACTGGAATTCTAGGATAAGAGGATTACAGTAAAAGAGAGGGAAATTCGCAATGGCGGTCTGTTTCTAAAATTCAATGCATTGAGAGCATTGCTATTCTAGGATATGGATAATTCATAATTTACGTCATTTCTTATTTTATTTATGAATGGTCACTCAATTTCAACCGCCTCTACAAAAAATGCTTGCATCATTGTGACGAGTAGTCTTTCATTCTGTGTGGCATGTTTGTGTTGACGTATATATGCTAATGGTTAATTGTCGCGATAATGACCAAAAAAGAAACTGTAGAGATAGAACAAGTACTAAACATTTTAATTAGAATGTGGACTCTGGAAGAACTCTTGAAGAAATTAAACTACTGATTGTTGAGTGGTATGGAGGAGCTGGAACTCAATGTAGTATTATTTATCCCCTGGACCACAGTATTATTGATTGCATAATCTTTGCATTATTATTGTAAAGGACATAAGTGTCTTTTCAAATTCAACAAATGCATTCACTTTTTTAAGTAGTATGGATAAAGTTACTCGTTTACACGTTGTAAAGGCATTTCTCAAAAATAACAGAAAGCACTTCCAAACAAGTACCTTATATTTGACCTTCCGTTTTATATGGGATTTTGCAAATCCTACTGTCAGAGTTTGCTCTATAGCAGCCTGTTTCATCATTCTGATTTTGCCCATCACTATCTGCATGATTAACTAAACTTAACACTGAAGTGGACTTGATATTTTTGGACTATTTTAAAATGCATGTGCCCAGACTTGCTTCGCATAAATTGTGCAACTCGTGTGCGGTTCTGTTATGAACAAGAGTCTGAACAAAGAAATTTATGGATAAGTCGAAGGATAATATGAACTTTTTGGCTTGATTTCGACATGGGCATAGAAATTTTGGGCAGATATGTTTTAAATTGAGATTACTTGTTCATCATTTTCTGTTGCGATTGGTTACTAAATTCTGTTGTATTCAGCGATTTGCCTGATACATGTGACATATGCCTGCATCCTCCTTTGATTTGGTACTAACTTTGTTTGATGGTCTCATGAAGGTAAGTTGGAACTTTGACACACTTGGAGATTTTGTGATTATGAGAAGTAATGGGCAGCCTGTTTACAATTTTTGTGTAACTGTTGATGATGCTACCATGGCTATCTCACATGTTATAAGGTGAAGTACGCAAATGCAAGTTATTTGTTTGTTTATTATTATTATTGTTGGATTATGGAACGAAATCATTCAGCTGATGGGCTGTAAAATATGAATTAGGATTTGTTAGAATAAGAATATAACATATATTTAGGCATAAATGTAGGAATGTATTTTCTTCTTTTTACCTACTTTAGATTCTCCTTGTATGTATATATAGATGTATTCTTTTCATATCAATAGAAGAGAAATTCCTCCAACTCTTTCTACATGGTATCAAGCCAGTAATTGGTTAAGAAAAAAATTAAGGTTTCATTTTTTTTAGTTGCCCAAGTGTGCAACATTCGGGTCGCCCTTTTCGAGTCACCTCCGGTTCTCACCGCCAACCCTAGAAGGAGCGCCGCCCCATTTCCGGCCAGAACCCATAATCTGACCGTCGTCCGGCAAGCGCGTGAGGCTCAGGCGCCGTCCAAAGTTTCGTCAGTGCGTGTCACTGTTTTGGTTTGAAACACCACTGTCGCGGCCTCTTTTGATCTCACCGCCCCTCCTGGAAGGTTCGCCGTTCCATTTCCGGCGAACCCATGAAATCCGTTCACGATTCCGACCAGCGCGTGGGTCTCACGCGCCGACAGAAGGTTTCGCGCAGTTTTCACGAGCCGGCGCGTGAACGCAAGTGTGTCAACGTCTCGCTTTCCGGTCACCGGTACCGGAGTCGCCGTCCTCTGCTCTTTCTCACCCACAGGTTTATTTTGACATTTCGTGAGTTGGTTTAGACTGGGTTTACACAGTTCAATTGTGCTGCGTTTTTGTTCTGTCTACTACATCACCTCTCAGGCGCCGATTGTTGCTCCTCCAACAACACCTCAATCTCATCCCCCCATTAGTCATGTCTATTCCAAACGGCGAGATCCGCCTATTACATGTCCAGCACCGGTTTCTCCTTCGCCATCCGATCCATCAGACAATGATCATGATCTTCCTATTGCTCTTCGTAAAGGTAAACGGCAATGCACATATCCCATTTCCTCTTTTGTTTCCTATGATCATTTATCATCTTCTATATTTTCGTTTGTTGCTTCTCTTGATTCTGTATCTTTGCCGAAAAATGTTCATGAAGCATTGTCTCACCCTGGTTGGCGTGCGGCTATGATAGAAGAGATGAATGCTTTAGATGTTAATGGTACTTGGAATTTGGTGAATTTACCTGCAGGTAAGATAGCTATAGGCTGTAAATGGGTCTTTGCGGTCAAAATGAATCCTGATGGCTCTGTGGCTAGACTTAAAGCTCGCCTTGTCGCTAAAGGTTATGCCCAGACGTATGGTTTGGATTATTCCGACACTTTCTCTCCTGTGGCTAAATTGACCTCAGTTTGGTTATTCCTGTCTATGGCTGCCACTCATGATTGGCCCTTACACCAGTTAGACATCAAAAATGCTTTCTTACATGGAGATTTACTTGAGGAGGTCTACCTGGAGCAACCACCTGGGTTTGTTGCTCAGGGGGAGAATGGGAAAGTTTGTCATCTTCGAAAGTCTCTGTATGGTTTGAAACAGAGCCCTCGTGCGTGGTTTGGCAAATTCAGTCAAGCAGTTGAAAAGTTTGGAATGACTATGAGTAAGTTTGATCATTCAGTGTTTTATAAACACTTCGTTCGGCGTTATTCTCCTTGTTGTATATGTAGATGATATTATTATTACCGGAAGTGATGCTATGGGAATATCATCTTTGAAGTCTTTCCTTCACAGTCAGTTCCACACAAAGGATTTAGGATCATTGAAGTATTTTTTGGGAGTTGAGGTAACAAGAAGCAAGAAAGTCATCTTCTTATCACAAAGGAAATATGTTCTTAATCTGCTAACGAAGACAGGAAAGATAGGAGCTAAACCATGCAGTACTCCGATGCCACCTAATCTACAACTCACTAATGAAGGAGACTTATTTGAGGATCCTGAGAGGTATAGAAGGTTAGTGGGGAAATTGAACTATCTTATAGTAACTCGCCCTAATATCGCATATTGTGTTAGCATTGTGAGTCAATTTATGTCTACTCCAACGGTTCATCATTGGGCTGCTCTAGAACACATCTTGTGCTACTTAAAAGGAGCTCCTGGACGAGGTATACTGTATAAGAATCATTGTCACACTCGTATAGAGTGCTATTCAGATGCAGATTGGGCAGGATCTAAAATTGATCGACGATCTACTACAGGTTATTGTGTTTTCTTTGGCGGAAATTTGGTGTAATGGAAAAGCAAGAAACAATGTGTTGTATCCCGCTCTAGTGCCGAATCAGAGTATAGAGCTATGACTCAGTCTACGTGTGAAATAATGTGGATATATCAGTTATTAACTGAAGTGGGTTTTAAAGTCTCAATGCCAGCAAAATTTTGGTGTGATAACCAGGCTACTCTTCATATTACCTCCAATCCTGTGTTTCATGAACGAACTAAACATATTGAGATTGACTGTCATTTCGTTCGTGAAAAGGTGCAACAAAATCTCATTTTTACGGAGTATGTGAAAACTGGAGAACAATTAGGAGATCTTTTCACAAAGGCTTTAAATGGGGTTCGGGTTGATTATCTTTGTAACAAGTTGGGCATGATTAACATCTATGCTCCACCTTGAGGGGGAGTGTTAGAATAAGAATATAACATATATTTAGGCATAAATGTAGGAATGTGTTTTCTTCTTTTTACCTACTTTAGATTCTCCTTGTATGTATATATAGATGTATTCTTTTCATATCAATAGAAGAGAAATTCCTCCAACTCTTTCTACAGGATTTGTATTAGGAAAGTAGATATTTATTCCCTGATTTAAGGATCTTAGTCAGTCAAGGGATTCTCATACCATATTAGGTTGTATTTCTTCTTATAAATCTTGTACTGCTGTTGATAATGAAATATATAGAAAATGGGTTTTCTCCCTAAAAACTACATGGTACCAGAGCAGTCTTAACCTGCTTTTGGGAAAAATCAATCATTTGCTTTCGTAGAAGACTCTAGCCTTGGTGAAACACACAGAATCACCATGAGTCGAGGTGGGGATTCATCTCATCAGTCCTTCTAGCTTACCTCTCACAAACTGAACGGGAATAACTACCTAGAATGGGCACAATCCGTGAAGTTGGCAATTAATGGCAGAGGCAAGCTTGGGCATCTGACAGGAGATATAAAACAACCGAAAGCAGGAGACTCTAAGGAGAAGGCATGGAGTTCAGAAAACTCACTAGTCATTGCTTGGTTAATCAACTCCATGGAGCCGACCATAGGTAAACCGTATCTTTTCCTTCCTACTGCAAAAGATGTTTGGGAGGCAATTCGAGAAACATATTCTGATGTTGAAAATTCCTCACAAATATTTGATTTGAAAACTAAGTTATGGAATCTAGACAAGGAGAGCGTGAGGTAATATCTATTATAATGAAATGGTTTCCCTATGGCAAGAGTTAGATCAATGTTACAATGATGAGTGGGACTGTCCAACAGATAGTGTGAAAATTAGAAACAAAGAAGAGAGTGATTGGGTTTATCTGTTTTTAGCGGGACTAAATAAAGACTTTGATGAGGTTAGGTCTTGAGTCCTTGGAAAAAACCCTTTACCCTCCCTTCGCGAGGCCTTTTCTGAAATAAGAAGAGAAAAGACTAGGAGGAAGGTTATGTTAAAAATTGATCCGAAACCTGCTGTGGATATAGAAAATTCTGCACTTATTTCAAAAGGAAATGAATCTGATAGTGACATGAAGAAAAAACCCTGGTGTAACCACTGAATAAGGCATTGGCATACACGAGAAAACTGCTGGAAAATTCACGGGAAACCTCCAAACTAGAAAAAGAAAAATGGTTCTGATAATCGTGCCTTCTAAGCATCCATTGAAGATCAAGGACAGCAAAGTACTCCAGAATTGTCTCCTTTCACAAAGGAACAACTAGAACACCTGTGCAAACTGTTGTAGTCTTTCTCCACTTATACTCCATGTGCAGGGAATAAAAAAATCAAAATTGCTGATGGCTCTCTCTCAGCAATTGCTGGGAACCATTAGTATTTCTTCATCTATAACCCTGCATGATGTCCTTCATGTTCCTAAACTCTCGTGTAATCTTTTGTCCATCAGTAAAATAACCAATGATCTCAAATGTTGTGCTGTTTTTTCTTTTTCTCATTGTGAGTTTCAGGATTTGGTCTCGGGGAGGAATATTGGCAATGCTAGGGAAAGTGGAGGCCTCTATTTCTTTGAAGATGGAACTGACTCAGGACAACAAGTTCAAAATACATGCTTTAAATCTCTTTCTGTTTTTGATGATGCTATGCTTTGGCATTATAGACTAGGACATCCAAGTTTTCACTATTTACAACATTTGTTTCCCGATTTATTTAAAAATAAAAGTTCATCTTCATTTCAATGTGAGATTTGTGAATTGGCTAAGCATCATCGTTCATCTTTCCCTTCTGGGCCATATCAAGCATCAAAACCATTTATGTTAATCCATAATGATGTTTGCGGACCATCCAGGACTTCGACGATGTTTGGAAAAAAATGGTTTTGTCACGTTTATCGACGATCATACACGATTGAGTTGGGTATACTTGTTAAAAGATAAACTAGAGTGACAGAAGTTTTTGAGATTTTTTATAGCATGATTGAGACACAATTTAAGGAAAAGATCAAAATGTTTAGAAGCGATAACGGCAGATAATACTTTAATAAGGTATTAGGGGATTTTTTTTTAAAAAAGGGCATAGTACATTAGAGTACATGTAGTGATGCACCCCAACAAAATGGCATAGCCGAACGAAAAAATAAACACCATTTGGAGGTCACTAGGGCATTGTTGTTCACCAACAATGTTCCAAAGTATCTTTGGGGAGATGCTCTTTTAACTGCTGCATACCTTATAAATCATATGCCTACAAAGATCCTGAATTTTAAAACCCCTTTAAATGTTTTAAAAGATGTTTTTCCCACTTCTATGCAGGCCTCGAATTTACAGTTGAAAGTATTTGGTTGTAGTGCATTTGTTCATATACATGACCTAAACCGTGGCAAGTTAGATCCTCGTGTTAGTAAATGTGTTAGGATATGCTTCAACCAAAAGGGGGTATAAATGTCACGATCCGAGTTCAAAAAAGATGTTTGTCACCATGGATGTCACTTCTTTTGAATCTACACCTTTCTTTGCAAATCATCTTCAGGAGGAGACAAAAGATGAAGTTTCAGATCTTTTTTATAATGATAATCTGGTGAAGACCATAACTGATACCCCAAATTTTTTAATAAACACGAAACTAAGTGATTTATCTAATGAAAATTTGGACTCCAAGTCTATAGAGCCATCTTATGATACTGTTAGAAACAAAAATGGAGATAAGGCAGGTACAAAAGAACTTCTTGTTTATTCAAGGAGGAACCGGACTCAAAGAAATGAGGCTGAAGCTTCTCAACAATGTCAAGAATCTTTACCTCAGACTATTCAGAACTCTATCAATACTCCAGGTAATTCTCATATAGAACCATTCCACTTGAGTTTACCTAACCATGAGCCTAGCATATCTGATCTTAATCTTCCCTTAGCTAAACGTAAAGCCATTAGAAATTGTGTCAAGTATCCTATGTCTAACTTTGTATCCTACAAAAATATGTCTTTAACTTTTATTGTTTTTACCTCTCATTTGTCAAGTGTGGAGATTCCGAAGAATGTACAGGATGCTTTACAGATTCCTGAATGGAAGTAGGCTATTCTTGAGGAAATGAAGGCTCTTGAGAAAAATGGGACATGGGAAGTAATGGAGTTGCCAAAGGCAAAAAGACAGTTGGCTGCAAATGGGTGTTCACCCCAAAGTATAGATCAGATGATCCCTTGAAAGATACTAGGCGCGCCTAGTAGCCAAAGGGTTCACTCAAACATATGGTATTGATTATCTTGAAACTTTTGCACCCGTGACAAAATTAAATACAGTTAAAGTGTTACTAACAATTGTAGCCAACTTAGATTAGCCACTTCAACAGCTGGATGTGAAAAATGCGTTCCTCAACGGTGACTTAGAAGAAGAAGTTTACATGGACGCACTCCCAGGTTTTGAAAGAAAGTGTGGATCAAAGGTATGTAAAGTGAAAAAGTCCCTATACGGGCTGAAGCAGTCTCCAAGAGCTTGGTTCGAAAGATTCACTCAGTTTGTAAAGCAACAAAGATATACTCATGGACAGGCAGATCACACCATGTTCACGAGGCAGTCAAATGATGGGAAGATAGCTGTTCTGATAGTATATGTTGACGACGTTATCCTCACACAATTGAAATGGAGCAGTTAGAACAGTGCCTAGCTTCCGAGTTTGAAATCAAAGACTTGGGATCATTGAAATACTTTCTTGGTATGGAGGTAGCTCGATCAAGGAAAGGGATTGCAGTGTCACAAAGGAAATATGTGATTGATCTACTCAAAGAAACAAGTGTGAGTGGTTGCCGACCTGCTGAAACTCCTATTGATCCAAGTATGATACTTTGAAGTAATAAAGGCCCGATACTAGAAATTGGTTGGGAAGCTAATTTATTTGTCACACACACGGTCAGACATTGCATTTGCCGTGAGTTTGGTAAGTCAATTTATGCATTCCCCTCATGAAGAACATGTTGAAGCAGTTTACCGCATCCTTTGATGCTTAAAGAGCTCTCCGTGGAAAGGACTGTTTTTCAGGAAGAGCGAACAACGAACAATTGAAGCCTACACAAATGCAGACTAGGCAGGTTCTATTGTGGATAGAAAGTCAACATCCAGTTATTGTACGTTTGTGTGGGGGAACTTAGTAAATTGGAGAAGTAAAAAGCAAAATGTGGTGGCTTGTTGTAGTGCTGAAGCAGAATATAGATCGATGACTCATGGAATTTGCGAAATGGTGTGGCTGAACAGAATTTTGGAAAAATTGCGAAGACCTGTCATCATGCCTATGAAGCTTTATTGTGACAACAGGGCAGCTATTAGCATTGCCCACAATCCAGTCCAACATGGTAGAACAAAGCATGTTGAGTTTCTTGTTACCAAGTTGGGCATGATTGATATCTATGCACCTACTTGAGGGGAGTGTTGGATTATGGAAAGAAATCATTCAGCTGATTATTAGGGCTGTAAAATATGAATTAGGATTGTATTAGGAAAGTAGATATTTATTCCCTGATATAAGGATCTTAGTCAATCAAGGGATTCTCAAACCATATTAGGCTGTATCTCTTCTTTTAAATCTTGTACTGCTGTTGATAATGAAATATATAGAAAATGGTTTTCTCCCTAAAAACTACAATTATTATCAATGGACTTAGTGTTCTAGCTTGAATTTTGTGTTTCAGAGCGGAGGAACACTTACCAAATACCTTGAGGCAAGCTTTGATATATGAGGTACAATTGGAATCCTTTGTGTTTATTATTCTCTTTTCAGTAGGATCTAGTTGAATTGTAGTTGCTACTATCCTGGTGAGTGGTGATAACTGCCGGCATGTGCATAAACTAACAAAGAAATAAATTGTTTACCCAAAACCAGGCTCTGGGATTCCCAATGCCTAAATTTGCACATGTTTCTTTGATTCTTGCACCTGATAGAAGCAAACTCTCAAAACGGCATGGTGCAACTTCAGTGGGTCAGGTAATCTACTATTGCATTATATATTTCAATTTTCCCCTTTATTGCAGTTTGGATGGATGTATGTACTTACTGAAAAACTATAACTCTAGGTTTTGGACTAACATCTTCCTTATTCATTTGACAGTTCAAGGAGATGGGTTTTCTCCCTCAGGCAATTGTAAACTATCTTGCTTTATTAGGTTGGGGTGATGGTACTGAGAATGAGTTTTACACCATTGACCAACTTGGTTAGTCAGTATCCTTGTGAACAATTTTTTTATGTGAAGTTTCTTGCAGTTTAAGATGCTTGATGTCGTTATTCTTGTGACATCAAAACTTCTGACATGGTTTGCAGTTGATAAGTTCACAATTGAGCGTGTCAATAAAAGCGGAGCTATTTTTGATTCTGCTAAGTTAAGGTAATTGTGGATTTTTTTAGCCAAGATTTACTGGAGATTTCTTCATCTTGTGTGCATAGATCAGGGCTATTAGCATCCTCTCACCTTTTTTAGTTTTAGTCTTGCAAAGGATTGTTAGTTTCAATGGATTACTGTTTCGTGTCCCCTCAACATGTATTTTTGATAATGCAAGGTGGATGAATGGTCAACATTTGAGATCTCTTCCATTAGAAAAACTAACCAAGATTGTGGGTGAGCGCTGGAAGAGCACTGGGGTTCTTACGGAATCGGGAGGAAGCTTTGTTGAAGTATGACTCTGTCTTTCACTTCTTTTGAATTGTACTATCCTAAGCAACCACTTAGTTTTTGGTAACAACTGCTTGATGATCCTTCTCTATTATATACTGTCACACCGTAGAAATCTGCTTTTGTCCATGCTTGAAGTTTCCCAAAGAGTCATAAGTGCTTGGCTTGCTTAGCATTAAGGAAGTGGCTACTGACAGTCCAGTGTTTTAAAAGGTGGTGGGCGGGGCGGGGTGGGTGTATGCTTGAGTTTTGATATTTAATATTTATAAAAATTAAAAGTAAAGCATTTTGGAAAATAGGCCAGCATACCAGAAAATTGGAAGGATAGATATTGTAAATTAAAGGCATAACACGTGCTATTAACAAGAGGAAACAAAATTGATAGTTCTTGAGATAATTGGTAACAATATAATTGTTGTTTTTATAAAGAATATAAACCTGATAATACAAAGCTATAATACAAAGCTAGAAATGAAAATACCAACATAACAATGTATAGGTAATTAGCTGGACAGGATGAATTATTCTGATATAAACAAGAACCTTGGGAGTATTTTCAGAGGGGACAAATAAAATTTTGGACTATAGTAGAAGTGAGTTATTGTTGAATAGAGTTCTCTATTCAATTCATTTTTCTCTAATCGTTTTTATCTTGGTTTAGTAAGTTTAAATTTAAATTATTTATTTGTCACAAATTTGGATAATCCCTTCTAAAGTTGGATAAATATCACATGAAATCAATAAAATGAAATTCCTGCGGTGATTTGTCTTTTTATTGCATTTCTCGGTCTTGGTAATGATAGTCATCGCGTCATCAACTCATATGACCAGGAGGCTGTTCAGCTGCTAAAGGATGGGATCGACTTGGTAACAGATGCTGACAAGGCTCTTGCAACCATGCTTTCTTATCCTTTACATGCAACACTTGCTAGGTAATTTGGAATCCATGAATATGCACTTGATTTATTTCATTTTGCATCTTGTAAAGCTAGCAATTCTCACATTTCTAGCCACTTTTTGGAATGAGCATCATTCTCTACTTCTAGTGCATAAAGTTTGTTTGTATTGTTCTAAATGATATTATGGTTTTTAGACAAGTTTGATATTATTCTCTGTAATAAGAATGCAAACTAAATCCTTGGTCTTGGCTACAACATGAATATCTCTCTTAGACTTGCAATCAATTTTCTGTGTCATGCTGGCTCAATGTGATGCAAGGATTTTGGAGGCCACTTGTCCAATAGTGGAGTTATCCATTAGAAGTAGCACATAAACTTGAATTACCTTGCAAAATGTAAGAAGTTCACAATCAGAATGCTAAAAGATGAATTAATCATGTGTACCATGCTTAAAATGATTCTGAGAATAAAATGAGTAAAAGGGATCTCATGACATGTTCATTGTGCACAAATCTTTGCCAAAGTTATAAATTCTAATTTGAGAAATGAGCATGTAACTACTTATACCACATGGTAGAGCACACTCCACTCCCTTAGTGCAGTATTATTTCAGAGACCAAAACAAGAAGATCAAGTAAGATGATAAATTGCAATGGTGGTACCTTAAAAGAGCATATTTTTAGCTAGTGATGGCAGAATCAAGACTATGTATGTAAATAGGACAAATATTGATGATTATATTATATTGCTGAAATTGATGAATGATAAGGTGAAATAGATTGTTGATGCTTGATTGCAGTCCTGAATGTAAACCTGTGTTAGAAGATAAGCTTTCAGAAGTTGCTGCAAGTTTGATAGCTGCCTATGACGGTGGCGACCTTTGTAGTGCGCTTGAAGAAGGTCATACTGGATTGCAGAAGTGGGTGAAGAGCTTTGGTAAATCACTGAAACGCAAGGTTAGACTTTTTTTATGGAGAAAGATCATTACACATATATATTTCTCTTCTTCATATTTTTATTTAAAGTTGCATTGAATTCCATCCAGGGAAAATCTCTCTTCATGCCCCTCCGAGTTTTGCTGACAGGAAAGCTCCATGGTCCTGATATGGGAGCTGGTTTGCTTCTGGTCTATAAAGCTGGAAACTGTGGTGTTTTAGCACCGCAATCTGGATTTGTGACATTGGATGAGAGGTTTAAAATGCTTCGAGAAGTTGAATGGGAATCACTCCTCTATAAGGATAATCCTATTCTTATGCCTATTCCTATTCCTATTATAGAGGAGTCAGCTGTGTCATCTAATTGAAATCAATTTGAATCTGATGTTCCATTATTCATCCGATGGAAAGTAGTAATAGATAACAAGGTTTTGCCTCAGTTGCCTTTTTGTAGGAGCAAGCACATAACTGAAGTAAATTTCTTAATTATTACCAATTTAGGCCTTGGTCTATCACCAACACTGATCGGTGGTGACAAAGGAAAGTGACATAAACCTACTAGTTGGTTTAAGTTTGTGACATGTCATTACCTTCATTTTAATTGTGTGTTCATGAAATTCTACAAATGATTTGTATTCAAAGCAGTTACACTTTCAAAGTTTCAATGAATACTACAATGATTGTCCAGTAATTCTCTCTTACTTGCATTTGTGTATACTCAGCACACATTCTTGAATCATTGTTAGACATAATGATTTTTCCTATTACTTCTCTCTTGCTTGGATCTAAACTGAATAGTTACAGCTTCTGTTGTAATATATGGAATTGATGGTGATCCAGTAGATAGTGATTTACTTTTCTGTGCCAGCTCAATTTAGCAGCAGAAGTTCTATAAATTCTCCATTTTTATAACTTTTAATAGAATACGGTACATAAAACTCATTTTAGGTGTTAAGACTCATGAAATTGTATTAATATATTCTTTGTTTGACACTATGACCCGCTATTATTCATTCTATTTTTTGATAATTAGGACATAAAGCAAAAAAAAATCCTTTTGTTATAATTGGCTCGTAAGTAGAATGCATGAAACCAGGACTCCTCCAAGGAGTTATTTGTCAATGGTTTCCTTTTTTTTGATTGAATATTGTCATGGTTTCTTTCACTTTATTTATAATACTTGCATGAAAGTTGTTCGGTATGTAATGATTTTAATTCTGAAATTCGTTTTTTACCCGTGCGTTGCACGTGCAATGATTTTTAGATTTTGAAAATTATTCTATTTAATATTGAATATTTGAAAATAATTTATGTGGATGTTTGAAAAAATTAAAATAATCTATGTACACATTACATGTTAATTCATATCTTTAATATGTCACATGATATCGAGAACAATATCTTTTATAACTTGTAGCTTAGCATATTGTATAAGTATCAAATAACATGTAAATTATTTTACAAAATATAACATATATTTGCATATGCTGTAATCATAGAACAATAAGATAAATTCGACACTTAAATATGTAAGCATATCAATACCTGATAAAAAAAATTAAGTGCATTTAATCTACACACAAAAGACACTATTGGTTTCAATCAAGCTCTCATGATTGATGTTATTCATACAAAATTTGAGTAACTTATGGATTTTCTTTTACGGTCCATCAACTTTGCACCTACAAATTAATAAGTAAATATTGTCTTATGTAATATGATATATATGTCAGGTGTGTGCCCTCAATGCCAACGAGAAATTAGATTTAAGTAGGGCACTGATTTATATTGTACGAACATATATAAAGGCAATGAGTTTTTGTTCATGTAAAACTATGTGACCCAGATCAGACAACTTCCACATAGCACTTTCGTGTGGTATGCTGGTCTCCTTTAATTTCTCCTACACCTTTGCCTACCGGGAACTTCACTTTCATGTGATAGGCGGAAATTATTGCTTGAAACGCATTCAAGATAGGTCTCCCGATGATGGCATTGTAAGCTGACGGGGACCACTACCAAGAAGGTCACCATTCTCATCTTTCTTTGGGGCTCCTCTCTAAGGGATAATGGTAATTGGATTTGCCCCAGCGGTTGCATGACCTCTCCTGCAAATCCATAGAGAGTAGTCTCCACTGGCATTAGCTTGGCACTTTCCAGGTCCATTCGTTTGAAGGCGTCATGGAAAAGTACGTCTACCTAGCTGCCATGGTCTATAAAAACTCGACCTACATCCTAGTTGGCAATGGTAGTCATGACCACGAGGGCGTCATGATGAGGACGGTTGAGGCGGTGCCCATCACCAAGTCTGAATTGTATTAGATGTCCGGTATTAACCGCAACTATCTCCTGAATTTCTTCCTCGAATTCTTCTTCAGTTATCTCTAAATCAGATAACTCCCTCAAAGCCTTAAGGTGAGCTCGTCGAGCTCTATGCGAATCTCCATCGGTGGGACCTCCAGATATCATGCTAATAAATCTCCTTCTTTGATTCGGTCTTTCCTCTTCCTCTCGTCTTTCCGCCACTCCACGGGGATCTTCCTTAGGACAAATTTTGACATCCACACAGTATCGTGGCGGGGTAGGAATCCTTTCGAATATCCTCATGTTCTTTTCTCGGTCATGACATATGAGCTCTTGTAAGTGCCCACATGCTATCAATCTTTCTATTTCATTCAGTAAATGGCGACAAGTGTTAGTATCATGCCCATAATCTTTGTGAAAGCGGCAATACAGGTCAAATTTAGGCTGAGTGGGCCCACGCTCAGCACTCACTTGGCCATTTTATCATCATCATGTTTTCCTTCTCTATCACCATAAGAGCTTTTTCGGGAGTCACCTTAAGAGGTGTCCGAGTTGGATTATGATACTCGTCTCTGTACATATTTGGATAGGCAGGCTTCTTGGACTCCACCGGGATCTTCTTTTCATTCTTAGCAACGGAGTTGCTGCTAGCTAGCCTCGCTTGGGTTGCTTCTTCCAGATTCACATATTTCTCTGCCTTTTCTAGCAGGTTGTCAGAGTTGACAGCCGGCTTTTTGGTCAGGGACCTAAAGAAATCTCCATCCTTCAAACCTTGGGCGAATGCATTAGCTGGAACCTCAGCATTCATGGAAGGTACCTCCAAAGCAGCCTCATTGAATCTCTTTATGTACCTTCTTAAAGGCTCATTAGCTCCCTGACGCATATTGAACAAGCTCAAAGAGGTCTTTTGATACCTCTTGCTACTGGAAAACTGATGTAAAAACATCAAGCTGAACTCCTTAAATGAGTGGATTGAGCTAGGGACTAGCTGATTGAACCACTACTGAGCAGCTTTCGTCAGGGTGGTCAAGAAGACTCGACACTTCACCCCATCAGAGTACTAATGAAGTAAAGCACTATTATCGAACTTTGACAAGTGCTCTATGGGGTCCATCGATCCATCATACTCCACAATATTTGGGGCTCAAAAATTATTGGGAAGATCTTCCACCAAGATTCGGGCCCGAACGGAACTCCTCTAGGAGGTGGTGGAGCATGCCCTCCTAGGCATTGCCTCATTTCTCTCATTTTCTCCCTTAAGTCCTTGAATCCTTCCATCACCTCTGGGCGCATCATATTGTTGCCCATAGGGTTCACCGGTTGTTGCCTCCAGGGTGTATTACCCTTCTCACCAAAGTGCTGGTGACTCCATCCTTGTTGGTTTCCTCCTGAGGTACCTTCATGAAGGCGACCACCCCTCACGTAGGTTTGACTAGGAGGGAAAGGCGTCGTAAAGAACGTCACCCCCCTTGAACCTTGAGCCACGGGGATAGCAGGGGTGACAGCTGGAGGAGGTGGCAATGGAATGCTTACCGGAACCTCTCTATTTAGTTGTGTGTATCCTCCTTGTAAAGCAGAGGCCATCGCCGTAGTGAATATTCGTCCCCATTGATCCACGGGATGGAGGGAGCTCCCTACTGGCGAGACACCTAATGGGATAGCATATGCTACTTGGGGAGCATGTTGCTCGTCATTTCTTTCCAATTTTTGACCTCCTTCGCCTACAAACACTTGTCCATGCGCTGGCGGGGTGAGTCCTCTGTTCTCATTGGCCAGTGGTGGATGAGGTGGCTAGATAGGTCCCTCCAATAGGAGGGGATACGTGACCTGCTTCCTGACGATGTGTGTATACACGTGGGATACCCGGCTCGGCCACCTGCTGCGAGGGTAACTTCCTTGAGGTTATGATTGAATGAATCCCGATGCAACGATGGTGTTTTCCGAAATGGGTAACATGGAAACCGAAGCATGCACGGGATTACCGTCAACAACTCCCCCGGTGCAACATCGGGCTATGTGGTGGCCGCGGGAGTCGCGGCCTCTTCACCCGCCGCCGGGTTGGTGGTGGTCCTTTGTTGTGCCGCTGCCACCACCGGTTGCACGACGGCGTTTCTTCACTCCGAACGTCTCAATCCTTGAACTCCTTTCATTTCAATGCAATAACTCACATCTTAAACTCCTTTTCCCACAGATGGCACCACTTGATGTTGGTTCAATTTTACACCAAGAAAGTTGAAGAACTAAACAAGGTCTTCAATTTATTTTTATAAGTAACGTACTAAAATAATAAATGCTAAAAATTGAAATTTATGGAGAGAAATAGAAAAAGAGTGACTTCTTTATTGAGTTTGAATATTGAAATACATAAACCCTACTTTTCAAGTAAAAGAATTACAACTTCACTTCCAACTTCCAACTTTCCAAAAAATTATACAAAACATAAAAATCCCCTATATTTATAAGGGGAGTGGACGGCCAAGTTGAGGATGAAGAGTCCTCAACTTGTCTTCCACTCCATTTAGATATTTTAGGGATTTAAAATAAATAAATCCCACAATTTAGGATTTAGTTGTTATGAGGAAATTATCCCCTCTAAGAGTCCATATCCACGCAAGCCTTCTTGTAAGCATTTTGATGAGATTTCTTTTGGGCTTTTCTCCTTGCATTCTCCCGAGCATTTCTTTGGGCTTTTCACGAGCTTTCCCTTTGAAGGCCTTCTTCAATTTAATTAATTGGGACCATTTGGAATAATTAAAATTATGACCCCATATCAATAGGTAATTACACAAACTTACCCTCTTATAATTGAAATTACAAATACCTAACCCACTATAATTGAAAATTACATTTACCCCCTTGAGATCAATTTTTTGATGACGTCATCAAGTGAACTTCCAAAAATGCCCATGTCCAAATGTCATTTAGAACAAAATTACAACAACCCCCTCTTATTTTTGTAATTACACAAACCTCCTCTTTTAATGCACTTCTTAAAATCACCCCCTTTGTATTAAAAAATTCTTACAATTTAACCCCTAAAATACAATTTGCCCCCTATAGGGGGGTATTGGTAATTTCAAAAGCAAGAGGGGGATTTTGGTGATTACACATTATAAGAGGAGGTATGGTCGTAACAAAAATATTATTTCAAATTTTTATATTTTTTTTAATAATTTAAGTGAAGGGCAAAAATATCATTTAGTATTGTTTGACCATTGATCGAGGGTTTTCAGGGGGATGAATGTAATTTTAAGTTATAGTGGTTAGGTATTTGTAATTTCAATTATAAGAGGGTTAGTTTATGTAATTACATATTATAACAGTGGGTGTAGGTGTAATTTTTCCTATTTTTTATACATACATTAATTAAAATTTACCCACTACATCAATAACTATTATTAAAAATAATTATTAAAAATATCTCTAGTACTATGGATAAATTAATTTGGTGACAATACATTATATTAATATTTGACAAAATTCAACCAATGCATCGCCACAAAATTAAACTATTCCAAAATGATATTTATAATCTTTTATGTATATTTAGACAATATATGTATCTTTAATACCTTAATCTATTACAATATATGCTAGAATTAATTCAAACATATACTGTCATATATTAGAGTATAAAAAATACACATATATGTTATTAAAATATGGCGTGTTCGAGTTCAAGTAATTCAGACATATATTATAGTAAATTAGAGTATTAAAAGTGCAAATATATACACACATCATTATCAAGATATACATAAAAAATATTAAATTTATTTGGATAATTTTATTTTATGACAATGCATCGTTTAAATTTTATCAAACATTAATATAATATATTGTCACCAAATCACTTTGATGTTAGTGATAAAAATGGTGCCACTTATTATATTGCTTAAACTTTAACTAGTGTAAGTAATGAAAGAAATGAAAAAGAAAAAAATGGTGGAGAAATGAAAAAATAAGAAGAATAACATTGATTGAGGGTAATTAAGATAATTCTATAATATAAAAGGGAGTAAGCTTATTTTTTAATAATTTAGGTTTGTTATCGAGAGCTATAGTTAGGGGTAAAGCGTATTTTGCGCTGCTAAATCTCAAGTATCATTTTCCCTTTCTGAGTTTTGTGCTATAGATAGACTCATAAACGCGAAATATGAAAAT
Organism: Buddleja alternifolia; assembly: GCA_019426215.1. NCBI lineage: Eukaryota > Viridiplantae > Streptophyta > Magnoliopsida > Lamiales > Scrophulariaceae > Buddleja > Buddleja alternifolia. The sequence continues at coordinate 21,704 of CM033393.1, read as the reverse complement.
GATAACGGGCCAAACTTGCTTAGAGGGGAATATTGGGCCCAGGCAAACGGGTCTGGACTTGAATTAACCCAAACCCATATTTCCTCCCATGCTTCGCCAAAAAATAAGCAGTAGCGTCATTCACTTCAATCTCCTGCTTGCCTGCCGATGATGGATAAGATAGAAGTAGAACCGCCGAGCTGTGTTATATACTTACATTAAGCATGCATCAGACTTCATCATTGAGCTGTAGATAGCTTGGCTTCAATTTATATATACATATATATATATATATATTTTATCTGACACTGATGCTGCTGCATCTGCATATTCCTCTATCAAATTTTTTTTGAAGAGGGAATTTATTTTCAATATTATAACTTCTCCAATCAGTTTCAGATACCATTGCTAAACTGTGTGACCCACGCCTTTCCATCTCACTCTTAAAGAAGTTAAAACCATAATTGAGATGTATGGGCGGCGGCACATACGAGGTGGGCGCGTTAAGGATTGGCACTAGGTCACTGTTGATGAGACGATCGACAATTTGGGTCGTATGGTCGATATCTTGGGCATCGTGGCCGAGTCTGGCATTTCCCACAAGAGCAAAGGCACTGGTACTGGTGAACCCCCCTTTTCGTTTTCTTGCTTTCTGAAGAAATATGACATTGAATCACTGATGGATTGACTTGATTTTTATTTTATTTTTGCACTTTCTCAGATTACTGTTTGAATCTTAAGATTACAGACGATTCTGTAGCCGATCGTGAGCTAAGCATAAATGCCTTCCACAGAAATATCCATGATTTGCCGCGTGTACATGGTCACCTAGACTTCATTCTTCTTTACAATGTCCTGGTACTGCACTGTTTCTTATACTTCCGACTGTTCTTTTCAAAGTATTTTACTTCCAGTCATCAGTGCCTACCTATCAATCATTTTTACTCCGTAGCTCGTACCATTCTCCAGATTGATATAAACAAGCGCTTTTGCTCTGTTTGATGGGAGAGATGATGATGACTGCAAGCCCTATCAACTTTCACCAGGATTTCAAGGTGTCGAGTCTGGTGAAAAGCTTGTTCACTACTTGCGGTTTTGGTCTTATCACACGCGATTTGATGCTGGTATATTCCTCACTTATGTACTATAAATGAAAGAACTAAAGTTTTTTTATTTGCTTCAGAGCATTTTTTGTCTCACTTGGACATTTTTTGCGAAGTCGATTTGGAGATAACTTCTGCTTGTTACGCCTCATGTGTGTTATCTGTTTAGGTTTATCCGTCTATTGAACCGTATACTTCTGTCTTTTTTTCTGTAGCTATAATGCTGTCTTCTTTCTGTAGCTATAGTTTTGTGGAGTTATAATGCTAAGTTAGAGTTATTAATTTATTTAAAAATTTCCATTTTTATATGTTTCTTTGTACATCATTAGAATATAGTCTTTTTAAGTGCTAGCAATTTCTTCCATTTATTGATATTTAATTGCGCAGCAATTTCTCGAATTTATTGATTTATTTTTTCTTGAGAAAAGATACAAAACATGGAAACTATTTATGTTCAAAATTCTAAATGTTGAAATCAGTATCTTGTATTTGGTTAACTCTACTCGAGCTTGTCATCTAAATGTGAACAGGGCAAAACTTCGGATGCTGTCAATATCCACATTCAAAGGAAATCCGTATAACATCCTTCGGAAGCTATAGAAATTAATTACAGTTACATAATCTTATGTTATTTACATTTATGAATTGCCTTCACTTGAAAAACTCTGGCTATGTATGGTTGTGTATTTAAGAAATATTTTTATTTTTTGAATCACCAAAAAATGAAAATACACCGTCCAAGCCAAATTCAACAGAAAATGGTCAAATTTTAAATACACTACACATTTCCCTATATACCAACCAATCATTTCAATCTTTTCACAATCTTTTATTATTAATTACACTATCCCACTATCCAACTCATTATCTTTATTTCTTTTTCATACTTTTTATTATTATTATTATTATTATTTAATAATATTTAATAATATATAATTTGTGGGAGAAGTGCATGATATTCAAAATTTTCAGCAGAATAATAACAACTTGACCACAGATTTTTAGCTAACTTTGAATACAAAACTGCTTTGTTCTAGACATCTCCTGATTATGTTCGATATATGTATGTATAGCCCTATGTGTCTAGTTTCATGGTAATAAAACGGTTCATGAATCCGAGCTTTCTACAATTAGTTATGAATTTTCTCGTGAAAACGCGCACAGCTGTCTGCACAGCCGACAGATATTTAGCTAACTTTGAATACAAAACTGCTTTGTTCTAAACGTCTCCTAATTGTGTGCGATATATGTGTGGATAGCCCTATGTGTCTAGTTTCATAAGAATAAAACGGTTCATGAATCCGAGCTTTCTACAGTGAGTTATGAATTTTCTCGTGAAGACGCGCACAGCTGTATGCACAGCCGAGAAGCTCCAAAAAGTTAACGGACATGTGCCTCAATCCGTCAAAAGACTAACGGCGGTACCAAAAGTGAGAAAAAGAAGTATTTTTGGTACCAAAAGTGAGAAAAGTGAAAAGTGTGGTACCATTTGCGAACTAGCCTTATCCTACGGTACCAAAATTGCAATTTTTCCATATATATAATAAAAATTATATTAAATAATTTGCGTATTAGGATAATTATATTTCCACAAATAAAAAATATATATATATATGTATTTATGTGTGTGTGTGTGACTTCAAAAACTGACAAAAAATAGTTACTACTTATATTATTAAGTACCCAGGCGAAATTTTGCTAATTTCATATAATCAAAACTTATAGCACTTATTATTTTGCATATGAATAAATCGCTTATTCTTGATATTAGAATAATATAAATAGATTTATGTGCCAACTTGTTGCAATTTACATATCTAATAGGTGTACCATTTAACAAACTTCTCGGATATCATATACTGAAAAATATGAAAAATTGCTTGGAAATCATTTGTTTATATTTATTTAACTAGTGTTGACTGCAGAAATGGCGCCCAATAGGCAAATTGTCACCGTTGATGAATTATTCGGTAATGCATCATGGGACACAACAGCTGAAGATTCTTTTGTTAGAAAGTTGAAAATTGCTTCTACATCGACAAACAGGCACAATGTGGTCGATGTCGACCGTATCCTTTGTTGCATTGCTTAAGAGATGAGCGTGGAGCTACGGAGGCATGTCAGCTTGAATCTGCTCAGGGAAAAGTTCAAGGAGTTGCAGGATAGATATATTACATTTAAGCGACTGACCGTATGGCCCGGTGTGAATTATTGCCCGCGTACAAATATAAGAACGTCCTAGTTTGAGTATAGAGATGAGTTGCTTGAGGTTTGTCTTCAATTTATGTTATCATTTTTCTTGTTCTTACTCAACCGTTAACTACAATATTAACACATAAATTAAGATTATCTATCATGATTTATGCAACCATTGATTATCTATCATGACTTATGCAACTAAGAATAATTTTTCAAGCACTCGTTTCAATATAACAGTATGGCAATAGTGTGGAGCGCTACTGGCACACAGGAGAGAGGTGTTGGTCTGACTTGCAAGTGATATTTCGCGGACTAGCAGCTACAAGCCCAATTTATGAGCCCGGGGGACGCTTTCATGACCCTGTAATACTATCAGACAATGATTCCGAAAACAGCCACCAGACAGGTGGGTCTTCCAAACCCCGACGTAAAGAAAGTAGACAAGTGGGTCATTCCACGCCCCCAGTTGTTCATGTGATTGACATGTTGAGCTCATCGTCCGTGCCAGACGAGTCATCCAGAAATGGTCCGACAAATCCTTGGGAGATTGCTAGGATCAGATCTGCCCATCAAGAGCATAGTGAGCAAGGGTCTAGCAACAGCAACGTTAGTAGTACTGCTCGTTCTCCCTATTTTGGTTGGCCTAAGTGGTGATGATTTGTATTTGTAGTTGCTTTTGGTTGTTGGTGTTGGTGGTTGCAATGGATAATGTTGTATTTTTATTTGTAAGTTCATATTTGTTTGTTTCATGTATGTGCACTTGAATTGAGACTTAATTGACCATGCTTTTACCAAAAGTATGTACAATATTGTGTGATTTATAATTTCATTTTAATAATTTCGTTTGTTGTTTATTAGATTTTAAATTATACTTTTTTAGTTTCTCAATATTCAAATAAATATCGACTGAATCTCGATTATTTCATTTTGGTACTAACGTGATATTTAATAGGGTTGCCCACGAGCCGAGCTTAAGCCGAGTCTCGCCAAATTTCTCGGTTCGAGCTTGAGCAAATATTTTATGTAACATCATAGTATCTCATTATAAGAAGATGAAAATAAATTTGCCTCAATCAAATTGGAAATAAAATATTATATGTAAATGGAAAAAGAAATATAGAACTATTTATGCTCCAATCATATTTACATATTTCATAAAATATTGTATATTTTTATATTTTTATATTTTTTCAATGCGAAACGTATAATTACACTAACTATTATAAATATAGACGAGCAAGATTCAATTTTCTTGAATTTTTAAAATATAAAATTGAAAAGAAAACACGAAATAAAAAAAAGATAAAAATCTAAAGCTAAAAAGAAATGAAAAAGGTGACAAAAAAAAAAACTAAAAATGAAGGGGCCCCCACCCAACCCCCCCCTGTTGGCTGCCTCTTTTTTTTTTCATTTCATTTCTATAATATATATTATATTATGTGTGTGTATATGTGTATATATATATACATATACATATATATATATACATATTACTTTATTACCAATTCATAACATTATTCAAAAAAATATTATTTTAATATCTTTTCCCCCATCATCATCACATTCATAACCAACTCAATCATTTCATATATCAAATCCTAATAAAAACCAACTTTATATCACATCTACACTACTTTCAATCAAATTCTAAAAATACATCCAAACAAACAAATAAAGTCAATATTTTCACACGAATTTCTGTAATACACATTTCCCAAAAAAATCTCAGAATTCATTTACGAAAACACAACCATACGTAGCCTCTATTTTTTACTCAAAAAATCAGATATATTTTACTTTAAAAATAAAACAGAAATAAAGTAAAATTTTATTTTACAAATTTACTGAAGAATTTGAACTAATAAAATAAAGGGGGGGGGGTGTTTACCCATAAATAACAAAGAGTAGTCTTAGCCCGACAAATGTGGCTCAAATATCTTTCTTAGTTGTCTAATTAACAAGGGGTAAATTGGGAACACATTTTAAATTACAGATAATAAATATAATTGAATTAAAATGACCAAAATGAACGTTGCTGTAATTTCTCCTTCCCCCCATTCGGGAACTTAGCAATTTTAACCCCCAATTGCATATCACTCTACAAATTTAGACCTTTTCAAAAAAACACTACAAATTTAGACCCCCTATGGGACCCATTTGTTTGAAAGGACCAATTTACCCATACGAAAGTTAAAAAATGGGAAATTGCAAGCTTTCACCTTGTTCTATCAAGAAATTGCTCAAGACCCCCTATACAATTTAAAATCTTTCGTATAGTCCCTATACTTTCAATTTATTTACCTTTAGTCCTCAAATTTTGAAAATGATTTATTTTGGCCCCACATAACAACAAAAACATCAAAAAATCCATGAGAGTAATTATACATATTTAAAGAAAATGGAATCCCAACCCGCTTTTATAAATCTGCATAAAAACTTTGTAGTGCATTCATAATTTATATACATGCCAATTCCCGCTCATATTTTAAGTGCTTTTATTGATTGTTTTAATACTTTAGAAAACTTAGATTATACTAATACAGAATTAATATTAGAATTACGAAATCAATTAATAATTAGAAGAGAACATTGGGTTAATAATTATCTTAACATACCTCTTAGATTAAGAGATCACGAAAACTATATTAAGTACCTTTTAGTCTTGAATATATTAATAGCAGCCTTTTATTAAAATAACTTTTTCTAATTATAAAAGATTAGAATATCTAGATTTAGAATATAGTTTAGCCGATAGAACCGTAATCTCATTAGATAAACATAAATTTATTTGTAGATTTGATTCAAGTTTTAAGCACAATTTACATTCAGAAAATAAACACTTAAATAGTTTAACAGATTTATTTATATCGTTAGCATCAAACTTAGAAATAAATAATGCTAAACTTTGTAAAACTTTAGAATCATTAAAAGAAACCGTTTTAATAAATAGAGAAATAATAAAGAAGGGTGAAAATAATAATTTAGATTATATTAAACAACAATCTGAGGAAACTCTAAAAATAGTTAAGAAATATAATAAGTTTTTCCCCACTAAAGACGAAATAATAGAGTTAAAATATAGCTTGGAAAGTAATAAGCTAAAACAATTAGAAATTGAAACTAAGAAAACTCTAAGCCAAGTAATAGAAAAAATAAATAAAGTTGAAGCTCAAAACTTATAAACAAGTAAAACTCTAAAAAATATAGAACGATTAGTTAGCGGATGAATAGTATAGAAAATAGAGTAGAATATAAAAGAGCCATTGAACTAGCAAATAAATATCTATATACGGAATAAGGATTTACTACCTATCAAGGAACTAGTAATTCAGATAAATTATATCCTAAACTTTGGAATATTCAATTCGCTTTAATTCTACAAATATTCGAAAGACTAGATAAATTAGAAAATAAGTTAGAAAAATTAAGTACTAAAATAGACACAGTATCTCAAGTGATTAAAGAAGATTTACAAGATAGTATAGAAGAAAGGTTAGCAAATTTAGCACTAGACGAGTCTGAAAAACCTAAAAAATATATATATTGGTAAAAAAATGATGAGATCATTTAGTGGTACTTGTAGAACTATAAGTGAATCAAGTAATAAAGAAAAAGAGAAAGGAAAAATAAGTAATACTTTCACTAAAATAATTTTTAGAGGATCAGGAAGTCAAAGTTCAGCTAGAGAAGTAGAATTAGAGGAAATAATAGACGTAGAAGAAAATCTTAATTTATATAATAACAAGAGAATAGATAAGTTAAAACCTAAAACATTATACAAAGTAGGAAAAATGGATTTTAACACACATTTAATCAAGAAATTTAGAGAAAAAAAAGTAAAAGTTACAACAAATGCTGAAAACATAAGCTTAGTTAGCCCGGAATGTATAAACCAATTAAAACAATTAAAGCAAAAGTATATACATTTAGGATTAATTATTATAGGAATAAAGGGATTAACTAGAAAGGAACCGGTGGAAAGGTTTTAGTTTTATTATTAGATAAAAGTTGGTCGGATGCTAGGAGAACAGTATTTGCTAGTATGGAAATAGATATGACTAATAATGTAGGAATATTTTATGTAGCTCCGAACATGATGAAAAGTATTAAAGATATTAATAAAATTATTATAGGATTACAAATTAGAGGATATGAAACATATGATGGTAACAACTTAGCTTATAAAAAATTACAAGATATTATTGCACACAAAGAAGATATTTTATTACAAGAAAGGTGAGAGACTCTCTAGCAACCAAGAAGTATGGGTTGGAGAGTGTTCAAGGGACAAAATGGTATCAGAGCTTGAGTATTCTGAGTATGCTCTGTGGTCGCAGTTTATCTGATCTTTCACATCAGAAAAGTTTTCTCGAACTATTTATCAAAACACGGTTACTGAGTTTTAAAATTTTAAAATGAATTAAGTTTACATTTTTAAATTCAAAAGAGTAAGATAGGTATTTCATTTCTTTACAACATAACTCTTCATTGATAAAGCAATCGGATTCTCGAAACAACCCTCTTACTTGAGAATGATAAAATGTGAGTCTTAAATTCATAATCTAGAAAGTAAACAGTAATCCTATTTATTTTCTGTAATTATAACTCTTAATTTATGTAATTATTTTAATTAATGACGTTTTTCATATATTAGGGACTAAATAAATTAAATTTAAATATTAAAGGATTAAAGAAACTATTTTTAAAAATAAGGACTTGATTTGTAAATTCTTAAAGATACAACAGTATAAAAATTAAAAAGTGACAAAAGTGTTTGATAATTTGAATATTTTTCACCCATTTACCCGCAAAAAATAATAATAATAAAAAAATCAGACATAAAGGGTCTAATATTGCAACCCCTCAAAAAATTTTGAATTGAGGTCGCCGCCGTCCACCACCATCTCCACCGAATAAGAGTCGAATTAATCGATTATCTGAGAGAGAGAGGAGCGCGGCAAAAGAGGAAAAGAAAACCGAACGCGGCGGCGCTTGGGTGGACACAACAGGATGATAACGCGGTCGAATTTGGCGGAGCAGCTGAGAGAGTATCAAATTCGATCCAAACATGATTGGGCTTCCGTTTCGTTTTTCTCCTCCACCTCCAATTTCGCCTCTTCTAGGTATTTTTCTTTCTATTGTTCATTTCCGTATTTTAATTTATATTTGTAATGTCTTTTCTTTTAAATGCTTTTTGTGATTCGTAAATTGTGCGTTTTGTGGATGTTATGTTGCTTCTACAATTAAATAATCTTGAGGTTTTGCTTATATGGAGAATTAAAGCTTTGTTATTTAAGAATTTGGAAGTCATGTCATTAACTCAAATACAAATGCATTGCTCTTAAATAATATAACTTTATATGAGACAATTCGAAATGTAAAAGACGAAGAGATTCCTGAAGTATTTAGCTTGTTAAATTGTATTAGTTCTTGAGGTATTTGTTAACTATAACGGATGGATAATTGGATAATTATGGATGCTGGATAGTGATTCATTTCATGGATTTTGATGTGGCATGCACTTGCCTTCTCGCACACCGGATGCCCTTGCGCTAGGTACTGTCCGGTTTGGTCAGCAGCCTCACAGGTTTGTCCTTAAAAGGCGGCGAGGAGAGGGGAGCTTGGGACTTAAAAGCCTCTCAAGACTCTCGTCTCCATCCGACGTGGGATAGTAGTTACATACACATCAGATTCATATATGCTTTGTATCAATATGATATCATTTTTCTTGAAGAGCAATAAAAGGAGACATTATCTGCAAGACTTCTTTGCCTTTTCTTCCCCTAATATATTCGTTGATGTATAACAGAAATTCATGTTAGTTTTGCATGTCAATGGCATCATCGTTTTCCCTTCTTTGGCGAATAAAAGATTTCAAACGGTGTTTAGAGGCAAGAAAAATGGAGGACACAGAAATCCGGCCATTCAGGAAATATGTCCCCGTGTCTATAAAAAAATGTTGTCTAGTAACCTCCTAAAGAAAAGATTAAAAAGCATAACTAGCGTTGAATTGTTGATTTTCAATTTCAACATCAAAGCCTTGATTATGTTGACCCTCGATTAAATCAAGGAGCAGTTATCCTGGAATAGAAAAGTAAAATTTGATCGATAGGTGAAACTGAGACTATTTATCGGTTCAAGTGTTTATTATGTATGAGAAAACATGCGAATCTGCATAGCTATTATAGAAATTGTAGCTTGTTTTGTTCATGGATTTGATTTATCATTTCGATAGTAAAGTACTTCTTGAAAGGAATATCAGATAAGTTGCTTCAGATTCATGAATTAGGAAGCTATTGAATGCCTAATGATAGTTTAAATTTAAGGTGTATATGCAAAAAGTCTGTGCCTAGATGCTGCACTACAAATTGGGCCCACTTATTGTGATTGGTCTATTCTTCAATTTTGTGTTCTCGAATGGTGGAGAAATGAAAAAAAAAGAAGAATAACAATGATTAAGGGTAATTAAGACAATTCTATAATATAAAAGGGAGTAAGATTATTTTTTAATAATTTAGGTTTGTTACGAGAGCTATAGTTAGGGGTAAAGCGTATTTTGCGCTGCTAAATATCAAGTATCATTTTCTCTCTCTGAGTTTTGTGCTATAGATAGACTCATAAACGCGAAATATGAAAATGATCACGGGCCAAACTTGCTTAGAGGGGAATATTGGGCCCTGGACTTGAATTAACCCAAACCCATATTCCTCCCATGCTTCGCCAAAAAATAAGCAGCAGCGTCATTCACTTCAATCTTCTGCCTGCCTGCCGGTGATGGATAGGATAGAAGTAGAACCGCCGCGCTGTGTTACATACTTACATTAAGCATGCATCAGGCTTCATAATTGAGCTGTAGATAGCTTGGCTGCAATTTATATATATATATATATATATATATATATTATCTGTCACTGATGCTGATCCTCTATCAAATTTTTTCTGAAGAGGGAATTTATTTTCAATATTATAACTTTTCCAATCCGTTTCAGATACCATTGCTAAACTGTGTAACCTACGCCTTTCCATCTCACTCTTAAAGAAGTTAAAACCATAATTGAGATGTATGGGCGGCGGCACATACGAGGAGGGCGCGTTAAGGATTGGCACTGGGTCACTGTTGATGAGACGGCCAACAATTTGGGTCGTATGGTCGATATCTTGGGCATCGTGGTCGAGTCTGGCATTTCCCACAAGAGCAAAGGCACTGGTACTGGTGTAACCCCCCTTTTCGTTTTCTTGCTTTTTGGAGAAATATGACATTGAATCACTGATGGATTGACTTGATTTTTTTTTTGCACTTTCTCAGATTACTGTTTGAATCTTAAGATTATAGACGATTCTGTAGAAGATCGTGAGCTAAGCATAAATGCTTTCCACAGAAATATCCATGATTTGCCTCGTGTACGTGGTCACCTAGACGTCATTCTTCTTCACAATGTCCTGGTACTGCACTGCTTCTTATACTTCCGACTGTTCTTTTCCAAGTATTTTACTTCCTTTCATCAGTTCCTACCTATCAATCATTTTTACTCCGTAGCTCGTACCATTCTTCAGATCGATATACATGACCAAAATCCTTGTGCTTCCTTCCGTCGGACAAGCGCTTTTGCTCTGTTTGATGGGAGAGATGATGATGACTGCAAGCCCTATCAACTTTCACCAGGATTTCAAGGTGTCGAGTCTGCTGAAAAGCTTGTTCACTACTTGCGGTTTTGGTCTTACCACACGCGATTTGATGCTGGTATATTCCTCACTTATGTACTATAAATGAAAGAACTAAAGTTTTTTTATTTGCTTCAGAGCATTTTTTGTCTCACTTGGTCATTTTTTGCGAAGTCGATTTGGAGATAACTTCTGCTTGTTACGCCTCATGTGTGTTATCTGTTTAGGTTTATCCGTTTATTGAACCATATACTTCTGTCTTTTTTTCTGTAGCTATAATGCTGTCTTCTTTCTGTAGCTAAAGTTTTGTGGAGTTATAATGCTAAGTTAGAGTTATTAATTTATTTAAAAATTTCCATTTTTATATGTTTCTTTATACATCATTAGAATATCGTCTTTTTAAATGCTAGCAATTTCTTCCATTTATTGATATTTACTGCAATTTCTCGAATTTATTGATTTATTTTTTCTTGAGAAAAGATACAAAACATGGAAACTATTTATGTTCAAAATTCTAAATGTTGAAATCAGTATCTTGTATTTGGTGAACTCTACTCTTGCTTGTGATCTAAATGTGAACAGCGCAAAACTCCGGATCCTGTCAATATCCACATTCAAAGGAAATCCGTATAACATCCTTAGGAAGCTATAGAAATCAATTCTAACCTTAATCCTTTTAGTGCTTGATGAATCATAGAGTTTGCCGATGAATCTTGATCCTTTTAGTGCTCAATATTGTGAAGGTTTAGCCGATGATGAGGAATTATATCTTCCTTTAATATAATACGTAATAGTAGATCAACAGATGAAAAGTTGCAAGTGTTTCATTGCAGGCACTAGTGAATATGTTCGGCCCTTGGCTGATATTGGAGGAAGATACTTTGTTGATCTTGTGTGCAAGGTGATCCATGTTCTCTTTCTAGGATTGTGCTACACATTGCAGCTTGTTTGATTAAAGCAAAATTGATATCTTGATTGAGAAGTCTTATCATACGATGTTATTTTTATGTAATGTTATAATACGATGTTATGTTTATGTATCTCTGTCTCTTGAAGGTCCTCCATGTTTGTGAAGTATCCAGGGGCAAGTGGATGCTTTATGCTTGGGATGGAACTGATGCTCCTTCTGTGAGCGTAACTACTAAGTAAGTTATTATCCTGTTGCAGTCTGGATACCCTCTATGAGGATACATAACATTTGATATATATGTAATGAAGGAATGGAATCTTTTTTGAAATTAATGTTATTATAAGTAAGATCCCTCGTGTCATAATTAGGATCAGAAATTCCAATGTATTTAAATTATTCAATATCATATGCACAAAAAAATGACGCAATGAAGTGTGAGGTAAAATGGAAAATGTTGTTCACAAAATGAAAGCTGTTCATAGATTAAAAGTGCTGTCAAACTTATGTTATTGGTGCTTCTTTTGCAGCTTAGAATTGTCACATGATTTGAATAAACTTTTCCTAGGATCCGGCTAGATTGCCTTTCTCCACCTGAATAAGATTTTCTTCTCATTGAAGAAAATTTCAAGATATGTATATATATATATATATATTTATTTATATTATATTGCTTCCCTGTCTTTTAAGTATGATTCAGTCAGGAGCATTTCACAATGCTCAGGTGCTAATTTTAATATCGTAGTTGTTATTAAATTTTTAAATCCTTAGTTCTCCAAGATTTGTAACATTTGTAACTGGCTGTCATCAGATCTAAGGAAACTTCCTGAATGGATTGTATTGTAGCCTTACAGGTGAACAGCAGAATTCACTGCCACTTCATATTGAACCATTTTGTTTGCCTGGACATGTTCTTCGCAAGTTTCCTTGTGTTGGAACCATATTGAGAATTCTAGTAGATGAGAATTATGAGGAATTCGGCGTCCATTTTCAACATGGTGAAAAGTGGGTCAGGCTGCGCAATGTTATGTGTAAAACAGAATCAGGTTTGTGGAAAGGAGTTTTTACTCTAGAAACCAAGTTTCGGCCTTTATCTGAGCAAGATGGAAGTGTCCAGGATTGTTTAAGGTAGCTTCCTTTCACTTGAGTTTTTGCTTTTATCTGCAGTCTAGACTTGCCACTATCATTATGCCCATTACAGTAGTCTGTTTGCTTGCAATGAATTATTTCCTGGATAATTATTAGTGCTATGTTTGTAGGGTTTTTGCAGAGAGAGTATGTGAACAAGGTCGGGTTCCTTCTGCTGCCTTTCCTAGATTTGATGTATTGACTGGTAATATATTTGATGTTACAAGTTTCTTGTTTTCACATAGCATGGAAGTTTTTTCAACACATTGTTTTTGGCATATTAAAACAAATTTTCCAGAGTTCTGATTTATTGACAATCTTCATTTTGTCAATTTTCAGTTACGGGTAACGAGGAAGCTGATTTTGCTACGTTACAGGATATTCTCTGTTCACCTTTGGTACATTTTGCCTAATGCTATGGTTTCCGCATTATTACCTGTTTTATTTGTATCTTCCAAATGAAAAAACCGTAGCTTACTTCAGCTTGCTAACACACAAAATTCCTTAATCAACGTAGCAGTTATCCATGAAAAGACAGCTTTCGTTATTTTTCTGCTTCTAAGAATGACTTTTTGCAACTGTTATGAATCAAATCATCTGTTGTAATAAGGAAGCTGATTTTGGTATGTAAATGGATCCTTTTGGTTTATTATTGCCCTTGGTACATTTCTGGCGTTTTTGCGTCTTACAGCCTTGTGGTGGATTTAAATGTGTTGTGCGTGTGGTAGCTGTTTATCCTTTACGGGGGGAAGATTTCCGATCACCGGAAGGACTTTATAGACTAAGACTCACTTTAGAGGATCCAACTTCAAGAATACATGCTTATTTATCCAACCAAGATGCGGTAAGATAAGTTATCTTTAGAAATGTAAATATCTTTATTTCATTATAGGACCATGATTGATTTCTATTATCTTTTAGACTTTTCTGTTTGGAGGTTATCCAACGGATGATGTGCTGACTGCTAAAATGAACAAGTTGCTTGGAGTACAAGAATGTGAGGATTCTCCAAGGGATCCACCATGGGTGCAATGTTGTATAGGATTCAATTCTTCTGATGTAAATGATGTGGGAAGTAAGCACTTTCATATCTGTAAAACGAGGTTTGTTGTGTAGCGTATTGTAACTTTTGTAAGCAGGGTTCCTTTTTGGTGCACCACTGTTCAATTTACAGTCACTCTTATACCTCTATATCTATACTAATATAAAAAGAAAGGCTCTTTTGCCTCGCAAGTGGAAGTTATTTTGGTCAAATTTACATAAATTATCCTTGAATTCTTCGTTCAGTTCAAAAAGATAGAGTGGGCCGATGGACAAACTGGGGAATTTGACATCCATACAGCAGTTACGATACCAATTTTTCTGAATGTTTCAAATTTATCCTCTTAATAACCTTGGAGAAGAGTCAAAAAGGTCATAATGGTAAATTTCTGATGTCCACAAACCCACATCTTCAAAAACTGCTCCCTCCTCCTCCTCCGTAGTGAGTTTTCTCTCTCAGACTTCTATTACTACTTCCTTTCTCCCGAGCATCGATTCTACTCTTCCTTTCTTTTCGATTTCTCGATTTCCATGGAAAAACTCAAGTCACTATATTTCATAATTTGCTTCATCAGGTCATCACCGCAGAGACAATAGGTAAGAAAACACTCTATAATTTCATTTTATCGATCAATTTACCCTTTTAGTTTTTTAATCTTACCCGTGAATGGCATTTGTTGTTTATTTCGTAACTTGATTCATAATTGATGACATGTAGTTTATGGATTTCTTTTTGCAGCGCACATCAGACATTCAGGTTATTCTCATTTAATTTTTTTGGTTGATTTGCTTAAGACCATGCCTGTATATAGATCAATGGCAATTCAATACATACAAGTAAAAGCCCAAAGGCTCCTATCTAAGACCCACAAAGCTGAAAACATAAGCCACTCGTCCATAGAGTAAGACGACGTCTCCAAGAAATTTTTTCAGCTGAGATTTTCTAATTGTTTCATGCATTACAATTCTCTTCGTCCATAACAGGCGCATATTCCGATTAATTTGTGAGTAGCAATCCCTGTTGGTGTTGGATTTATTACCGACAAATAGAAACACGAACACATACATGGACTCACGTGTGTACGAAAAAGGGGAGTGTGATTCCCTGAAGGAATCTTGCCAGTTTTTGCTTGTGGTGAATATAGGATATCGCTTTATGCTCCTTTTGTGATTTCTGATCATTTTTCTCTATATTACTTTTTTCTTCTCAATCATATCTCATAAAGTCAAATTAAAATGATGTTATATTCAGTTTTTCCCTACCTTAATCTACATCTTGTTAGTTGCCAAAGGTGGAGCACACACAATTTGGACTTGTGTGCGTTTGTACAAACTTAACATCAAATTTGTTTCGTAATAATGACTGATTGAATTGCTTTCGAAATAAACGGGGATACATACCCTTGCTGGACTTATAGTTATAGCGAAGCACACTGGAAATGTGAGTTGACACGTCCAATTAAATTCTTGTTTTTATATTTTATGAAAACAAACAAAGTCGTCAATGTGTTTCTTTCCATATTTGAGCAGTCTTTTCTGACTGTGCCCAATGTGATGAGAAGACCATTTCTATGGATTCCACTAAATTAAAGAATTTGATGTGATCGAGAAGGTAGGTCGTTTCGGGTTCTGATTTAATACTTACAAAATTACAACGCAAGGTCATG
Source organism: Buddleja alternifolia (assembly GCA_019426215.1). Taxonomy (NCBI): domain Eukaryota; kingdom Viridiplantae; phylum Streptophyta; class Magnoliopsida; order Lamiales; family Scrophulariaceae; genus Buddleja; species Buddleja alternifolia. The sequence continues at coordinate 6,018 of CM033393.1, read as the reverse complement.
AAAAATAGACTAATAAGTAATGTTTGGATTCAGATCCTTTGGCGTGGGCAGGGCAAGAATATGGCAGATGCTGTCCCTAGAGGAATGGGACAAAAATGCTGGGATTAGAGTCCTTATGCAGTTTAGTTGATTTAGAAGGTTTGTTTTCCCTGCTTGGACATTTTTATACTTTTTCCATAAGTTTGAGTGAAGAGGAAGGTGAACTGATATATGGATGTTAAAGATTGCACTTACTGACGATGATAAAGATTCTCATTTGTGGGTGGTTTGAAGTTTGAACATTATATATTAACAAAAAACCATTGTTTGGGCTTAAAGTTATCTTTATTAAATCAATATGTATGCATCCGCAAACACAAACACGTTGCACGTAAGCAATAAAATGATGACAAGTGAATCATCGATTTAAGTCTTTTATTTATATTTTTGGGATTTATGCAATAATGTGTGGTGTGTGTAAATTGTGTATCATGTGCGTAACACAATACAACTTTATGTAAGTGAGAGAGAAAAAACACATAATACAACTTTTAGTGTGTGAGAGAGAAAAAATATACACTGCACCATTGAGTGTGTGAGAGAGAAAAAACACACACCTTTGAGTGTGGGAGAGAGAGAAAAATAAATAGTACACTTTTAGTGTGTGAGAGAGAAAAAATATATAGTACACCTTTGAGTGTGTGCGAGAGAAAAAATACACACTACACCTTCCAGTGGACGAGAGAGAAAAAATACACACTATACCTTTGAGTGTGTGAGAGAGAAAAAACATACATTATACCTTTGAGTGTGTGTGAGGGAAAAAACACACAGTACAGCTTTGAGTGTGTGAGAGAGAAAAAAATACACAGTACACCTTTTAGTGTGTGAAAGAGAAAAAACACACACTACACCTTTCAATGGGTGAGAGATAAAAAACACACACAACACCTTCCAATGGTTGAAAGAGAAAAAACACATGCTACGTCTTTAGCGTGTGAGAGAGAAAAAACATACAATACACCTTTGAGTGCCTGTA